>OY728150.1:1988399142-1989599142 GCA_963277665.1 Viscum album | reverse complement strand
CACTCCTTAGGGCTATGATTTGACAAATGGTGCCCCCCCCCCACAATTTTATTCCTTTAAAAAATATTTTTTATTTATTCCCCCCATCATTAGTGTAATTGATGGTATTTATAATTTTCAAGGGTCTTCCCAATATTTTTCTTACCAATTTCAAGTTATTGAATGCATCATCCCTCCATCTATTCTCTATGTTAAATTTCATTGGTCACTTCCACCCCTCGATCAATACTTTTAACAAGGCCATAAATGGATTTAGGGGGCTTTAATTTTACATAATGGTGGCACTAATTAACTCTTGTAAAATTCTCATCAATTTCCTTAAAGATGAATATATGATTACTTATATGTCTTCCACCAAAAAAGTTTTCAATTTTATGCATTTCTGCTATCATAGATGGTCTTTTGAATATCTTTTGATGTGTGATTATACCTCTCAATGGTTTGGGTAAGTCTTCATATCCCAACGCTACCTTTTAAAAATGTTTCCATCCATAGGTTGATTGGAATCATGAATGGGAATTATCTGGGTTTAGACCATAGAACTCAATATTTATGTCATAATATCACCATGCGTATTTTCATGGTGGTTGTCATATTAAAACCCCTATCGAATTCTACCTTGGATTAATTTTAAGTCTAGTAAATGTATAAATAATAGGTTCACTTATATTATTCACCATACTTTTTTTAAATCTGCAACTGATAAGGACTTTTGGATTAAATGTGCCATTGTAACTAGCGGTCCTTCTAGTTGGAATTTATTAGGAAAAATGAAATGATCATATGGTATACTAGATTCGGGTCTCTAACTATAATTTGGCATAAGATATTCTATCCTATTTTGAGATTAATTGAATCAAGATCAATTTTTCTTCCAAAACCCCATCCCAAAACCTTTCATCTCATGTTTTTTTAGAGAGTTAATCTCATAGAGATAGAGCATCAACCAATGTGGAAGCACTTCTTCCCCTATATCCCATTGGTAAATAAATTCTCTAAATTATTTAATAGGAGTTCAATTATGATGTAGTTTTTATACTTTATCTCTAAAATTTTACAAGCATGATTTCCTGGATGCTAAGGGTACTAAATAGAAGTTAGAGAATGTTTTTATTCATCTACATAATTTGTTCGTTCATTTGGAATCATCAAAAATGGGTAACAGTTATATAAATGAATAGTAGAATGTAATTACTAAATGTAAAAGTATTCTGGGATGAGGCATTCATGAAATTTATATATGTCCATAGGTCTTATCTCAAGGACCAGAAGGTCTTTCTACGGAAACTAAAAGGACTGATGTTTGTTCCCTATCTTCCTCTGATTATGAGGTGGACAGGTCATTTGTATACTATATCCATCCATGTAAAAACATTTTAAGGATATGAGTTTTTAGCATAGTTGGAAACCTAATCAATAAGGAGAAAATATTTTAATTTAGAAGACTATTTAAATTTACCAAGTCCAAGGATTACTTGATCATAAGGTGAGGGTACCTATAACAGGAGCCTTTCTAATAAACCTAGACAAGGGGATCCAAGAATAAGAGGTAATTTTTATCCTCATAAATATGTTGGTAATTAGAAGAAAAAAGGTGTTGATGTAGATTAGATAGCTATAAATCCTAAAAATAACATCACTAGTGAGGGAACTTGGGAAACTTATGAGGATGTTGCTGAACATATGGAAAAAAAATAGAGAATTGAGGAAGAAGATTACTCATATTCTACAGTAAAAACAGATGTGAGGATGAAATGACCTTTAGTTTAATTACATAATAGATTCATTGTATATTACTTTAGCTTCTAGTTTGGATATATTAAATCATTCAACAAATGAAAATTCTTGAGGGGGCATTAGAAAGATAATTGATGTTTGGATTTTGATTCATTTCATAATATAAAATGAATGATTTATACAATAAATATACCATTTTCTTTTAGAGGAAACTCAATGATTTTAAGAAATGTATTTACAAACGGTCTCTAGAAGAGAAGGGAATGATTAAATGGATCAGGATCCTTAGTTCTAGGACAATGCCAACATCCTTTTTTTATCCCCGCAATTGTATTGGCCCATTATAAAAGTGAATTTTTCTTCTTTTTTCTAATGATGATATACCTAGGATTATGAAAAATAGTGTACTAATCTTAGAATACCAGCTTTATATCTATCGAAACCAGTATATGAAATACCTTTCTTATAAATTCTAGTCTGTTCAATGTATAATTTTTTGTTGTGGAAAATGATTTTTTTCCAAGTTTTCTTCCTTTATGGATAATTTTTCAAGTATATTCATCTTCTTAGATGTTCTTTATATTTTAAATTGTTCATACTAAACAAATAAAAGTTCTTGATCCAGATTAAAAAAAATTATTTTAGTAGCAACATTATTGATCTATTTTTGTATATTCATATTCTATAATGAATAGTTGATAAGTCATTTATATTATAGTAGAAGATTTTTAATTAAAATATTTGAAAGGTTATATGTAGATGTAATGTCTCCCATAATTTTAGTGGATACCTCAACACTTATTTCCAGTCCTTTTCGTATTAAAGATGAACATAGTAAATTTTCTTGCATGAAAATTAGGATGTGAAAAAAAACCCATTTTTTGGATAGATTTTAGAGTTAAGAACATTTGACTATTTTTTAGGATAGTTTTAATCAATTTTATTATTCATGTATAGTATATAAAATCAAAATAAAGAACTGTGAAAATATTTTTGGGGGAAAGTATTCTTGAGAAAAGCTATAGTTGATGCCTTTTAATTGGGAATACATAGAATATGAATCATTGGATATACAATAGGAGAAAAAGCATTAACTATATTTATGTCATGATTCTATAATCCTAGTATTGTGTTTTTTTATTTGTTATATAGTGTATGTGAACCAAACTAATGGAGGTGTAGAATTGTGAAGATTTTCCCAATCCCTTACTAGTTATTCTATGTTTTTTGAGACCTCCCATGGTTCAGACATAGTAATGACCTAGTTAGACTCTAATATAGGACTAAATATGATGCAGTAAGTTGGCTGGGATATGCCCACAAGCTAGAAAAAGTGCATGGGAATCAAGGAATCACTACTTGGGAACAATTTCTTTGACAAAAAATTAATTTAAATAGTATTGGAAAATAAATAAAATTTTGGCAAGACCCATCCACACACCAGATGTCCATGCTGAAGGAAAATAAAAAAATAGAAGCAAAATGGTATAAAGGTATACAAAAATGAAACACACTAATTAATCCTTTCACTCCCCTGATCTCCCTCCCCAATAAAGAAAATCACATAGCCACCTATAGTGAGATTCCCACCCCATTAATAGAATATAACAACCATATATCCATAGAAATCTGTAAAAGTACCAAGTGGATGAAGAGATAAATAAAATAAAATAAAAACTAAACTATAAAATACCTATCTATTGTGACTATTCAAGTCACCACCAACATATAAGAACCATACAGGCCCATGGTTCAAATCATGTTCCTATAAGTAAGGGTAAATGGATCCAAGTTCCAAAATAATACTATCAAATAGTAAATTCCTATTAATTAACAATTAATCATCCTATTAATAGTATATAATCTGTTTAGCTCAAGTTTTAGATCAGTTTTATTTTTTTTATGCAAGTTTATTTTGGAAATTTTCATTAGATTTAGTTTGTCTTGATTTTATTTATATTATCTTGGAAAATTTCATTCATTTGGGTTCTAATTGACTCATTTTGATTACATTTAGTTCATATCAGTTTGGTTTCTTTTAGTTTAGATCATATCTGTTGTGGTCATATAGGTTATAATTCCTTATATTTTGTCCAATTTGATTCATCATTTTTAATATTAGATTAGTTCAAGTTATATTAGTTTTACTTATTTAAATTTAGTTTCATTTAATTTTTTTCAATTTCAATTATACTTTATTAATTTTTATTATTATAGATCTATTTTTGTTGATCATATTTACATTTATACCAGTATGTTTCAGTTATTTTTTAATTATTTGTAAATGATTCATTATATTATTATTTTCTTTTATTCTATCCATTCTGGTCTTGTATGGTGCCACATTATTTATTTCAACTCATTTTGGGTTTACTCTTCATAATATTATTTGGTTTGTTTTAATTTGGTTCATCTTTGTTCATTGTTTTTGAAACATTCTTAATTGATATAGGTTGGGGGAGTTATAACTAGATTATATTTATTATGTATGATTCTCTTTGGTACAACATGATATGATTTATTTTAGATCTATTTAGTTTTAATTTATTTGTTTATTATATTCTAGTTTAATTTATTGTAGATTCATTTAGGAATATTCAGTATTAATATTTATAGGTTAATAAAATTAATTTTTTTTTGTTTTCCTACTTATACTATGTCTTATTTCATTTAATTCACTCTAAATGAGTTTATGTTTGTCTCATTTAATTTGGTTTGATTTGATTTGAATAAGTTTAGTTTGATTTGATTTGATTCAATTCAGTACACATTTCATTTCTTATCATACAATTATTCTAAGAAATCTATATCATTATTTAGTACAAAAACATTATGTGAAATAAAATCAATCAATGGTTCTTTAAATTTAAAGGCCAATGAATAAGTGAACCTACCTAAAACTCAAGGTGCTCTTTTTATGAATATGGAAACATGAATATTCCATTTATCACTTTCATGCATATTCACTTTCACACATATATATAAGGATACCTATCCCCTATATACATATTTTCATGGCCAAATATGTACAAGGGTATCCTTATATATATTATTATACATGCATTTACCCCTTTACCTTACACAGGTATTCATTCTTCATATATATACATAAGCACACCTCACCCCAATATATATATTCATACCTCCATGAGTGAATATATATACGTGGGGAAACTTATATATGTATATATCAACCTATAAAAACAGATCCAATTTTCCTATGACAACAGTAACCCGAAACAACCTAAGTGAGGTACAAAATACTCTAGGAAAACCTAGAAAACTAAAATCCCCAAAACTCTTAAATTAAAAAAAATCCAAATAATTGAAATGAAAAAAAACGTAACCAAAACCCATGGAGAATTTTCAGTTTTTCCAAAAAAACTAATTTTGGGATAGGGCCATACTTTTTTATAGAAATTTGTGTGTCTGTATAGAAACAAAAAGGAATAAAGTTTCTTTACAATCAATAGATAATCCAAAAATTAATTATTAATGAAAATAAAATAGATTTTTTAGGATAATATTATGATTAGATCTATTTGATGGATATGGAATTTAATACTACAAGAATTGGTGAGTATATACTTTCAATTACAATGATCGAAAATAAAATGAGCAGTGGAGAGGAAACCACATATATAACATAAGTTGTTTATAATAACAATTGGATAGGAAATACTACTAGATCATCACAAAACATCAACTTACTAATAGTTTCATCCTCAAGACTGTGTTAAATATATTTAATCAGTTATTGAGAATCTATAATGGGTAACCCATACATTGTAAATCCATAAAACATAAATAAACACAATTAAAAAAATATAAATAACCCAAATGAGTTTAGAATAATTAACATCAATTCAAAATTAAAAAAATGAATCATAAAAATAAGATTCAATGAAAGTAGAATCAAACATACAATATGATGAGTTGACAAATATTATTGAATTGACAAAAACATAATAAAAATTCAATTATACCCATAAATTGATTATATAATATCATGTTTCTCACCATATCCCCACTCACCCATCAATAAAAAAATAGGATATGATTATAGAAAATGATGAATCCTGAATATATACACATTATATGAGCTAAAAACACACACATATAGATATGAAGGATGTATACTAACTTGTTTAGTACGATGTCACTAAATAATCCATGCAATTTCATTCATGTGTAATTTCATGAACACTAATTTGAAATAAAATTATAAAATAGTTTTAATTTAAATATACACATAAGAAATCCAATATTAAGTCCATGTTCATTTAAAAAAAACATTCCTTTTTGTTTTCATTAAATAAAAAAATCACTTTGAATCAAATTACATGGACTTATCCATTTTTTAGTGAAAACAACCATTTCATAACCAAATATGGAAACACAAAACTCGTGACTTTATTTTAAAATGGTTTCCACAAATATCTTTAAAAAATTAAAATGAATCAAGTCGCACAAAAGTGAAATTCATACAACTAGGAAGTAACCACCCATGATAAGGTAAACAATGAATTTAAATGAGATAAGTCTACCATAATAATATAATTAAGTAGATAATACATTCAACCATGAGATAATAATCCATTATTTAATACATAGTTCAAGGAGCATGTGTCATGGTATCTAAACTAGATCCTGATTTTAGTTGATCTAGAATTTACCAAACTAATCTAGGACTAATTATTGGCCTTTATTTCTACAAAATATAATCCACTCACATATCTTGCACCATCATCATTTATATAACCCACCACCATGTTCAATATTATGTTATAGGTTACACTAGAGGCCCCCATAACAACTATTTTAGAATAAATATAAAAATAACACCTAGTTATCCATGTTCCCATGACTAAAAAAGTGGCATTTATTGAACAAGAAAGGAAAAATTGAAGAAAAAAACACAAACAATAACTCACCCTATCAGCTAACACCCTCTCATAGAAAAAATACCTTTCAAAAATCACATATAAATCATATATAATAATATATCAACCACCATGATAAGAAAAAATGGAATATCAATGAGGTCTCCCAGGATATCAACCACCCAACCCATGAAGTGCCAAATAGTCCTTTGGGATTAGACACAATATTTACATTTCAGGAAACCCTTTTTAAAACATGTATTTCACTATTTAAAAACCAAAAAAGGATAAATTCCTTGAATTTATATCAAAAATACCTTTTAAATTATTATATGAATTTTTACATGGATTTAAGAATGGCTAGATATTTATTTCAAAGTGACATTTCATATTCATAAATTAACTTCTCAGTGTTATAACATAAATTTCAATTATCAATTTCGACACACCACATACTATCACATATAGAAATAATTTCATCAATTATGAATTTATAAAACTCAACCACTCTTTTAATACCAAAATGTAGTAATTTCAATGAAAAATGGACTTAAAAAATTGAATATTGAACCAAAAAATCTGAAACATTTCACCTTTATTACTGAGAAACTAAAGGTGGAAGAAGGTGATATCCATCGTCTCTAAACATCAAAATCCAAAATATTAGGAAGACTATGAAACGTATAATATCTAAAAGACCTATATATTTCATATGAGAAGTCAAAACCAAGAGAAAAGAGTGATAGATATATAGAATAACATATTAAAAGAATTTACCTTTTATAACCAAGATCAAATAAATAAGAGATTACCTTTAAGCATTAATGGGGAGGATGTAAGTCGAAGCTAGAATAGTGGAATATGAAGGAAGAGGAGTATCAAGGGAGGTTTTTGGATTTGAGTGGGATGACCACGATGGATGACATAGGAATCAAGGGAGAAGTGGTTTGGTGGGGAGAGGATAGGTTTCACACTAGGGATGATTGTGATGGATAATTGGGGAAGAAGGTTTTCAGGGGAGAAGAGGGTTTTCAGTGGAAAAGAGAATTTACGGGGGAGTTCCACACAGGGATGAGCCGGCTGGAAATAAAATATGAGGGGCTATGTTTTATTTAAAACCATAGGTATATCTATACCTACCACATCTATCCTAATGGTTTTTTAACTTCTTTTTATAGATTCATGTGTATAGACCCATTTTCTTATAGTGAACATCATAACTTTTAAGGTCATGTGATAAGTATCCAACCGTACAATTTAACATCATGTGGAAAGGGCATCTAGGTGAAAGGTGCCAAATCAAATTTCGGTGTGGGAATTATTCCAAGGCATCCCAAGGAAACGTATAAGGAAAATGGATTCCCATATTGAATTAAACCTTACTAGGAATGTGTCCTAGAGAGAATAGGGTTGATTTGGGTGTTGGGTTTGGACCTTAGGGAGGCTTCCTATGTATCCATTTTGGAGGGGAATTAAAGCCCACACACTTTGATCATGATAAACCTTTCCTAGGGAGTCCCTCTGAAGTTTTTCTTACAGAGTAGTATGGTCATTTGATAGGATAGGTTTGGGATTACTATTGAAGAGGATTCTCTATAAAAAAAGGACCATGAGGTATGTCTCAACTCATGGTGGTTTATAGGGATACTTTGGGGTTTAATTCTGAGTAGGACACTCGGGCTAAAGGAATCTTGTTTGGGATTTACCCTTAAAGAGGATACCCATTGATATCATCTCTTAAGTAACATTAAAATTTATATTTGTTAGTAGGAATAAGAGTTCTTGTAGTTCATTCCATTGAATGGATTGTGTGGCTTTCATGATCACTATTAACCTCTAAGCCCATGTGATTCATGCTCAGTGTGAGAAACAAGAGTAGTTGAGTGATCCGATAAACCACAATATTTTCCTTCCTTGCTAGAGGAAGTGGAGGAGGAGGAGGATAGTAGAAGAGGCCAATAGTAGGACACTCCCCTATTTTCACTTTACCCTAGATGAGTCTAGGGTATGGAGACTGAATAGGGAATGGAGGTAAAGGACGCAGTGGTAGATAAGACCAAGAATGCAACATTCTACAAGAAAGGCTAGGGTCTGGACTTATGAAGTGTGCATAAAAATTGGTTTTGAACTGGTAAGAGGATCTAATTCTTTGTTTAATGGAAAATATAGTGGATAATTACCCTCCCTACTAGGAACTAGAGGCTTTGGGTCTCTGATATGAGAAGGGGAGAACATAGTCCTAGTCATAGCATCGGAAACCGAGAACTCCCTAACATTGTCCCTAGGGTAAGGTTCCTCATTACCATAGGGATACTTACTCACATGAACCCCTAGGACCCTTACTAGCCAACCAAACAAGTGTGGGAACCATCTGACCATAGGAATGCATACCCAAATAGAGGACATAATGGTGTTCCACTCTTCCAGGTTGTGTATGTCTATAGGTCTTGCTGGAGATTTCAATTTGATCCCTTTTGGTAAATAGAACCAAAGAAGGAGAGGACCTACCATGGGTGTCTTGGAAGATGTCTCTAAGGGTGACTCGCATAGGTCGTTGGTGTAGATTCTTTTTTTCAGGTGTGTTGTGCAGGTGTTCCTTGCAGGTGTTCCGTGCAGGGTCAGGTGGTGAACTGAAAAAAAAATCTTCGCGCAGGGGGTTATAGGCCTTTACAGGCTGGATATACCTCCAGAAATAGTCTACCAAGGAAAAAACTAGGGTGAGGCTTTATCTTAGGCACCTTGGGTCTCCTCTAGTTCCCTTGGAAAGATCTTATGCAAGTCCTTAGTTAGGTATGGGGCCTCACACTGGTCATTTCACCTTAGGTGAGAACGATCCCTATATAGGTGTCTTATATTTTAGACCTTGAAGGGACTTTGATATTAATTATCCCTCTTAATTATATCTTCTATCAAGTTTCATAGATCTACCTGAGAAATTTTAGGGTACTTGGGAAAAGTTTTGTGCAATCAGGGCTCTAAGGGTCTTCTGGTTTTTCAGTTATTTAAATGAGGAGCCTTAAGGTTCTATTTATAGGTAAATATGGGAACCTAGGTGAAGAAGGTTTTCTATGATAGTTAATGTCTTAGGATTATAGAATCAGTTTTCTTGTTTCTTTTTCTTCATATAGGTGCCTAGCATAGGTATCCTAATTCTTTGGTCCAGGCAGGGTAGTTCTATTTCTTATATAATCATGCAAGGTTGTGTGAGCGTAGGTTAATTTGGCCAAGTCCCTTAGTATTCCATAAATATATTTAGAATATTGATATTTCCAAGATTATATCCATAATATTTTCATCCTCCTTGATAAAAATAAAAAAGGAGTGTCTACAAAAACTTATAACTCATTTTTTAATGATATTTCATTAATTTCATTATTTCGGGTATTAATTACCTTATTTTTTAGTCTATTTTGACTTGTTATTTTTTTGTTACTCTCAATTAAATCATGATTTAATCATATCAAGAATTTAAACCATGTTTTAAATATAATATATATTCTGTATATATTTATTAAAAGTAATCTATAAAAATTGCTAATATGAAATGAAATACACTGTTGTTGGAGATGGTAGGTCATACGTATGCATGAATGATGTTTCCATTTTATTATCATATTTAAAGAAAATTAAATTATATATATATATATATTATAATATCATTTTTATGTAATATATATTATGTATTTCTAATAAACCCATTCTTAATACATTCGATTTAAAGTGTGAACAAATCACATCACTTCGTAAGGTCGTAGTCCACAATACACATGAGTGATGTTATTGTATTCCAAAAAAATAGAAATATTTAAGTAATATGTTATATAATAATTCATGAATCATAAATAAATCATAAATATCATATATAAATTATAAATACATCACTATTCTGAACCTTGAAGGGTTTTAATGTAAAAAATATTGACATCGATTTAGGAGCATATTGTCTTCCATACACACGAACAATGATTTCATAACTCATTTGATGAAAGTGTGTGAATTTTTTGGTAGTAAACATAATATTAAAACATATAAGTATATGTAATATATTCATTTTATTATATAATAATGGTATAATATTAATTTAATTATGTGTATAAGGAAATAAAATAAAAATTGTTTTAGAAGAACATTACCTATTCTTCGGGTATCCTCATTAGGTTTGAACTAAAACCTTCATAGTTTTTCATTAATACAAAAATAAGTATTTTAGGATGTTGGGAAGTGATTTTGGTGGTTATTTTTCAAACCAAAGACTTATTAATTTGTGAATAAGGAAGGATAGGGGTTTCCTTTTATAAGTGGAGGAGAGGACACACTTGGAATTTTTGAAATGTATTGAGTGATACCAAGTCTTTTTATGTAGCTTGGACCCAATAATGAAAACATATATATAACATATGGAATAAGGTTAAAATATGGTCATAAAATGGGTTTTGGACAAGTTTTTAGGTCATTTATCCCCTTAAGTTTAAAGTTTAGTTCCTCAATAAAATCATTTTTCTCATAATCGTTGCAATTAATTTTAGCTTTTTTACTAATTACCTTGGTATAAAATTAAGTAGACCTTATTAAACATTAAAAAATTTTATAATTAAAATTATTTAATCCATTTATCCAAATTAAATTCACATAATTGGAATTAATTTAAAATTAATCTCACAGAAAGAACAAGAAAGCGGGTTTTTAAAGTGAAAATGTTCAAAAGATTACTAAGTGTTTATATATAAATTAAATAAAAATGATTAAAATTACCTAAATTTAATTATTAGATTTATAATTGGTCAAATTTATCATTAAACCCTATATAAAAAATAATTTAACATTATAAATTATTTATATGAAAAGTCATCTTTCAATTTAAATTTAGTATTTTCACTATTCATCAAAAAATGAAACTTCTCATAAAAATACCAAGAATTAAACCTAAGATAATTTTTACATTTCTATTTAAAAATTTATGTCTTTTTCAAATAATACTTATAAAATTGTTAAAATTTTGTTTTCAAACAAGTGAGCCATTAAAAGGTAGAAAAACTACCTTCAAATAAATAAAACTCTATACAAAAATTAGATTTGTTCTTATCTTATGCCTGTCAAAAAATTTGGATAAATTTAAAAACAATTACTTAATATATAGTACGTATATTATTATGGTTATACACTTATATGAATTAATTTAATTTATTAGGATGAAATTTCATTAGCACATAATAATAGTTTTTTTATAAAAAAATACTTTATATTTTTTTATTCCTTTAAAATTAATTTGAAAATAATGAATTCAACCATATATTTTTATAAGTTTTTAATCCTATTCATAATTTTCAATTTAATTTCTAGTAGATAATTTTTATTTTAAATAATAATATTAATATTATTCGATAAAATTAGATCTTACGTGCAACACAAGTCATCAAAAAAAATTCATTGTTACGTGTAACACAAGAAAACTCAGTGTTTCATACATTTAATGATATAGAATGTATTGAATTTATTTTAAATAGTAAATATATCATTAATTTTTGTGATTTTATATTCCTTTCTATACTTGGTGTTTCATTTCATACACGCTATCAAATATGATTTTCATATTTTAAAAAATTTGGGTGTTACACAAGTAGTATTATAAATGTTATAAAATTTAATCTCGTGTTCATTTATGAGACAATTTTTACCTTATAAGTAAAATTAAAACCCTTAAATATTTAAAAATTAATTACTAAGATTAATATTAAAATTGGTTAACAAAAGTTTTAATCCAAAAGGCAAGGTTTAAAATGATATCAAAACTAATAAAAATTATGTTATATGACTTTATTGTGGTTATATATTCCTTATATTTTAATGCATGTAATTATGAGACCATTTTACATGATTTATACGCATATTATATTATAATTTTCCTTTTATTTTCAAAAAATAAATTAATGATATTTTATAATAATCATTATTTTATTATATGACTTAAAATTTATAAAAAATATATTCAGTCAAGAGAATGACATATGGTTTAAATTATCAACCATGTTCCTTTAATTTGTCACCTTTCCTTTTAGAGTACTTTTAATTATCCTTTAAGTGTAAAAAAATTGATATCACGGTAATTGTCAAAAGGGTTAATGGGGGTTAAAACAAATATATAAGGGGAAAATCACTTAAAATTGTCCAAAATTTATTTCATTAGATTATTTAGACTTGATATATTACTATAATTTAATTAATTAATTTGAATCCATTTTTATATGAAAATTAATTTGTATTAATTTAATAATTTAAAAATTCAAAGAGTACATCTACCTTCACTTAGAGATGGATACCTCATATCCTATATTCTCACACAAATTGAGCACCATATCTCTACAAATACATACCCAAATATATTACTAGAAAATTTTACCACATTATATATGTATCATTATCAGTTTCATATACTTGACCCTTTTTATGTATTTTATTTTTATACAGTGATTTTATTAAGTTTTGGGATGCTTGGAGGATTTTTGGAATGTTTTTTGGGATTTTCTAAAGGTTCACAGTTTGAACACAGTTAGTAGAAACAAGGAAACACCTTCTAGGAAACAGTGAAACTCAAATAGTGGGTGTAGGGTAAAAACGCAGTTAGGTGCATGGTTTGGAGAAACCATGATGCCACCTAGGAGAAATCTAGTGATGTTGGATAGATGGGTTTAGAAAGGTTGATGAATGTTTTGTCTAAACATGGGATCCAAACTTTTTAGTGGTGTTTATAGGTTATGTCTGGTGCATGGTTAGAACACGATTTTCCAAACCATGAACCCTAACCATGCACCATTAAAAACAAAATATATATTTTGTGGATCTAACTTGGTTTACCCCCCTTAGTGAATTGTTTTTTCCAAATCTAACCCCAAAACAAATTATACTCCTTCCAATGGATATAGAGTCCCTTCTTGATCTGATAGCAATCTATTGGTGAATATTTGTGCATTGGAGGCTCATATTCCTTCATAAGTTCCTATTCTTGGCAGTTTTCCCTATTTTTATTCTTCTTATCTCTCTTAGAGTCACGGATCTAATCTGTTATGGATGTATCTATGTTGTTTGATATCAATAATGATGAAATTTGATTACTTAAATGATAGATAACAAGATATAAGGATGTTTTTAAGTGTTTATAGGAGGGTGTTTTGTAGTTTTGTTCTGTTATTTTGTTTCCCTAATGTATTTGAGGTAGGTGGATTCACTATTGAATCCACTTAGTTAAAACTTGATTTCTTTATTTCAAATTTATTTAATTTCATGAATTAAAATTTGAAATTTATGTGGAAATATTTATGTAAACCCTTTTTATTAAAGTTTTGTGAAATTGTAGTAATTGGTTGTTGTCATGACCCACATTCTTCAAGATTTAGGAAGGGATAGAAATAAGATGAGACCTTCCTTACTCAAGATGAAGGATAGATAATGACCCATGAGTCCCGCCTCCAATAGGACCCAGGGTGGTGACAAGCACCAAGGGTATAGAAATATCACAAAAATGGGAGGCATTACCCTTTTTATAGTAACCATGATCTGGATATAAGATGTATCAACCTCAAACAACTCCAAGAAAAATATATATAAAGAAACCAAATTCCATCCCACATGCATGTTTAATGTAAAACTGCTATAAATACAAAGAAAACTCCAAAGTAATACCAAAATAAAACTATGTAGTGAAACTACAACCGTCCCCAACGTCCAATCTAGAAACTTCCAGCACTGTCCACATAATCTACCTAGAAACTAGAAAATATTTTTATATACGTAGGGTGAGAATACAAATATACTCATTTGGGTAAAACCAAAGTTACCCTTGCACAAGTGGGAGAAGCATACTAATTCCCCTGTGAGAAAACAACAGAAACTCCAAAGAACCTAACAAGGTAAAATATCCATCCCAACCTCACCAAGGCACCTTCACCAAATAATTCAAGTAAAGTAAAGTAAATTAGTAAGCATGTTGATATTTGGGTACCATGCACCACTCCCCAGTTTTTTTAGCTGTTCAAATGAGGAGCCTCATGATCATATTTGAAGGTAAATATGGGACCCTAGGTGAAGGAGGTTGTATGTTCTAGTCGATGGTTAGGTTTCCAGCATTGTGGTTCTTGTTTCTTTTTTTCCACATAGGTGACCAACATAGGTATCTATATTATTCTTTAGTCCACGCATGGTAGTTTTGTTTCTTATATAATCACACAAGGTTGTGTGAGTGTACATTGATTTGGCCAAGTCCCTTAGTCTTCTTTAAATATCTTTATAACATTAATATTTCCAAGATTATATTCATAATATTTTCATCCTATTAGATAAAAATAAAAAAATAAGTGTCTAAAAAATCTTATTACCCATTTTTTAATAATATTTCATTATTTTCATTATTTTGGGTCTTAATTACCTTGTTTTTAGTATTTTTTTGACTTGTTATTTTTTTGTTCCTCTTAATTAGATAAAGATTTAATAATATCATGAATTTAAACATTTATTTAAATATCATATATATTCATTATTTTTGTATTAAAAGTAATCTATAAAACTGGTGATATGAAATGAAATACATCATTCATGGAGAAGGTAGGTCTTACATATGCGTGATTTTTTTTCCATTTTCTTATCATATTTAATGAAAAATAAATTATATATATATTGTAATTATAGTATCATTTTTATTTCATATATATCACATATATTTAACAAACCCTTTCTTAATACATTCTATTTAAAGTGTGAACAAATCACATCACTTCGTAAGGTAGTAGTCTTCCATACACATCTGCGATGTTATTGTATTCCAAAAAAATAGAAAGATGTAATGTATGTGTTATATAATAATTAATGAATCATAAAGAAATCATAAATATCATATATATCATATATAAAAAATAAATACATCATTATTGTCAACATTGAAGGGTTTTAATGAAAAAACGAACAACATCGATTCATGGTCTGGTTGTCCTCCATACACACGAATGATGATATCATAACTCATTTGATGGAAGTGTGTGAAGTTTTTTCTAGTACCCCTAACATAAAAACAAATTAGTATATGTAATATATTTGTGTTATTATATAATCATGGTATAATAGGAATTTAATTTGGTGTATAATGAAATAAAATTAAAATTATTTTAGAAGAACATTACCTCTTCTTTGGGTATCCTCCTTAGGTTTTCACTAAAAACATCATTGTTTTTATTTCATAAAAAATAATAGTTTTAGGATGAGGTTAGGGATGTTGGGAAGTTATTTCATTAGTTATTTTCCAAAATAATTTATTTTTAATGTGTGAAGAGGGGAGGAGAGGGGTTTCCTTTTATAATTGGGGGAGAGAACACACTTGGTATTCTTGAAATGTATTGAGTGATCCCAAGTTTTTTCATGTAACATGTACCCAGTAATAGAAAAATATATTTAATATATGGGATAAGGTCAAACTATGGTCATACAATGGGTTTCAGATGCGTTTTTATGCCATTTATGTCCTTCATTTTAAAGTATAGTCCCTCAATAAACTCGTTTTTCTCTTAATCGCTGTAATTAATTTTAACTTTTTCACTAATTACTTTAGTAAAAATTTAAGTTGACCATATTTAACATTAAAAATTATTCTGATTAATTTTTTTTAATCCATTTATCCAAATTCAATTCACATAATTATGAAAAATTAATTTCAAATTAATCTCAGAGATAGAACAAGAAAGTAGGTTTTTAAAGTGAAAATGTTCAAACATTTACTAACTTTTTATATATAAATTATATATATAAATGATTAAAATTAACTAAATTGAATTATAATATTTATAATTTATCTAATTTTACTTTAAACCCGATATAAAAAATAATTTAACAATATAAATTATATATATGAAAATTCATCTTTCAATATATATTTAGTATTTTTACTATTTATAAAAAAATGAAACTGCTCATAAAAATACCAAAATTTACCCCTAAGTTAATTTTTAAATTCCCATTTCTAAATTTCAGTTTATTTTTTAAAATAATATTTTTTAAATTTTTAAATTTTTTTTTTAAAACATGTGCGCCATTAAAAGGCGACCAAACTGCCTTTAAAAAATAAGACTTTTTATGCGAAAACTGAATTTGTTCTTATCTTATAACTATCAAATATTTTAGATGAATTTTAATAAAACTATTGAATAAATAGTATATATATGTATATTATTAATGTAATACACTTATATTAATTAATTTAATTAATCAAGATAAAATACCATTGGCACATAATAATAGGTTTTTTTAAAAAAAAAATCCTTTATATTTAATTTGTTTTTATATGAATTTAAAATAAATTAATAAGTAATGAATTCAACCATATATTTTTATAAGTTTTTAATCTTATACATAATTTCCAATTTAATTTCTAGAATATAACTTTCATTTTAAATAATAATATTAATATTATTCAGTAAAACTCGGTCTTGCGTGTAATGCAAGCAATCGAAGAAAGTCATTGCGGCATGTAACACAATAAAATTCAGGGTTTCATACATTTAAAGCTATAAAATATATTGAATTTATTTAAAATAGTAAATATATCATTAATTTTTGTGGTGTTATATTCCTTTCTACACATGGTGTTGTATGTCATACATGCTATCGAATATGATGTTCATATTTTAAGATTTTTGGGTGTTATACAAGTAGTATTATATATGTTATAAAATTTAATACCTTTTTCATTTATGATACAGTTTTTACCTTATAAGTAAATTTATAACCCTCTAATATTTAAAAATTCATTACCATGATAAAGATTAAAACTGGTAAAAAAGTTTTAAACCAAAATACAAGGTTTAAAATGATTTATAAACCAATAAAAATTATATTAGATGACTTTATTGTGGTTATATATTCCTTATATTCTAATGCATGTAATTATGGGACCATTTCACATGATTTAGACACATATTATATTATAATTTTTCCTTTATTTCCAAAAATTCCATTAATGATATATTATAATAACCAACCTTTTATTAAATGATTTAAATTTTATAAAAAATATATATTCACTCAAGTGTATGAGACATGGTTTAACTTATCAACTATATTTATTTAATTTGGCACTTTTCCTTTTTGAGCACTTTTATTTATCCATTATGAGTAAAAAAACATTGATATCATGGTAATTATCATAAGGGTTAATATGGGTTAAAACAAATAGATAAGGGTGAAAAAATCACTTAAACATGTCCAAAATTTATTGGATGAGATTATTTAGACTTATAATCGTACTATAATTTTTTTAATTAATTTGAATCCATTTTTATATGAAAATTAATTTATCTTGATTTAATAATTTAAAAATTCTAATAATACCCCTACTTTCACTTATAAAAGGAAACCTCATATCCTCTCTTACTCACACAAATTGAGCACCATATCTCTACAAATACCTACCCAAATATCTTACAAGAATATTTTACTGAATTATATTTGTATCATCCTCAGTTTCATGTACATGACCATTTCTTAATGTATTTTATGTATATAAAGTGATTGTATTAAGTTTCATGATATTTTTAGGAGTTTTAGAAAGTTTTTAGAGATTTTATAGAGGTTCATGGTTTGATCATGGTTAGTAGAAACCATAAAAACCTTCCATAAAACTGTGAAACTAAAATCGTGGGCACCAGGTAAGAATAGGGTTTAGTGCGTCGTTTGGAGAAACCATGTTGCCACCGTGGAGAAATTGTGTGATATTGGACAGATGGGTTTAGCAAGAATGATTCATGGTTTGTCAAACCATGTGATCCATCTATGTTAGTGATGTTTGGAGGTAATGTTTGGTGCATGGTTAGAACACGGTTTTCCAAACAAAAATCCCTAACCATGCACCATTAAAAACAAAATCTAGATTTTGTGGATCTTACTTGGTTTACCTCCCATAATGACTCATTTTTCACTAATATGACCCTAAAACAAATTCCACTCATTCCAAAAGCTAGAGAGACCCTTCTTCTTGATCCAATAGCAATCTATAGGTAAATATTTGTGCATTTGAGGCCCAGATTCCTTGGTAAGTTCCAGTTCTTGGTTGTTTTACCTAGTTTTCTTTTTCTTAACTCTCTTATAGTCATGGATCTAATCCGTTATGGATAGATATATTGTTTTGATATCAATAATGATGAAATATGATTGTTTGGATTATATAGAACAATATATAAGGATGTTTTTTAGAGTTTAAAGGTGGGTGTTTTGTAGTTTTGTTTTGTTATTTGGTTTCACCAATGTTTTTAAGGTAGGTAGATTCAATATTGAATCCACTTAGTTAAAAATTGAAGTATTTATTTCAAATTGATTTAATTTGTTGAATTAAAATTTTAAATTGAGGTGGAATACTTCATGGAACTCCTTTTTAGTGAAGGTTTGTGACGTTGTGGGAATTGGTTGTTGTCACAACCCACCTTCTACAAGATGAGGGAATGGATATCAAGATGATGAGACCTTCCTTCCTATAATTCCTGGAGTCTTCTCGACTCAGCGGTTGAAAATTCTATGAAACTTCTTTTATAAAAGAAACTAATCAATTACATTACACTTTAGACAAATGAGGACATTTTATCAGTATAGTTTCATGAGGATTAGAAAACATCTTATATTTATTAGAGGTGAAACAATAATAAAACAACTATCCACTAAAATTCCACATGTTCTAACTTGAAAAGTGATGACATCTGTAAATAAAATTCTAAGTTACCTTTGAAAAAACATTTTAAAATAAAGTGTGAGAACTCAATTGCCCAATATGGAGTTTTCAAAAACATTGATAAATCCCATTAAAAATATCCCTTATATAAAACATCCAAAAAATTAATTTGTAAAAAAACTTGTACAAAATACTACATTTCTTTGAAAAATAATTATACTTCAAAAATTCTTTTAAACTAATATAGTGATTCAGTTGAAAATATTAAGCAAGTTCTTAAAAACAAAACAACCAAGGCCACTTGAAACTTTGAAGGTTATCTTGGGCCTACCCACTTGAGGGATGGATTCACTCTCCAATTCCCTATCACATTTACAATGTTAAAGTATCATTTTTTATAAAAATAATTTTTATCTTTCTTTACATATATATACATTTTCACTAGAGTTTTAGTTTTAATGAAATATGATCAAACATGAAATAAACATGTTAAATTTTGTTTATATATAATTATATAAATACTAGTATTCATTGAAAATTACATGTTTGACTTGGTATGACCAAATATTATGATATATAAACTTTTCTCAACCACGTGGAAGATTAATCATCATTCACATACTTAATATTTCAAAGACATATTTGTTAAATTTCTTTTATGCATGAAATAAGTACATGAAGGTATAAACTAATAATAATAGAAAGCATATAATTTTGTCTGATTAAAATTAATCATTAGAAATAGATAATTATGTGTCGTGCACAAAATCATTAAAGTATAATTTCCTTACAAAATACAATCATCCTTTCATGGATGTATATTTATATGAACTTATGTTTTAAGGAACGTGACTTTAAGAAGTTCATATATATATATATATTAATGTATAAACGTCATGATAAAAAAATCATCGATGTATGGCCATAGCCTTGATTTTTATATGACATGTATATGACTTGAAATAAATTATGATATTCTTAACTTATATCATAATTTATTTGAAATAGTTATTAACATAAAAATTATACAAGTAAATAAATATGTGTCTCATAATAATTGAATAAATTCATGTTTGAACAAAGTTTAGATAAATATAATCATCCCTTAGCAAGACTAACATGAAATCAAATTAAAACATAAAATTTGATACATATATATATATCCCTCTAATGTAATTAAAATGATTCAAAAAATAATAACTTTTTAAGACAAAACTAAATAATAATAAAAACATTTGAAGAAATAGTTTTCCCTTGCATAAAATTTGTCATGCACAAAGATAAATAACTAATCTCACTAATTCAATAATTAATGAACATAATTAGGAAATAAGGAATATATTCATTATGAAAAACCATAAAATTAAAAAACATTATTTTTAAATAAATAAACTATCACTTAATAATAATTTTGAAATAGATAAATTTGAAAATCAAATAAAACTATCCCTTAAATCATATTTCATAAACATATAACAAAAATTATTTAAATAAAATTATCCCTTAAAAAAATAAAATGGAATTGAAAGTGTAAATAAAGTATCCAAAAATAAATAAATTTTTACTATTATTTATTTACAGAGTAGATCTTCCTCTTCCTCTTCATGGAATATGATTCAAACACCTACTCTTAAACTCACGGTCTCTATTACTTCCCTGGATTTAGAAGACAAAGAAAACTAAGAAAACAAAAGATTTATGCAATCTCCCTTCTACCTTACTCAAAGGACAACGAACTGCCTAACCTATCTCACATATAAATACACTCAGAATAAGTCTCCAGAGGATAACAAAGAGAAGAAATATGTGGGTCCTTTCTTTTAGATGAAGCTTAATTAAGAAATAAATTTCTAATTTTTTTAATGTATGAGATAAGAATTCAGTGTACGAATCATGACTATTAAACATGAAAAAGAAAATGAAAATAACTAATAACTATTCGAAAGATATTTTGAAAAACAATAATCATTTAATATAGAGATATAGATTAGAGAAATAAGAAAATCCACAATAGAAGAATAATTCGAAGGAAAAAATCCAAACAAATATATATGGATTGCAACATGTATTTACTTCTTCAGGACGCATAAAATTTCATCCATACAACAAAAAATTAAAAACAATATCGTTTCATATCACGAACGATAGTTAGAAAACAACCACTTCAGGTCCCATATGATAAAGATGAAATAAAAGTAAAAACAATCCAGCAATATGACAACCGCTAGTCAATAATGAGATTTGGATATATAAAACAACAAAAAACATAACTTACTTTCAAATGTGAGGAGATTACCAAACCAAACATAATTTTCCCCAAATATACTTTGAAATATAAACTCAACCCAGATCTCATGTTTGATTCTGATGCATGAAGGTGTTCAAACTCGAAATCCTTTCTTACACAATCGATCTCAGATCCATATTATTTCTCGGCTTCGAGCTCCACCAATATTACGTTCGACCTTGCTTAGTCTCGGCCTCTCCTTCAGTGTCAACTCATGAACTACATTAACCTTGAATTTGGAATTGAATCATGAGCACTCAACCTCACCTTTCTACAATGAACTCTCCCGAAGCTCAAATGCTTCATCTGAACCGAAGCCCTCACTCAAAAATTGGATTTATCATATCCCCTGTTTTTTAATATTTCATTTTATTTTTTTTAATTATTTTCATCAAAATATTTAATCGTTTTTGTTTTATTTGTTTAAATAAAATAATTATCTTAATATATATATCACATCATTATAGATATATATATATTTAAAAATCTATATTCATTTTTTTCAATTATCATAATTTCAAAACATAAATTATATAGTATTTATATTTAAAACATATATGTGATTTTATATGTTAAAATAACATTATTAATTATTTTAATTTCAAAAATGATTAATTTTTTTAAAGTAATTTGATTATTTATAATTGTTCATAATTCCTTTAGATAAAAACTTAATTTCAAATAATAAAATATTATTTTAAATAAAACTTTATTTATAAAGCATAATTTATAAAAAATATTAATTTATTACCGAGTCTTATTATTATTAAATATTAAATAATTTATTTTCTAATCTTCAGAACAAAATTAAAATTAATGTTTTATTTTTCTTATATAGCACTTCTATATTTTAAATTATTTTTTTAAATATTGTTAATTCAGAAAAAAAAATTATATGTCAACAACATTTAAAAATTACTTCAAAAAAAATTTTATTAAAACAAACTTTTGATTGTTTTTATTTTAATTATAGCATGTTTTTATATATATTTATTAATAATAATTTCTTATTTTAATGAATAATACAACATTTAGAAAAGTAGTATTTAAAAGAAGATTAATAATTTAAAATTTAGTTACATAATTGATTTATTATAATTAATAAACTTGATTCTTTTTTTTGAAAACTTAGGGTGTTACATTCTCCCAACCCCCCCCCCCCCCAACTGAATTATGCCATCAAAAATTTTCCATCGGACTTAAGAAAATTTTGAATTAATATCTTCATAATTAAAAAATATCTAAGGGGACTTAACTATCCAAATAAAATTCTAATGCCTAGATTTTGATTCCATCAAAGATAACATCTAATCTCTAAAGTTTTCTAGATTGTTCCTCTAATACCAATTATAACACCCCAAGCCCGCTCAACTCAGTGCTTGAAAATACTGTGAAATTTTTTTTATAAAAGAAAATGGACAATTATACAACAATTTAAAAAAATGAAAACATTTTACTAGTATAGGTTCTGGAGGATTAGACAACACCTTACATTTATCAGAGTTGAAGTAATAATAAAACAACTGTCCACTATGCTTCCATGCATGCTAACTTCAAAAGTGATGACATCTGTAAATAAACCTTTAAGTTACCTGTGAACAATAATTTTAAAAAAAAGGGTTAGCATTCAATTTCCCAGTAAAGAGTTTTGAAAACCTTTTATAAATCCCATTAAAAATGTCCCTTAGATAATACGTCCAAAAAATAAATTTTTAAAACAACTTTTATAAAATAATATAATGCTTTGAAAAATAATTATACTTCAAAAACGCTTTTAAACTAATCTAGTGATTCAGTTGAAAATATTAAGCAAGCTCTTAAAAACAAAACAACTAAGGCCACTTGAAACCTTGAAAGCTATCTTGGGCCTACCCACTTGAGGGATCTATTCACTCTCTAATTCACTATCGTATTTACAATGTTCAAGTACTAATTTAAAAAAAAATCATTTTTTTCGTCTTTTACATATATATACATTTTCACTGGAGTTTTAGTTTTAATTAAATATAATAATTAATGAAATAAACAAGTAAAATTTTATTTATATATAATTATATAAATACTAGTCTTCATTGAAAATTACATTTTTGACTTGGTATAACCAAATATTATGATACATAAACTTTGATTAACCACATTGAAGGTTAATCATCATTCACATACTTAACATTTTAAGGAAATATTTGTTAAATTTCTTTTATACATGAAATAATTGCATGAAGGTATAAACTAATAACAATATAAAACATATAATTTTGTTTTATTAAAATTAATCATTATCAATAGATAATTATGTGTCGCACTCAAAATAATCAAAGTAGCATTTCATTACAAATTACAATCATCCTTTCATTGATGTGTATTTATATGCGCTTATGTTTTAAGGAACATGGATTTAAGAAGTACATATATATATATTTTAATGTATAAATGTCATGACAACAAAATCATCGATGTATGGCTATAACCTTTATTTTTATATGTCATGTATATGACTTAAAATAAATTATTATATTCTTAACTTATATCATAATTTATTAAAAATAGTTGTTAACGTAAAAATTATGCAAGTAAATAAATATGTGTCTCATAATAATAGAATAAATTCTTGTTCTAATAAAGATTCGATAAATAGAATCATCCCTTAGAAAGTCTAACATGAAATCAAATTAAAACATATGCTTTGATACATTTAAAGATATATCCCTCTCATGTAATTAAAAGGATTCTAAATAATAATAATTTTTAAACACAAAACTAAATAATAATAAATAATTTTGTAGAAATAATTTTCTCCTGGGTCATATTTGTATTATACATAGATAAATAACTAATCTCGCTAATTCTATAATTAAGGAACATAATTTGGAAACAAGGAGTATATTCATTATGAAAAACCATAAAATTAAAAATCATAATTTCTAAATAAGTAAACTATCTCTTACAAATAATTTTTCTAATAGATAAATTTAAAAATAAAATAAAAATATCCCTGAAATCAAATTTCATAAACATAGAACATAAATTATTTAAATAAAATAATCCCTTATAAAAATAAAATGGAATTGAAAGTGTAAATAATGGATCTGAAAATAGATAATCCCTTACTATTTTTTTATTTACAGAGTAGTTCTTCCTCTTCTTCTTCATGTCATAAGATTCAAACACTTACTCTTAAAATCATGATCTTTGTTACTTCCCAAGATTTAGAAGGCAATGAAAACTAAGAAAACCAAGGATTTGTGCAGTTTTCCTTCTACCTTGCTTAAAGGATACTGGAATGCCTAACCTCTCTCACATATAAATACACTTAGGAAAAATCTCCATCGGATAGCAAGGAGAAGAAATGTGTGGATCCTTGCTCTAGAGCGAGCTTAATTAAGATTTAAATATCTAATTTTTTTACATATTATATAAGAATTCATTGTATGAATCACAAATATAAAACGCATAAAATATTATTAAAACAATTGATAACTATTAGAAAGAGATTTTTACAAACAATAAGAATTAAAAATAGTGATATAGATTGGAGAAAAAAATCCACAAAAGCAGAATAATTCGAAGGAAAATCCAAACAAAACAGATATGGATTGCAACTAGAATTTAATTCTTCAAGACACATCAAATTTCATCCATACCATAAAAAATTCAAAATAGAATCATTTCATATCATGAACGACAGTTGGAAAACAACCACTACTGTTCCCAGATTACACAAATGAAATTTAAGTAAAAACAATCCAGCAATACGACAACTGGTAGTTAAGAATGAGATTTGGATATATACAACTTAAAAAAACAAAACCTACTTGAAAGTGTGAAGAGATTACCAAAAAGAATGTCGTTTTCCCCAAATAGAATTTGAAATCTCAACACAACACAGATCTCATGTTTGATTCCAATGTGTAGAGGTGTTCAGACTCAAATTCTCATCTTATGCACTCAATCTTAGATCTAGATTCTTTCTCGAGTTTGAGCTCTACCAACGCTGCATTCGACCTCGCTTGGTCTCGGCCTCTCCTTCGGCGTCACTTCACATACTGCATTAGCCTCGAATTCGGACTTGTCTCACGATCACTCGACATCACCTCTCTATGAAAAACTATCCTAAAGCCCGAAGGCTTTATCTGAACAGAAACCCTCACCTGAAAAAGGGATTCATCATTTCCCCCATTTTTTAATATTTCATTTCACTTTTTTTAAAATTATTTTCATTAAAATCATTAATCGTTTTAATTGTATTTGTTTAAATAAAACAATTTTGTTAATATATATATATATATCATTCCATTATATATATATATATATGTAAAGATCTATACTCATTTTTTTCAATTATCATAATATCAAAAACAAAATTTTATAGTTTTTATATTTAAAACATTTATGTGATTTTATATGTTAACATAACATTATTAATTATTTTAATTTCAAAAATGATTTATTGTTTTTAAAGTAATATGAGTATTTATAATAGTTCATTATTACTTCAAATAAAAACTTAATTTCAAATAATAAAATATTATTTTAAATAAAACATTGTTTACAAAACATCACTTATAAAATTATTAAATTATTCCGGAATATTATTATAAAATATTAAATAATTTATTTTCTAATCTTCAAAACAAAATTACAATTAATGTTTTATTTTTCTTAAATAGAACATCTATATTTTATTTTAATTTTTAAAATATTGTTGATACAATAAAATTTTATATGTTAATAGCGTTTAAAAATCATTTCAAAAAACAATTTTTTTAAAACATATTTTTTATTGTTTCTATTTTAATTATAGTATTTATTTATATATATTTATTAATAATAATTTCATATTTTAATGAATAATACCACATTTAAAAAATTAGTGTTTAAAAAATATTATTAATTTAATATTTAATTATAAATTTGATTTATTATAATTACTAACATTGGTTATTTTTTTCAAGAACTTGGGGTGTTACACTTCCTCAAGATGAAAGAGAGATAATGACCCCCAATTTGCACTTCCAATAGGCCCCAGGGTGGCGACCAGCACCTAGGGTATATAAATATCACAAAAATGGGAGGCATTACCCTTTTTGTAGTAACCATGATTGGGAGATAAGATGTATCAACCTCAAAAAAACTATGTAACACATATATATAATGAAACCAAAATCTATCCACCCTGCATGTTTAAATTAAAACTGCTAGAGATACAAAGAAAAATCCAATGTAAGTACAAGAATAAAACTAAGTAGTGCCACAGAAACTGCCCCCAACGTCCAAGCAAGTAAGGTTTAGCATGGTCCACTTAATCTCCCGAGAAACCTGAAAATATTTTTATATATGTAAGGTGAGCATAAAAGTATACTCATTAGGGAAAAACCAAATTCACCCTTGTATAAGTGGGAGAAGCATACTAATTCCCCTGTGAGAAAAAAATAGAAACTCAAAAGCACACAACAAGGTAAACTATCCACCCCAACCTCACTAAGGCACACTCACCAAATATCGCAAGACAAGTAAAGTAAAGTTGTTAGCACATTGATATTGGAGTACCCCACACCACTTCCCACTGGTTAACCGATCATAATAGATAGAAAACATCATGATGCTACCATGTTATTCCCTACGCCCCACTGTCATAATTTACCGGCACACACCTAGGCCACATACCACATCCCTCCCGTAAACACCAGGGCCACAATCACATCACATCCCGCAACCACCTGGGAAATCCCAACGTATCTCATCTGGAAGACACCTGGGAAGAATACCTCACCGCAGACACCTAGGCTGCACAACCACACCCCAACCTACCCAAAGAGTCTAGGGCTACGAATTCCTGGAAGAGGGAGTAGATAAGATCCAATAACCATCCATCCATCCTCCCACCAAGATATGGGGAAAGGACACCCTCCCCCATAATAATGGGGGTGTTCGGCACGTGGTGCTCAACACGGGTGGGGTGTATATTGAAATCACAAGGAATTATAAGCATATATATATATGTACCAAACACTCAGCCCAACCTATGTGTTTTCAAAATAAACTACCATCCCACACAAACTGCCCTTGATGCCACCTCTAAATGCACATATCAAAACAATCAAGAGTCACTTCCCAATTTGATATGTGAACACCGCTTCACTACATGCCACAAATCAAGACATACCCCCAACCAATTCATTTAACTAGTTATTATTATGCATTATCAATTCATTCATTTTTTATACCATCCCTACTCAAGAAACTAACAAACACTAAAAATTCTATAAGGCGAAGAAACCATACCAACTACTTCCAAATCCAAACAAGGAAATAATGGACAAGGTAAAATAATTCATTCTAACACCCATTCATAAAATAATGGCCTTTGGAAACTCTAGGAGAAAGACCCGCTCAAGGTAACACCATCCTTCTTCAAAATCATCCATCCTAACCCATACCAAGTAGCCCCACTCCATGAAAAGCACCACATTCAGTAAAAAAACTCAACCATATTTTAGTCCCACTACACACTCCCCTTTCCTGGACTCCCCTACCACCATTCTTCAAAGTCATGTTTCCATTTCCTTCCCCTCAATAAGAAAAACCAACAACACACCTCATTACTGCCACACTTGTTATCCCCTCTACACAACAACACCACACCCAACACACTCAAAAACATGAACATGACACAACCCAGTCCTGTAGCCCTACTACCCAACCACTACCTAGATGTAGTCCCACTCCATAACAAGTTCACCCATTCCAAAATCAACCAAATCTCTCATCCTGATATACCATTACACCACCTGCACCACCCCACACACAACCACACTCTTAGCCACATCACCACATAAATACCATAGACACGAGGTTGAACAGAACCACACACAGGACACAGCCACACTAAGAAGGCAAGGTTTATTTAGATTTAGAAAACACTTGATCTTTAATTCCACTTGATAAAATAGGGGTTGTCATAGAACAATTTTGATCCTGGGAATCCATTTATTTAATAGAATATATGTGGGTAACCAATTTCATAATTATATGGTCGTTCATGGAGTATCAACAGCAAGTATTCATAAGCCGTACAAGTGCACAAACAGAGACCACCAAAAACCAAGATTTTCAGAAGTCATACATCCCTTAGAAAACATGACAGGGAACAAGGATAACATATAAAACAAATAAATCATCATCATCTTACTCACATCCTCTTATTTTTATCTTTATAAAATTGGTTTTAATCGTAGCCATATGAAGATAATAGTATACCCACCCAGCATGATGCAAAAATGAAAGAGAGACAAAAGAATCCCTACCTCGAACAACACATGATCAATAATTATTCATTGCGTCAAAATTAGGGGGTCATGCGAGTAGTTAGAAGGACTCCAGGGAAAAACTGAAATAACTGCTACATCACAGTCACATGACTTATCGAGGAAGAAAGGTTCTTGGCGCACCAAGATAAAGTGGAAGGGTTCAAAGGAAGAGAGTATTTAATCATTATAAAAGGATAGATCCAAAATCTATGGGTGAGACTGTTTCAAATGCCATTAAATCCAGATCACGATCAAGACCACGTGGTTTAGGATTCAAATCAAGCTTCTAGTCTTTGGGAGATAAATTACATTTAAAAAATACCATAAAAACTCATTAAATATGCACTACGAGAAATATAGATATTTGTGACGGGTCATTTGCGACGGGATCCCGTCGCAAATAGCCTTTTGCGACGGGGCCCCGTCGCAAATCGCCCGTTGCAGAAAACGCCGTCGCAACTAATTTTTTTTGCGACAGGCCCGTCGCAAATAGGTTTCTGTTTTTTTTTAAACTCTTTTGCGACGGGCCCGTCGCAAAAAGTATTTGCGACGAGCCATATTCCCGTCGCAAATGGTTGCTTCGAAGCGGGTATTTGCGACGGGCCCGTCGCAAATAATAATAAAAAAATTTAAAAAAAAATTAAAAATTTATTTATTATTATATAAATCAATAAACATATTTATATTGATACAAATATAATATTTATTTTTTAAATATGTTTTAGAAAGGAAGAATGAAAATCAAATATAAATGTATAAGATGTTCAGTAAAAGAGGCATATAAAATAAATTAAAAAATATTTTTAATTAGTAATTATGTAATTTATATCAGTTAATAGTCATTTAATAACTCTTTGAATATAAAAAAAATAAAAAAATTAATGAAAGATGGAAAATAAGTTAAAAATGAAACCCAAACTTCAAACGGCCATAACTTTTGATCCGGGACTCCGTTTGAGCTCCACAACATATCAAATCGAAGGCTGCGACAAGCTCTACAGCGCTATGGACAGGTGGAACTCGTCCAAGGTTGTTTCAAGGCCAAAAAAGTCCCAGAAGGACTCCAAAAATGAGTTTTTAGTCGGGGTACCCCGATTTTTCATCGTTTAAACAGCTATAACTTCTGCTCCCGATGCCCGATAAACCTCTACCATATATCATATAGAAGATCGTTTCATGTTCTTCGATTTGACTGATTGTAGAGCTGAAACGGACTTCTGGATTAGAAGTTATGGTCGTTTAAACATTCAAATGGCTATAACATCTGATCTGGATGTCCGTTTGGCCTGTACCGCATATCATATCGAAGATCGTTTCATGTTCTTTGATTTGACTGGTTGTAGAGTTGTAACGGACTTACGGATTAGAAGTTATAGCCGTTTTAACATTCTCGGTGGATTCTCACCCCCTCATTCCTATGTATTCATTCATAACTATACATATATATATATGTGTATGTGTGTGTGTATCTATTGTATATATGTATTTATTTATTTATTTATTTATTTATTTATTTATACATATACATAAAAACCCATATTTTATAAATTTATTTAAAACTAAGCTTATAAATATATATTAATTAATATATAAATAAATATACGAATAAAAACTTATAACTATATATATATATATATAGAATAAATATATATTAATATACGAATAAATATAAATATATTTATATTTATATAACCAAATATATTTATATTAATATAAATATATATTAATATATGAATAAATATAACTATATATATATATATCATTAAATGTATAAAAAATGAAATGGCTTAGTTGTAAAGGTTAATGCGCGCATGGGGGAGGTTTATTCCTATTTATTATTAATGATTTCTAATTATTATTAATTACTACTAATTACCATTAACTATGAACAATTAATTCTAATAATTTAAAATTATTAAATAACAAAACAATATAAACACAATAAAATTACAACTAATTAAAAATAAATAAAACTAATAAAAAATTTAAATTAAATATTAAATTAAAAAGAAAATAAATACCTTTAAAATTGATCTGAGGTTGATCTCCGATAATTGTTGAAGACATCAATATCAAATCTGGAAATAAAAATTAAACTTAAGAAACTGTAAACTCTAAAAATAGAGTTTTGAGAGAAGTTGAGAATGAATGGAAAAAAACGGGTGGGGGTATTTATAGGTTAGATTATTTGCGACGGGAGTATTTGCGACATGATACCCGTCGCAAATAGAATTATTTGCGACGGGTCCCGTCGCAAATACATGAGCCCGCATTTATTACTGTCAACGGTTAAATAGTTATTAGCGATGGGTCCCGTCGCAAATATTAACCTGCCGACATACTATTTGCGACAGGGGGTATATTCCCGTCGCAAATAGTTTTTACCGCCGCCGGGTATTTGCGACGGGGGTATATTCCCGTCGCAAATAGTTTTTTCCGCCACCGGTTATTTGCGACGGGTGGTAACCACCCGTCGCAAATAACTTTCCCGCGGTTTGGCGCGCTCTGCGCGCCAAGCCTTTTGCGACGGGTGAGATTTCCCCGTCACAAATAAGTGGTTATTTGCGACGGGAAAATACTCCCGTCGCAAATAAGTTTATTTGTGACGGGATTTATTCCCGTCGCAAATAAGTTTATTTGTGACGGGATTTATTCCCATCGCAAATAACCCGTCGCAAAAACCCCTTTTTCTCGTAGTGATGGTATTTAAATAATTTAATGTTAAAGTAAATTTCCAAGGGGTGAAAATGGAAAAATTGGGAAAAATTGGAAATGAATCACTGGTCGGTGAGTCACTGACCTGAGTCACCGATGTGAGTCATTGACAGTGATTCACCAATGCCTGACTCACCAACATGAGTAACCAACGTGACTCACCGACATGACTCACTAATTCCACTCACCAATGCTACCCATTGATGCCACTCACCAATGCCCAACCTACCGACACCCGACCTACCGACTCCCCGACCTACCGATGCCTTGACCTACCAATGCCCAACCGAAAAATTCCTCAAGTCACCAATGAACTAATTCATTGATGCCCATAGTCACCAATGTTGATATACCTATGCCAATCTACCGATGTTGAGCTACTAACACGACTCACCGATAGAAGAAATTGTAAATTTAAAAAACTCTTGAAATGAGCCACTCCTACCTCCCAGAACACCCCAAGCACTGGATTTTTGACAAATTAATGGACTAGAGAGGTCTAGTCCATCACATTATATACCTATAAAACTATTCTCATCCTTGAGAATTGAAAACCAAACCCAGAAGAAGAGGGGTCCAAACAACCACCCCGTAAGATACCTCTCAAGGATAAGCCACCTTATTCTGTTAAAAATCCGGGGTGAAACCTCAACATTCAAGAAAACAACCTCCCACATCAACTACCCCAAACATCCAGAAGACACCTCACATAAGCACCCACAACAAAACATATGAATTTGGGAATTCCTTTCTCCATGTCAAGACACTATCTGATCTAGGTGGCACTGACTCACCCGCATGGGTTTAATCACATCTATATTAACGCATCTCGATTAAGAATTAGGTCTCTCCCATTTCACATGTTAAGACTTCATCACACACTAGAGAATAAGTAAGAAACCCATCTTATAACAAACAAGGTTCAAGAACTACATCACAGATCAAAATATACTAGAAAAACTCAGAACAACTCTGGGTATTGGGAACACATTTACGTCACTCGCTCCCAAGTACTCTCCTTCAGGCCACCATGCTTATACAACACTTGAACGAAACAAATGGTTTGTCCACACAACACCTTCTCTTGATGATCCTAGCTCTCCACTTTCTACTCCACAAACACTGTGTCTTCCTCGATACCTAACTCTCTCCAGTCATTGACAAGGGAGTCGTCCTGAAGATGTTGATGAAGCTGGGAGACATGAAAGACGTTTCGGATCCTCTTAAACTATAGTAGAAATGCCAACTGGTATTCCACCCTGTGAAATCATCCCAACACCTCAAAGGGTCCGATGAACCTAGGAGAAAGATTAATCTCTCTGTCAAACCTCCTCTGCCCACGTCGAGGTGAAACCTTCAAGAACACATGGTCCCTAACCACGAACTCCAAAGGTCTTCTCTTATGATCGGCATATGAATTATGTCGATCATGCGATAGCTTCATCCTCTCATGAAAAAGCTGCACCTTCTCCGTTGTGCTATGCACCATGTCCAGACCAAGAATAGCTAGATCTCCAACTTTTGTCATGCACAAGGGTGAATGACTTGGTCTTCCATATAAATCTTCAAACATCTCTTTTCCAATGGAAGAGTGATCGCTATTACTATAGGAAAACTCAACCAAGGTAAAATTTGGCACCCAAGACCCACTAAATTCTACAACACATGCAAGAAACATTTACTCCAACATCTGGATGGTCCTATCTGTATATCCATCCATCTGAGGGTGGAAAGCAATGCTGAGGAAAAATTGAGTTCCAAAGGCATGTTGAAATCCTCTCCAGACTCACAACATAAAATTTATATCATGATATGAGATGATGGATTTTGTAACTCCATTCATTTGCACTACCTCATCCATATACCTATGTGCTAAGGCATTAACTACACTCAACTCCTTTATCTCTAAGAAGTGAGACGATTTTGTAAACTGATCCATTAATACCCAGATTACATCACATCCTCTCTAATCCATGGGTAATCTTGTGATGAAATCCATTAATATTTCATCCCACTTCAACTTGAGGACAACATAGGTATTTAACAAACCACTAGGGAAATAGTTCTTAGCCTTCACTTGCTGGTACACCAAGCACTTTTCCAGAAAATCCGCCACTAATCACTTCATCCAAGGACACCAAAACTATTCCCTCAAGCCACAATACATCTTGGAAATTATCAGGTGTACCTCTAGGGGTGATCTATGAAACTCACTGAGAACTCCCTCACCCATCACCATGTGAAAAAATAGCTTCCCATAGAACAATATATGATTCTGACCATCCTCGGACCATCCCTCCGGAGCATCACCTTGGTCAAATCGATCACACATTACCTATGCCTTTGAGTTTACACACTCAGACTCGTCCACCTGCTTCCTCAGGGATGACTTCAACATCATCTAAAATAGATAGCCTTTGCCGCCCTAAATTTCTACATTTAAGTGCAAGGCATCCATTTCCTCCATCACCCTCCAAGCATCCATAGATTCTAAAACTACCTCCTTATGCATCTTCCTACTCAAAGCATCATCTATCACGAACCGACCCTACCCGGGATCGAGCCGCAACTACCCCAAGCCTTCCTCCATAGGCCAGGGGCTGGAGACAAGCGCCTGAGGCTAAACAACTCAGGGAGGCCTTTTCCTGAGTACCTGTACACACACGCGGCCCACTCAATGCAGAAGTGCATAGTAAAATGAAAAGAAAAGTAAAGTAAAGTTCCAAGTGTTATATATAGATCACAAAGTGCATCGACCTCTAAATAGTACAAAGTAAGTGCTAAAGGTAAACTGAAAAGAAAAGGCGGGAAAACACGCACCCAACCAGTAAAGTGTCACAACCCCGCAACAGGTAAACAAAAGTAAAACAGCTGGGAGAGTCCCACACCTGGAACTAGACTACGACCACCGCACGCGGTCCAAGCTCCCGAACTCTTAAGCTCCTCGAATGTCATGACCAACCTGTCTGTCGTCTGCAAGGTCACACCAAGTGCGGGTAAATCCCAAGTAGGGGTTAGTATAAAAATACTTAGTAGGGTGCCCCGAAGGCTCGAGGGAGCAACAAAAAAGGTACTGAAGAGGTGAACAGTATATCGAAAAGGGAAAAGTAAAGGAGTATAACCGAGAGTTCAGTAAAGAGTACAACTCAACCCAAAAAGAGGAAGGAAGTATACTCGTCCAAACACAAGAAGCTAGAAATGATGAGAGGATAAAATTCTCATCGAGTCTTTACTACCTATACCAGGATAGTAGACTCGTCCAGCCACGAGAAGCTAGACACAGAAAGCCCGTGGCATACCCCGTGCGTCTTCGCCTCTCCTGGAAGGAGAGTAACCAAAATCCAAGAAGTGGGTACTGGAACAAAGTATATACATATCCATATTCTCAAACTAGAAACCCAAACAAGATCGCAAGGGGGTCTCTATCTCATAGTTCAGCCTAAGAAAATGAATAGCCAATAGTCTCATAAGTAAACAACATCGATGACCAGTATCCCACACATCTGCCCCGAACTGCATGTCAAGGGGCTCAAATCACTGCACCTCGACACTATCTGCTTTGGGCAGCACTGACTCGCCCGCACGATTTTAGGTCGTGTCACAAGGATGCATCTCAGTGGGGAAAGTGCCCCTCGTACTTGAGAGTTCTGGGGAAAGTCAAACCACACCTTCTCTCTGCCCCACAGTCAAGAGGCCTTCTCAAAGTCAAATCCATCACATCACTGACCCGTACAACCAAGGGTCCCGCTCCGGTAGTCACGGAAAAAACCCACAGACTAGCCTAATAGAAAGGTCTGAGTCTGAAAGAAGTCGTCAGGTAACCCACTACCCAGCCTCACTGGAGGGTAACCCCTAACAAGTCGTCAGGTAACCCACTGCCTACTCTCTACTGGAGGGTAAACCCTAAGAGGTCATCGGGTAACCCACTACCCAGCCCCGCTGTAGGTTAAACCCTAAGAAGTCGTCGAGTAACCCACTGCCCAGTCTCTACTAGAGGGTAAACCCTAAGAGGTCGTCGGGTAACCCACTGCCCAGTCTCTGCTGGAGGGTAACCCTAAGAAGTCCTCGGGTAACCCACTGCCCAGTCTCTGCAGGAGGGTAAACCCTAAGAAGTCAATGAGAAACCCACTTCCCAGCCCCGCTAGAGGGTAAACCCGAAGAAGTCGATGAGAAACCCACTGCCCAGTGTCATTGGAGGGTTACCCCAAAGAAGATGACGAGAAACTCACCGCCTAGCCCCGCTGGAGGGTAAACCCAAAGAAGTCGATGAGCAAACCATTGCCCAGCCCCACTGGAGGGTAAACCCGAAACTGCTCTGGCCATCCCTACTGGAAAAAACCTCCTAGGTAGAGGATCGGTGCCCGCGTGATGTATTGGTCACACCGAATCCTCAAAAACTCTACCAGGGAACACGAAGGGACGTGATACTGAAATCCCACACGACTAAAGGTGAAAGGGGAACCCAAAAAACTTCGCCGATCAAATCGTCATGAATAGAACCAGGGGAAACCACTCGACCATGCTGTTCTAAACCATGGTGAATAGGACTAGGGGAAAACCCACTCAATCCTGCCGATCTAAACCATCGAGAACAGGAGGACCCTCTACGTTGTGAGGGGTCAAAGGTACGTAAAGGAGAACAGTGCACACACATGGGTCCCACACAACGTGTGGCCCCAACTCATCTCCAAACCAAGTGCACAAATGTTCTTAGGTACAAACTACAACATGTACCCCCAAGAATTCCCATATAATCCCAGAGAAAACCACATTTCCAGACCAAGGGATATCGTGCACACGACACCCAACGTCAGTGCGAAGGGAGAAAACATAATTTCACCAACTTGTTTCCTCCACGGCCCTAGAACATCCATCCGTATCTCTTCAACATCAACTTCACTCACACAGGAATGAACGTGATCACCCGCCAAGGGTTCAATTCCAACCACAGCAAGAAGAACCGCCACCGGAGCACCCTTTATGCTTCCACATTTAATGAGATCTAGAATGAGGCTCCACACAACCAAACAGATTATACCGTTGTAATCCTCGTGAAAAAACACGCGAGATAGACTATCTACATGCCTCAAACGGACCTCCGATGAAGAAGTTGCCCATCACCGCTTTACGCCCGAACGACGTCTCGTGGGCCCACATCTCGTTCCCAAAAACAGTTAGGTGCATCACGCCATTGCGATCCCCTTGTAAAAACACGCTGAATTGACTACTTACTCACATGGAACGAATATTCGGTGTAAAAGATACATTTCACCGTACCGCACACAAGCGGTGCTATGTGGGACCCATATCATGATCCCGAAGTGCTACAAACGGACCACACCATTGCGATCCTCTTAGAAAAACACACGATATAGACTATTCACTTTTCCTAAACAGACACTCGGTGAAGTAGCTGAAAATCACCATCAACGCCCAATACGACCCTCATGGGGCCCACACCACAATCTCGGTTTAAGTGCTCGAAAACAATCTTGGAATGTCCGACTCAACTCCAGGGACGCGATGCTGCTGATGACTCACCAATCAGACCTCATGTGTAGGCGCAACGTCCGATACAAGATTCCATCAATTATTATTATTGTTGTTGTTGTTGTTGTTGTTGTTGTTGTTATTATACATGGGCATTCCGTGCAACCAAGCCACGAGCCCAAATTATGTATCTTAGATTGGAATCAAAATGACCATCTCAATGTCATGGTCACGTTGTCGCAGACGACTCATCAACTTGACGTCGTATGAAGGAGTAACGTCAGATGCTAGTCTCCGCAATACCAATAATAATAATATTGTTGCGCGTTTCTTGCACCCGATCCATAAACCCAAATTTCATACTTAACAATGGTCTTGAATCGACCATCTTAATCTCAGGGTCACTCTGCCCCAGACAGTTCGTCAATCAGACACTACACGAAGGAGTTATATTTGAAACGATGTTTTAATAATAATAACAACAATTATATTATTATTATTTATAATATTACTATTAATATAATAATATCTTAAAGGAAGGGTACAAATCCCCTCCCCCTTCACCACTTCAATCTCGGTGGTTTTATTACTTCCTCTTTTTTTATCTTTTTTTTATTCTCTCTTATCTTCCCCTCTCTCCCCCTCTCTCCAATCAAGAGCCCCTTTTGTTTTTTTTCACGTGGATTCCCTTTGTTTGTTTCTATTTATTTATCTTTTTTTTCACTTAAACTCTCTCCAATCAATCTGACGGTTTTTTTACTTATTTTTAACCCCCTTTTTTTGGAAAATTTGGGGTAGGGGTTTTTTTTTTGTAAAATGGGTTAGCCAATTTGTTTTAAGGATATGGGTCAGTGTAGTTCCACATCAAGTGGCGCTAATGGAAAAAAACGCCATAGCGCCACTTAAAGTGGCGCTATCCGGGAAACCGGATATTATTGATCAGTGCCACTTGAAGTGGCGCTAATAGATTTCGGATAAACGGATCAGCGCCACTTCAAGTGGCGCTGATCCCTTATCATTATGCCGATCAGCGCCACTTGAAGTGGCGCTGACCTCCACCCCCAACTATAAAACCCCCCTCCCCCTCCTCCTCTCCTCATTCCTTCCACTCCACTCCTCTCCTCATTCTCCCACTTCCCTCTCTTCATTCTCCTTCCTCCCTCTCCCTCATCCTCATCCAACCGAGGATGTTTTTGCAAATTTGAAGTTCTGCAAATTCGAGGTAAGTTTTTATTTACATTTCTTTAATATTTTAAATTGTTTATTTAATTGTTTAGTTAATGTAATTAGATTATGGAATTTTTTTATTAATTTATTTGTTTAATTTATAGAATTAGTTTAAAACCTAATTATGTATTAGTAGTTAATAATTAATTATAATAGTGAATTAATTATTTTTAAGTAGCATGGAATTAGTTAATTAATCAATTTTAATTAGTTAATTAATAGTAAGTAGTTAATTTTAATTAGTTAATTGTAATTAGTAATTATTTAATTGTTGTTAGTTAAATGTAATTAGTTAATTAGTTAAATGTAATTAGGTAATTGTAGTTAATTTTTGTTAGTTAATTAGTTAAATGTTGTTAGTTAATTAGTTAAATGTAATTAGTTAATTAGTTAAATGTAATTAGTTAATTAATTAATTAAAATTTGTGAATTAATTAATTATAATTTGTGAATTAATTAATTATAATTTGTGAATTAATTAATTATAATTTGTGAATTAATTAATTATAATTTTTGAATTAATTAATTATAATTTGTGAATTAATTAATTATAATTAGTGAATTAATTAATTATAATTTGTGAATTAATTAATGATAATTTGTGAATTAATTAATTATAATTTGTGAATTAATTAATTATAATTTGTGAATTAATTAATTATAATTTGTGAATTAATTAATTATAATTAGTGAATTAATTAATTATAATTAGTGAATTAATTAATTATAATTAGTGAATTAATTAATAATGATTAGTGAATTAATTAATTATAATTAGTGAATTAATGATTTGTAATTAGGTAATTAATGATTAGTAATTAGCTAATTAATGCATTATAATTAGTGAATTAATGATTTATAATTAGGTAACTAATTAATTATAATTAGCTAATTAATTATAATTAGCTAATTAATTAATTAATTATAATTAGTGAATTACTTAATTATAATTAGTGAATTAATTAATTATAATTAGTGAATTAATTAATTATAATTAGCTAATTAATGATTTTTAATTAGATAATGAATTCTAATTAGTGAATTAATCAATTATAATTAGTTAATTAATGATTTGTAATTAGTTAATTAATTATTTGTAATTAGGTAATTAATGATTTGTAATTAGGTAATTAATGAATTATAATTAGCTAATGAATTATAATTAGTGAATTAATCAATTATAATTAGTGAATTAATGATTTGTAATTACGTAATTAATTAATTATAATTAGCTAATTAATTATAATTAGCTACTTAATGATTTCTAATTAGTTAATTAGTTAATTATAATTGGTTAGTTAGTTAATTATAATTAGTTAGTTAGTTAATTATAATTAGTTAATTAATTAATTATAATTAGTGAATTAATTAATTATAATTAGTGAATTAATTAATTATAATTAGTGAATTAATTAATTATAATTAGTGAATTAATTAATTATAATTAGTGAATTAATGATTTGTAATTAGGTAATTAAGGATTTGTAATTAGGTAATTAATGATTTGTAATTAGGTAATTAATTAATTATAATTAGCTAATGAATTATAATTTGTGAATTAATTAATTATAATTTGTGAATTAATTAATTATAATTTGTGAATTAAATAATTATAATTTGCGAATTAAATAATTATAATTTGTGAATTAATTAATTATAATTTGTGAATTAATTAATTATAATTAGTGAATTAATTAATTAAAATTAGTGAATTAATTAATTATAATTATTTAATTAATTAATTATAATTAGTGAATTATTTAATTATAATTAGTGAATTAATTAATTATAATTAGTGAATTAATGATTTGTAATTAGGTAATTAATGATTTGTAATTAGCTAATTAATGAATTGTAATTAGCTAATTAATGAATTATAATTAGCTAATGAATTATAATTAGTGAATTAATCAATTATAATTAGTGAATTAATCAATTATAATTAGTGAATTAATCAATTATAATTAGTTAATTAGTGATTTGTAATTAGTTAATTAATGATTTGTAATTATGTAATTAATGATTTGTATAGGTAATTAACTATGTTTAAGTAGGTAGTTAATTAAATCTACTTAGTAGTTAACTAAATCTACTTAGGTAGTTAATTAAATCTACTTAGGTAGTTAATTAAATCTACTTAGGTAGTTAATTAAATCTACTTAGGTAGTCAATGAAATCTAATTGGGTAATCAATGAAATCTAATTCGGTAATCAATGAAATCTAATTGGGTAATCAATGAAATCTAATTATCTAAGTAGTTATAGTAATTAGCGAAGTAGTTACAGTAATTAGCGAAGTAGTTACAGTAATTAGCGAAGTAGTTACAGTAATTAGTGAAGTAGTTACAATAATTAGCGAAGTAATTAAGTAATTCGCGAGGTAATTACATTAATTAGCAAAGTAGTTATATTAAGAATTGTTTATATAATATATATTTTCATTCCATTATAAGTATGATAATTTATTTAGTTTTTCATATACCTTGACCTCGGTTTGTAATTGTAGTTATGAACTTGAATTTAGTAGTTGAAAATATATTTTACATATTAAGTGTTAGAGTTGTCATGAACTGAAATTCTTGCTTGAGTGAAGTATCCCCGGATAAAGGGGCTTTGGGTCGGACCACCTACTTTCCTGGAGGCTTGCCTTGTCTAGGAAAGTGAATGGGGTTGGCTATCTGTCGCTCCGGGCTTATTCATGTTGAGTTTTTCAAGTTCAGATAACTCTATGCTTTTACATGATGTGTTCATGTACCTCATCCATATGATAGATGTGGATATGTATGAATATGTTTGACTTAGTATTTTTGGGTAAATAACACAAACTTGTGGGTTGTGTAAAGAGAGTTACACATAAATATGGTTTGAACATATTGATTTGGTGGAGGGACTAGGATTCCAACATAAATTACATAAATTCTAAAAGCATGAAGACATAATGAGATTGTTTGATCATATGTGATTAATAACGAAGGTTTATTTTAGATAAAAAAAGATGGCTGCTTATATTTATTGCAACGGACAAATAATTGAGACGGAACGAGGATGTAGTTATAGTATACAACCAGAAGCTGTTGTAATGCTTGGAGGCTATATAACTTTGGGAACTCTTCAGAGGAAAATTCATCGAAAGTTGAAACTGACGAGTAACCAAGCGATAGAATCTATCATATACAGACATCTATAATATGTTGATAGATTTTGGCATGTGGCCTATTCTATAGCTGATGATGAAGAATGGGAATACATACTTTCATTAGTTAAGTTTCTACCTACCAATCAAATGATGGAGTTGTATGTGACTATATCTACAATGGAGATCCCATCGACATTGGAAGTTGGGTCGTCACAATTTCATGAGACAATGTCATCTACTCCTTTTAGAACACATCAATAAGTTCCATCAGCATTGGTACCATCATTTCCCTCAGCCACAATTTCAATAGATAGTCCCCCACATACTGTAGATGCGTTGGTTGATAATTTTGAGGACGATGAAAATTTAGAAGAAGAAGATGAAGAGGAAGATGAAGATGAAGAGGAAGCGCATGCGGAAGAACAACCAGTGCCTACTCATGTGAGGTTTAACCGACCATTGAACCACCCCCCACCATTGAGTTCATGGTCGACAGAAGGCATGAATCACTTGCCAGAATATAATTGGTCAGTTATTACTCCTACTTCAGAATTTCCAGGAATCATTGGGGGCACAGATCGAGTGGAAGATGAAGGTGTTTTGTATATTGGAAGAGAGTTCGATAGTAAAGATGCAATGAAAATGTGATAAAACAATATCACATTGACATAAATTACTCTTATGTTGTAGAAGATTCAAAAAGATCTTATTATTTGATCCGTTGCGACAAATATGATTCGAACTGTCAAATGCGTATGTGAGCTATAATTGATAACACTTTTTACAGCTGGCGCATCACAAGATTTACTCCACACACATGTGTGAACCCAAGCTTGTCACAGGAACATTCTTCATTAGATGTTGACTTTGTTTCAACAGTTATTGTTGAAATGATTAGAGCTTGTCAAGATGTTCCTTTTATTCTTGTGATGGAGCGAATCAAACAACTTTTTGGGTATCAGATCTCTTATTGAAAGATATCATTAATTATTAAATTTAAAATAGAGAACTTTAAAAGCATATAAAATATACAGTATACAATTAGATATCCAATTCACAGTAATAAAGACCACAATGTCCAAAAATGGTGTGTTTATATGGAGGTTCTTGTATTTGTTGCAGTGAATTGGATATCGAAATCTATACTGGATGTCAAGAAAGGTTGAAGCCGCCTTTCGTTTTGGGGGGAACACCACCATAGTGTCTTACATACAGCTTAACTGTTCAATTCAGTTTCATTAAATCTGAACAACCCCTCATTTTTACCGAAATATCAGTCACATATCCAAATTAACCCCCCAATTCTGACGCCCCTGGGTTCATATCGTTCAACGAAGGAGATACGTCCATGGTAAACCTTCGAGTAAGAGTGAAGGAAGACACACTTACTGTTTTATCTAAAACAGTAGAAGGATTTTATCTAAAACAGTAAGTGTGTCTTCCTCCACTCTCACTTTATATTTGATACCTTTCAAAGTCGACTTTTTTTTTTGGAAATTCCTTTTGTTTTCAACTATTTATTATATGTTTCATCAATGTTTAAAGTTTCAGTTATATCGGTGTAATATTTTATGTTTTATAGTCTTTCAAATTCAAAGCTTATAAATTATTTTTTATCAACATTTTCATTAAATTCATTCCATTTTCAAATATTTATTATGTGTTTAATCAATGATTAAATCATAAAATATATCGGTGTTATAGTTTATCTATTATAGTATTTCAAAGACAAATATTTGAAACATTTTTAAGTTTCAAATAAGTGTTTCTGATTTCTTAAAAAATATTTCTCATCGACGTTTTTTATGAAATTCCTTTTGTTTTTAACTATTTTTTATAAGTTTAAAATGCAATTATTACAAATTATTAAAAGTAATTATATTTGTAACTATTACAAATTAATATAATTATAAGTTATTATAATTATAATAAATATATAATTATAATTATAAGTATTATACATATATACTAATAACACTAAATATAATAAATATATAATTAAAATAAATAATTATTCTAGGCATATATTAATTATAATTACATATTTTTTATAATTACATATTTATAATGTAAAAAATATAAATAATGTATATATATAGAATTATATAATGTATACATATATACTAATAACACTAAATATAATAAATATATAATTAAAATAAATAATTATTTTAGGCATATATTAATTATACATTATATATAATTAGAATTGCATGTTTACAATGCGAAAATATATATGTAATGTATACATAAATATATAATTCATTTTCTACATTTATTATATTTATACAATTTATAACTTTTATTATATTTATATAGTTGTTATATTTTTGTATTTACTGTATTTATAATTATATAATTATTATACTTTTGTTTTTACTATATTTATATATTTATTATTTTTATATATTTATCATAATTATTATATTTATAATTATAAATTTATTATAATTCTCTAATTAATATTATATTGAATATATATATATTTATATTATGTTATTATATATTTATATATACATTATATATACATTATATATAATTAAAATTGCATATTTACAATGCGAAAATATATATGTAATGTACACATAAATATATAATTACATTTACTACATTCATTATATTTATTACATTTATAACTTTTATTATATTTATATAGTTGTTATATTTTTGTATTTACTGTATTTATAATTATATAATTATTATATTTTTGTTTTTACTATATTTATATATTTATTATTTTTATATTTTTATCATAATTATTATATTTATAATTATAAATTTATTATAATTCCCTAATTAATATTATATTGAATATATAATAATTATAATAAATATAAAAATTATCTAATTATAGTAAATATAACATAATAAATATAAAAAAATAAAAAAATAAAACAAAAAAAATAGTTTAGAGCCACTTGATGTGGCGCTATTCATTTCTTTGAATAGCGCCACTTGAAGTGGCCCAAAAGGCACCCATTTCCCTAAATATTTTCTACCCTACCCCATTAAAAAAAATTGACCCTCTCCGCTAAAATCGCCCCCTTCTTTACTTTCAAGTCATCTTCCTCCTAACTCTGTCAACACCAGACCCGCTATAAGCAGGTCTCAGTCACTGCCTCGGGCACCTCGCCGCCGGATGCGCACGGTCTCGGCTCTCCGGTGCACCGTCGTCCAGCCATGCCGGTAACTCCATCGGCCTCCGGCCTGACGCCACACTAGCCGCACCCCGCCGTGTGTTGACTCGGCTCCACTGGACTGCCTTGCTGCCTTGATGCCCGTTGTCTCGGACCGCCGCCATGACCCGCTGCACACCACCACTCCGACCAGGCTCCACACACCACCACGTCGTCGCCCCGCTGCGCACCACCATGTCGTCGACCCGTTGCGCACCACCACGCCGGCCATCCTTTGGCTCTGCGACCCACTGCCACCACATACCGAAACCCTCAATCTGATCTTGGATAGGTTTCCTACCTCTCGTACCTCAATCATGGTCTCCAACATAAATCTATGTCTGTATAAAAGATCCATTTCATTAAGGATTGATTCCATGATAATTTATTATGGGGTATTTTATCAATCCGCAGATAAGTAGGCGATGAACGAGAGAAATGAAAAACAAGAGCACAATTAACAAATTGTGGAACGAACATCAGTTCATCGCCGTTAAAATGATGAACTAAGATTAATGGTTATAACAATAATTAATATTTTGTGGGATCATGAGAAGGATGATAATCTCGGATCAAAGGAAAATAAAAATCAATGATCAATATTTTAAATCAAAAGGGCCGAAACCACAATTGACGAGTCCTGCCTCGATTTGTTCTACAGTCTATGATGATGCATCTGCTGCGATCCCGCCTCGATCCGCCGAGGATTCCTTCTTGATATTCCAATAGAGAGAGTAGAGGAGATGATGGGAGATTGGAAGAGGAGAGTGAGAGGTTATACTAGGGGAAATGAGGGGAGGAGATGGGAGGAGAGGAAACATAAAAAAAAAAAAATAAACCCTTTAAAATAATAAAAACTTAACCCAAAATTAAATCTGTGTCTGAAACCCCCAATGCAGTTAAAGTTAGGCTGCGCCTAGGGTAAACACCATGTCCCAAGCACAAAGATGGTCTCAGAATTTTAATCTAAGGCTCCATTCAAAAGATATAAAATCTAACACCCGAGACCACTTAATTACGAAAACGCCCCCAGTGGCGTTTTCCACAGAGGGCCCGCGTCCGTGAAAGTTACACCCTCCTAGGGTAAACGGAACACTCCGGACTCAACGGTGTCCTCTGTTTTCCCGTCCGAGATACCATTTAAGAGTTATTTCATTAACATGGTGTTCCCAATGTGAACGCACTGAAAAAAATTAATTCTAACCACATCGGGGCTCAGAATTGCACGCCGTCTGAAGACGCTGCTTTGGAATAACATCAAGAATTTTTCAAAGTCTTTTATAGAAAAAATCGGGTTCTTACATTATCCATAACATTCCCCTTTCCTGATTTGTAGGAGATCTCATAAAGTTAAACATAAAGTTATTATGTATTTGGGTACATGAGTGCTTCAAAACACTTCATGGAGTTGTAACCTCATCATCAGGGGTTTATCTGATGAGACGGGCATGAGATGAATATATAAAAATGAATTCCCACTAGGAGTGCATAATTCATTTTGATTAATGATTTATGATGTGGTGAAAAAGTGTTGATTTTTGAAAATAGGTGAAAATGGTTTGGTATTGAAAATCATGGTTGAATTTTTCAAAAATGTATTAAAAATGGAGATTGTTGAATTTTTCAAATCCTTGTTGTGATATATGTGATGTGGTAAATTTGAAATTTCTAAGGATTCAGTTTCTAAATAGTGATACTAAATGGTATTTTCTTTTTGTTATAGAAAATGGCACCAGTTAAGTGTCATAGAAACCAATTAGAAGAAGCAGATTAGAATGTGATTTCACCACAACCATAGGTGAACCAAGAGTTGGTTCAAAGTATTATCTATAATTTACAGGTCATTGATAGAGGTAAGAAAAGGGATGAACCAAGGAAACTGGATCATTCCATTTAGTTCTAAAAGAAGATTCCACCCATCATTTGAGGTTATTCAGAACAAAAAATTAAGAGTTTTGGATGAATAGGATGAATTGAATCTTTGATTACCTAGGAACACCAGCAAGGTTTAAATTAAATTTGGTAATGTGAATGCTAGATTATCTAGCATGATAGTGGTGGGGTTCAACAATTTTTGAAAAATTAGACCAATGAATTACATGGTAGGATTTTAAAGAATTGTTCAAAAAATAATTCTATCCTCGCACATTAAGAATTTCTAGAATGATGAACTTATTCATATTAAAGCAAGTTAATCTATCGATAATAGAGTATGCATCTAAATTCATAAATTTAGTCAAATTTTCATCAGAAGTATATGCAAGTGTTTCCTTAAAGGCATGCCTTTATAATCGGGGATGAGGCTAGAGATTCACTCAAATATTTTCATTCATTATATAATGGATTATACAATGATGGCCAATAAGGAAAAAGTGGTTAAAAGGTACACATCGAGACATACATGTGGAGGAAGTATTTGATACCTATGGTAAATAGTGAAAAATATAATGCTTGGAGTAAGAGTAAGAGGGAAACTAATTTTTTGGGTGGTGGTATAACTCAAAATCAATAGTAGGATTGGTAAATTTTCCTCCTAAATGAAATAGTAATCCAGGGGTGTTTTCAATGTGGTTATTTGGATCACATAAAGTGATATTGTACAACACCACCTAGAGCATGCCACAATTACAATAAGATGATATATCCTTATCTCTATTATTGTAATGCTCTAAGATCAGGTATTAGGGACACATCTCATGTTTCCCAAATGTTGTGTGATTCAACAAGATGAGGGTAGGAAAATAATTCTCATTATCAAAATCAATTAATCTATAGTTATTCTATAAATAACATGAATCCTCAACATGTACAATCTTAATAGGGAAACAAAAACCAAAGTGCAACGAGTAAATAATTGTATGGTGCTGGGAAAATGATCATGGATGATCAATATAGACCTTTAAAATTGAGAGTTAAGATTCTTTTGAATTGAACCATTATAAAATATTTGTTTTATATGGTTTCATCTCATTAATTTAATTATTCTCATTTTGTTGATCTTGTGGGTTTTCATGTTGAGATGATGTCATCTCTTTTGAAGCTTCAAACTCCTCTTGGCCAAAGAGAATATCAATTATTTATGTGTGAAGCATGTTCTATAAATATCTATGGGGATGAATTAATTTTGGATTTCATTGTTCTTGATATGTATTTCTATGATTTAATAATGTTTATGGATTCATTGAAAATTTTCAAAGCTCATATCAATTGTAATATCTGAAGGGTTAGTTCCACAACGGATGATGGTGTCGAGCATCTATTTAGTGGATATTAGAATATAAAGGTTTGTGTAGTAATATTTTTGTCACCAGTAGTTTAAACTATATCATACCAGTTGGAAGATTTGACTTTCATATTAGTGGATAATAATGAGAATAGTGGTTTTCCAACAATTTCTGATTTGTTTCCTGATGTTTTCTTAATACTTTATAAGAGTTTCCACACAAAAGAGTAATAGAGTTTACGATTGATCTCTTACTTGGGACCAGTCTTATCTCACATAAATTATTTTGGATGGAACTAATATAATTAATATAATTTAAATTACTTCTTGAAGAGTCAAAAAAGAAAATGGTTCATTCAGCTGATAATGTCTCTATGGGAAACACCGATTTGTTTTTCAAAAAAAGGAAGATGGAACTCTTCAGCTTTGTGTAGATTATTGTAAACTTAACAGAGTTATGATAAAGAATCAGTATTTTATTCCATGTATTAATGACATATTTGATCAACTTAGGGGAGCTCAATGGTTCTATAAAATTGATTTTCATTCAAGATATCACCAATTGTGGGTTTAGAGGGTGGATATTCCAAAGATAGCTTTCAAGAGTAGATATGGCCATTACGAGCATGTGGTTATTCCTTTTGGTATTACAAATGAACTAGTAATATTTATGGAATTAATGAATTAGATATTTAAAAGGTATATTAACTCTTTTATGGTGATGTTTTTGGATGACATACTAGTGTATTCTAGGACCAAGGTGAAGCATGAGAAACACATGGTAATAGTGTTGGGTATCTTATGAGATCATCATTTGTATGTCAAACATTAAAAGTTTTAATTTTGGATACAATAGGCACATTTTCTTGGTCATGTTGTCTATAAAAAAGGTGTTTTTATGGATCCAAAAAAGGTAGAGTTTTTGAACTCTTGGAAACATCCAAAGAATGTCTTTGAGATACACATTTTCTTTGGTCTATCTAGTTATTACTGATGTTGTTTTGAGACATTCCATGGACAACATCACCAATGGAAGCTTTGAAAAGGAAAAGTGTTTAATTCTAATGGAATTATGAGTTTCATAAGTCTTTTAAAGAGTTTAAATTTCACCTTATAAGAGCACCAATATTGATATTTCTATAATCAAGACAAGGTAATGTGGTGTACTGTAATGCTTCAAGTTCTGGGTTAGAATGTGTTCTCATGTAGGAAGATCATGGTGTTGCTTATGGCTCAAGGGAGTTACATTTTCATGAGAAGAAGAACCTGAAATTAGATTCTGAATAATCTAGTGAGTTTTATGCTTTAAATACTTGGAGTCATTACCTATTTGGTAAGAAACTTATGGTGTTTACTTATCATAAGAGTTTGAAATACATTTTCTCATAAAGATATTTGATTATGAGAAAAGGAATATGGATGAAGTATTTTCAAATGTTCAACTTCATCTTGATAAATAAATCTTGTAAATGCAATTTGGTTAGGGATTCATTAAGTAAAATTTCATATAGTTAGTTATAAATTGAAGCTTCAGATCAGTGTTAGTTGATGTCAATCATATCCAACATGCACTTGGATTGCGAATAATGAGGTAGAGTTTCATCTTTCTTTCCATTTTCTTTTGTTATTAATTTAGTTGTGAAGGTTAAAGAGACATAAATAACAAGTTCTAAATGTGTTTCTATAAGATAGAAACTCAATGGTGGGGAGACCATTGAGGGATGGAAACTATAGGGGATTTTAGTTTTGTGGTTTTAATATTCTAGGGTCGTACCTTCGTATTTTCAAGAACAACTTCTTTATACATTCCACTATTTCAGATGGGTTATTCATTAGGGAATAAAAAAGATGTATAAGGTGTTTAAAGAAAAATTTTTGTGGGTTGGCATAAAAAGGTGGCTATGTTTGTAATGAGATTCCTAACATGTCAGTAGGTTAAGGAAGATCATGAGTAGCCAGTGGGTATGTTGTAGTCTTTACCAATTTTGATGTTGAAATGGAGTAAATAGTTGTGTATTTTTTTATAGATCTCCTAAGGATAGTTTAGAAATATGATTTTTTATGGGTGATAGTGAATCGACTCAAGAAATCATCTCATTTAATCACTATTCTTGAATCTCAAATAGGGGATTAATTTTCTAGAATCTATATGCAAGAAGTTGTAAATATGAATGGTGTTCCAATTTCGATTGAATCAGATAGAGACCCTAGGTCCATGTCATGTTTTTGGAAATCCTTATAGAAATACCTTGGGATATAATTGACTATGAGAATGACATATCATCCTCAAATGAATTTAAAATATAAAAGGACCATAAAAATGTTAAAGGACATGCTTAGTGATTGTGTAATGGATTTTTGTGGCTTGTGGGAGGAGCACATACTATTAGTAGAGTTCTCATATAACAACAGTTATCAATTCTCGATACATGTGTCTCTTTTTGAATCATTGTATGGGAACCTTTCCATTCTCTGCTTCTTTGGGTGTAAATAGGTGAGACTTTACTGGTTGGACCAAGACATATGTAATAGACAATAGAGATTATTCGATTGATCAGAAAGATATTGGAGATGGATCAAAGTCATCAAAAATATTATGTAGACCATCATCGATAATTGTTTTCATTCAATGTGAGTGATCATGTGTTCTTGATAATGTCTCTAAGGATTGGGAATATTCATTTTTGAAAAAATTTAAAGTTATCTCCTTGATACATAGGCCATTTTGAGATACTTGAATAGGTTGGTGAGGTGGCTTACCGATTGGTTTTTTCACTGAGGTTTAGTTCAATGCATAATGTTTTTCCATATATCTCAATTGAATAAGTGTAAATATGAACCAATCCAAGTGATTTAATGGGATCATGTTGACCTAGAGCTACATGCTATGTTGATTCAGGTGATGGTATGGATTATGCTTAGGCTAGAGAAAGTCTTGTATGGGAAAAGCACCAGTCTAGTGTGAGTTTTATGGAAACATGGTCAGATTCCGGAAGAAAAATAAGAATGTGAGAAGGAAATTGTTGAGTAATGGGCTGAACTCTTTTAGGACCATGGTATATTCTAACTTTTCAATGATGAAAAGAACAATGGTGGGGAGAATGTATCCCCCCCCCTCGGTTTCAAGTACTTAAAAATTTATTTACATATTTTATGTATATAAAGTTATTAGGTTATGTTTTGTGATGTTTAGAGGAGTTTTGGAACTTTTTGGGGGATTTATGGTGGTTCATGGTTTGATCACAGTTAGTAAAAACTATGAAACACCTTCCAAGAATCCGTAAAACTAAAATAATGATCACTAGGTAAGCACACGGTTAGGTGCATAGTTTGGCCAAGCTATTCAACCACCCTGAAAAATCAATGTGATATTAGATATGGGGGTTTATTATAGTTTTTTTACTGTTTTTATAACCATATAAGACAACTAATTGAGTTGTGTTTTGAGGTAGCGGGTATAGTAGGGTTAGTATATAGTTTTCTTAATCGTGCTCCCTAACCCTGCACCGTTAAAAACAATATTTGTATTTTGTAAATCTAACTCATTTTAACACTTTAATGACTCATTTTATCTAAATACACCCCTAACATGAATTAAACAACTTCTAAAGGCTATATATACCCTTATTATTAATCCAAGAGTGATCCATAGGTGAATCTTTATGCATTGGGTTCTTGGATTCCTTGATAAGTTTCTATTCTTTGTTGTTTTCCCTAGCTTTCACTTTTTTCCTCTCTTTGATTCATGGAAATAATATGTTGGGTAAAGATCCATTTCTTTATGTCAATCATTATAAAACATTATTGTTTAGTTGATAGGGAATAAGATCTAAGGATGTTTTTTAGAGTTTCCAGGTGTGTTTTTAGGAGTTTTGTTTTTTTATTTCATTACTCCAATGTTTTTAGGAGGGTGGATTCACTCTTAACTCCTGTTGGTTATAAATTAAATATTTTCATTCAAATTTATTGAATTTAATTAATTTAATTTTAAAATTTATGAGAAAATCCTAATGGAAACCCTTTTTAGTGATGGTTTGTAAAATTGTGGGAGTTGGTTGCTTTGTGAAAAGTACATTGTTTCATGATTTTAAAATGGTTATTTTATGATATGGTTTTTTTTAATTAATTGAAAATATTTTTGGATATTTTTTCAATAAAATAAATGTTTTATTAAAATGTTTTGTCATGGTTTTGGCATATATGGTTGGTGTGTGTTCATGTTCATTTGGGGTGGATAAGGGTATGATGTTCCCCCATCAAAAGAATGAGATGTATAAGGGCGTGGAGTTTACCATGTTAAAATGTTCCACCATGTGGAATCATAGTGAAAGTATGAATCATCATTTATGAGTATAGGTAGGTATAAGGTTTCATAAATCTGTGTATGTGTAGATATGTGTAATTGGAATGGGTGAATTCATGTGTAGATGTGTGTATGAGTGGAATTGGAATGGGTATTCCAAAATGGAATTTGAAGAATGGTTTTAAAGACTTATTTGGTTTCTTTCCTTGGAAAATAGTTTTTCTTTGGAAAATTATTTAGATTGGAAAACTATTTTGAATTTGATATAAATAACTCTTAAATTGTTTTAAAATATTTAATATAAATTTTCAAATATGTTTTATCCCAGTGTCATGAGTAGACAATTCATTTGGGGAAAACCTACTGAGTTTTCTACTCACCCTTAGCTTGGGAACTTTGGTGCATTTGTAGATGTTTTATATTTAGGCCTAGGTAAAGGAAAGGAGTCTCATTACTTTATTTATGCATTGTGATACTATGGGTAGGGCATCTGGTTTGGATCTTGGAGCTTGTTGTGAGTGGTTGTGTTGATTTCTTCTGTGTCTTTGAGTTTTTTTTCTTTGGTTTCAGCTTTATACTATGATGTTGTTCTTGGTTTCCATATTGTACTCTGATATAGTTTGTTTTGTTTTGGTTTACTTTTCGTTGTATATCATTTTTCTCATACATCATGAACTATTTATTATTTTTTTGTTATCTTGGTATGGTAGTTTTATTTACTAAGGGATAATTGTCCCCCAATTGTTATGAATCCCATGACATTTATTTCCATACTTTGGTGTCATGGGGATGTCACATAAGGCCTTGTAACTCCTCTGTATCTTCCCAAGAAAATTGTTTATAGGATCAAAATAGTCTAAGTAGATGCTCAGTTACAAGAGGGGGTGAATTGTATGTTTAAAATCTTTCATTTTTAACCTTAAGGAAAAACATTTTTAACAAAGTTAAACAAGGTAAATTCACAAACCTTGTTTGGTTCCTAATTTTGAAACAAAATTTCCTAAAATCTGAAAATATAAATTTGGAAAAGAATTTTAAGAACAATTTTCTTAGAGAGAGATTATACCTTAAAGCATATAGAATCTTATTTATCAGAGTATGTAAAAGTACAAGAAAGTATAAGAAAATTATACTTTCTTTATTTATCAAAATACAGTGGAAATAAAACATGAAACAGAAACAAGTAACAAGTATGAAACCTTTTAACCCAAAGAGTAGGGTATCCAAAAATATTGTATAAGAGTCTCTTGATTTATACATTCAAGAAATTATATCTTACCCACACTAGGGTAATCCCTTGATAGGAATATTAGAATCTGTATTGTTATACCCACATGCTCTCAAACGTTAAGGTGTCAACACCTCTATTTTCCAATCCCCATAAGCCCTCGATTGTTCTTAGCAACAATCAAAGTCTCATGAAGAAAGCTAAACAGGATGTTCACAGCTGAACCAGATGTTCATTAAACACACAAATCATGAGATTCTCTCCCTATAAATCACTTCACAGCATCACAGAATGTAGCCACTAGACCAATAATGTGCTCGTTCAAAGGAGCTCATATTTATAGGAAAAACTTTAATGGTCGGCTCCCTCCTCAAATCATCATATTTTTTCTTGAATCTTTGAGGTAACTATACACATGTCACTCAACCGAAAAATAGGTAGAAACAAATTGTACGACATCATTTCGTACTTACAAAAGGATGTGCATGGAAAAATTAAGTAGCTTAAGTAAATATGAATATTAGGATTCTAAATAAAAATAGAATTTAGAGTTTAAACAAATAAAAAATCTAATTATAGAAACATGGATATTTAGATTTTTTAAAAAAATAATTAGGAGTCTAGATTCTAAGGAATTCAGAGTCTTAATTTTGAGGAATTTGGAGTCTGAATTCTTAGGAATTTGGAGTCTGAATTATTAGGAATTTGGAGTCCTAATTCTGAGGAATTTGGAGTCCGAATTTTGAGAAATTAAGAGTCTTAATTCTAAGGAATTTGGAGTCTAAATTATATGAAATTAATAATCTATATTCTAAGTAATTTGGAGTCTTAATTTTGAGGAATTCAGAGTCTGAATTCTAGGTAATTCGGAGTTTGAATTTTAGAGAATTTAGAGCCTGAATTTCATGGAATTCAGAGTCTGAATTTCAGAGAATTCGGAGTCTGAATTTCAGGGAATGCGGAGTCTGAATTTCAGGGAATTCAGAGTCTGAATTTTAAATAATTCTGAGGATGAATTTCGAAGAATTTGGAGTCTTAATTTCATAGAATTAGAAATCTGAATTTTAGAGAATTCAGAGTCTGAATTTCATAGAATTCAGAGTCTAAAAACAGAAGACTCTATATCTAAGAAATTATAATATTTTTGAGATTTTATATAAGGATATGAATTTTTGACATAGTAATAAAATTAACTTTATTTTAAGAGAACATAAAATGAGATAATAAAAACAAGGGTAAGGAAACAAAATTCTTAGAGAAGAGAAATTTTTTATAAGAAAATAATTCTTATAGAAAGATAATTTTCTTTAAGATAAAGTGTTTATGATTTTCAAAACATAGAAGAATGAAAAATTTATAAGGAAACCTTATTGACTCAACAATATCCCCCTTTTTGGAAAGCACAAAAAACCTTTAAAAATATAATGGATAATGATTTTTCTTCTTGAACATTAAAAAAACATATCTCCCTTTACTTAAGTAATATGAATAAGACTAACTCCCCTTATGTTTTGAAATCACTATGTATCTTATTCCTGACTTCCATTGATAAGCTACTCCCCCTTACTTAAACTCCCCCTTACATAGAGAATTCTCTTCTTTATAATTAGTATTCTTTTAATCATTCTTTTCTCCCCCTTTGTGATTTACAAAAATTAATAGAGATAATGAAAATAAGTTACATGAATGATTAGAACTATATGAAACAAAACAACTAATGGATAGGAAAATTTTCATTATGATAGGAAAAATTTATACAAAGTAAAAATAAAAAAAATATCGGAATGACATGCAAATCACTAATCCTTCTTTTCCTTTGGCATGATCTTCCTGAAGGAAGCCTTAAACTTCTTGAGCTCTTTATGATCTTCCTCAAACCACTTGATCAACTATTCCTAATCCTGATTTTTCTTTTCTAGAGCCTTGATTTTTTTTATCTTGAAACTTAAGGATTTTTGCCTGAGACATCACTACTTCTTCTAGCTGGTTGACCTTTTCTTGCAACTCTTCCATGAGTTACCTTTCACTTTTAATATTTAAAGTAACAGAATTTAACTTCCCACTTAGATATTTATCCTATTACTTCCGGGCTATTTTCTCAAGGTTCATCTTCTCTGTAAAACATGTTGCAAGATTTTTGATCCTATCATCTTACTTATCAAAAGAATATTTCACTGAATCTTAGAAGTCATCAAGAATTCTAAAGTCATCAATTTTTCTTTTAGACCATTTTGTAATTTCATTACATGATCTCCTATGAGAATCATAACCAATAAGGGAAGTTTATAAATCTTCCTCAAGCTTGATGAAATTTTCCATGATCATGATTATGAAATATGAATTCTGATTAAAAGAGTGTTGATACAACTAACATCTTGAATCAATAATCGAAAAAAAAGGAATGGTGTTCACTAACTTTCTCAATGACTGAACAAAAAAATCCTAACCCATCAAAGATGAATATTCAAAATCTGATTACATTATAGGAGAAGATTCTTTGTCTAGGTCTTCATTTTTCCTCTTAGAAGAACAACTGATATCCTTCTTAACAACCACAACCTTCATAGGTGTATCATCAACCATTTATTTCCCTTTATCAACTTTAGAAATAATCTTCTCATCCCTCCATGACTCACACTCACTATATGAAAGTTGGACTATTTTATCTTCATCAACCTCTTATTTCTCAGAATTTTAATTAACATCATCAAGTTGAATGAAATCGTGGTTTCTACCTTCATCATCAGTAGGTTTTTCAACCTCTTCCTATCCATAATCCTCTTTTTCTTGAGAAGAAATTTTGGTTGATTCAACCTGGGAAGTTAGGATTGAAATCTTGTTATAGGGACTTTCCTTCTTAATTGTATTCATCTAATTGCTTTATTATATCATCACTCTCATATTATTATTCCTCTTATTCTTCTTTTGCTTCATCTTCCTAAACTATCTCTTCTTCCACTTTAGTTTCCATAATTAAAAATTTATTTCCTAGAGTCTCTACTGGTACTGGTTCATTAAGAAAGGATTCTGGTACTTGAATCTGTTTTGAGGCTTTCTCAGTGTCCTTGAGAAGTTCTTGAACAATCTCGGCTTCAAAATTTTTGTTTTCAGCTTGTTCTATTTTCGTTTCCTTTCAAGAACTTCAGCATCCTGAATTTTCAAAGCCTCTGACTTAGTAGGATCTAAGAAAAAACATAGATCACATTCTTTCTTATTCTTCTTTTGTTCACTCCACATCACTACCACTTCATTAGGTAATGTTTTTTTCTTCTTCAGCTTTGGTGGTGCTGACTAACTTTATAGAACTATAGGTTTCTCTATGGTTTCTGGTTCCCTCTCCTCTATCTTATTTTGTGCTTTCTTAGAAGTTTTTACTACTTATAGTTTCTAAGATAAATATTCAATCTCACTTTCAGAAAGATCATAAAATCCTCCAGACTTGGAATTGAAACCTACATTCATTCTCCTCAAGGTATCATCACTTGGAAATAAGATCTTGACATTTCTAAGTTTAGAACTACAGGTTGTTTTGAAGGATTATAATAAGAGCACTATAATCTTCGACAATATGGCCAGATACATGATGATCTAGGATTTGAGAGATCTATTATTAATTTTTTTGATAGTCATAATAATTTACTTCACCAATTTTACCTTTATAAGGTTAACCAAAAAATACAAAATAAAGTCATCACTTTTATTTAAGGAATCCTTGTCTACTTTTCTCGGAATGAGAAAGCCATGTACCCATGATGCTAAAATCCTAAAATTTGTTGAAATGTGTTTGATCTTTGGTGATTTTACTCATTTAATTCCAAGTCACTCAATTGACTTTTCCTTCTCAAAAATTCCAAACTGATCTAGCAACTTGTGAGTACAGATAATTTCCTCACCTTTATAAGGAACTCCAAGAATATTAACTGCTATAACAAAAGGTAGAGAATATGCTATCCCACAACTCTTGAGAGAAATTTTCCCCCTTCCACCTTCCTCAAAAAAACATACTGAATCATAAAATTCTATAAGTATGTCAGGATAAACCGGATCCAGTGTTTTTGGTTTGGCTATAAAAAAAATCTCTCATCCATTTAGCTAAATATTTTTGGTAATAAAGGAATTATAATTTACAGAGAATTTTGGGTCAACCAACCATTCCCTATAGATTTACCAATCCTTGATTTCCTTAACTATGGACATCTATTTCTGTGGGGAATCTTCCAACAATATCAGGAGTCTAAGAAAACATTCAAAAACAAAATGATCTATATGAAGAGAAGTAAAACTTCAGTACAAAAAGTCTTGAAAACCGATGTGGGGCATGGAATAGGGGGACTTTATCTAGTCATTAAAGCGACGGTTCGAATTCCAAAAATGATCCAACATTTGAAATAAGCTACTTTTTTACGGTTTAGATGAATGATGAAGAAATATTTGGTAGATTATTATCTTTAGAGGTTTTTAAGGTAAAAATGAATTTAAATAAATTAAATCTGGTAGAGTTTTCTTGAAATAGAATAAAAATACCAACAACTAAAAAATTCAATTACAAAAAATTTAAGTAAGGAAACATACCTTACAGATTTTCTAAAAAAATTTCCGTAATGAAAAATATTCTTCTAGAAGAACTTTAGATTCGAGAAAATTTTATGGAAATTTTTTATTTCCATAATTTTTGGGGAAAAATTGATTAAGAGAAGTGAAAATTTTGATTAAGGAAAAAAAAATTGGTTACCAAAATAATGTAATCCCCCTATGAAAAGGAGTTTCTTAATGTAAGGAGATATTTTTCAACAAAAAGTTAATATAGAATATTACTTTATAGTTACCATTCCTAAATTTTTTTAATGTATTCAAATCTATCGGAGGGTTAAGACTTTGTAAAAATATTAGCAAGTTTATCTTGAATTCTAATAACTTGAAGAATGGTATCTCCATTAAGTTTGTGATCCATGTGATAGTGATTCCTAATATCTATGTGTTTTGCATAGGATTTATGTGAAGGGATTTTTCTTAGGTCAATGGAACTTGCGTTATCACACAATATCTATTTTTTGGTAAAACTCTTGCCATATTCTATGAGTGTGTGTTACATACACAACACTTGAACACAATAACTTCCAACTGCTACATATTTATATTTACTAGTGAAAAGTGCTACTGAGTGATTCTTCTTACAGTACCAAGAAACTAAAGAATCTCCTAAGAAATGAAAAGTTTCGAATGTACTTTCTCTTTCCATTCTACATCCCCCAAAATTAGCACCTAAAAAACTTTTCAAAACAAAATAATTTCCAGAAGTATAGAAAATTCCTAAATCCATGGTTCTATTTAAATGTTGAAAAATTATTTTCACTAATTTTAAATGAGATTACTTTGGATTAGATTGATATAATGAACATAAGCATACTAAAAACATTAATTCTGGATGACTAGCGGTCAAGTATAGTAAACATCCTATCATACCTCTAAAATAAGTTTGATCTACTGGTTTCCCAGCTTCATCAACATCAAGAGAATTTGAGGTACTGATTGGAGTACTTATACTTTTAGTGAATTCATATCCATACTTTTTTAGAAGATATTTAATATACATATGTTTTCATATATAAGTTCCTTTTGGTTTTTGAGAAATTTGAAAACTTGGGAAAAATGTTATCTCACACATCATACTCATTTCAAACTCAAATTTCATTATATTTTCAAATGAATCTATTAAAGATTGCTGAGTTATTTTAATATAATGTCATAAACATATATTTGAACAATCAAAACATTTTTCTTATCTTTATTTATAAAAAGAGTTGGATCATAAGTTCCCTGGACAAAATTGTTTTGTAACAAAAATCTTTTAAGTCTATCATACCAGGATCCAGGGGATTGTTTAAGTCCATATAATGCTTTGGTATGTTTGAAAACGTGTTCAAGATGTTTAGTGTCTTCAAATCCGGGAGGTTGTTTAACACAAACTTCCTCTTTAATATATCTATTAATGAAAGCACACTTCACATCCAATTGAAAAAGTTTGAAATTAAAGAATGTTGAAAAGGAAAGTAAAATATGAATAGATTGAAGTCTAGATACTAGAGAATAGGTTTCTTTATATTCTATTCCTTCTTGTCAGTTATAGCCTTTAGCAACTAATCTATCTTTATTTCTTACTATGATTCTATTTTTATCACATTTATTTCTAAAGACCCATTTTACTACAATTAAAGAAGTTTCATTAGGTCCTTCAACCAAAGTCCATACTTTGTTCCTTTCAAATTCATTTAGCTCATCTTTCTTGGATTTAATATAATCATCATCACCTAAAGCTTCATCAGTGTTATTTGATTCCAATTAGGGAAGGAATGATAGATGTTTTACTTCATTTATTGAAGAACTTCTAGTCCTTATAGGTTTATTTACATCTCCAATGATATCATTACTGAGATTATTCTTAAGAAACAATTGATATGGGTTTTGTAAAACTTGTTCATAAACATAAGGTAGAAAATCTTCTAGGGTAAAAAATTCAAAAATATTTTCTTTATTATTTTCCATATTAGAAAAATATTTTATCAAAGGTTAATAATCAGTATTTTTAGAACACATTCTAAGATATAGGTTGGGGTAGTTTAAAAATAAGAGGATCAGTTTTATCAAATTTAATATGCACTGTTTCTTCAACAGTACAAGTATTTTTATTAAAAAACTCTATAAGCCTTAGAAGTAGTGGAGTAGCCTAGGAAAATTCCTTCATTAGAGTTGGGTTCGAATTTATGTAAGTTATCTTTAGTATTCAGGAAGAATACTTTGCAACCAAATACTATGAAATAAGAAATTATTGGTTTCGACCAGTCCACAATTCATAAGGTGTTTTGTTAAGGAAAGGTCTAATTAAAACTCGATTTATAGAATAATAAGAAGTACTAACAGCTTTAGTCCAAAACAATTAGCAATAAAATATTCACTCAACATGGTTTTAGTTATCTCTTGAAGAATTTGATTTCTTCTTTCAACAACACCATTCTATTGAGGAGTTCTTGGAGCTGAGAAGTTATGAGCAATTCCTTTCTTACTACAAAAAGTTTCAAAATCTGAATATTGAAATTCTCTTTTATGATCACTATGAATAGTTATCCATGGAATTGTTTTCTCATTTTTAACATGGGATCTAAAAGTTTTTAATTAAGGAAAAATATTAGATTTATTTTATAGAAAATTGACCCATGTAAATCGAGTGTAATCATCAACTAAAAGAAGTACATAATATTTTCCTCCAATACTTCCAGTTTGTGTTGGACCGAAAAGATCTATATGCACTAACTGTAATGAATCAGAAGTTAAGACTTAACCAATTGATTTAAAACTTTATTTATGTTTTTCCATATTGACAAGGATCCCAAACTTTTGAAGAATCAAATATAATCTTCGTTATATCCTTAATAAGTCGTTTCTTTGAGTGTTTTCATAGGTTCCTAAGGTTACAGTGTCTTAGTCTTCTATTTCATAACCAAGATTGATCTCCCATTTCACTAAGACAAGGTAGATATTAGCTTTTATGTTCTTCTAAGTTTAGTATCTATACATTCTCATGACTATGAGAAAATAAAATAAACTCATCCTTGTAATTGTGTAACAGAAATTTATCATTCCTAAAATTTAAAAGGTAACCTTCATCACATAATTAACCTATGCTAATAATTTTGTGGTTAACACCTTTAACAAATAAAACATTTGAAATCAATAATTTTCCAAGAAGAACAATGTTACCAATACCAAAAATTTCTCCCTGAGCATTATCTTTGAAAGTTAATTTTACTCTATTCATCTTGATAATATTTTGAAAGAATTTTTTGTTACCAGTCATATTCCAAGAATATACACTATCCATGTACATTGTATTGTTGTTGGTAAATTCTTTATTTTGATGAAAATAAATTAGTTTGACTTTTGGAATCCAAACTTTCTTGGATCTGAAAATTTTAGAAACGAAAATTTTAGGAATCCACATTTTCTTAGAAAAATAAGCTTTATAAATACTTAAACATTGGGTTTTATTTAAAGAATTTTTTTTCTCCCAATTTCCACCACATTGACATTTAGTACAAACTGGGGCACTTTGGGGAACAAAATAATTATTACTAAAAATTGGTTTCGAGTGGGTATAACAAAATCTAGAACTATACCTTAGAGGATGTAGTTTTGAATATATTTTATCAAAAAATTTCCTTCTTGATGTGAAATTTTATATGTTTCTTTAAGGAAATTTTTTTTTATTTTAGTATAAAGACTAAATTCTTATACTCAAAGTTATTAGTTTTAGAACTTTAGTAAACCTCAAAAATATTTTTATTAAAAATAACTTCTTCTATATCCTTAGATAGTTTATTTTTCCCAGAATTAACTTCCTCAATTTTTTTAGAAACACATTCAACATAAATTTTTTTTATTAGGATCCTTAGAAAGATCTGATACTTATTTAGTTAAAACAAAAATTCTATAATTTTTTTTCTCTAAGTTATTTTTTATATTAAAATTTTCATTTTCAAGTAATTTAAAAAATCTAGAAACTTCTTCAAATGAGGGTATGGTATTATCTTCTGATAAGAAAGATTAATCATCTAAAGATTCATAATATTCTTTATTTGGAAAGTTATAATTTAAAGAGATATTGGTTAATGATTCATCATTGTGTACCTTAGCCATAAGACAATGATTTTCAATGGGTACTCTGGCTATAAAACCAATATTCTTTTGACCAAAAGATTCATAATCTGAAGATTAATCTAAAGAGTCACCACCACTGGCACTCCAAGTGTCATTTGATTTCAAGACTTTCTTGGATTTAGACTTATAATACTTATTTCAGTTTCTTTCAGAATGATTTTCCTTCCTATCTTTTCTTTGAATCATAGGACAATCAGGTTTGATATGTACAACCCTTTTATATTAATAACAGATTAATTCAGAATATTTTTTTTCCTTTCTATGTTTCTTCTTATATCTATACTGAAAATATTTCTTTCCTACAATGTTGTTCATCCTTCGAGTAAGATTGGCTAATTCATTCTATGAATGATCACTGTCACTTGATTCAGATACAACAACATATTTATTTGCTTCAGATCTAGTTACCATTTCTTGAGTCATGGATTTAGATATAGTAGTGAAAGCTACACTTCTATTACCATTCTTCTTTTTGTTTAAATCAACATCTCTCTATATTCTGGTTTCATAATGAATAATATTTCCAAGTAACTCATCAAGACTAATGTTATATACTTTTCTATTTTCATCAATAGATGTCCTTTTTTATTCCCACTCATTGGGAATGATGTCAATTATCTTATACAAAAGAACGTCATCATCAAGACATTTCTCTCCCATAGATTGAATACTATTTACAATGGTCATAAATCTTTTTTTTTACTTTATAAACAGGTTCTCTATAAGGAAATAATAATCCATGATATTCATCTCTCAACACATCTCTTCTAGTTTCTATTACATTATAAGTTCCAAAATGTGTAACTTCAAGTTTCTTCCAAATGTAGTTGGAATATTCACAAGAAGATATTTGAATATATATATATTCCTGGTCATAGAACACAACAAAGTATTACATACCTTATAATTAGTTGATATTCTTGTTTTTTCTGATTGGTGAAGGTTCTGACTTCGTTCCTAGAATTTTTTAATACCCAGTGAGCATTACAAAATTGTCCACTCCAATGTTAATAACAAAAGTATTCATCTTATCTCTCCAGTACTCATAATCATTACCATGAAAAATTGGTGGTCTGGTAGGGTTTATATTATCAATGAAAATAATATTCATACCTTCCATTCTATAAGAAAATATATTTTCCACAAAACTTGTTAATAGAAAAAATTTATAAGCAAAGATAAAATCTTTAAGCAAAACCTATACTAGAAAAGTCAAGTAATAAAATTTAGAACAAGGTAAACTTGAGTAAGAAAACATATATGTGAGTATAAGTATTTCAGAAACCTTCTATTATACCAATTATAGGATCGAAATAGTGTATATAGATTCTCAATTACAAGAGGGGTTGCATTGTATGTTTAAAAACATTCATTTTTAACCTTGAGGAAAACTATGTTTAATAAAGTTAAACAATGAAAATTCAAAAACTCTTATTGGTTCTTAATTATGAAACAAACTTTCTTAGAATCTCGAAATATAAATCTTGAAATAAAACTTAAGAACAATTTTCTTAGAGAAAATATTCTACTTTAAAGCGTATAGAATCTTATTTATCAAAGTAAGTAAGAGTAAAAGAAAGTATAAGAATGTTATACTTTCTTTCTTAATCAAAATACAGTGGAAATAAAACTTGAAACAAAAAAAAGTAACAAGTATGAAATATTTTTACCCAAAGATTAGGGTATCTAACTACCTTCTAAAAAGGTCTCCTAGTTTAAACTTTCAAGAAAGTTTGTCTTACCTACACTAGGGTAATCCCTCGATAGGAATATTGGAATCTATCTTGCTATTCCCGCAAGATCTCATAATTTAAGGTAGTTGGAACCTATGTATTCCAATCCCTAGAAGCCATCGATTTTACTCAGAAACAATATGAGTCACATGAATCAAGCTGAACAAGATATTCATGGATGAATAAGATGTTCATTAAATTCACAATGCATGAGAGTCTCTCTCTAGAAATCAATTCATAGAATCACAGCATGTAATCTCTAGATCAATAATGAGATCATTCAAATGAGATCCTACTTATAGGAAAAACTTTAATGATTAGCTCCATCATCCAATGGTTATATTTTTCCTTGAATCTCAGAGGGACCTATACATGTGTCACTCAACACACAGTTAGTTAGAAACAATTTGTATGACATCATTTCATACTTAAAAATCATGTGTGAGGAAAAATAAAGTATCTTAAGTAAATATAAATATCTTGAATCAAAGGAAAAATAGAATTCTGAGTTTAAACATATAAAAAATAAGATTATAGAAACATGGATATTTTTATTTTGTTTTATGAATAATTTGGAGTCTGGATTCTGAGGAATTCGAAGTCTGAATTTTGAGGAATTTGGAGTCTGAATTCTAAGTAATTAAAAGTCTAAATTCTAATGAATTCATAGTTTGAATTCTGAGGAATAAGTAATCTAAATTATAAGAAATTTGGAGTCTAAATTCTAAGGAATTTGGAGTCTAATTTCTAAGTAATCCAGAGTCTAAATTTTGAGGAATTCAGAGTCTAAATTATAAGGAATTCAGATTCTGAATTTCAGAGAATTCGGAGACTAAATTTCAGAGAATCTGGAGACTAAATTTCAGAGAGTTCGGAGTCTGAATTTCAAAGAATTTAGAGTATAAATTTCAGATAATTCTAAGTATATGTTTCAGAAAATTAATATTCTAAATTTTAGATAATTAGAAGTCTAGATTTTAGAGAATTTAGAGTCTTAATGTCATAGAATTCAGATTCTAAATTTCAGAGAATTCGGTGTCTAAAAAACAGAATACTCTATATCCAAGCAATTAAATGATTCCATGATTTTAGATAGGGATACAAATTTTTGAATTATTAATAAAATGAACTTGTATTAGGTGAACATAAAATTAGATAATGAAAATAAGTGTAAGGATAAAATTATCCTTAGAGAAAGGAATTTTTCCTTAAGAAAATAATCCTTATAGAAAGATAATTTTCGTTAAGATAATGTGTTTGTGATTTTCAAAACATAGAAGAATAAAAAATTAATCAGGAAACTTTATTGGATAAATTTGTTTAAGGGGTGGTATTTTACAATATAGACTTATTTTAGGCATAATATTAACCTTAGAGCGATTAATGTGTAAAGAAATAGAGGTAATCTGAAGAAGCGATATATCATTAAAGTGAATGTTTTAGTATTATTTCTTCTTATAACTCTATAAAATATTATTCAAACATAGTAAAATAATAATAATATTATATTAAATATATTTATATGTTATTATATTAATTTCATAACCAAAATTTATATACTCTTCCATTAAATGGGAAACAAAATTTTTGTTCGTTTGTATGGCAGATTGTCGCCTTGCAAACCGATGTAATTCATTTTCCATCACCACCTATCACTACTAGTTATAATGATGGGTTTAATGTATATATATTTGTATATATAATATTCATGATATAATTATGATTCTATAAATATAATATATCTTTTATTTTATTAAATTTACATCCATTAAAAATGATAACATAATTCTTAGTTACACATAGATTACCACCTCCATGAAGAAATGTGATTCCCTTTTCATAACCAAATCACATGGATTATATTTATAATTGTATTTAATGATATTATTTAATATTTAATATATAATAATAAATTTATAATGATGAAAAAAATACTTACCATCTTTCCATCATATTCATTGAAAAATGGAAACATCCTCAAAACACCCAACATTGACTTAAATGATTATGTAATTAAATATATAATTAAAATAAATTAAGTAAATTGTTCAGGGATAATTTATTAAACATGAAAAAAGTATATTAAGTAATCAAATTATTTATATATTTTATTAAACATGTGTTAAAGTACATACATAGTATGTATGAACTTGAGGTAAGGGATTTTGTCTCAGTTTTCTTTCATTGATAGATATATTAATGTTATGAATATAATTTCTTTCATATGGTATATACACTTTCCATTTTACATCACTAATATATATTTGGAATTTAATAGTGTTAGTATTTAACAATGCTATCTAAAAGAGATCATAAAGTTTCCCTTTATCAGTGATAGAAAAAGCAATGATAGAGGGGGACTTTATCAATGCAAAAGAACGCACTGATAAAAGGGGGTCTTTGTCAACATTAAGAAAAAGCACTGATTAAGGACCCCTTTATAATAACTTATAAAAAATAATTGATAAATTCCTCACCCATACCCCCCAACCCCACTTATATCAGCACAAATAAAAAGGAACTGATAAAGGGGTCCCTTTATCAGTGTAAGGAAAAAAGCTCTAATAAAGGGGGGGTCTTTATTAGTTATTTTTTACAAGTGCTAATAAATGATCGCCTTTCTCATTGATTTCCTTATTTTGATGATAAATGTTATATTTTATAAAAAATTATATTTAATTAAAAAATAATATTAATATATAAATATATTTATATTAATATATATAATATATAATATATTTTTTAAATTATGTTTTATATAAGGATAAATAGGTATTTACACTTAATATATAATATAATTAGTAAAAATAGATTATAAAAAAATAAAAAATATTATTAATTAATATTTTGATAATTATTATTGAGTAATAGTCATTTAATAATAGTGGAATGACATAAAAATTTAATGAATTAATGGACATTCTCAGATAAGTTGAAAACTAGACTTTAACTTCAAATGACCATATCTTTTTATTTGAGTGTACATTTGGGCTCTACCACATATCAAATTTAATAATTTGATTGTTTCTATACCTTGGTGGCATGGTGAAACCCCCGGTCACATTTTTCAAGGATAATAAAGGCATATAATGTCTCTAAAACTATGTTTTTAGTTGGGGTATCCCAATTTTTTGACATTCGATCGAATTTCAACCTTATTTAAGGGGGTATTATTTAATTTTTTTAGTGGAAAGAATTTATTCCCAGGTATTAAATTTATATTGATATTATTATTTGTAATTTTTATCATTTTTCATGCTGTGGTTTTATTTATAATTAAAAATATACATATTTTCTTATATTAATTTATAATAAGTTACTTGTATAAATACATATATCAACATATTTATGTAATAAAATATTTTTAAATATATAAAATAAATATTTATTATTCATTTTATCTAATGTAAAAAACATTATCCATTTTTTACATTATAAAAATGCATTAATATGTATATATAAATATAAATACACCCACACACAAACACACAGATATATATATAAAAACCTATACAAGTAATGTTTATATATAAACATGTGTGTTTCAATAAATAAATATATGTAAATAGAAAAATATGTGTAAATAAAAATATGTGTGTGTATGTATATGTTCAAATATATGTAAATAAACACATATTATGTAAATATTTGTATGTGCATATTAATATTATTAAATAAATATATGTATATATGTATATGTATATTATAAGATATGTAACTAAACATATATTATGTAAATATATCCATGTGTATGTAAGAAATATAAATGTATACTCATGTGGGTTAATATGTGTGTGTATCAACATTATATATATATCATATATAAAGGTATTTTTATAAATAAATCACTATCATTATAATTATCATTATCATTATAATTATCATTAAATATAGTATATAAACATATTTTATAATAAATATTTATAAGTACATTATAAAATATATATATATATATAGAAAATTATATGTGAGTATGTAAATATATAAACATATAAATATATATTTAATGTATACAATTTACATATAAATGTACAATATATAGATAGATACATTTTCAAAAAATATATTTAAAATAACAGCTAACCATTTCATTACATTATAAAAATATATGAATACATATATATACCTATAAAAAATATATATATATAATATTTATTTATACATATATGTGCGTATTAAAAAATGGATAAATATTTATATTCTATTATATTATATGTATGTGAATATTAGTATATAATCTATTTAAATAAATAAAGTATATATATATTACACATATAAACATATATCTTCTAAATATATTTAAAAATAATTAAATAAATATATGAATAAAAAACGTGCATGTATATATATATATATAAATAGAAATATTTAAAATATATATAATAAACTAAGTCGGTGTTGTGTTAAAATGAATTCAAATCATAATGGGGAGGTCCAAGGTTTTAATTGAAGTGCCCAAAGGAAAAATGGAATTTTTTAAATCACTATTACATGGTTGGGGGAAGAGCTGTTAAAGGGTGTCATGTGAGTGCATAAAAATCAATGATAAAGGCCAAGGGGAAAGCACTGCTAAAGGGTGGGAGTGTTAGCGCTAGGGAGAGGACTAAACAAAAAACCACCCCTTAACAATGCCTAAAAAATGTTGATAAAGGGGGTCTTTATTATCTCTTTTTTAGCGTTGATAAAGGGGTCCTTTATCAATGATTGAAAAAAAAAGTACTGATAAAAGCCCCCTTTATCAGTGATTTTTTTATAGTTGTTAAAGGGTTCCTTTATCAGTGCTTTTTGTGAGCATTGATAAATGTCAACTTTTAACCTCGCTTTTGCAGAATGTGTTTTTCAGGTTTTTTAAATACCAAAACTAGCATTGTTAAATGTTTTTTATAGTAGTGCATGTTCAATCATGAATCCTCTATACTACATAGTATTTTATGTTTCAATTCAAATTATTTCATCTAAGGGTATTTAATATAAAATTTACCAAGTGGTAAAGTTTTTCCTAAATAAATTTCCTTCCATTCAGTTATCAGACTTCTTTATTTAATTTTTTATGAAATGATTATGTGTGAATTCATCTATAAATTGTTTTATTATTTATTTTAACTTGTTCTATGTGGATTCAAATATTTTCACATAATCAATTCATGTATTAAATATCACTTCATATGTTATGATCTTTGAAATGGTTTTCTTTTTCTCAGTCTCATTTATCTTCCTCATGTTCTATATAATGCAACATGATTTAATTTAATAATGTAAATAATTCCCCATTAAATAATTTTTACACATTAATTAATGTAATTTTGTAGATTTTTAGAGCTATATCATATTTTTTTATTCAATTGAATTTTGATTCAAAAGTTACCAAAGTGGTAAAGGTTTTATGCTATAATCTCTTTTCTTTGCAAGATTTTTTATGTTCAAGTTTCATTTAGGGGAAATCATATGTTATTATTTTCTAAAACCACATCTATTTTATTATAATCTAATTATTAATGTTTTATACATGATTATTTTCAATTTACTCCCTTATTGATTAAAGGCATATCAAGAAAGTTGATTGTATATGATACTAATCTCGTATCTTCTTTTATATTTGGAATATTTCTCTTCCATATCCATGTTTTCTAAAATGTTATAAATATTTTTCATTTAATTATTTCATAAATCTATTTTACCTGATATTTTCCATTATTTTTAAATGTTTTTAAAATCTTCCATAAATTTTTCTATGTGGGTCACTTTTGACTCACTTTACCAAAGTTTGAAAAGAATGTTCATTTTAAACTTTTATGACATAAATGTATTTTCATTCCATCATGCCAATTATTTAATTTGAAATTTTTATTATATTATTCAAAGTATATATTCTATAAAATTTATTTTTGAAATAATTTTTAATTTTTAGTTTTAAATTTTATCTTCAACGCAAAAAAGGGTATTTTCCTCAAGAAATATTTTAGTGATAGATTTAAAGTATTTTCATTTATGTCAACATTCTTTAGTGGTTTTTTTCTTTATAGTGATACACTAGTCTTTTAATATCTACCATATTACTCTGGATGGCTTATCATCATGTTATATTTATACTAGAAAGGTTCAGGACTTGAGCAAGCTCAATCCTAAAAATTTATTTAAGAAAATATAAACATAGTGAAACACAACATGCAGCACAAAAGAACCGCCAAACAAAATGATGAAAAAACACAGTCTAAAACATGTAAAAGTATAAAGACCCACACACAAAAAACCCATAAAGTCAGAAAATACAACTCACAATAGGCCCTAATCTACACTCCATCCAAGCAACATCTAGTTATGCCCGAACGAGTCTCGCCAAAACATTTATAGGAGGGGACGGTTAGCGCCCCATTATACTTCTTTTGGTTTCATGAGAAAAACTAGTTTGGGTATTTTTCATACTCCTTAACTATTTACATATGTTTTTATGGAATAAGGCCTTGGTTTAATGGTTATGTTTATTGAAAATACGCATTCTATCATTATAAAACTACTTATTATTATCCATGTGATTATTTATGTTTTTATGTTCTAAATGGATTTATTACCCTTTTATAGTATCAATTATTTTTAATATTATATTCTATTTTATCTCTTCTATATAATTCATTTCTTATTTATTCTATAATAGATTCGGATGTACATATTACCTTAATGAACATATGAGCTAACCCCTTTCTTATATGTCTCTTTTTCCAAGGTTTTGAACAATTATGTTAATTGAATTATATGTAGAAAGTTTTCATGTTTCAATAATATTTTGGGAGATATTGATGACTTGTTATAGAATAATAAAATTTGGGTATAGTGGGAAAATGATAACTTAAAGACATTGGTTTTTTTGAATAAGAGTTTTTCCTAATTCTCTAAAATTAAAATCATAAAAGTTCTTTGGATATGTGACTGATCCATTATTTCAATTTGATTTTTCATATTTTGGATGGAAGTTTTTTTCATGTTTATCAACATTGAATCCATAATTGTAAATATTATGTTTTTAACAATAGATCCATTGGTGTGTGTTTGGGGATGTTACAAATTGTATCAAAGGTCAGTGTAAATAAATTTTAATATTATTATGTCTTCATGTAAGGTTAACTTAAGAGTTTTGGATACCATCATGGGTTTATAAGTTTAAGGTTGATCATAAGATAAAAGGATTAGAAACTCTATTTTATGTTTTAAGTGATGGAATTTTAAGGTGATTAATGATATTTTGGGAGACATTTTATTGGGTTGAGGTATATGTAACCCTTATGTTTAACATGAAGGATTGTTTTCGATGAATGCTATAAAATATTTTTAGATGTATAAAAAATGTTATGATATAACCTTTGAGGTTATAACATTCTTTAATATTAAATTTAATGAAGTTATTTAGGATAAAAAGGTTATTACATTTTGGGAAAATATGATTTATCTTATTTATAACCATGGGATTCAAATGTGTTTTGGTGACTAAGTGAGTAGTGTTATTTTTTAAGAAGTCCAATATTTTAGAGACTCTTTAATATTTAGGTAAATGGAAAACATTTCATTAATATGGGATTTTACTTTATGAATAAAAGTAAAATTGTATTTTAGATGTATATATTATTTTAGGATAATTTTGGTTATTTATGGAGAGTATTGGTATATTTTATAGATTATATCATTATTGAATAACCATTTTTGGTATATGACTTTATGAGTAGTTAATTTTTCTAATAGATACATATTATATTTATTTTAAAAGATTATATGATCTCATGTTTCTAATTTTTGGGTTCTAAACTTTGCCAAGAATATTTTTAATATTTTTAAGGATAGTCATTTATGGAATGATCTATGTTTAACAATTGGTATTAATGCTGGATTTTGGATATTAATTATACATATTAAGGTTTATAAATATTTCATAATATGTATTCTTATGCTAAATTGTTTCGTTTTTGTTAATATATAAAGAGAGAAATAATAAATTATTATCCTTTTATGGATCATGTGATCCATTAGATATTTATTTTAGTGATTTTGTCAGAAAAAATTCATCTTGAATACTCCTCGTTTAGAGGAAAAGATTAGATTGTAAAGAAAATTTATTAAAGAATGAAATTATACTTGGTAAGTAAGTGAGTTTCCTTATTATCATAGTCCATATGGTAATGTAATTCTTCATCTCTATTAAAAATATCATGAAATAAAAATATTATCATATTACCATTATTTATAATGAGTTGATGGTCTTTTTTTATACCTCATTGATTAATGGTTTTACAATCATTAAATTTCTCAGGATCATTAAATTTATTTTGATAAATTGTCTCTATCATTATCATTCATTGTTTGGATACTATATTTTCTTGTATCCATATTTACACTTACTATTAATTTCTTATTATTTTAAAAAATAATTATGTGTCAAACTAGATGATCTTCTTATTTCCCTTTCCCACTTTTCAAAAGGAAGTTTTAGTATCCCTTTTCACACTGTGGAATTTCAAAAGAGTATTTTTTAAATCTTAACCATTTATTATCGAGATTAATTTGAAATTATGAGGGAAAAATTTATTAATGTTCTCAATATTGTAATATCCTGATATTTTAAAATAACATTGGGTTTGATAGTGTATACAACACGCAACACCGAGCTTAAATGAACCAAGAAATATTATCATTTAAATGTTATAATTAAAAAATTACTATTAAATTTCCAAGTATTAATATTATTAACCAAAATATGAAATATATATAAATTTCTTAATCAATAAAAATTTATTGGCTAATTTTTATGAAATATGCAGTCAACATTTTAGTAATATATTTTTAAGATTCAAAATTTATTTTCTTCAAACATGGTTTTATTACTTTTTTGAGTGACTATTTTTATTAATTTCTATAAATATAATAAGATTTATTTGATAAAAAGGATATAATTACTGAATTAAACATGAAAAAAATTATATTAGGTTGAATTTTTTACAATTTTATGAAAAGTATGATTTTTAAATTATTAGAAAAAAATTGTTTTTATTGGAAACCGAATTTTCTTCTCAAATATCTACAAGGTAAAATTATATTTTGGATTAGTTTCAAAAAAATATGTTCTATCTTATAAATAAAATAAATTTACAGTCTTTGGAATGAATTTTATACATGAATTTTATTTGAAAACATTTTTATACTAAAAAATGCATTATTATGTAAAAAAATATTCTTCATTATATTTTGTTGGTTTTATCATAAATTAATTTTGAAACTATGGTGAATTAAATTTGATAAAAAAGATTACCAATTTTTCTTTAACATAATTAATATTAGGAAAAAGGCCATCTTAAATCTTGGTCCTTATGATAATTAATTTTGGTTACCACGATACAGGAAAATTGGGTAAATTTGGATTAAAACTAATGTGTTAAGGCTTAAAATTAATTTCAAAGATTTCCTCGATTCCATTTAATTATTATATTTCATTACTGGTGATTAAAACTTAAAAAATATGACCATTTTTTCATTTATATTTAATTTTTACCATTATAATATTAAAGTAAAAGATAAAGTCAAAAATTTAATTTTCTTGATTTTAATATCTAAAATATTTTTTGATAGAGATAAAGACCACTTTTTTTCAGATATAAATGGTTATTTTAAATATGAATGTTTTTTATTATCATAATTTATTTTTAATTTTTAGCGATAAAATAATTATATTAAATGCATACACAACGCTGACACTGTGAATCTCTAAAGAGTATAAAAACTGTGCAAATGATTTTAAAAACAATAAAAGTAATCTTTATTAGGTGTGTTAAAGTGTCTCGCAAAATTTAAGGATAAATATAACATATTATAGATGATTGAAAGGTTAATATTGTAATTCAATAGTAAAAATATATAGTTTATAAATGATATTTTTTCCTTTAAATAAATATATATTATATTATATTGTAAAGTATTATACACACACAACACATAGAGAAAACAAAAACATGTTATTTCATTAATGAAAGCCATTAGATTAGCTAGAAATTAAACGCATTAAAATTTCAAATATTTCAAGGGTAAAAATAGAAAATATAAAAACTATAATGGGAAAATTTTGATCACACTTATTTTTTAAAATCATCACTTCCGTAAACATCACTATAGAAATAAAACAAAATATTTGTAAACCAATCAACATTAAAGAAAAAGGAAATATAGAACCTTGAGAGGAATTGAGGTGAATAATGAATGAAAGAATTAATAGGTATTTATATGAGTTAATTTTACTTGTTTAATAGTAATGTGACTACTGTTATAGTAATTTTAGGGTTGGGAATAGTAACCTAAACATTGGTAATAGTAACATGACTGTCAGAATATTAACATTATAGTTGGGAACTGTAACCTAACCACTAGAATAGTAATTTAACCTCCAAATAGAAATTTTTTATATAAATCATATTTTTCATAAGTAGTTAATGTATACTTAAATATTATAATGTCAAAAAATAAATATCATGATTAAAAAACTTAAAGAAAATATAAGAACATTTTTTATAAACAATATTACAAAGTATTTCGTAAAATTAATAATTTTTATATTAAAATTTAAAATTACCTATATTATAAATTTTATTTAAAAAATTAATATCATTTTTTAAATTAGCATCTAAAAATTTCCCATTGGTTTTTTTTAAATTTTCAAAATACATCATTTTTTAGATGAAAATTAAAAAATATAGTTCTTTCTGTAACCAATGTATATTGAATTACACCATTAATAATATAATAATGACCAAATAATTTATATAAATTTAGTATTGACCAAAAAATATTAAATTTTATAAAATTTTAATTAAAATACAATAATTATGATTTCTAAACCCAAAAAATAATTTCCATATATTAAAGTCAAAAATATTCCTTTAAAAAAATTCTCAATTTTACACTTTCATTTTTAATAAACTAGTGAATTTGATATATAAAGTGGACTAAAGTCATTAAAAAAATTATTATATTTATATATGATTATTTATTTCAAATATATCACTATTATAATTTTTACCTTTGATATAATACTTTATTTAATATTTTATTCTTGAAATACCACTTTCCTCAAGTATAAATTACCCATATCCCTCCCCTTGGAAAACCATTCCTCCCTCACTTAAAAAATACCAATATCTAACCAAATACCCTCTATTAAACCCTTATAAAATATAGGTATATTATGGAGTAAACCAATTATATTATTCAAGTAAGTCTAGTGTCTATAAGAGAAGAAACAGTGAGAAAAGAGTATGTTTTTATCAAATCTTATCTCATTATCCGCCTCTATTCTCTTTTTCCAAATTACTAACAAAATAAAATTTTCTTAGATTAATTAGTAGGTATTTAAACATGACATTAAATATTTTAACCAAATTGAAAAATTATATTTTTTATTTATCTATATTGTATACCTCTCTTTTTCATCATTTGGACAATATTCCCGATTACAGTCGGTTAACCCCAATGAGGATGTTTCTAATTATTTATATACCACCATCCTTATTATTGGATTTAATAAATTATTTATGATATATAAATATATAAATATTTTATTTTTAATCTTATGGAATTAATTAATCTTATGTATAAATGACCTTGAATAAAATATCAAAAATGAAACAAAACCTGAAATTTTTTAAGAAAACATGATATCAAAAGAGTTTTATTTTAATGATGTTAGTTAAGAAATAAAATCCAATTATTATAGTCAATAAATAGAGAAAAAAATAAAAAAAATTCACATCTCGTTACATGTTTTAATAATCATGTGATTACTATTCTAGATACGAAAAAGCGATGAAGTAAAGTGGGAATTAAGGTTAGGGGATTATTGAACCCAACTCATTTTTCTTTGGGTTATCCATATTTCTCATCATTTTCAATATGAATATTTACCTAATATTCCATAAATATTATTTATCTATTCATAACTTTTCTTTTCATGTATATACATGTTTTTTTAATTTCTAAAAATATTTTTAACCCAAATACTAAGATTTTTTAAAAGGTATTTTCTTTCCAAAACAAATCCTTGACTCATTTTGAGTTGTTTCTTGTTTGATCAAGAATGATCATGTTTATACCAAATATGTTTTGTCTCAAAAATTTGGGAAACCCAAAAGTATTATTTTTGAAATATATTACTTTCAATGAGTTATTTCATGACTATGATTGTTATATGTTCTATATGGAATGCATGATTATGAGTATTTATGATATAATGGGTGGGTCCAAAATTATATATCCCTCTGATGCATTATGTAATTTGATGTATCTCATGAGATTATTTTCCATATGCATGAACATGATTATATCTTTTTTCATGATGATGATTTTATGGTTTATGAAAATATTTTATGCATCAACATCATGTTATCTATTTTGACAACTATGTGTGGTATTTGGCCACTATGACATGATGTTTTATTATTATGCATATTACAAATTCCATTCCTTTATCAATTGTTTCCCTCATGAAGTTGATGATGATACTATGCTTATGAAATGATTATGTTGATTATTCTTATCCATGTATTATGGATTCATGCCCCTTATTCGTCCCCTTACATGGATTTTAGATCACCCCTTTCTTTGATGTATATCCTCTAGTGACTACATGTACTACAGAGATCATGATATATTTAGAAGGAAAAATAAGAAGAATTAAAATAATGTTTAATTTATTTAATTTACAATTGATTTATAAGATTAATTTTCCCAAGACACTAAACCTTTGGATCCTAGATTATATTATTATCATGTTGTTTATCATAAAATTTATGTAATAGTTATGTAAGAAAAATTAGTTCATTATGTTTTGTATTAAGGCATGGTTTTTTTAATTTGGGAATTTATATTGGATAATTTTAGTGAAAATGTAAGTATAATTCTATCTATAGGTAAAACATATTATAATATTTTTTTAGAAAATGTATAAACATAGGGATCCCATAAGAAATTACATTAGAGTTAATTACAAAAAATAATAAATTATGTATCCATGATTTTTTGATTTATGTTTTGTTAAAATGTTTTATATTTTATAAAATGGTGTGGTTAGAAGAAACCAAGACAACAAAACATTTGATGGATAATGAAACAATTTTCTAAATGACATCCCCCAATTCCATGAGAGGTGGAGTTCAAAAAATTCAAGGTGATGGGTACCTAGTTTTCTTAGGATATAGATAATAATCGAAACCATGTATAACTTCCACCTTCATCCAATATGGATAAAATGTATATTGAATCTTTTAGGAAGTAATGACCACTAACATTCAATGGGTCTTCCGATCCACTTATCAATGAACCTTGGGTTAACTCAGTTGAGAAGATTTTTTTGATGGACTACTTTTCTTGGAAGGATAAGGTTACTCTAGTAATATATTATTCAGATGGATTATCTAATAAATGGTGGTAATTGATAAATAACACCAATATAAATGATGAAATCGAATATATAGAGTGGTAATATGTTAAGAAAATATTTATTAACAAGTATTTACCTAGAAATATATAAAAAATGAAGAGATAATTTTTAATGATTATGAAAAATAAGGGTTAATTGGTCATGGATTATGAGAAAAAATTCACAAATAATGCAAGATATTCCTCAGGTTTTGTTACAAAAAATGATAGAAAATAGATAAATTCTTTAGTTATTTAAAACAACACCTCTAAAAGGCTCCATGTATCCAAGACATTGGGAGTTATGAATAATTTGTTCTATATTCCCTCAAAGTAGAGATAGAGTTTAGTGAATGTTCCCATGTTTATGGATATAATAATACAAGAATAGAGATTCAATCTAATAGGGTAAATTAAAAATAATGAAAGAGGAACTAACCACCCACATGTAAAAAATATGGGAAGAGGCATCATGGGAACTACCTCAAAGGTTTGGGGAAATGCTTCAAGTGAAGGAGAGAAGGCCACCAAGATCATAAATGTCAAAAGGTTATAAAGAATCTTGAAAAAAGGATGTATGAATTGAATCCACCTCCTAATTAACCACCAATTATTTAATGCATCAACTATAGAGAGATCAGGCACTATGTAAGCCAGTATACTAAATCATGAGTCATTGAGGGTAATCAGCATTTTTCGACCACCAAATTCAATTTAAAAAGGGAAATCTTATGCATGACTAATTCTAAAATAAAGCATGAAAATGAATCCATATATGGTACAATTACTATTCACTCAATAATGGAAAAGGTTATATTTGATTCTAGTTCTATGAATTACATTATATTCTAAAAGATTCCAAGAACCCTTAAATGAAATCCAAAATACCATGAAGTAAATATTTTTATAAAAATACGCAGTGGTGTGATCATTGAAACCCATGTGTTGGAATCTTATCAAATCAGCATATGTTGGGAGATTATTCCATCAAATATTATAATCCTTACTATGGAAGAATTTGATAATATACTAGGCATGGATTTGTTATTTTTATATAAATCTCACTTCAACTATTGGGCAATGAAAGTCTATTTTCATATTCCAAACCATCCAATAAACATGTACAAAAGCAAGGAAGACCATGAATCTATTTAGGAGAATATCTCAATAGTGTGGTTGTTGATACCCAGTAAAGAACAGAACCGTGGACAAATGGTTTAGTCAAAGGAAAGAATAGACCTTGAGAAAATTCCAATTGATAGGGAATACATAGATGTACCTTCTAAAGTATTACATGGACTTCACCTTGATCACGTGGTTGTGTTCTCAATTGGGTTTATAACTGAAGACACTCTTGTATCTAAATTCCATAATAGTATAGCCTCAATCAAACTATATTTATTAAATAAGTAGTTGTAGTAGAATTTCTAAAAAGGTTTCAGACATCCTAGTGCATCACCTTGGGGTGCACTAGTTCTCTTTTCTAAGAATAAATGATTGATCAATGAAAATATGTATCGATTACCAGAATCATAATAAGATCAACATAAAGAAAATGTATCCCCTTAAAAGGATTTATAGTTTTTTTAATCAACAACGATGAGCATAGTACATATCAAATGTGGATCTACAATCTGGATATCATCAGGTGTAGTTGAGAAATAATGATATTTAGAAGACATCATGTTATAAAAGGTATAGACACTATGAGTTCATATTTTTTCCCTTCATACATAGTGATTCCAATGAAATGATTAGGGGTTTCACCAATACATTATTTAGATACTACCTCTATAATATCCCAGAACCCGCACTCTTGAATCTGGTGCTAAATTTTTAAAATGTAAATTTTCATCTTTGATACCGAAAACGTGAACCAATTTTATTCTATTAAAATCTAAAACATCAAAATGAAATACTAGATCAATTAGATTCATATGGACCTTTTTTGTTTCTAATTTAAGAGAATTAGGACCAACTCATATCAACTTGGATTCATAAACAACTTGTTCATAAATATAAACAGCATCTCCCATTATACCAGGATTCTCTTATTTCACATTAGGGCATCAACATCATCCATGTGAAATCCCTTATAGACACAATTTTTTCAACCTCATTATTTATAACCTGTAGAATATGAAACATAATAATTGTGAGATCAAACGATTAGTAAGGTTAAAATAATCAATAATAATTGAATGTCATCCATGAGAATAAGAAGAGAATAAGGGTATGATGACATAATAAAAGTGCATGACTATAATAGAAGAATATTCATACCCATTAACACATGGATCATCAAACATGATAACATATAAAATGAAAGAGTCATTAGAATCAATCATCACGATCCAGGTGTTGTCAATATTGGTCATTGGAAACATTATAAACCCATAGAAAGCATAAAAAATGTGTTGGTGTCATAGAACATTTTTTCATTACTCATGTTAAACCCATGTTAAAAATAAATATATCCTAGATAAATCTAAATGAGAAACCCTCAGTTAACTTCCACATTCTTTCCTCTTAAGACAAGGTACATTATCCAATGCATTGGAACACTACCTGGGCCACACCATCGTATAAGTTGTAATGGGCTCATCCAGAACTATCTGGGTCACCCCATTGTATAATCTGTAATGGGATCACCCAATGCTATCTAGGTCTCCCCATTATATAAGTTATAATGGGCTCAACCTATGTTATCTCATCCACCATATCATATAATATTTCCAAGAATAACAACATGAATAAAGTACATAATTCTTTCATCATAAAACTCATAGAAATAGTCATAATTCATTTATAACCTGATTAACATATGGAAAAGAAATGGATTTCATTTCAATCTCTTTGAAACATGATTAACTAATGGAAAATTAATGGTTCTCACAAAAATATATTTGAAACATGATTAACCCATGGAATAGGAATTGGTTCCATAACAATAAATTTTAAATAATATTAAACAGTATAGAAAATAATGAAAATATAATCATTAAAAAATATCCCTAGTTAAGGATAAGTATCAAAAAGGGTTATTGAAGTTAATTAATTGAAATACTATAAAAATATAATTAAAATCATTCATGGTGAAAATATACATTTCATCCTAAAAATAACTTTTTAATACATAAAGAATTTTGAAAATCCTTTTCTTGGAAAATAATTTTTAAAAACATAGAATTTACAGAATATTATGAAAAAATGTCCTTCAAAAATAATCTTACAGACATTCTAGGGAAGTTACAAAAAAGTAATAGTCTTCTCAGAGGGTTATTTCATTCAATTTGTAAAGAAAAATTATTTTCCTCTGTAAAAAGGATGGAAAATTTTGTTAATAGGAAAAATAAAATAATAATTATTTCAAAACATTTTATTAATAGAAAAACAAGGTAAAAATATCTTTAATAAATCATTTTAAAAAGGTGAAAACTGTTTTTAGAAAACAAGGTTTTGGAAGAAAACATATTTCTGACTGAAGAGAGAAAAAAAGTTGGATTCTATTATAAACATTTTCTCAATTATTATAAGTAAAAAAGAGTGGAAAAAATATAAATATTACATGAAAATTTCATGAATGGCCATAATATAATATAATTAATTAGAATTATAATATTTAAATTTTATAGACTTAATCATACACAATTCTGTTAAACGATGAGATTCTAACAAAATATTCATACCACTTTGGTAAATTTGAATCATAATCCCCATGAAGGAATAAAATTAAAAGAAACTTATAATATCATAAAAATAATGATATTCATGATATAACATACTAAAATATGCATTATATACACCTCAAGAAATAATATAAGAGTATAATATAACAAATGTCTCATAGAAGGAAAATTGTGAAAAAAATCCCTTATACTTTGGTAACTTTGAAACCATAAACCTCATTAAAGGGATATCATAAAATTTATATTTAAATCACAATAAATTTAAGTAAAATAATCCTAAAATAAATTTATGTGATGTACATACACCACAAAAAAACAATAAGTGACGAACATGGAATATATCTCACAAAAATAAATGTGAGACAAGAAAAACCTTTATCTCGATTGTGACTTGTCACCTGTGTCTTTATCTTCCTGAATAATAAAATTATGTTAATTAATTACTTTATTGAGAAACTTTTTAACTGTATTATTACATTTATTTCACTTATTATAATTTTATATACAATTAATTACTTTATTAAGTTTACCTCAGATGTTTTGACCATATTCTTCTTATGTGTCAAAAATGACTTTGGTTGGTTGAATATGGTAAAATATTTCATTATTTAAACATATACATAATAATAATCATGAGATAATTATCATATTTATATATAAATAATAATTTTAAATCCAATTAGGAAATATGGGTTTGAAAAATGAACTAATGTTATGATCATGGAGATGATAAGTTGTGCTTATGCATGAGTTGCGTTTCCATTTTCAATGATCATTATAGAAAGAATGTATGAAACATTTATCTTTACATAATGATAATAACATCTTAAGTAACATATTATTTAATTATCTATAATTATATACATAATTATTATTATGTTGTGTTGAAAAAAATATTTACATCACTTCAAGGAGGCGATAATCCACACGTCCACAAAGGACGTTATCATTTTTTCAGTGAGTGAAACTGTAAAAAGAAAAAGATATATTGCATTTAAAAAATAAAAAATATTCCATTTATATCATTAATTTTTCATTTATATCACATATTTCTATTATATTTACCCTTATTACCTTCCATGTAACACGTTCGTGAAAAACGAATCACATCGCTTTGTGAGGTGGTATTCCTCCGTACACACAAGCGATGTTATCATATCCCTTACAGAATAGAATGTAAAAGGGTATATATGATATAATTACATAAGAGTTATAATAATGTTATAAATATTATATATTAATTTTTTATTCAATAGTATTCCCAACCTTGGGAGGTGGTAATGGAAAAATGAATGACATCAGTTCACGAGGCAGTAGTCCTCCATACAAACAAATGTCAATATCATAACTCATTTGATGGATGTATGTGTGGTATTAGGTCATAAACAGAACAAAAAACATTTAATTATATTTATTATACTTATTATATTATATAAATATGGTATAATAATAATTTAATTGTGTGTTTCAATAACTAAAACAAAAACGCATGTCGATGGATGTCACCTCTTCTTCGGGCAACTCTTTTTGGATTACACCAAATGCCTTCCTTGGTTGGATTTATACCAAAATTAAGGATTATATTTTTATTTTATGTGATTTGGAAATATATTTGGGTATTTATTTTCTAATAAAAATATCTTTAGGGGTGTGAAGAGAGGAGGAGAGGTGGTGGCCTTTTATAAGTGAGGTGAGTGGAAAACATGTAATTTTTTGAAAGAGTGAATTCCAACCATGTTTGTTTCATTTCACTAGGCCCCAATAATGTCCTAAAATATATAATATGAGGTATAAGGTCTAAATATGGCCATGAAATGGGTTTTTTACAAGTTTCAATGTCATTTGGCCCCTTAATTTTAAACATTAACTACTATGTAAACTAATTTTTAGCTTAATTGATGTAATTAATTTTACTTTATTTCACTAATATTTTTGGCCGAAAAATATGTTGACCTTAATAGAAATTATAAATTAATAATATAAAAAATATGGAATCAAATTTTAAAAAAATTCATTAATATAAGTGGAAAATTTTAATTTATTTTTAATTCCTTAGGTAAGGCAAGACAACGCGTTTTTAAGAAGAATATTTTTTAAAAAAAATCTTTATTAACTCCATGACTAATAATAGTAATTGTATGAAACTATATTAATAATTACTTATATATATATATATATATTATTTAAAATATTTCCCATTTGGTATTATTTTAATTAAATAAAAAAGGGAAACATTATGCATTTTTAAACAGTTTTTATAAAATCCTATTTTTAAACCCAAAAACAAACTTATACTAAAAACAAATATAAATTTGATCCAAATTAATTATGTAGATTAAATATAAATTTTCTTACTTGAAAAATATTCTAAACCAATTGTGGATTTTAAACTACTTAATTAGTTTAAAAGAAAATATTTTCTACCAAAATTGTTATTTTATACTATCCATAGAAAATTCAATATATTCTGAAAAATCTCAAAATTCTACAAAATTAAATTTTTATATTCCACTTCCAAAAATGATGTTTTTTCAAATAAATTTTATAAAATTGTTATAAATTATTTTGAAAATAAATTCAACATAAAAAGTTGAAAAACTATTTTTTTGAAAAATATACAGTTTTAAGTGAACAAATTTGTATTTATTTTTATATCATGTCTAGAAAACACATAGTTTGAATATTAAGCATTAAATTCAATATATTATATTTAAATTTTTTTAGAATCAAATCTGGTCGCCATCAAAACTGGAACTTGAATCGGCCCATGTAAAGGCCCAAAAGGTTTTCCTGATCCCCACGGGCTAGCACAAGTGCCTGGGTATCACAAAATGGAATTTGGGAATGATTTACCTGAGTTTATAAACATAAAACAATAAAATAATCCAACATAACAAATCTAGATTTTTCAAAACAAACCATCTTTTACAAAATTAAAAATTGAATTAAGTAATTTAAAACAATTCTCAAAGACTATAAAAAATGATGAAACCAAAAATGGATAGCACAGGAACCACCTCATGGAAAGAGGCTCCTCCCTCAAGCCATCTCCACGACACTGCACCAAGAATGACTAATAAAAACCTGAATCATTGGCACTAAAAATTTACCCAAACCTATGACAAAATAACCAAATCAACATACACCCAAATGTGTAAGTAGGGTGTGATCCAAAGCCCAGTAGGATTCTACCACTAAAATATTCCATGTGATTAACATTCAAAGATGAAAAGCTTGAACGTTTTCATAAACATGAAATGATAATAATAATTTTAAAAAGATGTAAATTTAAATAAAAATATTTTTCAACTATACTAATTTAAGGAATCAAGACTTTTAAATAAAATTCCAAAGCTACTGAATTTTTCAGCCAAACATACCATATGCCGACAGTAAGTCTAATCTATCTAATGAGAACAAGCAATGGAAAAATAACCCCTAAGCACTAAGTCATTGTAGGTCTTAGGTACCTCATATCTCAGTGAAAGTAACCAACACAATATCCATTCTCATGCACACGATCCACTAGTATGGAGGATACCCATAACCTAGTGGTATCAAAACATCATAAACATAATCATCATCATAGTTTAGTTAGTGTTTTCATCATCAAACATGCTACGTTAAACTAGGGCCAAACCCCACAGGATCACTGGAATACTAGTACACTTCATTCCACCAAGATACCTAGGTTTCCCTCTTATTATCAAACAAGTTCAACAAGACAATAAATATAATTTGCATAAGAAAATACCACTTCCACAACACACCCACCAACTGGCCCACACACATTTGATATAATTCTTCTTTTGAAAACAAAATTCATTTTCTACATAATAATCATACAAAATAACCCACAAACATGTTTCGCAACATTCTTGCAATTTGATAAAACATTTCAGAAATTTATAAAACATTAGAAAAATGTTTGAAATTATAAATAACCACTTTAACTTTCAAAATACCATATTAGGTGAACACAGTCAACAAAATAGTACATGCACATCCTTTTCCCACTTTGTTTAACTCAATAAATCATTTACAATTTTTATAAAACAATCCCAAGCGGTATAACCATGTTTTACAAACCAACCGCATTTCAAAACCCTCTTTCAAGGCAAAAATAACATGAATACCAATCCTAAACATATTTTTCATCCCTAGAAACATTTATTAAACCACTCTCAAGTGTTATAAAATTTCCTTAGATACTACCAAAAAAGATACACATGAAAAACACTCATTTTCAAACAAATATGCAACTTTGAAACTAAACGCTTAATCAATACTACCAAAAATGGTTCCCGCACAAAAAATAATGTAATACTAACATTATAAATATATAAATTAAGCAAAGATAACTCATATTAGGATTCTTACACATGGAAACACCTACCTTTTGTGTCAAAAACTCCAAACCATGGTGCAAAACTTCAACCACACCATCGTCACGCCACAAAGAATAGAAATCGAGCCCTAGACCACAATATTTGACCAAAAAGACACTAAATCCAACCCTAGGTACGAACCGTAACTTCTGGACATTTTATAAATTCAATAAAGAGGGAGGAAAACCTAAGGAGAAGGAACGAAATGAAGAGATAAACACTTATTTGAAGAAATATTGAAGAAATAGGCCCAAATCCACCAATAGTTGAATCTTGAAGCAGAAAAAACTACTAGGGGCCTCTGATAAGTTTTATTAGGTCAATTGGGGACTAAAATTAATGGAAAAGATTAAAAATTGAAGGTGTTATGAAATAAACAATTTACCTCTTCAAATATAGACGGTTTGAGAAATCCAGAGACGTTTCCCCCTAATTCGAGATTAATATGAGCTCCAAAGAGAGGAAGGAGAGCATGGTAGCACGCCTTGGGTAAGTGGGATTAGGTGAGAGTTGGAATCACAAACAAATCTTAAAAATGGAGTGAAATATTAAATAATTATAAATAATATTTAGAGGAAGAAATGGGCTTTCGGTCTGGCCCGACACATTAATAAAATACCTAAATCCATCATTATTATGGATTCTTATGGGGTCTAAATTGATATGGTGGTTTTAATATAAAAGGGGATGATAATTGGAAAGTGGAATGAGTGTAAAATGTATACAAATGAAGAAGTTATAAAATAAACAAAATTTATTTTTAAATCAGGAAATGGCCTCACGATTTGGCCCAAATTTTGAAAACTCACCATTTCCGCCAAAATGCATGGGAACCCCCAAAAAAAGCAAGAATGGAAATTAAATGAAAAAATATTTTAAAATAATTCATTGATGTGACAATTATCCACATAATAAAACTATTCACCCATGGAAATCCACAGAAGGACCAAAAGAAAAAATCAAACCCAATAGAAAGGCCGAAATGGACTCCTTTTCCAAGATTCACCCCCAAAGGCCAAAATACCTCCAGTGATCAATTAAGGAAGGAACACTCTCACAAACTAGAACTTAAAACACTTTCCTGAAACAATCAAGCACATTCCGACTTTATCCCAAAATAAAACTCCTCAAACACTATCTGAAGAAGACTCAAGCAATTTACCCAAGCAAACAACCACATCGAACATGGTTACACTTACCTTACTTTAACTAAACTATTTGGAACTGTCCAATCCCAACATTTACCCAAGGAAGATGTCAGTAGTTAGATATATTTGAATGAGACTACCTACCGCCAATCCAAGACCAAGGAAAATCTAAGTTACTAGTATGGGGGGGCACAAATAGGCTCCCCACCATAAGAGACAACCTAAATTTTTTCCGAGATAGATTCAAGACACTAATAGGGGAGGCCCGAACAGACTCCCTAGTACAAGGGGTATACTTGTATTAGAAGTTTCCAAAAGAACTTACATAAGACTCATAGTGGGTCTACCCACCATAAGAACCAACCATCTTAACCGGACAGTATGGGCCGGCACAAAACGACCCCAAAATTTAAAGATCTGGGACGGTCACACGGTTAGTCGACATGGTTTCCCAAACTATGCACTAATTGTGGGGATCTTTATATCTACATGGTTTTTTGGGGAATGGTTACTACTAACCATGCACTCAACCTATCAATACAAATCTCAAACCATTCTCCAAAAACTCAATTGAAACCATATGGGGAAGGAATGACATTGGGCGATAACATAGAAACAAGGTCATCCCACCTCTTTCCACCGAAGAGGAAAAACAAAAGCAAGATGACAAAACTATAGGTTTAAACTATTCCCATAATTCATACTAAGAACAGGACGTTGTACAAGGGTTTCAAGGACCCTGTGATTTCCCCTAACTATGCACCAGCTTCACTTCGGGACCTATAGCTGGAGCTCAAATGATTGAAGCATATTCAGCCTCGCTATTAGGATTTGGAAACCCCCAAATGTAACTTTTCCTTTCAGTTCCATGAAAACCATACCATGATCCCATATGGTTTTACTAATACATAACACATTTCAAACTCACTTTACCCTAACTTGAAATTTCACTGAAACAAGTGCGTGGAAAACGCACACACATCACCCCTTGTTTCTTCGGATGAGAAACATAAATAGGAAAGGATATATGGAAACAACGTCCTCTAAAAAAAGGATGAAAAAATTTCCCAAAAGGAGACACAATTATAACAAAAAAAATACTTTAAAAAGATTGTAAAACTTCACCTTTACCATAAAAAGAGAACATGACATCACAAGGCATCACTGAACATGACCATTGTGACTGATAGAAACAATACATGTAAAGGGACCTTATGTCATGTCCTAAAACAACACATAATTCCAGCAAGAGGCCATAATATCCTCTCATGTCCATATTTCCTATACTTTTGGTTTAACATGAACCCCTGTTTTTAAGAGACTACAAAGGACTCAAAGGCACTCTTAGACACTATCCACACTAACAACCTCAGACTAATTTCACCTTCGATGAATCAGGTAACTTAAGAAACTAAGGTCTATTTCAACCTTCCACGAGCACTCTCCTACTACAAGAGGATCCAAAAAACCAATAAAGTAAATGGTGTATACTCAATCTCCAATTCCCAAGAAAAATATTCCTTATATTGATCAACTGGAGGATCTTCCAACGGTGAAATAATCTGGTCTGCACTTCAGTCATGCATTAACTATTAATGGGGGCATAACTTATCCAACGAGATAACCCAAGGATCTGACCAAGTTGGTCAATTGGTCAAAACGTGCCACAAACCAAAACTGAAAACATGAGGGGAACCACCATAAAGGACTCCTGAAATATTCTCAGAATATACCACAAACTAACCCTTGAACCCAACCTACCAAAGAAACATAAACCCAAAACATTGTTCAAACAAGAGCGGTTCTTGGACTCAAAACATCCCACAACAACAACATTTCCAAAACACATAATACACACCATCTCAAACTAGTCATCACGACATCATATTTTCTTTTAAAATCATCTCTTTGAAAACAACAGTTCAGTGGTGAGCATCCACCAATGGTACCCCCCCTGGGCCTCACAGATGCATGTTTCCATGACACATCGGGAACCCTCCTTATATCTATCCTGGCACTCATGTAGTCATTATATTAACCATCCATCATCCCATATAACCCCATGTATGTGTTCTCTCACTTAAATACCAACAGTTAAAACAAAAGTTATTTCCACTTTTCAAAACCAAAACAGTCAACCAATACTTTCTTTTCATCAAGACCGCTAACTAAGAAATCAAAAATAATTTATAGCTTACAGAACAATTCAAAAATACACAATCATTCAAATGAAAACTCACTTTCAATCTATTCATATCAATTTCAAAACATCTCAACCCCTTTCAAAACACTTCCTGTTTTATAAAAAACACCATTTTATCAACACTCATTCATTGAAAAACTCATCTCTTCTTATTTAAAGAAAGGTTCCAATGATTCATAAAACTTTTCAAAATATCACCAATAATTAAGTAAAAATTCACTTTTAATTCATTTAAATTAATTTCAGAACATTTCAACTCATTTAAAAACACTTCTAATTTCATAACAAACTCTATTTCATAAATCCCTATTAAATTGGGAACTCAACTCTTCTCATTTTAAAACAATATTCCAAAATTTCATAAAACCTTTCAAAATATCAATAGTTACCAAATCAAAATCCATTTTCAAACTCCACACATGACCTCCAAAATATTCCATCCCATTAAAACACCTTTCAATAGTTTAGAAAAATTTATTGGAAACACTTTTTCAAAACTAACTTTAACATAGTTCTTGTTTTCAAAAGAGGTGTAAACACACCATTTTCCATTTCAAAACAATATTAAAAATTCAGTTCCACCATTTCACAGATCAAACCATTCCCTATTTATTATAAAATAATTTCACAAAAACTTTAAGCTTCTTAGAACCAAGTCATTTTTTCTTTTAAACCAAACTTCCAAGATTCCAAAACAAAAGGACACAAGACAATGCGAGAGAAAACTAGTTTTAGTGGGTGACTTGGAAATATGGTTGGTGGCCATAGGCCAATAACTTCACCATCATAGAGAGTGTTCTAGGGAAATATCCTTGGATCCACAAGGCTTTCTAGGCCCTATGAGCTCGCTGAGACCATTAGCCCAACTCTCTTTTCATTTCCCCAAATCATCATCAAACCAAGAAAACCAAAGGGCTCAGATAAAACCTGACTTACCCTGGAGACTTGAATAACATCAGATTGTGTGATGGTCAGGCACCCTACTCATAATTAGAATGTCAATCCGTAAAAATCTGAACTCCATACTATCCTGATTCTTCCCCAGATAACATGACCCAAAGAGAGCGAACCTCCTCTAATAACATTTTGTCACGAACTGAACCTGGTCTCCATCAAAACTAGCACCCAAACCGGCCTGTGGCAAGGCCTGAAGGGCGTTCCTGATCCCCATGAGCTAGAACAAGTTTCCGGGTATCACGAAATGGAATTTGGGAACTATTTACCTATGTTTTTGAACATAAAGCAATAAATAAATCTGTATTTTTTAAAACAAACCGTCTTTTACTAAAATTCAGAATTAAATTACATAATTTAAAAAAATTCTCAAAGACTATAATAAATGAAGAATCACAAAATATAAAGCTCAATAATCTCCTCATGGAAAGAGACACCTCCCTCAAGCCATCTCTATGACACTACACCAAGAAAGACTGAAAGAAACTCGAACCATTGTCATTAAAAGCTTTACCCAAAACTGTGACAAAATAACCAAGTCAACTTACACCCAAAGGTGTAATTAGGGTGTGAGCCAAAGCCCAGTAGGATTCCACCACTAAAATATTCCATGTGATAAACACTCAAATATTAAAAGCTTTAATTTTTTCATAAACATGAAATGCTAATAAGAATTTTAATGAGATGTAACTTTAAATAAAAACAGTTTTCAAGTGGGATACATTAAGGAATCAACACTTTTAAATAGAATACCAAAGATACTGAATTTTTCATCCAAAAATACTATATGTCTAAGGTAAGAATAAAGTATATAATGATTATAAGAAACGAGAAAATAACCCCTAGGCACTAACTCCATGTGGGCCCCAGGTACCTCGTATCTTAGTGGAAGTAACCAACACAATATTCGTTCTCATGTGTACGAGCCACTAGTTGGGAGAATACCCATAACCTAGTGGTTATACAACATAATAAACATAATCATCATCATATTTTAGTTAGTGTTTTCATTATCAAACTTTCTATGTGAAACTGAGGTCAACCCCCACGGGATAACTAGCATACAAGTACACGTCCACCCACCTAGATACCCAGGTTTCTCTCTTGTGCCCAAACATGTTCAAAAAGTCATAAAATATAATTTTCACATGAAAATACCACTTATAAAACACACCCACCAACTATCCCACACATATTTCACATAATACTCCTTTTTCAAACAAAATTCATTTTTCACATCATACTCACACAAAACACCCCATAAACGTGTTTCATGTCGTTATTTCAATTTGATAAAACATTTAAGTAATTTATAAAACATTATAAAAATGTTAGACATCTTAAATCACAACTTTACCTTTCAAAACCCAATCTTAAGTGAAATCCCTCACCAAAATAGTACACGTACATCATTTTCCCACTTTGTTTAACTCAATAAATCATTTACAATTTTCATAAAACAATCCCAAGGGGTATAATCATGTTTTTCATAAAAAACACAATTCAATACCCTTTTTCCACAAAAAAATCACACCAATACCAATCCAAAACATATTTTAATCCCAAGAAACATTTATTAAACCACTCTCAAGTGTTATAAAATTACCTTGGATAATACTACGAGAGATACACATGAAAAACACACATTTTCAAACAAATAAGAAACATTGAAACTAAAAGCTTATTAAATACTAAAAAAATGGATACCTCACCAAAAATAATGTAATAATAACATTATAAAAATATAAATGATGCACGGATAACTCATCATAGAATTCTTACACATGGAACCACCTGCCTTTTGTGTCAAAAACTCCAAATATTTGTGCAAAACTTCAACCGCACCACCGTCGTGCCACAAGGAAGATAAATCGAGACCTAGACAAAAATATTTGACCAAAAATATGCCAAATAAAACCCTAGGTACAAACACTAACATCTGGACATTTTATAACTTCTTCAAAGAGGGAGGAAACCTTAAGGAGAAGGAAAGAAATGAAGAGAGAAACACTTACTTGAAGATATCCTGAATATATCAGCCCAAATCCCCCAATAATTGAATTTTGAAGCTAAAAAAACTTCTAGGTAGATCTAATAAGTTTTATAAGGTCATGTTAGGACTGAAATGGAGTGACAGTTGTAAAAATTGAAAGAGTTATGAAAGAAACAATTTACCTCTTCAAATCTGGATGATTTGAGAAATCCAGAGATGTTTCCCTCAAATTCATGATGAATATGAGTTCCAAAGAGGGGTAGGATAGCATGGGAGCATTCCTTGGGTAAGTGGGCTTAGGTGAGAGTTAGAATCACCAAAAAAACTTAAAATTGGAATAATATAGTAAATAATTAAAAATAAACTTTAAAAAAGGAAATGGGATTTCAGGCTGGCCCAACACCTTAATAAGAAACCCAAATCTATCATTATTTTGGATTAATATGGGGTTGGTTTTAATATACCAGGGGATTCCAATTGAAAAGTGGAATGAGTATAAAATGTTGAAAAATTAAGGACTTATAAAAGAATTTTTTTTTTAATCTGAAAATGAGTTTATAGTTTGGCCTAAATTTTGAAAACCCACAATTTCCACCAAAATGCACAGGAACCCCCCAAAACAAATCAATAATAGATATTAAATGAAAATACCTATAAAAGAACTCATGGATGCAAATTTTTTCTAATATAATAAAAAATAGTTATTTTTTATTTTTTGGTATAGGTTACACTTGTGCGCATTAAAATAGTTTTTCATAAAAAAAATTCCTTTTATTTTCAAAAAGGGTTTTATTTTAATTTATAATTAATTGGTAAAAAAATTAATTCATAATATATAAATTTGGAAGCCATATTTTCAAAGTAAAAATTTTCATGTTCATACCTTCCATTCCAACAGCTAGGTTATAATGGTAATATATGTCATCATTTGGTTTAGTTTGGTGTTGCGTGTTGAATATGATTTCGACTTAAAAATATCAGGGTTGCATATAATTTAACATAAACTACTTGTTTCATGTAATATAATCTTTTGAATAAAATCATTATTTCATGTATCATAAGATAAACTCAGTGTTTCATTCCCTTTATGTTATAGAATATATTTTTCTTATTTTAAAAACATCAATGTGTTACATACTCCCCCATTAATATATTATATCCCCAAAATTTTAACTTTATCTCAGTAATCAAAGGTTGGAAGTTGAAAATAATTTTTTTGTAAAACCACATCATAAAAAGGATTAATAATACATCCTCTTAAAAATAAATAAAAGAATGTTTAAAGGTCATCTATAATAACAAATAAATAGGTTCCCCAATAGGATAACATATGTGGGAATAGAGGATAATAATAAATATTTATTTAGAGTGATTTATTTCATTGATCATAAGAAATTAAATGATAAATAGAAAGTTTATGGCCTTAAAACCATAAATCTTTGATGATCGAAATCATCATCGGTTCATCAGAATTGATGGTACTAGGATAATATTTTTGATTCAAAACTCTTTTCCTATATTTGAGGAATTATATTCCCATCTAGACTAAGATAATTTGGATATATATTTACTTGATGAATATAATTTCATATTTTAATCAATTTCAACCACAATCACATCTTTTTCTCCAATTATGTGTATTCTGGATGAATTTTTCATCCCTTCAAGCATACAATTTTTTTTAAAAACCACCAAAAAAAAAAAGGTTTGCACTTGGAAATTTATTTCCCAAAATGAATAAAACATCATACATTAATCTCCAAATTTTAATAGTAATTCCCAAAGTTCATACCAAATCATTCCATACATTACTATCATTACAATTATTCAATCATTTCCTGACTAAGTTCAATACCCAAATATTGGAAGGATTTGATCATATATTCTTCCAAGATAAATAAAACATTATTATATGGAGATAGGGCAACAAGGTCACAGATCATTTGGTCTCTTTGGTGGACCAGAGTTTTATTAGTACTCGTATCATCTCCATTAACTGTTTGAAACCTGAGGGTGTGAACTTGGTCGGAGGGGATGCCCTCAATCTGCACTATTTCAGGCCCCCTTAGTTTGGGGTTTTATTGTACTCTCTATTTAAAATAAAAAATTGAATTTTGATGGATGAAACTAGGAAATCACATAGTATAGTGGTAGGTGCTACACCCTTGTTGCCCTCTGGTTGTGCATTCAAGCCCTGTGGCCTTCTCGAATATGATGGGTTGTCACCCATCCTTTGGGTTATCCTTTTTTTCCTTTAAAAATTAAAATATAATTCCTCCCTAAATAAAAATTCATGTTGATCATAGGGGTTATAAATACCCCAACCAAAATAACATCACATAAAATTTCATTGATAACTTAAAAAAAAATTATTACTTAAAACCATAAAAAGGGTTGTTTAAGACATTGAACATATGATCAACAGTAATATTATATAACTATGATGGAATCCATAACTCTTATATTATATTCACATGAAAACATCATAATATCCAAAGTTATCTAAACCATGATCTGATATCAAATATAACTTCCCAGAACACGTACTCTTAGATCTGATGATAAATTCATAATCTTTACATTTTTCAGCTTTGATACTGAATAAGGTGACCCAATTTTATCTAATTAAAACTTATAACATAAAAAATAAGTATTGTCTCAATTATATAACCATGGAACTTTTAGGTTTAGAGTTTTATATAATTTTGAACAACTCATATCAACTTGTATTCATAAACAAATAGTATATAAAGATGAAGACTATCTCTTGTTATACATAGATTTTCTTATTTCACATTAGGTCATCAACATCGTCCATATAGAATCCCTTCTTGAAATATTTTTTTTCAACCTCATTAATTATAACCTCGGGAAGATGAAACATAAGAAGAGTGAGATCAAATGATCAGTAAGGGTAAAACAAGCATTAATAATTTAATTTCATCAATGATAATAAGAAGTGAATAAAGGTAAGATGACATAATCAAATTGCATGAGTATTACATAATAATATTCATATCTATCAATGCCTAGATCATAAAACATGATAAAATTGTAAATTAAATAGTTATCAAAATCAGTAATCATGATCCATATGATATGAATCTTGATTATAAGAAACATTAAAAACTCATATCAAGTAGAACAAAAGCATGTTGTTATCATGGAACATTTTTATTCATTACTCATGTTAATCCCATGTCATAAATAACTGAATCCTAGTAAAATACATAGAAAAAAACCCTTAGGTAGCTCTCTCCTTATTGAATCTCCAGACAAGTTACATTACCTAATGCATTGGAATGCTACATGGTCATCATTTTATATAAGATATTACCGGATTTCCCTTGGTCACCTAATTGTATAAGATATAATAGGAACACCAAACTCTCTCTAGTAAACCCTATCATATAAGTTTTAACCCCCTCACTCGGCGCTATCTGGTCCACCCCATTATATAATATGTCTAATAACTATAACATAAATAATGTACGTATATATTTCATTATAAAAATCTTATAAAAAACAATTACTCTTTTATAACATAATTAAATCATTGAAAATAAATGGGTTCCTTATTAATCTTTTAAAACATGATTCATATGTGGAAAAGGAATGGGTTTTATAATAATCTATTTGAAACATGATTAACCCATGGAAAAGAAATAGGTTCCATAACAATCACTTTGAACCAATCTTAATTCATAAAAAAATATGGATGGTATCATTAAACAAATATCCCTAGTGGATGATAATTAACAATAAGGGTTATTGATATTGATTAATGGAAATACCATCAAAATATATTTAAAAACATTCTTAATGAAAATATCCTTTTTGTTTTAAAATAACTTCTTAAAACATAAAACATTTTGAAAATAATTTTAAATAAAAATAATTTAAAAAATATTAAGAAAATATTCTCTTTAAAAATAACCTTTTATAGTTTGAATGGAAACTTCAATGAAATGACGGTCAAGTCAGCTGGTAATTTTGTTTATGAAGTAGAGAAAATTTATTTTCCATAGAAAAAATGTTAGAAAATGCATTGATCAAAAAGTGATAATGATATTACTTTGAAATTTTATTAAGGAATAATTGGGTAAAAATATATTTAATAAATTATTTTAAAAAGTTTGAAAATATTTTTGAAAACATTTTTATAGAATAATTTTTTTGAAGAAAACAATGTTTTGACTGAAGAGAGAAACAAATTTGGATTTTATTAAAAATATTTTATCAAATATTCTAAGTAATGAAGAGTGGGAAAATGGAAATATTTCCTGGAAATATCTTAAATAACTTGATAATAATAAAATTCATGATGATTATAATATTTCAACATTATAGACTTATTCATACATAATCTCGATAAATGATGTGATTGTAACAAAAGTTTAATACCACTTTGATAACATTGAATATTATTACCCATGAATAAATAACATTAAATGAAACTTATAATGCCATGAAAATAATTATATTAATGATATAACATGTTAAAAGTGGTTGTATATACACCTAGAAAAATAATATAGGTTTAAAACATAACAAAAATCTCAAATAAAAAAATTGTGACAAAAATCCATTACCACTTTGGTAAATTTGAAAATGTAAACCGTGTGAAAGAGAGATCATAAAATGGATATGTAAATCTCCATAAATTTAATTATAATAATAATATAATAAAATTATGGTTAGTATATACACTAAAAACAACAATAAGAATTGAACATGGAATATATCTCATAGAAATAAAAGTGAGACGAGAAAAACCCTTACCTCGATTCTGACAGGTCATGTGTGACTTTATATTTTTAAATAATAAAATTATGTTAATTATATCATTTATTGAGATTATTTTTCATGTTTATTATTACTTTTATTTATTTTATTAATATGTTATTTAAAATTAATTGATTGATTAAGTTTACATCATATGTTTTGACCATATTCAGCTTATTTGTAGAAAATGACTTTGGTTGGTTGACTAGGGTCAAAGAGTTCATTATTGAAACATCTAAAGAATAATAATAATGACACAATTATCATATTTATATATAAATTATACATTTAAAACCAATAATTAATGAAGTTCCTGAAAAATGAACTAATTGTACAATCACGGATATGGTAGGACATACGTACGCATGAGTAACGTTTCCATTTTTTAATGATCATTATGGAAAGAAGTTATATAAGGTTTTATCATTATATAATTATAATAATATAATAAATAAAATATTATTTAATTATTTATAATTATATATATAATTCATGTGATGTGTTGGTGAAAAAGGATTCACATCACTTCGAAGATGTTGTAGTCCACACGTCCATGAACGACGTTATCATTTATTCAATGAGTGAAAATGTAAAAATAAAATAACCTGTTATGTTTAAATAATGATAAATATGTCATTCATATCATAAATATTTATTTTATATCACATATATTTATTATCTCTACCCTTATTTACCTCTATGTAATGTGTTAGTTACTAACAAATCGCATCGCTTCGCGAGGTGGTAATCCGTCAAATACTTGAGCAACATCATCATATCCCTTATGGAATATAAATTAAAATAGTATTTATGATAAAATTAATATGAATAATTATGTTATAATTATCATATATAAACTTTTTATCCATCATTATTCCCAACCTTGAGAGGTGGTAATGAAAAAACGAACGACATCAGTTTGTGAGGCTGTAGTCCACTGTACACATGGACGATGAATTCCTAACCCATTTGATAGAAGTGGGTTTGGTTTTAGGTTGTGACCTTAACATAATAAAATATAATTATATTTAGGATACTGATTATATTATATAATAATGGTATAAGCATAATTTTAGGGTTGGAGAAAGAAATAAAACAAAAAACGCACGTTGATAAATGTTAGCACTTCTTTAGGTAACTCTATTTGGTTTGCACCAAAGGACTAATTTGGATGGATTTAATATAAAATTAATCTATATAAGATGATTTTAGAAAACAATTTAAGTTATTTGGGTAGGTATTGGATGAGAAAAATGGATTAAGGAGTGTGAATAGTAAAGCAGAGATGGTTGTCTTTTATAAGTGAGGTCAGGGACACGCTTGTAGTTTTTCGATAGAGTGAATTATACCCACATTTTTTCATTTAATTAGGACCCAATAATGATAAAACAAGCTAACAGAATGTATAATGTCAAAATATTTTTATAAAATTGGTTTTGTATAAGTTTCTAGGTCCTTTGACCCCTTAAGTTTAAAGTTTAACCACTAAGTAAATGCATTTTTACCTTAATCATTGTAATTAATTTTAATTCCTTTCACTAATATTTTTGGTAAAAAAACTAAGTTTACCTTACTATAAATTATAAAATTTTATTATTAAAACTATAGAATAAAATTTTCTTAATTCGATTCATGTAACTGGAAAATTTTAATTTAGCATTAATCTTGTAGATAGGGCGAGACAACAGGTTTTTAAGAAGAGTATTTTTTTTAGAAAAAGATGATTCTAAATTAATTATATTACTAATAATAATGATTATATAAAACTCAACATTTTCTGATAAATATGTATATCATTTAAAATATTCCTTATTAGATACAATTTCAATTAAATAAAAAGGAGAAACATTATGCATTTTAAAATTATTTTTAGAAAAACCCCATTTTTAAACAGAAAAAACAAACTTGTAATAAAAACCAATATAAAGTTGATTAAAAGTAATAAAGTGGTTTTTTTATTACTTAGGTTACTTGAAAAAATATTCAAAACATATTGGTATTTTTATATTACTTAATATATTTAAAATAAATACATTTTACCAAAATCTATTTTTTCAATATTCATCAAAACACAATATATTCTAAAAAATCCCAAAATATTGACCAAATTAATTTTTTTATATTATGATTTAAAAAATTGTGTTTTTTTATAAAATCTATTTTATAAAAGTGTTATAAATTATTTTTAAAATAAGTGTTTCATAAAAAAGTGACAAAATAGTTTTTTTTTTTGAAAAATATACAGTTTTAAGGGGGAAAAGTGTATTTATTTTTATATCATGTCTATAAAACACACATGATTAATTTTAAACATTATATTGAAAATATTATATATTAATTTTATTAATATAATCTAAAAAGTGTGATTTTTTTAAATTATTGGTATAAAACACACTTGTTAGCAATAAATAATTTGCTAGAAAAATATTTCCTTTTATTTTCAAAATGGGTTTTCTTTTCCTTTATAATTATGTTATCACCAAATAAGTCATTATATATACATGAGTAAACCATATTCTCATAATTCAGTTAATCTTGTTCATACCCTTCATTCTAGTGTCTATCTTATAAAAGTAATATTTATTATGGGTCATTTATGCTTGGTGTTATGTTTTGAATATGATATCAAACATAACAATTTTGGGCAGCATGTAATACAAGATAAATTGGGTGTTTCATATAATGAAAAATATTAAAGAAACTCATTTTTTCATGTATCATAATATTATATTAGTTTTTTGTTCCTTTTACATTATATAATATTATTTTCTACTTTTAAAAAATTCAGGGTGTTACAACCTCAAAAAAATTGTTGTATTCTTTATTGATGATATTATCATTTACTCCAAGAGAAAGAATTAATATTAAGAGAATATCAGTATAATTTTGGAAACCTTAATAAGGGACAAAATATATTATAAGTATAGAAAGTGTGGATTTTGGAAACATCAAGTTGCATTCTTAGGGCACTTGATCACAAGTGAAGAAATTTCTATAGACCCTTCAAAGATAAGGGAAATTAAATAATGTTCTAGACCCTTAAGTGTTATGGAAATCTATATTTTTCATAGATTATATGAGTATTACCAATTTTTTTGATAATTTTTTCATTAATTTTTATCCCACTAAATAAGTTAACATAGAAAGGGGTAAATTAGTTCTGTACATAAGTACTTGAGGAACGATTTAAGGATCTCAAAAAGAGGATAATTATTATGTCATTCCCACACTACCATTAAGTGGAAAAGGTTTTGTGATAGACAATGATGATTTATTGAAAGGTTTGGGTTGTGCACTCATTCAAAACAAAATAGTGATAAACTACACCTCACAAAAAATAAATATACTTGAGAAAAACTACATGATACACGATCTAGAGTTAGAAGCTATGATCTTCTCCTTCAGTATTTTTTTAAACTTCTAATATGGTGATATGTGTTTCATATATACTTATCACAATATTATAAAGTTAATATTCAAAATGAAGGAGCTGAAAATTTATCAAATAAGATAGTTAAAGCTAATTAGGGACTATTATATCTCTGTTAACTAACATATGGGAAACATGAACATGGTAGTTGATGATCATAGTAGAAAATAACCACATACGATATAAATGATGTATACTGAGAAAGAACCCATATTTATAGATTTTTAAAGGATAGATCGGGAAATAATAATAGAAGGATAAACAACCTACCTTTCCTAAATTATTTCCTAGCTATCTATCTAAGTTAAGATTAAGGAGGCACAAAGGGATGATTTGGAGCATTAAAATAAGGTGAAAGTAGTTAATAAAGTGAATTGTCATGAATTCCATATTGATGATGTTGGTGTGATGCATTTTGGAACTAGGATATTTTTTCCTTCATCACCTAAGAAAAGCATGGTGCTACTGAATAATGCACATATATCATCTTTCTTTATCCATCCTAGAAGTACAAAGATGCACTGTGATTTTTGAGAGCACTTCTGGTGGTGAAACTAGAAAAAAGATATTGTTGATTCCATATCATGGTGTTTAGTATGTAATCAAGTTAAAGTAAAGTGATATAAGTCCAATGAGATTATGAAACCATTTCCTACACCCACATGGAAATTGGAGAATATCACCATGGACATTTACACAAGTATCTTGAATATATTTATATGAAAAAAATGTAATATGGGTTGTGGTGGATCTAATCATTAAGGTTTCCTACTCCTTTTTTATTTAGGAAGATTTATTTCTTGAAAATAATTCCAAGATAAATGTAAAGGAAGTGGTGAGGCTACATGGGTTTTCAATTTCAATCATATCTAATCATCATCCAAGGTTAAATTATTAATTATGGATAATTATATAACATGCTTTGATTACTGAAATGAATTTTATCATGACCTATCACCCCAAACAAATGTCCAGTATAAAAGGAATATTCAAACACTCTAGGATATGCTGAGAAATTCTTGAATGGAATTTAAAAGAGTGTTGGATCAACATATCTAATTAGTTGAGTTATTATACAATAATATCTTTTACTAGATTATTCAAATTGATCCATGTGAAGATCTATATGGTAAGCAATATAGAAATTTTACTTGTTGGGATGAACTGAGTGAATGAAAGATACTTAGACCCAATCTTGTGAAATATATGAAATAGAAGTTTCAAGACATCCAAAAATATATAAAAGATACTCCTAATCAGTAGAAGAACTATGCTAACAACCGTTGAAGGAACTTAGAGTTTGAAGTTGAAGATAAATTTTTCCTTCAAATATCTTTATGGAAGAGAGTCGTGAGATTTCGAAAGAAATGAAATATTATCCCAAGATACATTATCCCCTTTGAGATCCTTTATCACATAGGAGTAGTGTCCTATTAAATTATAATTCCTCTAAATATGGATCAAATTCATGATTTGTTCCAAATACCTTTTCTAAGTAAGTAAATACCTAACCACTCACATATAATGAATTTTGAGGTGCTACAACTGGAGAATGGCCTCTCATATGATAAGAAGGAGGTGAAAATATTAGACCATAGAGTCAATTTCCTATGAATAAATATAACTCACCTTATGAAAGTACAATGGATATACCATAAGTATAAAGATCATATGTGGAAGCTAGAGAAAACAATGAAATAGAAGTACTCTCGCCTATTCTAAGATTATAGTATGAGTTGAGATTTCAGGGAAAAAATTCTAAAGAGAGGAAGAACGTAACAACCCATAGTTAAAAAACGATATTTTTTCTTAAGATAAATGTATTTTATATTATATTATATGGTATTATACACATAAAACACATAGAGAAACCAAAAAAAGTTTATTTTATTAACAAAAATTGATACATTAATCAAAAATTAAACTAATTAAAATTTCAAATATTACAACGGTAAAAAATAAAAATAGAAAAACAATAATGGGAAAATTTAGATCACCCAAATTAGATATAATCATCCCTTACATGAAAAATGGTATATATATAAAACAAAAAATTAGTTAACCAATCAATATTATAGGAAGTGGAAATGTAAACCCTTGAGAGGAATTGAGGTGAATAATGAATAAAGGAATGAAGAGGTATTTTTAGGAGTTAATATTACTATTTGAATAGTAATCTAACTATTGGGAATATTAACATGACTGGTGGAAATAGTAACATAACCATTGGAATAGTAAGCTAACTGTTTGGAATAGTAACATGACCATTGGTAATAATAACCTAACCATTAGAATAATAATTTAATATTAAAATAATAAATTTTGTTATAAATAATACTTATCATGATTAGTTTATGTAAATATAAATATTATAATTCCAAAAAATAAATATCATGATTAAAAACTCAATGAAAATATAAACACATTTTTATTAAACTATATTTTAATGTAGTTATTAAGAAACATTATTTTTATATTAAAAATTAAAATTACCTATGATATATATTTTTTATAAAATTAATTTTATTTTTGAAATAATTTCATCAAAATTGTACAAGGGTGATTTTCGATAATCTCTGAAATACTTTAATTTTCAAGTGAATAGTAAAAATACATTTTTTTTCCGTAACTAGTGTATCTTGAATTACATAATTCATGATCTAATAAGGATATATTAATTTATATAAATTGAGGATCAACCCAAAAATATTTAATTTTATAAATTAATCATTAAAGTACAATAAAAATGATTTTATAAACTAAAAATTAATTTCCAAATTCTAAAGTCAAATTTATTCTTTTGAAAAACAATTTTCTCACTTTTCTCACTTTCCTTTTTAATAAAATAGTGAATATTAATTATTAAGGGAATTGAAGTCCAAAAAAACATTCATTAATATTGATATATTATTCATTGTATAAAATATATTACAATTACAAGGTTTTCCTTTGATATTGTATTTTATTGAATAATATATTCTAAAAAAACCCCTCCCATAAATTATAAATAATTCCTCTCCCTCCCCTTTGAAAACTACTACTCCTTCACCTAGAAAAAAAATTATCAACCAAAATCCTCTCTATTGTTCCCTTATAATCCTTAGGGTCATTATAGAGTAATATGACTCTATTAATCAAGGAATTTTATTGTCTTATAGGGAAATAGATGTCAAGAAAAGAGTAGGTTTTTATAAACTCTTCTCTAATTCTCCTCCTATATTCTATTTTTTTGGATTTCATTCAAATTTTTTTTCCAAGATTAATTAGTTAGTATTTTAACATTATAATAATTATTTTAAACAAAAGTAAAAAAATTATATTTTTGAATTATTTGTATTTTATACCACTTTGTCTCCATTATTGGACATCATTCCTAATAACATTCGATTAACCACAAATGAGGTTGTGTACAATTTTTTTCTTATCACTAAGCATATATATCATTATAATAAAATATTTATGATATATAAAATTTAAAATTTAATTATTTTATTCTTCTATAATTAATTATTCATATTTATAACATACCTTAAAAAATTATAAAATTGAAACAAAACAAGAACTTTTTATGGAAAACATGATATCAAAATGGCTCCATTTATAATGATATTAATTAAGATATATAATACAATCAATATTACTGATAAATAGTGTATTAAATGAAAATAATTCATTTATGGTTCCATGTTTTAATAAAAAAAAATTTATTATTCTAAAGATAGAAAAGGGAAGAAATAAAGAAGGAATTATGGTAAGGGGATTCTCAAACCCATCTCTTTTTTCTTTGGGTCATCAATATTTTTAGTCATTTTCAGTATGTATATTCCCCTAATATTCATGAAATATTCTTTCATTATTTTTATATTTTCATTTCAGTGATATACATATTTTATTCCTTGAAAAAAATCTTTTTAAGCTAAATAAAATATTTTTTAAAAAGACATTTCCTTCTAAAACATATCCTTGAATCATATTGAATTGTTTCTTATTCACCCAATAATGATGATATTTAAAAAAAAAAATTACATTATTCACTTGGGAAACCCAAGTTTTTTGGAATATATTCTTTATGAAATCATTATGAAACCCATTCCATTCCAAGGATTGTTTTATGACTATTATTGTAATATGTTATATGTGAAATGCATGATTTTGAGAATTTATGATGTTAAAGATAGGCCCAAAATTATATATCTCTACAATACATTAGTTAATGTGGTGTACCTCATGAGATTATGTGCGATATGCATGAACATAATTATATATTTTTTCATAATGATAATGTTATGATTTATGCACATATGTTATGTGTGAACAAGATGCTAGCTTTTTTTCACCACTATGTATGGTATTTTACTTATATGACATGATGTTTCATTATTATGAATATTATAAATTCTAATCCTTTATAAAATGTTTCCCTTATGATGTTTATGATGATCCTATGATTATAAAATTATGATTTTGATTATGTTCACCCATTAACTATTGATTCATGTCCCTTATTTCTCCCTTTACTGGGATTTTAGCTCACCCCTTTATTTGATATATTTCTTCAAGTGACTATGTGTACTAAAGAGATTATTAGATATTTATATGGAAAAATAAGAAGAATTTAAATAATGTTTATGTTTTATCATGTTCAATTTAGGTATGAGACTAATTTTCCCAAGACACTAAAACTTTGGATCATGGATTATATTGCTATTATTTTATTTATCTTAAAATTTGTGTAATAGTTATGTAATAAATAGTCAGTTTTCTATATCCAATGCTTTCATGTTTTTTCCTAAGTCAAATTTTGTGAATAGTTCTTAAACTGACATTAATATTATTTAATGCCAAATATATTTTAATAAATTAATTAAAATTAATAAAAAACTTTAAATAGGAGAATTAAGTTTTTAAATGGTCAAAAATTTCATCCCTCATAAAATTTTGAGTCAATTTTTACCTTATAAGTAAAATTATAATAGTTTAATATTAAAAAATTCCATTACCATGATAAAAATTAATATTAGTTAACCAAGGGTTTAGACCAAAAGATTAGGTTTTAAATTATTTCTAGACCAGATAAATTTGACTTTATGATTATATTAAGGTAATATATTCCTTATAATTTAATAAATTTCATTTTGGAACCATTTGTCAGAAAATTGAAATATGTTATACTATAATATTTCATGTATTACCAAAAATGACATTAATGATAATTTTTAATAAACAATATTTTATTAAATGATTTGAAATTCATAAAAATACTCTATTTAAAAAAATATTTAAAAATACAAACAATGTTACTTTTAAGGGCCATATGTCCTTTTATAGTAATTTTCTTCACCTTTTAAGAGTAAAAAATTATGATATCACAGTAATTTTCAGAAGGGTTATTGGAGGTGAAAACAAATAGATAAGGGTGAAAACACCACATAAAGATGAAAAATATTATTAGATAAAATAATAATCACCATTTATTAAAATTATATAAATTTATATCCATTATCAATGAAAATTAATTTATATTAATTTAATATATTAAGAAATTCCAAGAGTTCTCCTCCCCTCAGTTATAAAAGGGAACCTCCTATCCTCCTTTCTTTATACTATTTGAGAAATATTGATTTGCTAATTCATACCCAAATATATTAATAACATCCATACCCATTTTATAGATAATATATTTTGGGTATAATACCAACCATATAGGAATTAAGGTTTAGTGAAATAGAGGTTGTCTGAATAAGAGGTATAACTTTTGACCAAATTTATTAGTTCTATTTCTTCCTCAAACTCTTTTAAATATATTTAAAATATAATAAAATTATAAAAATAATATATTAAATATAATTATATTTTGTTATGTTAATTTATTAACATATATCAATATCCTCTTCCCTAAAATGTAAAACAAAACCATCGTCTGTGTGTAAGGAAGACTACTGCCTCGTTGACTGAGGTAATTCATTTACCATCATTGCCTCCCACATCTAGTTATAATTATGGATTTACTATATAAATATATATTCTAGTTATTACATACTTATGATTTTTGAAAGATTATATATCATCTATTTTCTTTCCTTTCAATCCATTGAAAAATGATAGTGATGTTTGTGTGTTCATGTGAAGTACCACCAATATAAAGTGATATGATTCATTTTTCATAGTCACACCACCGAGATATAACATATAAGTGAATTTAAACAAATGATATGATATTTGTAATATAATTTTAAAATTTTAATGATAAATTAATAATTTGCTCATTTCTATCATGATCATTGAAAAATGGAAACTTACTCATGCAGTTATAAGACCTATCGTCTCCATGATTGTAATGTTGTTAATTTTTCATAATCATCATTCATGGTTTTTTTAAAGTATAATTTATGTATAAAATTGATAAATATATCATGTTTATTATTCTTGAGATGATGTAATAATAACCCCTTTGAAAATTTTCATACTACTAAATTTATTTTGGCATTATGAATCAAACATCCTCAAAACACCAGACATAGACTTAAAAAATTAGGTAATTAATTATTTTATTAAAAAATGAAATATATAGTTCAAATATTTGGTTTTAAATATTTAAATTGTTTTTATTAAATTAAATAATTCATATAAGTTTATTATACATGTTCTAAAGGTAATGTATAACATGTATGGGCTCGGTCTAGGGGATTGTATCTCAATTTCCATTCATTGAGGCATATTTTAATGTTATGCACATAATTTATTTCATATAGTGTTTGTTATTCTTTTTCTTACATGTTATATCCTGAATAATTCAAAAATCATGGAATTTTAGGTTTCATTTCATATTATTTCATCCAATGGTATTTGACTTAAAAGTTACCATGTGGAAAAGGGTTTCCTAAATCAATTTCTTTTCATTAGGTTATAATGCTTTTTTGACTTGTTTATGACGTAATTGTGTGTGAATTTATCTTTAATTTGGTTTTTACTTATTTTCACTTGTTTGATATAAATTTAAATATGTTCACACAATCACTTCATGGATTAAGTATCACTCAAAATGCTATGATCTTTTCACAGGTTTTTTGTTGTCTCCATCTCAATTCCCTGAGACATATTTCATGTCAGGCATCGTGATTTCCATGAATGATATACTTACATTTCCATGATTGAATATTGAAAAATTAATTCAATTAATTAATTTTATTTATATACCCTCATCGTATTCTTTCTTCTAATTAATTTTTATTTGAGATTTACTAAAGTGTGAAATATTTTATATTACAATATGCTTTCTTTTCGAGATTATTTACATTCAATGTTCCTTTTGGAGAAATGATATATTTTTATTTTCTTAAACCACATCCCATTTATTATAATATGTATATGAATGTTTTTTATATGTTTATGTTCCATTTACTCCATTGATAATTAAATAAACATTAATAAAGTTATTTTTATGTGATACTGATCTTCTATCATGTTTTTGAACTACAATATTTCTCTCCCATATCTATATTTTCTAAAATGTTTTATATAATGTTATTTTATAAATATAAATTATTTATTAAATATATTATTCATGAGCCATGACCTTCTTTTAAAATTATTTAAAAATAAAGTTTCCACTTATTTTACACATGGGTCACTTTTGACTTTCATTACAAAATTTTGAAAATAATTTTTATTTTTAACATCTATGACATGAATATATTTTCCACTATCATGGAGATTATTTAATTTATATAGTTATATATTTTTTATAAATTTTACTTTAAAGGAAATTTATTTTCACAATATTTTATAAATTTTTACTTTTTAAAGTGATTTCAAAAGGGAAAAGGGTATTTTACTCAAGAAATATTCTAATGATATTTTTGAATTTTTTTAAATAATATCAACATTATTTGGAAAATATTATTAATTAATTAGGATATACACTTTTTATAAAGTACACCATATTACTTTGGATGGATTATTATCATGTCATATTTATTTATTAGTGAAAATATTAACATTTCATATTCCAGTTTTTCAATATGAATATTTATATTTATTATGTATTGAATTTTTATTCATCCATTTCATTTGATGAATGCATTAGGATTAAAAAATGACATAAAGAGATTGTTATATTCCCTTGATGCATTAATCATTCTTATGAGACAAAAAAATTGGCAATTTGGTGTATGACTTGCCTGTTTACGTGTGTTTTCATGGAACAAGGCCTTGATGGTTTGATTTTCATATTCTAAATTATGAATTATACCATTATTATACTTGTTATTATTATACATGTCATTATTTACATTTTTATTTTCTCTTTTTATTTAGAACCATTTTTATTGTATTATTTATATGGTATTTTTCTTTTAATTTTTATTTCTCTAATATTATGTGTATCTTATTTATTTATATCATCCAATGTTAACATTCATTTACTAAGAATATGAGCTCACCCCTTTATTATGTCTTTCTTTTATCATGTTTTAAATAATTATGTTATATGAATTATTACTAGAAATTTTTCTTATGGTGATAATTTTATGGGAGATATTGAAGACATGATGTAGAATGAGAAAATATAAGCATAATGGGAAAATTATAATTAAAGACTTGGGTTTTCTTAGGTAATATTTTTTATAAATTTTATAAAAAACTAATCATAAAAGTTCCTTGGTTATATAATTGATCAAGTATTTTCATTTGATATTATATGTTTTGTATGGATAAAAATATGCCATGTTAGTCAATGTTCAAGACATAAAAGTAAATATTGTATTCTTATCACCAGATTCAGGAGTGTGGGTTCATGGATTTTAAATTTATAATGATATAAATATCATATATATACAATATTATAACCATTCTTAAAAATTGGTTATGAAAATTGAATTACATTACTATGTGGAGACAGTTTTCCATACATACATGAAAGTGATGTTTCCATTTTTTATAGATAGAATGAAATAAATGTAAATATTAATTATATATTATATAATAATTATTATAACATTAATTTCATATATAAACATTAAATCTATCATTATAACAAGCCATAAATGATGGTGTTGGAAAATGAATCACATTGCTACATGGAAGCGGTAATCCACACGTACGCATGAGATATATATTCAACTACCATATGAATAATAAGAGGTTGTAAAGGTTTATTAAAACATAAAAATACCATATAAATATATTTATGATATTGGAGTTATTATTTTTTTTGGATACAACTTGTTTAGATGAAGTAAAAGAAGAAATAATATTAAAAGAGCTTAGTTAATATCTATACATATTATTTGAGAGGCCTCTATTGAATTACACATTAATCCTTGAAGGGTTAAACTTAAGAGAATAGAATAAGCTCTAGGATAAATGTAAAGATTATAGAAAATGTTTGAATTGGGTCTTTTCTAAGATATAAATCTCAAATGTTGTGAATAAAGGAGGAGAAGGTGTGTTCTTTTATAAGTAAGGGGAAGAACAAACATGGAATTTTCTAAAATATTTCAATGATATATGATCACTTTCATGGTTAACTAGATCCAAATAGATATGTATTTCAAGTTATGATAGTATAATTTTGAAATACATTCAACCAATTAGAGTAATATAGTTTTTTGTGGCAATTCTTCCCCTATCTCTTGGTTTAACGTCCCTAATAAACCCATGTTAAACTTAACCGTGGGAAATTTTTAATGTTATAACTATTCAATATGATCAAATATTATGTTCAAATTATTATGTTATATGAATTTTTATGTTTCAAAATATAGAATCCATTTTACTAGATTCAATTTATTTAAGTGGTGGAATTTAATTTTAAATAAGCATGTAACTCACTATGAAAACCCATTTTAGAAGAGTAAATTTTTAAGCCTAATTTACTTTTTTTATATTACATTTAAAAACATAAAATGAAATCTAAAATATATTATTTAATATATAATCTATAAATTTTCTTAAAACAATTAATCAATAGATATTAATTTAATTTATTAAGATAAAAACAAATTGCACACATAAACCAGTTTTCAGGAAAATGTGCTTTTAATCTTAAAAATAACTTATATAAAAATAAATTATTATTATTATTTAATTAATTAAATTATTTATAATTAAAGGATAATTATTTAACCTTAATATAAAATTAAAAACATAATATGACTTTTAATTATATAGAATGGACTATTTTTACAAAAAAAAACATTATTTTTCACTATTAACTGAAAAAAAATATTTCTAGAAAACCCCTAAAAATTCACACTAAGATAATATTGAAAATAATATTCAAAAAATTATATTAATTTACTCAAATAAAATTTTTAATTAATTTTAAAAATTAATTATAATTTTCTTCTAAAAAAATGTGATAAAAATAATTTTTTCTGAAAAGATATTTTTGATGCACAAAATTACTTTACAAAAAATGTGTACTTATTTATTATGAATTAATTAAAAAAATTAATTATTTAAAACCTTATAAATATATTAAAAAAAATTATTTCCTTTTTTACCTGTCAATATAACTATAAGGTTATAATGGTTTTCCAAATGGAAATTTTTAAAAACATGGGGTTTTATGTAAGGAAAGTTATCGAATACATCAAGTTTATTTCAAAATAAATACTTATAAAATCATGGGATGTTACCAAGAAGGTGATATAATGGTTTCAGGGAATTATGATCATGGATTAAGAATGAAGAAATGATATATATATATATATATGGATTTCATATAGGCAGAATCAAGAAAGGGTTAAAATGAAATTTGGAAAAGGGAGCTTAGGGAAATGGTATTTATGAAAGTGACACTTGTTAAAATATTAATTCTATTAAATTACATTTTATTTAGAAGTATAAAAATATTGTTTTTTCTTGAAAGTATGTATAACCTTATAAACATTAGAAATTTTTTTTATTTAATTGTAGGTAAGTGATCATGTATTAAATTTTAAAATTATGTTTTTGGATTTTATAGAGTTTTGAATATTATTTTCGATTAATTTAAAATAAATTGATTAAAATTTTGATAGTTTCTAAATCTGGAATTAAACAAGAAAAATGATTATATTTATGGTTTTATATTGATTAAATGATTTGTTATTTTATATTGATAAATCCTACACTTTTTCGCGTGTTTAATAATTTTCATAAGAAACTGGTTTGATGAATAGTTAAAGGTTTATAAGGTTTAACTTATTGAACTCTAGGATAATCATATTTAGTAAAGGAATGAGGTCCCTATGTATATAATCTTTTAGATAAGCAGATTTTTAAAAGTATGGATTCATAGGTAAGAGTAATTTTTGATCTATTTAAGAGTGATGTGTAACATAATATTGGGAAGATGAGATCGCATACATAATCTAATTTTTGGTGGATCGAGAAGGGTATCATCCTAGAGTTTCTAAAATATGAATTTACAACCAAAATGTAAGATAATTTACCTAGTGTAATATCATAAATAATATAAATCTAGAATTTTGAGATGATACATAAAAAGATTACTAATGATAAGGTTGATATGTAGTATATTTATATAGAGCATTGTTCTAGTGAGGTCACTAAGAGTGTGAGGAGATGAATTAGTGATCCATTTTTCTTTCATGAATATTATTTATTAATCCGTCCTCTTTATATGGTTAAATATTCTGTCCACTATTCTTGTTTTCTCTAATCCTTACTCAAATAATCATAATTCAAAAGGAATATACATGAGGAATAAAAAAATTTATTCTTGAAGTCGCTCTCCTTTCTAGAATTGGATTATCTAAGGCATGGGTTATTCACTGTGAATCACTTAACTACAATGTAAAATCCATCTAATAAAAAAATATACCATAATAACTAGAAGACAATCTCATTAAATTTTTGGTCTTTAAGTGTTCCTGACATCTATATCCTAATGGGTTTCCTAAACTAGAATCCTGCTAGTTGAATACATATCCAAAAAAAGCATACCACCTCTAGGTGGGATATTTATACTACCTCATGAGATTATTTTATGGTCCTCTAGAACTTTTACATAAATAGGACTTTGAACAATTCTTTAATAGTGTATAGTATGATTTATTTCTCTTCATGTCTATACCTCCCCTCTTCATAAGTATTTCTTCACCTTTATCAATTACTCTCTTAAAGATATGATGATATTGTAGGTGTGTGGATTTGGTTTCCACTTCTCAACTTCTTCTCAACAAAAATAAAAAATATATAAGTGTTGGAATATTCCTTCTTAATAGATTCATAGGAACTCCTAGATATAGTTTATATATTATGTTGGATATAAGAAATTATCTATCAATAATTATATCAGATCACTCTTAATTTCCTCTCATATTTTCTTCCCACACCTTTTACATGCATTTTGTATTTCAAGGCCTTCATGAAAAACTCACAATATTTTTTTTTATTACTAATGATCCTTTTACATTATTCAACAACACAGGTGAAAATATATCTCTTCATTAATGATAATATTTTTAAAACTCAACCCTACTTTTTATAACTTAAATCATGTGATTTCTATTTTATGAAAAAAAAATAAAAGAAATGTCAATTATTCTTCACATGTATCAGATTATGTGACTTATTATTCTTCATGTTTTTAGATATGATCACAAACTATTTTACCCTTCGCTTGACAAACATCCACACAGAATCACATCTACATCTTGAAAATAATGTCATAGAATATTCTTCTTCTATTATACTTTTCAAAATCTAGTGCATCATGGATTCTCTCATTCATTAAAACTAGAATTCAAGTTTCTATTATTTTCATACTAAAAATATATTATAGAAACTCTATTTTTTATGAAATCAAAAAGTACTCAAAAACTTATCTATAAAAAAATCTTGGTGTTCCCATGATATTAATAATCATTGTGCACCACCGTTAATTCTATGAAAATTGATGGTTCAAACTTCCTTAAATATTTCTAAAACATATGCCTTCCTAATTTATCTTAATATATACCACACAACAGCTAAAAACATGGAATTGAGCCTTTCCACACTTGGCCTCATGACTTTAGTTTTATGAATAATTTCACATACATGCAAGTGAAACTATATGCAGGTATTTAAATTGTCTAACTCATGAACCCAAATTATTTGGGAATGATTCTTATCCATTGTAAATATCTTCTTCCATGGAAGAAAACATCATCGACCTCTTTTCATCCTTTTTGATATTCTCTGGGCCTTTCATATGGTATATCATTCTTTTCATTATCTAATCATTATCATAAAATTATTAACATAGAGTATGTGTCATAATATTCTTTGTGTGGTTTAGAAAACCTGGGATAGAAGAATAATAATACATGATGTAGAAACACATATGAAATTAATTTAACATGCCATAGTTTAAAATAGGGAGTTATACGTACATAATAATTAAAAATTTCTACTTTAACTGAACCCTCCATCACTTTTTTATTCATGATGTCTCTTCCTAATATACTCTTATGTGCCATTATCAAGGCAATAAATCTTGTCTAGTGTTGTTGATAGTTGAAAACCTCTTGTGGTTTACAATATGTGATAGGATAAATACTACTCCAACACACATGATAACTCACGTGATCTCTATTACACTTATGCCCCATGTATTATACCTACTTCATGGAGGCCTCTTGGCTTGACTGGGTTTGGAAAGGCTTCTCTATAGTTTGGGTTGGTTTCATACTAGGCTATTTAGGTGGCCTATTTGAGACTTCGATGAATTTTTTTAACACTAAAACTCTAAACACATATAAAATTACAAAAATTTTAATTAATTTCCTCTAAAACTACATGACAACCTCTTCCAAAATATTATTAAATAATTATCAACATTTCATTTGAATAATTCCAAAATTATTAAAATAATTTTACTTCCACTAATTATCAAGAAAATTAAACAAATTTTTATCAACTTCTTAATTTTTCATTAAATATAATTACTCCATGATCACTTCAATTTTTTATAAACAAATTTCACACTTTAAACATAATTAAATCGTGTGTTAATAACTAATAATAGTTCATTAATCATCACATGTTACATGATACTATGTATTGAATAATTCATAGTGTCTACAAATATTTCTATGATTTATCTCCAAGCTATAACCTCAAATACATTTTCTATTTAACCTGGATATACCTCTAACTCTTCATAGAAACTCAACAACACATATTGACATCTTCTTCTACAACAATATAATTGTTATTTACAAAAAATATAATTCTAACATAGAAACATTAATATCCCCTTTTTTATTTGTTATCAATACCATTATATTTCTTTTATCCCCCCCTTATTGAAAATAAATTCAAAGTATTATGTAGGGTTTATAACTTATATATTTTTTCTTTATTTTCCTCTTATCCTAATTGAGTAAAATATTGTCCAAAATAGATTCTTACCCCTCTTTAAATAAAAAATATATCCTAATTATCTTATGAGAGAAGGGTAGAACCATAAAAAACATATCCAATATAATTTATTTAATCAACTCTAAGTCTATATGGGATAAAACAAGGTAGAATACAAGAGAGACTTTACATAGACAATTGGACTATCATAAATTCTCATGTATGACATACCAAATTTTAAAATACTCAATGAAGGTATTATTCAATAGATTTAATATTAAATCAATATCCTACACCTAACTCGACAAAACACATTAGAAAATTTATTATCAAATACATATTACTTCCCCTTTATTCAACCAATCACCTTAGACAATACTCCCCCTTTATAAATGAAGTTTTTATGATCAAGATAGGGATAAAATGTGTAATTGGAATACCTCAATATTAAATTTTTATTGGGTTTTCCTAAATTCTATATTCCATTCCGATTAATATTTTTTAATATCACCAATTCATGTTTAGCCCCCCCATGGAGATTCACTAACTTCTTATCAATCATGGTATTCAACATACTCTAAGAAGATAGATTTCCCATTTTTTCTATTAGTGGTAGCCCCATCCATCTACCCCATTATGTGATTTACTTTAATTCACTTCAAGTTAATATATACATAAAATAAAGGTTATAAGAAGGGGGTACATTGATCTTTTAATGAGATAATGAAGTTTTAGAGATTTATCTGAACTAGGATATACCATTCTTCCCATATTCATTAATGGCGATACTTTTCTATCTTATTTTCACAATTTTCTTATCATTTATCTTTATAGAAAACATGATGACCTCACACTTAATAATATGATTCCTGTGTGGTGATTTATTGATTACATGAGAAAAAAACTTGCATGAATACTCATATTTTTTTGCTTCTTATTCATATTTTCCTTCTTTATAGGTAGTAATTTCATAAAGTGTTTTTTAAAAGGATGAGTGACCATTAATGACCTACCCATCTCCTCAAGAACTTTAGGTTTTCTCAAATTTCCTTCATCATAAGAATTATTCTATTCTTTCGTCAACTCTCTACATTTTATGGTAACATTTTAAAAATAAATTATATTTATTTTTTTGTTATTTTCAAATGAAGCAGTTTATGAGATACATTTGGTAGTTTTTTCAACCTCAAACATTTTTATTCAAGGATTATTGGTTCTTTTAAATGAATAGATTCTGTTATTATTAGTTTTTATCCCACATGATTTATTCAGGTTTCATGGATATGGAATTTTGTACCATTTTTTATAGTCTTTGTGTCCAAAATACCAAGAGATTCAGTAATATCACTTGAAACTTGATCTTTATTTATATTTGTCATTATATTTTTTAAAGTGATATTTCTAACCAATAATATTCCTTCCTTTATTTTTTTATTTTCTTGTGTTTTTTATTTTAACAACTCATGTACACTTCTCTTAACTATAAGAGGACACTTTTTAACTTTCTTCATCCTTAAATTAATTATATTGGGATTTTTAATTAGAATTACTAAAGGAAGTAGGTTCACAATTTCTTGAGAAATTTGAAACAAACTTACATTTTCCTTAGATTGGTCTTCTTAGTAGTATTATATGATTTAGACTAAATCCACATCACTTTATCATAGTCTGATTCATATATTCCTTTCATTTTCTTTTTCTAAAAAATTTATTATTTTATTCTTGATCTGGGAATTATGATCACGTTTGGACACTGGTTCTATTGTCAAACTATACTCAGTATAACCTTCTTACTCTTCCTCATCATTATATGGTGGATCTCTCTAAATAATAAAATTATCTATGAAGTCTCTATGATTCTCATATAATCCTTCATCATTTAAATCACTACATGTTGATGAGTCCCCACATTCTTCCTTTCTCATTAGGTTTTCTCTATATATTATTGAGAACTTATTATTCTTAATAGAGTTAGCTTTTTGGATTTTATGAATATTTTTTTAAATACTCTAATTCATCATCACATTCATATTCATCATATATCAACTTATTTGGATGGTAAATTTCAAAATTTCTAACACCTCTATAACTAAAGTATTAAATTGTAATCCAACCCTTTTTACTTTACTTCCCCTATTCTAATGTTTTTAGAGATAAAGTATATGACCTTATTGTTCCCACCAACTTCTTCTTAATCACCTTCAATATCCTCACCATAATATGATATTTTATTTTCTCCCTTTTCTAGTAGCCTATGTTTTTTCATAGATATTAATTATATTTCTTTAATTAATTTATTTTTAAAAATAGGTTTTTCGTCATCTCATAATTAAGGAGTGTATTATATAAATAATTAATTAAAAATTCACCAATTTATTACAAGGTAGATATATTTATATATATTCTTTTAGGTAAATTATTAATTAGAATTTAAGAATTTTTAAATCATCCAAAAACATCTCCAAACCCCCTAATATAACTTATAATTTCATCTACCCAGGTAAAATAGTCATAAATTCCCTCATTATCATCCATCTAGATGTATTCAATCTTTTCTCTCTAAAATTTTGTTTGGTTTCATTAATTTCACATTCCACTTAAACATTTTATCTATAATCTCCCACATATCCAAAACAAATTAAGTATAATTATAGAACTTTGAAGATTGATCCCACCAAGAATATGGCTCGATGAGTATAATATAAAAAGATCCAAAAGGAATATTCCTTATTGGTGGGGGAATGGTTCTATTGGGTATATGGTTTGATGAAAGGATGGTTCGTCGGAAATATGAACCTAATTGAAAGGATGCCCAAACTCATGGGAGTATAACCAGTTACTGGATGGACATAAATAATATCCTGATAAATATATATTAATAAGGATGAAAATAAATGATTTATGATCTTGAGTTCAAACCTCAAGGTGGATTTCTACATATCTCATGGAGATAGGAATCACATACAATATAGTTTTTGTTACAATATTTATGGTCATATGACCTAACCGTACCAATAATTTTAGAAATATGTGGTAAATATGTTGTCATATGGTTTTATGTTATTATAATAGTACAATGTCCATGTAGTTTAAAATAATGTTATGGGGATGTTTGGTTCATGAATGGTATTCTAACAGAGGATTATGTGAGGCTTACATAGATGAGGATTCCCTTGAATGCTTCATTAGGAATACATCCCTTCGAGGATAAGAGAATATGGCCATTGGGTCTCAGACCAAGGAAAGATACCCAATATGAGAACAATGTGGTGAAAAAATGAGATCAAATAAAATCTCTAAGCCTCTTTGAGTCATGATCGTTGTTAGAAATAAGAGATAATGTATGATCATATGCATTGTATGTGATCATGGAACTAGATCATAATGGGGATTATAAATATGAGGCTCCCATTGATGAATCAAATCCACATATACTTCTATATCAGTGAGGGGATATGAAAGATACAAGGGATATGGAATCCTATATGAAAGGCTATGGGTTTACTCTATGAGGGAGTCCCTATTATGTTAAGTTAAAAGTATGGATAAAAAATCCACCATCATTCTAAGAGAAACTAATCTAGTGTCTTCCCAATAGTGATCCTTTTTATCTAGGTAATCTTTGGTTGTGGTTCCCCTGAGGGTTATAAATAACTTTAATGATGATCTAGAGCCTTTTTTAATTAATGGAACCATGATCGAAGGCATGTTTACTAATGTACATGCTCCGACCATGTTTTTCCAATGGCTACTTAGAATATTTTTTTGAGGTTGTTTGATGTTTTTTAATTCATCAACTCATACATATAGCTATAACATAGGATATTTTGACCATTATATGTGTGTTTGGTCTAGGAATTCTAGTATGATATGTCTTCCATTCACAAATAGTAAGTGTAATTCACTAATGACATGCAATTCAATAGTGTATAGGTAAATTAATCTGTTAGAAAATAAATTCCCCTTGTACCAGTATAACTCACCTAGTAACATGGAATTAAATAAATAGTAGTATAATTTTCCTAATAACATGGAATTATCTTAGAAACTATGAATTTTTATTGGACCATTATAATTTTATTATTAACATGGAATTATCCTAGAAAAAGTAGAATTTTCCTTATACTATAGAAAGGGGTAAAGGATTCATATTGAAGGAAAATTATGGGGGGAAAATATTTTGGAGGTGGTCATGTAAACCATGTAGTTCTTGGTGAATCATACTCTTAGTGATATCTATATAGTTAAAATATACAATTAGAAGACACCTACTATCATTCATACAGTATCATTCACTCAGTGTCTAAAATTACCTATTAGTATCTTCATAGGGGTTAAATGGTTTTTAGGATATCTTTATTTCTCTTAATTTATCACTATATCTTCTCCCCATTTTCTAAGAATGTAATATGGTATTTATATTTATATTATGGGTACTGGGACTTTGAAATTGGAGGACACACTTTGGTAACTTAAGGTGTGACTTCAGTAGCAGAGGTAGTGAGATCATGTGGTTCAATAGGTTGAAGACCATGAAGTATCAAGTTATAATTTCATTGAGTAGTATATTAATGTATTCATCACCACTACTACTATACCATAATATTATTCTTTGTTACAATAATAAACTATGTGGCCCTCATAGGTAGGTGCATTAGGCTCATTCTTAAAGGATTATGTCAAAAATGTGCATGGGAGAGCTAATCACATGGTATCCCAGCAAAGAAATATTCTTTATGGTAATATGTGAGATAATCAAGTTAGTATTGAATGTTTCTATCACTATTTCACATGGTATCCATCTAATGAACCTGGTGGAACAATATTTTCCTGGTAAGACAATGTGGTTCACTCGGTCTTTTATCTATTATTTTCCTTTTACAAATCTTAGATTATTTCCCCCATTTTTTACTTCTTGTTTCTAACTTTAAGGCATCTAAAAATATATCTGTTATAAATAATAAGGATTTAGATATAAATAAATGATGGAACATCTCATAGTTTTCATAAATTATGTGATGCTTTGGGGGTATTTTTGGTCTAATACCTATGAATATGACACACATCCCTTCCTATAATTCCTTTTTCTTCATTGATTCAAATCTCCCCTCCTAATTCAAACTAATTGGTTTTAATCACATACTATAGATGGTGTGGTGTTATACATGTGGTTAAATAGAATTTCACATGGTAGAAGGTTATAAATACACATTACCCTTCTATTTGATTATTTGTATCATGTGATTCACCATGATGGTCATTACACATGAGGTAACTATGAAATACACATACTAAAACTAAGTTAAATCCCTTTTCATTCAATGAAAATTCCTAGGGGTTTATAGGATAAACCCCATATTATTCCAATTTTGACTTTTAATTTTATGTCTTTTATAGATGGGTACTTTGGAAGAAATTATACTTTCTCAAGTGGTGTCTACAAGGTGCATAGACATCAATGAGATTATTGAGTCTATTTAGTGCCAATATATCATCTAGAAACCATAGATTCTTTTGGATATTATGGTAGTGTTTTATCAAGACTATCCCCTATCAAATTATTTTACACTATATATTTTTAGGTTTCTAAATTATGTTCTCATACTAGCTCCTCCTATATAAAATAACCCATTATGTTAGACTCATAGGCATCAATAGATGATCTATGAAAGTATTTTAGTGTCTGGAAAATTCATAAAAAATCAACACCAAAATTTATATTGGATAATATTTTCTCAAATATATTTATAAAGATGAATTCAGATTATAGAGAATGATTTTAACAACTACAACTCCATCATCAAGTAGGTGATAGGTATCCAGAATTCAGGCTGGTCCTCAAGCTAGGACCTGAGGTATAGTGGAGCCTTTGGTATGTATTGGGGATGTAAATTCTTGGTGTAGTAAAGATACATTTAATTTATAGGGGTTCTTAAAGTAGTGGGTATTAAAGAAACTATATGTGTTTTCAAAATTCTCATCCATAGAACAAAATATATTACCCAAGAAATCATTAGTTGGTGAATCCCAAATACAAACCCCATAAACCTAGTTCATTGTGAGGTGGGTGTGGGCTTGTGGGATATGAATATGGATAATAAATCCCCAATTATTGTGGGTAAGTATGATCAATTCCTCCCCCATGTTTCTACATGGGATAATGCTGAGATAACTCCAATAGTCACTCGATATCTACTTTGGATAGTAAGATATGTTATGGGGGATGATCACTACACCAAAGTTAATGTTTCATTTAGAACATTGGTTGATAAATTCATAAATTTAACCAGACATGAGACAAATTATGAGAGACCCTAAATGTTCCTAAATAATTATAATCACATAAATAAAAAATTTAATTAGACCTTCTTTGAAATAAATTAGTTCCAGGACTGAGGATGAGATGTTTTTACCCAAGATAGAGGGATGGGTTGGATATAAGGATTATTAAACATGTATTTTAGAATATATATTCTCCTAGTGAATTATTATGGTGGAGTAATTGTTTCTTCCATTATAATGATTTCTTAGTTATAAAGTGGATGAAAAATTAATTTAACAGTGCCAGTACTAGATAATTTGTATCATCGAATAGCTAATGTCTCAAAGGGTTGGACACTATTGATATTCATAGGTCCCTTCCCAGAACTATGAGTATGGATATCAACATAGGTAGATATAAATTCATCAATTAATTTTTGATCCCTGAAGTCTATTTCTGACCATAACATCATTGGAGTTAGTCCACACATTTTAATAGAGCTGGATATCAAGAATATATTGAAATTGCATCATAAGTTCTCATACATACTGTATAGAGATCAAAATGGGAATATAATTGAAAATACCACTAGGATATATAGATCTCATGTGTACTTTATATCAATTCTATATGGGGTTCTAGCAACCAGAATAGATAGAAAGGTTATTTGTGAAGCATATGTTTTTTACTGGTTAAGTTGTTAGTACAAGTATTTTGAAATGAAGTTATTATACCCTAAATCTAGTGTTCATGTTTAGAGACACCATATAGTAAAATGAAAATTCTATAAAATAACAGTGATAGTGGATATATACATCAATTTGACTTTCCTTCTTGCTAATGCTACCATTGGTCAAATCTCTAATTATGTTGACACTTAGATCTGGTCATATCCAAGTGGATAAATGGAAAACTTGGTACTAAATTTTTATGTTAACTCAACTCCTTATATGTAATAACATATTTAATGACATAATAAATCATTTTCTTGTATATTAATTTGAATTATATAGTTGTATTCATTATAAAAATATCATGTAATTTTTAAATCAAAAAGAAAATATTTTTAATTAAACTTATTTATTAAGAGGATTTATTTGAATATTAAATTATAAATTATAGAATATTAATTTGATTAATTAAATATAATTTTTTAATTCATCATATCAAAATTAACATTGAGTTAAATTTTGGTATTTTTTAAAAAATGATTTTTCAGTGAATAGAGAGAAATAACTATTATTTTAAAACTGTCATTAATTTCCAATAAATTAAGTAATTTGAAAGTCTCATTTTGTTTTTAATATGATTTAAAGTAACATATTATTATTTATATATATTTAATATTATTAATTACATTTTAATCATATTTATATTTTATTTTATTATATGTTTATTTTTTCATTTAGAATCAAGTTTTTTCTGAAAATTGTTTTAAAGTGCATAATATTTCTCCATCTTAATTATTTAAAAAATACATTATAATAAATTATTTAAATAAAATTTATATATTATGTATCAATAAATATTAATTAAAATTAATATAATTATTATTACTAGTCATATATTTTATATAAAATCATCTTTTTTCTTAAAAAACACACGTCCTTAAAACAACTTTTTCATCGTCTATGCGGGTTTTATTTTTAATTGCATTATACCATTTCTGTGAATTGAATTTTTTAAAATGGATTAAATATTTTTAACAATAATAATTTATCTTATATTAAAATTTCAATATAATTTTTATTCTTAATGAATATTAAAAATAATAAAAAAATCATTTTTCATGATTATGGTGAAAAAGGATTTACTCGGGGGTCAAACTAAACAAATAAGGGTTAAAATGACCTATAAACTTCTCGAAATTTCATTTTATGGAAATATTTATACTTTATATCATAAAATTATATATAATCATCCATTTTTTATCCTTTTTAAATATAAAAAACATGGGTACACTTTTTTCTTTTAAAAAATTACAAGTGTACCACTCACCTTACTTATAAATGGACACCACATCTCCTATCCTATTAACACATTAAAATCCTTTTGTTTATGCCATTAACTAAAAAATAACTTCCATAATTCCTTTTTCACATCCTAGATCCCTTTTTATCATAAATTCTTTCAATTAGGGATTTTAGTGCTAACCTAATGAGGTTGTCCGAAGAAGATGTATAACGTTTATCTGAGCATTTTTATTTTATTTATTATTACACCATGACAACACCTTATTAAATAATTATGATATAATAACAGTAGAATATACCATGTATTGAGATGTTATTATGGTAATTTAATATGTAAAATGATTCTCCTCTTCCATAAAATGTTAAACAAAATCATTATTCTTATGTTCGGTGGACTACCGCCTTGTGAAGTGATGTGATTTATTTTTAAAAATCACCTCTCAAGGATTGTTTTAATGATGGATTTAAAGTATGTATATGATATTTGTAACATAATTATCCATATGTTACAAGAATATCACATATATGTTCTTATATTCCATTCCATGTGGAATACGATAACGTTACTTGTGTGTACGGAGACTACCACCTTGTGAAGTGATGTGATTCATTTTTCATTAACACTTTACAAGGAAGGTAATAAGGATAAATATAATGAATATATATGATATAAATATTAAATAAATATGTTATTAATGAAATATATATTATTATGGAAAGGCAATATATCATTTTCTTTCTTACCTTTCCACTCTCTGAAAAATGATAATGTTGTTTGTGCGTATATTGGGATTACCATCTCCAGGAAGCGATGTGATTATTTTACATCACCAAATCAAATGGATTATATATATAATCATATTTAAATAAATAATATGGATCTATGATATTATGATCATTATGTAAGGGAAAACATATTATTTAACTTCTTTTCATAATGATCAATGAAAAATGGAAACGTTACTCATGCGTATGTATGACCTACCATCTCCATGATTGTATCATAGTAAATTTTTTATAAAAATATTTAATGATTTATTTTAACATAATATTTTATATATAAATATTATAAATATATAATTACTATTATTCTTTACGTATTTAAATAATGACCTCTTTGCTAACTGTTAACATAAAAAATCAATTTTGAAACAATGAACCAAATATTGTCGAAACATTTGATGTAAACTTAATCTATTAATTAATTTTATCTGAAATGGTAATAGAAAAAACTATGAATAATAAAATGGAAAAACTTTCTTAACTAATTAAATAATTAACATATGTTTTTTATTCATGAAGATAAATAACATATGTGATGAGACAGACTTAAGGTAAGGTATTTCATCTCTATTTCCTTCTATTAAGGAATATGTTCATGTTATATACCTATATTATTGTATGAGGAGTATATACAACCCATTTGACATGTTATATCGTTAATTTATATATTCTCGTGATATTTTAATATATTTTAAATTTTATTATTTCATGGGGCTTATGATTTAAATGTTTTCAAATTGTAAAGGGACTTTTCATTAAAAAACATATTTTAATGTTTTCCATCAAATTCATCTATTTCAATTTATATGTTTTTGAAATTATTATATTAATGAAATTGTATGATAACTAATGTTTTATAAAGGAAAAAAATTTCTTTCTTTAAAAGGATTTCAATAAGGAATATTTTTATGGAATGTTTGACTTTATTTACAAAAATGAAAAGGGAATTTCATGTTTCAATGTATATGATGACAATGACTTTTTCTGACACTATAATAATTATTTGAAGGTTATATTATTAAAAAAAATCATTTTCCCTAAATAAATTCCATATTTCCATTTTTATGGGTACCTTATTTCTTGAAAACAGGTTTTTAAAAAAATGGGTATTTTGATATATAAAAGTTTTTGGAAAATGGTTTTACAAGATATTTTTAACGGGTATTATGATGAAAAGGGGAAATCATAAAATATTCTAATTCATGATATATTCCTTGGATAAATTTTTCAAATGGATGATCCCTATTATAGCTTATTGGTGATCCAATTTTAGCCTATGATGATGGGTGTGCCTAGATATCGCTATAATGAATTGGGTAGTTATTATGTTCTCTAGAAAATTATATTAGAAATTAGTCATATGTATTTTATAATTATAAGAGTACTTGTAAAGGTTTTTTAAGGTTTTTATGATGATGATGGTATTTTAAGGTTTCTATGAAGATGATGTCCCAACTAACCTACCTAACTTTTTTATTCTAACCTATGGGTTTTTATGAAGATTGTTTTATTTCAAAGGTAACATAATAAACTTTTTAAAATAATGATGATACCTTTTTAGGGGGAAACTTTATGGTTATAAGAAAACAAATTCATGGGATTTATATTTTTCACGAGACTAATGGTTTTCTTATTTTTATTTCATTTCTATGTTTTTTTCCCATCCCATTTTTTTAATCTTAGATTTTAAATATTGGTAAGGGAAAAGGGGAATTAATGTTGAATATAGATAATATTTTTTATGAATATAAGTCATATTTTATTTTAAAAGTTTTATATTGTGAAAAAAATAGATAATGATTAGATGTTCCTAAATTTTTTTATATGGTTTTTTATGTGTGAGAAAATTCTCTAAAACTCTAAACCGTAAAATATCATCAAATATAAGAGAATGAATTCATGACATAAAACTCAAGATTATGTATTATTTATACTTAAGTCCTTATATTTAGTATTAATGGAAAGGTTTAAATAATTTTAGAGGTTGGGATAATTTTAATAGTATACCCTTGAAATATATTACTTTATGGTTAACTTGAAATTATATGGAATATAAGGATTTCCATGTTTTCTTTGACTAAACTATGTCTATTTAGAATGGTTTTACTTAGGGAAAACATGGAATCTATAGCAGGAAGGAACCAAGAGGAAGATATAGTTTCAAACCAGGATCTCTAAATGGTTGTAATTGGAGCTGAGTAATTTTTTTTATGATATCCCAGTTGACTCAGGCTATAAATAGTGGGTGAATCCATGTTATAGTGAAATTAAATTTTCCATAGTGAAACATGTAAACAGTTGGGAATTTCATTAGATAGAACCCTATAACTTTTGGTGAAACCTCTGATCTAATGGTAGTTAAAGGATGGATCAATTCCATATAAAATATATTTTAAGTTATTGGATATTCATAAATTTAAATGGTAACACTTTATGATTATATTTTTTTAGGTTAATCTGATCAGTGGTGGTATGTGGTTAAGAATACTAGAGGTAAATATGATATTATTTCCATGAAATGGTAAAAATTTAAGGATATTTTCTTTGATAAATATTTCCCTGAGGTTATTCAACTCTATATGGAAAAACAATTCCAAGAATTTTGGAAAAACTATATAATGATTTTTTAGCCTCGTATAAAGAAAATTTTATAAGATTGTTCATGTATTTACCAAATTTAATTTGGGAAATTGATAGTAAAATTAATAGATTTTATTTATTATTGAAGCCACATTTATGAACATATTTGGATACATGTGAATTTAAAATCTTTGAAAAAGTTGTTTGTTGTGATATATTAGTTGAGATGGAGTTTTCTAAAACTTATTTTCCACATGATAATTAAAGTAAGAAGCAATTAGTGTGGAAGGTGATTGGAAAATATACATCAAATAAATATAGTGATATTAAAATGAAGTTCATGACACTTGGTAAGTATGGTAAAAAGCACCCAGAGTATGTCTTATGAAATAATGGAAGTGTTACTAATGTAGAATTTTTTGTCATACGGTATGTGATTCATGTAAAATAATCCTAAATAATCCATGAATGAGGTAATATATGACCATAAAACTATGAGGTATTATAGTTTTAGTGAAATGGATCCTTATACTAACATATGCCTAAATTTAGTAACTCTAGTTGGAAATCATTAATATTGAAAGAAAATAAGGTGTCGAAAAATATTTTTCAAATAATATAGATGATTTTGGTCTATCAAATGAATTATAGAAATGTGTGTTAATTGTGTATTCAAATTATGACAATACCTTGTTGGTATATGGATCTTAACATTATTTAATTTTGAGAAAATTTTAAGTAAATTTGGAATATAACCTCAAGAATGTAATATAAAAATTTTGATGAAAACATTGGGTTGAATTATTAAAGAAACTGTGATTTATATAAATCTTCTTATTATAATTAGTGGGATGTACATTCCTTCAAATCATGTGTAAATGCCCATTGTGGGGTTTGATATCATTTTTGGTATAGATTTGAATACATTTTATCTCACTAAGATATATTTTAGAGTCAATAATGTTTTATTCAATGATTCCATACCTTTTATAACTTACCAAGAAGCTAAGGAATTGGTTAGATTTGGAAGAAAAGGTTACATAGATCATTTTTATCAGAATAAATAAATTGTTTAGATTAGTGATTTCCTACTAGAAAATAGATTTATTAATGCATTTTCTAATTATTTTTCTAGTATTATTCTTAATCAAGAGTATGAATTTTCTATTTACTTAGTATATAATTTTAAGCCTATTTCAAAATACACTTATCAAATGGATCAAGTATATGTTTTAAAAAATTGAAAAATAAATTAATTGAGTTGGTAGAAAAAGGATTCATTGGACCCAACACTTCATAATGGAGTGCTATTGTATTATTTTTTTAAAATATATATGGTTCAATGAGACTTTTTATTTATTATATATCCTTGAAAAAAGAAATTATTAAGAACAAGTATTATTTTCCTTATATGGATGGTTTTTTTATCAGTTTCAGGGAGCATAGTATTTTATGAAGGTTGATCTCGGTTAAGGTTACCATTAGTTGAATATAAATGATGAAGATATTTTAAGATGTTATTTCAAACTTGATATGGGAATAATGAGTTTTTAGTTATTCCATTTGGTTTATCCAATGCACCGGAAATATTTATAGAACATATGAATTGAATTTTCTATGTGCTCATGGATAAGTTTTTCATTATGCTCATTAATAATATTTTGGTATATTCTAAATTTATATAGGAAAATGAAAGACACATAAGGATTTTTTTAAAACAGGAAAGAAAAGAAACTATATAGAAATTTCATAAGTGTGATTTTTTTGCATAAAATTTCTTTTATTGTGAACATTATTTCTAAATATGGAATTACTGTCAACCCTTATAATTTTTTTTAATATTGTACAAGGGAAATAAATGTCACATATATTCATAGTTTTCTTACTTTAACAAACTGTGGAATTTTTTAATAAATTTCTCTACTTTAAAGCCCACTGTATAGGTTAACCTAAAATGGATTTAAATTTGTCTAGAAAATAAAATGTGATTATTTTTGTCTGGAGATAAAATGATGATTGGTTAATGATCTAGTTTTGGTCATTCCCTACATAAATGAAGAATTTATCATATATAGTGATTATTTGTTGAAGGTAATTGGTTGTTTCCTAATGAAAAATGATCAGGTAATTTCTTATGCTTAATGATAACTAAAATTTCATGAATTAAATTATCCTATGGATGATCTGGAATTAGATTCTATTGTTTTTTTATTTAAAAATTTCTAGTCATAATTTATATGGTGTACTATAAAATATTTATTGATAAAAAAATTGAAGTATTTATTTACTAAGAAAGAGTTGAAAATGAGGCAGAGAATGTGGTTGTAAATAATCAAGGGTTATGATTGCACAATTCATTATCATCTTGGAAAAGAAAAAAATTATCTCATTCCTTGATTTGAAAAAATAATTCAACATTAACCATGTTATATGTGGAACATGGCACTTTGGTTAATCATTTGATTAGTTTTGTTACATAAGTTATAGATGAAAGAACCTCCTCTATTTTATTTCACATGTCAATAAAATCATATCGATCTAAAAGAAATAAAATATCTCGAAATGAGGATCATGTTTTACTAAATAAGGTAGAGTTAGTTTAGAAGTGTAAGTTTCCTAAAATTAATGTTGAAAAAGAAAGAGTTTTATTATTTGTAAAAGGATTATGTGTGTATTGGGTTCTAAGTTGAAGAAAGAATTATTGGGCGAAGCACATAGTTCTTTTTTTTCATTCATCCTTATGACACTAATATTTAAAGATAACTTTGGAAGCATTAGTTGTGGGATGGAATATAAAGATATATCTATAAATTTTCCAGGAAATATTTTTTTTCAATATGTTAAGTCATAAATACAATTATATAAGAGAATTATTCATAATTTTCCATTAATGGATTGAAAATGGAAAAATATATCCATGGATTTCATGGTGGTATTTACAAATTCATATCAAGGTAACAATGTGACCTGGGTTGTTGTTGATCAGTTAACTAAGGTAGCACATTTCCTTCACATTTGATATATTGTGTCTTTAGATTAGAATTATCAATTTTATATCATGTATATAGTTATGTTACATGGAGTTACTATCTCTATTATACAAGACTATGATCCCATATTCATATCAAATTTTTGTAATGAAATTTAGAAATTTTTGGGTGCTGAATTAAATTTCTATACAGTCTTTCAACCTCAATCTATTAGAATGTCTGAACAAATGATTTAGAACTTAGAAGATATGTTTTTTTATGGTTCAAAGGATTACCAGGGATGTTGGGATCATCATATTTCTTAGGTTAATATTTATTTTAATAATAGTTTTCATTATAATAAATATATGTAACCTTTTGATGAATTATATAGAAAAATATGTTTGATTCCATCATTTAGGGATGAATTAGGAGAAAAGAAGTTTATAGGACTAGATTTTTTAGTTAAAATTTATGAGAAGGTGAAACTGAATTATATTTTAAATTTTTTAAAAAGTACCATTAGATCAATAATACATATATTAATAAAATTTAGTTTATTTGAATCAATTTCTCTTTGAAATTGAATATAAAAACATATCAACCTTTTGAACATTTTTCTACTAAAACCAGTTAAAATATTGTCTGGAAGATTAGAATTAATCTTAATTTTTTTTCTTATATGATTTTAATTTATAAAAAAATGAAATAAAACATTTTAATCATGATGATATTTTTAGTCTAATAATATCAACTAAATATTTTACCAAAATGAATATTTAAAGTGATTAAAATTAATTATAGTGATTAAGGTGTAATTAGGCTTTAAAATGGACTAAACCTTGTATTTAAGGGCCCAAATGACCTAGACACTTGTCCAACACCCATATTATGTCCATAAATCAGTCATAAATCTTCTATTATTTTGTTTGGTTTGTTTGGTATGACCTTTTTTAGGTAAGAACTAGTGTACACCTAACTTGTTTCCAAAAATTCCAAGCGAGTCCTTTTACTTATTTATAAAAGGCAACCACCTATCCCACTTCTTAAAACCTATAAAACCACTTATGTTTAGACAATATCTACCCAATTAGTCTCCCATAATCCCTAACCTTGACATAGAATCCTCCATTTTGGTAGAAATACTTCCAGGGAATCCTTTTGGAATAAATCAAAATAAGTTACTCAATTAAGAGGTAATGTCTTCTCTCGAGCTTTTTAGTTTCATTTCCATTCTCCACTCCCTATGATATACTTATACTATTATTAAATAAAAACAACAATATAATAAATTAAATATATTTTTTGGTGTTAATATTTCAACCTACACATACACACACCTCCATCTAATGGGTAACAAACATATCGCTTCTGTGTGTGGTGAACTCCTGCCTCACAAAACGAAACGATGATTGTTCATTTTTACATTACCACCTATCATAGTAGAAATTATGATGAAAAATATATTTTTTAATGTTATATATGATATTTATTATGTATTTATACTTCTTTAACCCTTTAATAATACATAAATTTAATACTTTCCATTTTTCATTAATACAATAACATCATTTGAGGAAATGTGGACTACTACCCCCTCAAAATGATGTGATTCGTTCACACGATACATGGAATATATAAATGATTGTTATAATTAAACACATTAGACATAAAAAATCTATATTATATTTATGACATAATTACTATTATATATATATATCATTTTATTTATTACTCTTTCACACACACAAAAAGTGATAATGTTATCTGTGGACGTGTGGACTACCGCCTCCTCAACATGATGCGATTCTATTTTTATCACAAAAATTCTATATATAAATATATATGATTAAATAATTTGGTATTTATTATATAATTATAATTCTATAAATATATGGTGTTACTTACCTTCTTTCCATAACAATCATTGAGAAATGGAAACACTACTCATGTATATGTATGATCTACCGTCTCCATGATTGGAACGTTGATTAATTTTTCATAACCATATTTAATAACTGATTTTAAAAGTATAATTAATTTATAAATATTATAATTATGTCATTTTTTATTATTCTATAGATGTTATATAATTATCCCTTTGACCATAGTTGACCTAGCAAAGTTATTTTTGACACATAAACCGAATTTGGTCAAAACACCCAACATAAACTTAATTGATTAAGTAGTTGTATAAAAAATAGTAAAAAGTGAAATAAAAGTAATTATAAACATAAAAATGTTTCCAAAAAAAGTTAAAAAATAATATAAGTTTATTGTACAGGATGTTAAAGACGTTCACCCGAAAGAAAAATCAAGGTAATGGATTATCATCTCACCTTTTACATCTATGAGATAAATGTCATGTTCACCACATACATCTTTTGTGTGGTTTATATACTACCCCTTTTTTATATTATATCATTAATACTTTTATATTTTTTTAATTTTAAATGTTCATTTAAGATCATTAATTAATATGGATTATAATTTAAAATGTTTCAAAGTGGTATGTGACACTTTTGGATGTTTAACGATTATTTTCCTCAAGACTAATACTAATTATCTTTAAATGGAATTATCATTAAATGAAATTATATAGCCATTTTTCAATAAAAAAAATTTCATTCTTATCTGGTTATTCATGACTATTTTCAACTCTTAGTATCATTTTTCCCCTCTTTGGTACTCAAAGTGTATTAAAACGTTTTTAAGAAAATCTGACATTATTTCTCTCTTTAGTCAGAGAACTTGTTTTCTTCAAAAAACCATGTTTTATTAAATTTTATTCAAAATTGTTTTTAAAATGATTTGGTAAATACAATTTTACCCTTTTTCCCTTTTACTAGTGTTTTAAAAGGAATCTTATTGTCTCTTTCCAAATAAAGAATTTTTCTTATATTTTTACCATGCAAAAGAAATATTCTTTTTACCTTGTATAGAATGTAAAAATTTACCCACTTTATTCCTTTGATACTTACTTTGAATTTTTGAAATGTTAGTTTTTAATGAATTTTCTTTAAAAATTGATTTTCAAATAAAATTATTTTCAAAAGGTTTTTCAAATCAAAATGATATTTTCCTCAAGAATGTTATTAACATATCTATTTATAATATTTCCATTAATCAACAACAATAACCCTTTATTTTACTTCACTTGGGTTATATTGTATTGATACCATCCTTAATCATCCTATGGATGGTTTATGATTGATTTTTTTCAAAGATAGTATTCACATTCACTACCTTGATTTCTTTTGGCCCCTTCAAATATTCAATCTCTTATGATCATTGGATTTTCCCTATTTATCTGTTTTATTTATCATGGATATTAATATTTCTTAAACCATATACCATTTTCACATGTTGTGTATAATTTGAAAATTATTTAATTATTTGGGTAAATATTGATAAATCTGTATCTCTTACTTAAAACAGATACTTAATAAGTAACATTGTTAAATTGGTTATTAAATATGTGAGGATTTTTTTTGTAATGGTATAACACGAGTGTGGCCCATTTATTATTATCCCCTTGATGAATCAGTATTATAATTGGATGATTTATTTGAATAGATACCTTAGATAGGTTTTTACCTTACATTTTGTAAACTATCTGGTGAAAGGTCTTGACGGTAAAGGTTCTTTGTTCCATGGAAACATGGAATCCTATACTAAAATCATTTACCTCATTTATATTCAGTTATTATTCATCCATGAGATTTTTCATTAACATATCTATAGATACATTTCATTTTCAAGTTTCAATTATTATTTATCCATTAGATTTTTCATTGACATATCTGTGGATACATTTCATTTTCAGTTATTTATATGGAATGTGTTTCAGTTTTATACATTGCCTTAATTATTTTTGCCTTGTATAGTTATTTGAATGGCATGTGTTTGTAGTTATTATCTTTCCACATTGGTTATGCAATTCTATTCAGTTTATTGATTATATGTATTTTGTGTTCAATTATTTACATTTCTATATTAACTATTCTCATTGATTCATTATTGCTTCTGCTTTACATGTCCTTACATTTCATTTGAGATCACCCTTATTATATTTCTTTTCCTAGGTATCCAAGAAGTATACTATAAATGATATTCATGGATTTACAAAATGAATTAGATTTACCCTCAAAATTATTTATTTATATTTTATAATGAAAAATATATATATTGTAAATAGTGTAGTAATTTATAATAAAATACTCATTTATGTGTCTAGTTTACCAATATTACTAAACTGATCGGTACTTTAGGGATTGATTCCTTTTAATAATTCCAATTTAATTGATAGAAGTCACCGACTCCAGGTTTCTGGGGATGGGTCACTACGGTTGGTATTAGATGAAATTTAGTAGCAACCTTGGGAACTAGATTTAGTAAAACATAGATTTTTCTTCTAGTGGGTAGGTTAGGTGAAACATCAGTACACTACTCTAATAGTCCTCAATTCTGGCATAGTAAGGTAAAGGTATAATATAGGTATTAGATAATTCCAATCTCAATGGCGCCACGATCCATACCTGGCTGAAGGTGTAGTGGTGTCGACTCATAGTCTACTACCTATATTATTCTGAGAATCGTACCATTTCCCCATTAAGATGGAAAGTTGGGGGGGTCAACGAATCACTCAACTCAGTGCACATAATTTTCAAATTGATAGAACACAAACATTAAAATTTGAAGATAAGTATAGATAAAACCCCTAGAATTTTGGTAAAGTATAGATTATGTGGTGATTCTTATCAATACATCCCTGTTTGGATATTACAAGTGGATGTGGTTCTCGAATTGATGTACCTAGGAGTAACAACTCTAACAAGGTGTTCCGAACCTGACCCGAGGTAACCTAGTATATGAAAATGGGCCTTATTGTGCACCTAGTTTGACACTCCTGAGGGATATGCTTAAGATAATACACAATTTTATTACAAAACAACATAAAGTATTTGAGTATATAATGAAAATGAAAACCTGAGGTTAAACCTAAGGTGTTTTAGATTGAATATAAGGTGTCAGGATTTATAAATCCAACTAATTAAATTATGGATAAACTATAGAACAAGGAAGGATCTATGTGAAAATAAGTGGATAAAGGACTTATGTATTGAAGATGAATTGAAAACCTTAGTTAAGAGTCTATTTAATGATTAAATTTCAAGAATTTCCATCATATTTATATTTCGAAGTAATATTAATATGGTTTTAGAAAAGTATAACCTATAATTCTGGTGACAACCAATCAAATCTGAAAATCCCACAGGACTTGAACCCATGAATGAAGGACGATAATGGTTTCACGCCAACCACTGACCAATGCAATGTCATGGTTAATTTATTTAGTTAAAAAATTTGATGAATAAATATTAATGATGAACTAGTAGCATAAATTTTGAGTATTAGAGATTGATCTATTAACCTTATTAGTTTTGGAAGATATTTAAAGACAAATAGTTGAAATTTTCACTCTTTTATGGGCCTTAAGATCCATTAGAAATGTATTTTAGTGCTTTAAGCATCAAAATTGTTTTTTGGATTAATTATAATTTGAACTAAGAACAACCATAATTTATGATTTTTTATATGAAATTAAAACCTATCAAGAAAAAATATTTCTTTATATTCTTTATTATTAAAATAATTACCAAATATTAGGAAAATGACTTAGAAAAAAATCCTAGTACCTTAATTTCTATTGAACCAATGGTCTTATAAATCATCTCATATTTATGTATTTGAGGCCCTCAACTTTCTATTGATCATTAAGTTTTTTGTGATTGATGACCTCATTTACTCTTTACAAATATTTATTATTTTTCTCCAAGTATGTATCTCTACTTTCCACTAATGTTCTCTTACTTAGAGACTGAGTTACATGGTAGTCCATATGACCCTTGTAACTTTCCATTCTCTCTTTTCTAGAAGATTTTTTACGAACCCTTCTCGTGATGTTGGATTTAAAACATAGAAAGTATCAAACAATCTATCAACATGATCAAGTTTAAATTGTGAGGATGTAATTAAATTAAGGTTGGGAGAATATAACCCCCATAAATTCTAAATTCCAACTTTTTATTGAATATAATGTACGACACACAACACCGAACATGTAAGGGAATATAATATCCCAAGACTCTACTATATATGTGATATTTTAAATAAATTCAACACATTATATTTCTTTTAATTCATATAACACCGAGTTATCTTGTTCTACACACAAGATAAATCTTTCTCGATAGCTTTTATTCCACTCAAGAGTGACCATCTTCGATAACTTGTGTTACACACAACAGTGATTTTCATCAAATAACAATGAATTATTAAAATATTATTATTTAATATTATAATATATAAACTATCTGTTAAATTAATTTTTATGAATAGTAATAACTAACTTATAAAAATTATTTTTTACACCAATATAAAATTAATTCAGTGGTTAAAAATTAATGAGAAATTAAAATAACAACCAATTGGATATAAAAAGGAATATTATTATTTTTATGCTTCTAAATGAGTTTTACCATAATAAACATAACTAATTAAAATTATTGTATGATTTTAATGAAACATATATGTCATATATTCAATCAAATATTTTTGATATTTAGGTTTGATATGAATAATATAATAACAAACCCTATTTCACACAAAAAAACCAATATTTTTATAAAGGTTATTTTTTCGCCTTTTAAAAGAGAACCTATTTTAAATTTTAATTTTTAAACTCTTTTAAATTTAATTTGATAAAATAAACTTCATTATTGAATTATAAATTTCCAAATTATCCTAGGGTTAATTTTTGGTATTTTTCTGAGAAACTTTATTTTTTGATGAATAGTGAAAATACTACATTTTAGTTAAAATGCCTTTTAATTTAAATAATTATTAATGTCAAATTATATTTTAAATTTTTTATAAAGTAATATTAGATAAATAAAACATAAATTAATAAAATTTTGATCATTAGAATCAATTTCACATTGAAATTCAATATAGAAACATAACAATCTTTTGATAATTTTCTACTAAAACCAGTTAAATTGTCTATCTATGAGATTAGAATTAATATTATTTTCACCTTTTATATGATTTTAATTCTGAAAAATGGACATAAAATATTTTAATAAAGATTATATTTTTAATCTAACAAGATAAACCTATTTTATTTACCAAAATGATTAGTGAAAGTGATTAAAATTAATTACAATGATTAAGCTTTAATTAGGCATCAAATAAAAAAACCTTATATTTAATTGCCCAAATGACCTAGAAACTTTTCAAACACAAATTTTTGGTCTATAATTCATCCATTGACATTCAATTATTTATTTTTATTTATTTGGTATGATTTTTGTTAGGTAATAACATGTGTGCACCAAACTTGTTTCCAAAAATTCCAAGTGAGTCCTTTTCCTTCCCTATAAAAGCCCACCACCTCTCCCACTTTTTCAAACCTCTCAAACCACTTAAGTTTGACCAAGATATTCCCAATTAGTATCCACAAATCACCATCCCTTGACTTATAATCACCCCTTTCTACATAAGTCTTTCCTATGAAGCCTTTTTCTATAAACTAAAAGAAGTTATCTGATTAAGTGGTAACGTCTTCTCTCAAGATTTTTAGTTTCATTTACATTATCCACTACCTATGCTATTCTTAATCTAGGATAACATAAAAAACCAATCTAATAAATATAATAGGATTTTTTTTGTTAGGATTTTGACCTACACTTACACACACATTTATCTAATGGGTAATGAACATACTATTTCTAAGCATAGCGACCAACTGTCTCACAAAATGATGATTATTCATTTTTAACTTACCATCTATCATGGTTCTCATTATGATAGAATCTATGTTTTTCTGTTTATATATGAAATTTATTATGTATTTATACTTTTTAATCCTTTTATAACACATACATTTAATTCTTTTTATTTTACATTAATATGATAAAATTGTTTAAGAAAGTGTGGATTATTGCCCCCTCAAAGCGATGTGATTCATTTCCATGATACATGGAATATATAAATGATGGTTATAATTAAACATATTAAAAATAAAAAACACACATATATATATATAATATTAATGAAACCTTTGTGTATATATATATATCATTTTATTTATTACCCTTTCACACACTTAAAAATTGATAGCATTATTCGTTGATGTGTGGACTATCGCCTCATTGACATGATGTGATTCATTTTTCATCAAAATAATTATATTTATAAGTATATATGATTAAATAATATGGTATTTATTATATAATAATAATAATTTTGTAATGATATGGTGTTACTTACCATCTTTCCATAATGATCATTGAAAAATGGGATTGTTACTCATGTGTGTGTACGATCTACTATCTCCATGATTGTAACATTGATTCATTTTACATAACCATATTTAATGATTGTTTTTAAAATTATAATTACTATTTAAATATTATAATTATTTTCTATTTATTATTCTAGATATTTCATATAATAAACCCTTTGACCATAGTTTACCTTCCAAAGTTATTTTTGGCACATAAACTGAATTTGGTCAAAACACCCGACATAAACTTAATTGTTTAAGTAATTGTATAAAACATAGTAAAAATTGAAAGAAAATAATGATAATCATAAAACAAATTCTCAATAAATTATAAAATTGACATAATTTTAGTATACATAAAGTTAAAGGACATTCACATGAAAGGAAACTCAATGTAAGGGATTCTAATCTCACTTTTTACATTTGTGAGATAAATGTCATATTCACCACATACATATTTTGTGTATTGTATATACTGAATATTTAATTATATTACATTATTAATCATTTTATCTTCTTGTAATCTTAAACATTAATTTCATATCATTCCTTCATAAGGTTTATAATTTAAAATGTTTCAAAGTGGTATGGGATACTTTGGAATGTTTAAATATTATTTTCCTCAAGACTAATACTAATGATATTTTAATGGAATTTCCATTTGATAAAATTATATAACCACTATTCAATAAACCCTTTCATTCTTATCTGGTTATTCGTGACCATTTTTAATTATTAGTACTATTTTTCCACTATTTGGTACTCAAAGTGTATTATTTTTTTAAAAAAAACCTGACTTTGTTTCCCTCCTTAGTTGGAGAACCTATTTTCTTATAAAAACCAGGTTTTATTAAAATGTTTTCAAAAATGTTTTTAAAATTATTTAGTAAATAAATTTTTACCATTTTTTTATTTTAGTAATTTATTCAAAACAATCTTCTTATCACTTTCCAAACAAATCATGTTTCCTACCTTTTAATCATGCAAACGAAATTTTCTTTTTACCTTTTATGGCATGTATTCATTTACCCATTGTCATTCCCTCAAAGATTACTTTGAGTTTTTGAATAGTTAATTTTTAAAGATTTTTTTTTTAAAATTAATTTTCAAAGAAAAGTATTTTCAAATGGTTTTTCAAAAAAAGGATATTTTCCTCCATAATGTTTTAAAAATATATTTTTATAAAATTTCTATTCATAAAAGACAAAAAACCTTTATTTTACTGCACTTGGGGTATGTTGTATTGATACCATCCTTAATCATCCTAAGGAAGGTTTATGATTGATTTTTCCGAGGATAATATTCACATTCAGGTCCTTGTCACCTTGAAATATTCAATATTCTACGATCATTGAATTTTCCCTAATTATCTATTTTATTTATCATAGATATTACTATTTCCTAAACCATATACCATTTTACATATGGTGTATACTTTGACAGTTATTTAATTATTTGGGTAAATATTGATAAATCTATATCTCTTACTTCAAATGGATATTTGATAAGGCATATTATTAAATTAATTATTCAATATATAAATAATGATTTATAATTGTACAATATGGGTGGGTATTGATTATTGATAGCCTCTTAATGCGTCATTAGTCTCATGGGATGATTCATTTGGTTGGACTACTTAGATGGTTTTTTACCGTACATTTTTTAACCCTTCTTGGGAAAGGTCTTGATGGTATATGTACCATGTACCTAAGAAACATGGCATCCAATACTAAAAGAATTTACCTCATTTATATTCAGTTGTTATTCATCCATGATATTTTTCATCAGTATATCTATAGATGCATTTCATTTTCAGGTTTTAGTTATTATTCATCCATGATATTTTACATCGACAAATCTATGGATACATTTCATTTTCAGTTATATAGATGGCATGTGTTTCAGTTTCATACCATGCCATAATTATTTTTCCTTAGCTAGTTATTTGAATGGGATGTGTTTCTAGTTGTTACCTTTCCATATTTTTTATTCACTTCCATTAAGTTTATTGATTATATGGCATGTGTGTTCAATTATTTACCTTCCCATATTGACTATTATCATTGATTTGTTATTTATTATGCTTTTCTTACCCTTAATGAGCATTTAATATCAAGGTTATTATGTTTCTTTCCCCATGTATCCAATAAGTGTACTGTTAAAGATATGCATAGATTTACTAAATGGATTATAGTTACCCTGAAATTTATTTATTTATATTTTAGAAATAAAAAAAATATGTTGTGATTAATGTAGTAATTTTTAATACAAGAATCATTTTTGTATATAGTTTACCAATACTACTAAACAAATCGGTCCTTTAGGGATTTATTCCTTGTAATAATTCCAATTTAATTGATATAAGACACCATCTCTGGGATTTTGGGTATAGGTTTCTACATAAGAGCTGGTAGAAAATTTATACAGATAGCTGGAGGAAAGATCTTTATTTGGAGGTAGGTGATCACTTTTTTCTTAAATTATCTCCATGGAAAATTTTTATGAATTCTAGTATAATGATAAAGTTATGCCCATGGTTAATTGGACCATATTAAATCCTTTATAAAGTTGGTTCATTTTACTATTTAGTGACTTTTCCTTCATTTTTATCCTGTGTATACAATGTTTTTTATGTTTCGATGTTAAGAAAATATGTGATGGGCCCATTCTGGTTTTGATCCCTGAAATAGTTTAATTGGAAGAGATTCATTACTATGAGGAACAAACTATTTATATTCTTGAAAATATTGAGCATGTATCATGGAATAAAGTGATTAAATAGGTTAAGTTTTATGGAAAACTAATATGGTTTAAGAGTCAATATGGGAATACGATTTTTTTTGAGTGAATGATATCCTTACTTGTATAATTAGTGAACAAAATTTCAAGGATGAAACTTAAAAAAGGGAGGAAGAATTTAAAAATTAGGGTAATGATAGAATAAATCATTTTAATGTCTATTAATATGAATTATTTAGTTATAATCATTATTAAAATATTAAGTGATATTTAAATCAAAAAGTAAATAGTTTTAATTATATTATTTTACTATAAGGTTTATTTAAATGATAATTTATAAATTATAGAATTTTAATGTGAAAAAAAAATATAAATATTGGAATTATCATATCAAAATTAACTTTTGGTGAAATTTTCATATCTAATGGAAAATATTGATCTTTCAGTAAATAGTGAAAAATACCGATTTGTATAAAAATGTCATGTCTTCAATAAATTAAGTAATTTTAAAGTCACATTATATTTTAATATAATTAAAATTAACATAATTATTATTTATATATATTTAATCCTAATAATTTCATTTTTATCATATTTATATTGAATTTTTTTATAATTTTATTTTTGGGTTTAAAATTGAGTTATTTTCTTAAAATTGTTTTAAAGTGAATATTGTCTCTAAATTTTAATTAATTAAAACAAACCTTAATTGGGAATTATTTAAATGATATTTATTTGATATATACAAATAAAAAATAATTTAAATTAATATAATGATTATTATTAGTAATATAGTTAATATAAAATCATTTTTTTCTTATAAAATACACATCTTGAAAAACCGTTTTTTCGTTTCGTCTACATGTTTTATTTTCAACTAAATTCTGCCATTTGTGTGAATTTTATTAGGTAAAATGAAATATTCATTATCATAATAATTCATATTATATTATAAGGTAAATTTAATTTTTGGTCATAATGAACAATGAAAACATGAAAAATATTTTTTCGTGGTTAAGGTTAAAAGGGTTTACTAATGAGTTTAAACTAAAAATATAAGATTTATAATGACCTAAAAAATTTCCCAAATTACATTTTTTGACCATATTTAGACTTTATCTCATTTAAGGCTTGATAATGGTCCATTTTGGATCCTTTTTTCATGTGAAAAATATGGTACACCTTTTTTATTTAAAAAATTACATGTTTGTTACTCACCTAACTAATAAAAGTCCACCCTCTATCCTCTCCTTTTCAAACCTTAAATTTAAGGAATAATCTATTAAAATTATATATTCTAGTGAATTTATAATAAAATTATCTTTCATTAATTTCAAAATAACTTTTAGTTTTAAGGTTTTAGGAAATTAGGAAAAAATATAATATAGTAAAGCCATAAATTAAAAGTGTACACTTATACTTAGTATCCATTTTTTCCAAAAAACAAGATTTTTTTTAAAAAAGGTTTTATTTTCATGAAATATCTTCAAAAAATATCTCTATACCTCACACTTTTCCTTATTTGTCCCTAAATCCCTATGAAAATCATTTTAAAATGTGGGATGAGGATAAAAAAAAATCATTAAGGGACAAAAAATTATCCAGAGAATATAATCATTACACAATTAATTGGATAGCTATAATTGGTCTCACCCTACATATAATCTATATCGATCTCACCCATTTTTCATGTTCTATAAAGGGACTCATCACTTCATATAAGTTTTATGAGGCTCACCCGTGATCTATATGGTGATCAACCCATCGTATTAGCTATATTGAGATCACCCATTTTTCATATAATTATCATGTACCATATCATGAATAAAATATTTTATTATTTAACCTTTTTCCATAAAACCCATTTTAAAACTCTTTTCAACCCAAATAAAACAAAATTGGATATCAAAACACCCTTTTATTTTAAAAATAAAATTTTAAAATATAAAACTTATACACATCATAAACAAACAATTTTATTTGAAATAACCATGTACAATTATAAATTAAATTTCAAATAATTGAGGATTTTTAATGGCGGAAAATTGTGTTCATGCCATAGAGGAAAAATAAACATTCCTTACGTATTTTTGTTGGAAAAATCACAAAGTACCTCATTTAGAAAAATAAAAAAAGATTCATTTCTAACCATTTTGTTAAAATATCAATCATGAGTAAAAATTACTTTATAAAATATTAATATAATTTTAAATAAATTCTTTAAAACATTTTTTTAAAAATGTGGATATGAAAAAAAAAGATAGTTTTAAGGAAAACTTTAAAAATGATTTTTTTAAAATAATATCTATTTCCTTAAGTCTATCCCATAACATATGTTCTTTATATTTAGGAATAATGTAATTATGACAATTATTTACTTTATTTAGAACTATTTCATGTTTATTATTCCTTTTATTTCACTTTTTACCATGTCATATCAATTACTTAGTTATTTAAGTTCAAATTGGATGTTTTGATGATATTTGGTTCAAAAGTCCAAAATGAATTTGGTATATTGACTACGGTAAAATATTTCATTATTATGTAATATCATAAATAAAAATAATAACATAATTATCATTTTTATACATAAATTTTACTTTTAAAACAAAATATTAAATATGTTTATTAAAAATGAATTATTTGACAGTCATGGAGATGGTATGTCATACATACGCATGAGTAATGTTACTATTTTTCCATGATCATTATGGAAAGAAGATAAGTCTTATACGATCTTTAAAGAATTATAATAATATCATAAATATAATATTACTTATTAAAATATAATAATATATATCGTTCATGTGTTGTGGTGATGATAAATGAATTAAACTGCTTCTTGGATGTGGTAGTCCACATGTACGCATAACAGATGTTACCATTTTTCATTACATGGAAAGGAAAGAATATAAATGATATATTATCTTTTTATAATGATAAATATTTCATTAATATCATTATAAATATTAATTACATCATTATAACATATTTTTAGATACAGTGATGGAAAAATAATTAAATCAGTTCGTGAGGCGGTAGTCTATTGTACACACGAACGATAAATTATTTTCCCATTAGATGGAAGAGGAGATGGATATAGGTGTTAAAACTAACTTAATAACATATATATATGTATTATACTATATTTATTATTTTATCACAGTTTAAAAGGGTTTTACGGATGTGTAAGAAGAAAAGAAACTGAATCATGAAGATAAAAACTATACCTCTTCTTTAGAACACCTTCGCTGCTTAACACCTTAACACCTCTAAGATTTGTATTATGCATTAAAAATAACTCTATAATGATAGTATGGATTATATAAAGGTATTTTTTAAGATATTATATGAACAAAATGGTTTATGATATGTGATGAAATGAGAAGTATAAGTTCTCTTTTATAAGAGAGGGTAGGGGCACACTTGGAATTTATCAAAATATTAAGTTATTATACATTAATTTTCAGTTTCAAGTGGCTCAAAAGTGATTTATTTATAATATAATATTATTATGGGTATAAATACCCTCATAAAATAAAAATATATATGTTTTAACTATATTTATACCCTAAATATTTTGGTTTTAACACCTATTTAACACCTATAACTCTTACCATGACAACATTTATTTTTACTATTTGAGGGCCAATATATTTACTATAAAATTAAAAAAACCTAAATAGACCATGTATGATATTTTCAATCTTATACTAATCAGTATAATGAATTTAGTATCTTTATAATTTTTATATCATTTAATAAAATATTATTGACTATAAAATATCCATAATGTCAATTTTAAGAACTTTTCCTTACATTGATTTTAATAATAACTTGAAAAAAATTACAATTTTAAAAAAATATTAAATACCCAAAATTTCAAGATCATATATAATTTTTTACTACATTAATTTTATAAATTTTAATTCTTTTAATATTTTTAATATCATTTATTTTATTTTTCCATTGATGGAATAAATACTCCATCATCATTTAGTAAGTATTTAAGGTAATTATTTATTCAAAAAAAAATTACCATGTTGAAGATAAATATTTTATATTTTAAAATAATATTTATAGTCTAACATATCTTTTGGATCACCCTATATTAAAAACATTACACTTATTAATAATAATAGTGTTTCCTTTTCTTTAAATATATTATTAAAAAGTTCATAATCTCGTCCAAGTGGCCCCAAAAGGTTATATATTTGAAATTTTTATGATTATGGTCAATATAAACTCATAAAAAATATTTATTCATGTTTTAAATTAATTTAGTGGTTCATATCATTTTATTTATAACCTTCATTACAAGATTTACTCTTTACCCTGGAAATTAAAAATAACATGGTTAATATTCATATTGTACAAAAATAAAATGGATGTATATTCAAAATTTGGACCCAAAAATTCCAAATTTGGAATCAATTTTTCAAAATTCAAATCACATATGTATCGGAATTTAAATTTAAATTAAATTGGAAAACTCAATGAAAAAATGTTTTTAAGAAAAATAAACTTTTTAAATATAAAATATTTTTATACTAAATTAAAGCGTAAAATCCATTTCAAAATAACTAATTGTATTATTTAAAAAAAATATCTAATTAAAATTAAAAAATAATAAAAATAATTATTTTACTTTATAAATAATTTTAAATAAATTCATTTTTTTAATAAAAATTAGTATTTTTCACTATTCTATGAAAAATCAATGTATTCAGAAAATTCTAAAAAATTCATCCAATGAGAATTTTGACATGTTGAATTTAAAAATTAAATTAATTTTTTAAAATAAAAATTATCTAATTTTAAAATTATACTTAAATTTATAATAAAAGAGTTTAATAAAACCATTTACCTTTTGATTTTAAGAATTAATTGATATATTTATAATGAATTTAAATACCAAATTCATGAATAATAATAAATATTAAAATTATTTGTTATATAATTACCTAGGTTGTTCTTTCTCCCCCTCCCATCAGAAATTGATTCCTTGAAATTTTAAACTTGGGCTCGGTAATCAGGGTTTGACTTCTCAAAATACCTTAGTTGAAATCTCACATTAAAAAAGGGTTTACAAAAATTCTAATTGAAAAGAGAGAAACGGAAGTAAAAATTTCATCTGAAATAATACATATTTAGGATTCCAAATATGATAATAATTAGTAAAACTTTGATATAGAAGAAAAACCTAACTCTCAAGTACTGATAGAGAGTGATAGGGAACGTGATCATGATAAATTTTACCATCACAAAACTGTAAATCTGTGATGGGTTAAAAGGCCATTTATTTCTCGATATAAAAAGTAAACATGAAATTTTTTCTTTCAATATATTTTTTCCTAGAGTTGAATAATCCCATTTCCATGTATACTAATTACATAGGTAAGTATACTTACATGACAAGTATAATTTCATCCTTTAATAAATTTTTACTACAATCTCATCCTTTTCTCCAAACGATGAGTATTCAAGATGATTTTCTCATATCTAAAGCATTAGAATCAGATTATATATATCACAAATTTCCAAAAAATAATAACTATATATTTCTTCTATATTTAGGAATTAAATAAAACCAATATGGTTAGGAGAAGATAAGATAATTCTCAAAATTAATAAACCTTTAAATTAATAAAAAACAACATTGAATCTCCAAAATTCATCAATAATATCCAAAATTCAACTTTGGTAATTAAATAAATAAATACCATTAATAGTATTAAAAATCATTCTATACTATGATTGAAACCAAAAAATTAGAATTATTTGATCAAATAGTCCTCCCAGAAAAATTTAATAATTAATTTCAAATAATATCAACCAATATTAATGTCTCATACTAAAATGTAATTTCCCTAATCACATAATCTCTAAGATATGATAATCATTTACATTAATCACCATAAATCTTCATTATGATCATATATTATTCTAAAATGTAATTTAACCTTGAATCCTCAAATAAAGTCCCATAACATTTTGTTTACCCTAATACTATAATGTTCTCCAAAAATTATAGCAATATTCTTTCAAAATAACATTAATTCCTTTTCCACCAAATCATTTTCAAATAATAATGGTTATCTATATGATAAAACATTTGTTCCAAAAATCAATACATTCTTCATTCATAAAATATTTTAACTAAAAATAAATTTTATACTAACCGGGACTTCACATAGGCTAGTGGTAGGTGATGCACACTTATCACCCTTTGGTTGTGGGTTTAAATCTTTCGGCCTTTTCAGATGCAACGAGTTGTCTCCCAACCCATGGGTTATATTTTTTCTAAAATTATAATAATATAATCCTCATAAAATTTCCTTAAATGTGATGAAATACTTAAAATAGCATTAATATATTCGACATTAAATAAATTTTTTTACTTTAAAGGTTATCTCATACATTTCATTTTTCATTCTAAACTGTAATAACCCCCGATTACCTCAAAAAATAAATTTTTTCAAAAAATATCATTACTCACCTTAAAATTTCAAAACTTAAAGCCTCAAACGGGGTTTTTAGGACACTAAACATATTATCAAATTTAAAATTATAATCCTATAATGGCATCTATAACTATGACGATAAACTCACATGAAATATCATAATCTCTAAATTTATATAAACCTTGATATGATACCAACTATAAGGACCCATCCTTAAACATTAAATATTTTAGTGACTTTAGACTAAAATTCACTTTCTTTTATTCTAAAATATAAATTATTTTTTGGGTTTTATATAATTAGGAAAAACTCTTACATTGTAAACTCATGCATTATAATTAGACACTAATATTCAGTATCCATTTTCCCACTAAAAAAATATTTTAAAAAATAATTTTTTTTTATTTTCATGAAATATATTCACAAATTTTATTTTTACCTCATCCTTTTCATTAAACATCCGTAAATCCATGTGAAAATAATTTTAAAATTTCTAATGAGCACAAAAATCATAGTAATGGACATAAAGAAATAAAATTATTAGTCCAATGGAAAACATGACAACCCCTATAATTTTTACCTTTATAATCATATTTTTTGATAATATGAAATAAAAAATTTACACATGAAAAAAAACTCATTTCTAATTGAAAACCTTAAAAACTATATCAAGGAAATCAAATACTTTTTTGGTAATTTAGAGCATCATATTCATAAAACTCTTTTAAAACCCCTTCAATAGGAAAAACCATATGGTAGAGTTACAATAAAATTATTTGTCAAACATAACCATTAACCAATTAATTAGAGATATATAATGTGTATCACCATTAATAAAAGTTATATCAGGCTCACCCATTATTTCATGAGTTATAATGGGGATCAACCCTTTATATAATTCATATTGGTCTCACTTGTGAACTATAATAGTGATCATCCCATCTTATAAGTTGTATCAGGATCACTCATTTTTCATATAATTCTCAAGTAGTATATTAGGAATAAAGAATTTTATTATTTTACCTTTTCATCATAAAAACATTTTAAAACCCATTTTAAACCCTAATAAAACACATTTGTATATCAAAATACCCCTTTCTTTAATAAAATATTTTAATAATATAAAACATACCCGAGTCATAAAGAATCAATTTTCATTGGAAATAACCATGGAAACTTATAAATTAAACATAAAATAATTTAGGAATCATGATAATGGGAAATTTGTTTCATGTTGTATAAGCTAAAAAAACATACCTTTTATATTTTTATCGAAAAAGTCCCAAAGTACCTCATTTATAAAATGAAAAAAAAGTTCCCTTTAAAAAAAATTGTAAAAAAACAAAACATGGGTAAAAATTAATTTAAATAATAATAGTATATTATTAAAAAACCTTCTTTAAAGCATTTTTATATTATATAGATATGGAATAAAAAGAATGTTTTAGGGAAAACTTTTAAATGATTTTTTTAAAATAAGGTTCCTTACTTTGAGTCTGAAACATCATGTAAATTTTTTATCATCTTGAATGATAAAATTACAAAAAAAAATTACTTTCCTAATAACTATTTTAATGTTTATTAATTAATTTATTTCTCTTATTACCATGTTATAATAGTTACTTAATTATTTATGTTCATGTTTGATGTCTTGATAAAATTTGGTTCATAAGTCCAAAATGACTTTGGACAAAGTGGTCATTATTAAATGTTATATTGAATAATAATCATGATTTAATTATCATTTTTATATATATGTTATTCTTTTAAATACAAACATTAAATGTTGTTTTTAAAAAATAAACTATGTCACAATCATGGAGACGGTAGGTTATACATACACATGAGTAACGTTTTCATTTTTTACAGATCATTACGAAAAGAAAGTAAGAATTAATTTATTTTTATAGAATGATTATTAAATAAAAAATTAATATTAATTCTTCAAATATACTTATATATATCATCCATTTTATGTGGTGATAAAAAATGAATCACACCACATCGTGGAGGTGGTAGTCCAATCGTATGCACGAATAATGATATCATTTTTCAGTGCATGGAAAGGTAAGAACATAAATGATATATTATATTTTAAGGATTATTAATATGTCATTAATATCATATATATAAATTAATTCTATCCTTATAACCATTCTTAATAAATGGTGGTGAAAAATGAATTACATTAATTCGTGAGGTAGTAGTCTGTCGTACACAAAAACAATGAATTATTTTCTTATTTGATGGAAGAGGAGATCAATATAGTTCATAAAAAAATCTAAATATATTTAAGATATTTTAGTTATTATTTTATAATGTTTTAAGAGGGTTTGAGTTATGTGTAATAACAAACAAAACTAAAACATGTTGATAAATACTATACCTCTTCTTTGGAAAATCTTCTTTACTTAACACCTTATGACCTCTAAGATTGGTATACTGCCTAAAACAATACCAGTATAATTAGGGGATAAATTATATGAAGTTATTTGAAAATATTTTTTATGAACCAAATGGTTTATGATTTTTAATGAAATGAGAAGAAGTTTCCTTTTATAAGAGTGGGGAGGGATACTCAATGAAATTTCATAAAATATTAAATAAATATAATTAAATTTTCAATTAAAAAGGGATAAAAAGTTATTTTTTATAATATAAGATGATTATTGGTAGAAATATCCAAATAAATTTTAAATTAGACAGTTTTGGACTATATTTATGCCCTTATATTTTGGTTTTAACCCTTATTTAAACCCTTTAACTCTTATCGTAATAATATGTTTTTTTACTATTTAAGGGTCAAAATAGTTACAATAAAATGAAAAAATAATTATAAATATACCATTTATGATATTATAAACCTTATAATAAACCTTATTAAGTTTTTAAAAAAATTAGTTTTATATCATTTAATAAACTATCATTTACTATAAAATATCCATAATGTCAATTTTATGAACTATTCATTATGTTGATTATAATAATATCAAGATAAAAATTATATTTCGTACTATATATTTTAACACATACCCAACATTTCAAGGTCCTATATAAAATTTTTCTATTTCATTAATTATCTCAAATTATATTTCTTTTAATATTTTCAAATATCATTAATTTGATTTTTTCATTAATTGAATAAATAATCTATTAGCATTGAGAAAGAATTTAACACAATTATTTATTTACTAAATATTGAAAATAAATTACCATGATGAGTAAAAATATTTTATATTTAAAAATAATATTTATATCCAAACATATCCTCTCAATAACCCCATATTAAAAACATTACAATTATTAAGAATAAGTGTGTGACATGTTTGACTTTTCATTAAATTAATTATTATAAAGGTGATAATCACATCCAAGTGGCCCAAAAATCTTATAAATTTTACCCTCTGATGACTATGGTCATGTTTTAATCATAAAAAAATATTTAGGATTTTTTTTGGTAATTTAATGGTACTTATCATTTTATTTATATCCTAAATTACATGATTTACTCCTTACTGTGGGAAGAAAATTTACTAAGGTAACTTTTCATGTTGTCAAAAATTAAAATAGAATTATTTAATAAATTTATACCTCCTAATTAAAAATATGGAATCCTTTTTTCAAAATTAAAATCATAGAATTTTATGATTTTAATTTAATATTAAACTGTAAAAATGCAACAAAAAATTGTTTTTTCAGAAAAAATACCCTTTTAAAAATAAAATGATTTTATAATACATTCAAGTATAAAATCAATTTCAAATAACATAGTTGTATTATTTAAAAAATGAACTAATTTATATTTAAAATTAATCCAAAATATAAATTGACATTGAAAATATATTAAAATAACATACATATTTCAAAAAAAAGTAGTGTTTTTCATTATTCCTTTAAAATCAATATTTTATAGAAATTATAAAAAACCCATTCTAGGATAATTTTCACATGATTAATTTACAATTGAAACAAATTTTTTCGAATTAAAATTATATAATTTAAAAATTAAACTTTTAAATAAAATATTATATGAAATGAGTTAAAAAAACCATTTCCTTTTTTATTTTTAGAATTAAATAATTTATTTATAATGAATATAACTATATAATATAGGAATAATAATAAATATTAATATTATTTATTGTATCATTTTCTGGGTTGTTACATTCAAAACCTTTTGTTTTATCTATTTCCTACCCTAATACCATCACTGCATCCCTCCCTATATCTTAGATGCCTGGATTTGATTTTCAATTCATCCTAAGAAGGATTTTGTTATTAACATTTAGAGGTTTCCTGAAGAAGAGGTATCGTACTTAACCAAGCATTTTTATTTTATTTATCCTTCCACCACTTTAAAAAAATATTTAATTATGTTGATATAATAACACCAGTATCTCCCATATACATATAATTTATTTAATTAATGGAATAAACTAAATATATCTCCTCTTCCATCAAATGGGAAACAAAATCATTATTCACATGTGTGGAGGACTACTTCCCCATTAAACGATGTGGTTAGTTTTTCATCATCTTTTCTAATTGATTGTTATAATGATGAATTTAAATTATATATGTTATATTTGTAACATAATTATACTTCTGGAGTTATGATATTACATATACCTTCTTACTTTCCATTCCGTGGTGGAAATGATAATGTTTCCCATGTGTACGGTGGAGTATAATCTTGTGAAGTGATGTGATTTATTTTTCATTAATGGATTATATGGAAGGTAATAAAGATATAGTTAATGATTATATGTAATATACATATTAAAATAATTATGATATTAATGAAATATTTATAATTTTGAAAATATAATATATCATTTTATTTCTTACCTTTTCACTCTATGAAAAAATGATAACATTGTTTGTGTGTGCATGTGGACTATCGTCTATACGAAGTGATGTGATTCATTTTCATCACTGAATAACATGAATGATATATAAAAGTATATTTAAATAAATTATATGTAATTTATGATAATATAGTCATTCTAGAAATAAAAAAAAATTATTTACCATTTTTCTGTAATGATCGATGAAAATTTGAAAGGTTACTCATGTGTATATACAGCCTACCATCTATATGATTGTAATTTAGTTCATTTTCAAAAAACATATTTCATTATTAGTTTTAAATTTATAATTTATGTTTAAATATGATAAATATTTCATGATTATTATTCTATATATGTTGAAATAATTACCTCTTTGAAAATGGTTAACACATCAAAGTCGTTTTGATACAATTAACAAAACTCATAAAAAATATGTTGTAAAATTAATCTTTTGAGTAATTTTATATGATATGGAATGAGATAAAATAAAAGTAATAATAAATTTTAAAATGGTTCTTAATAAATTAAATAATTATCATAAGTTTTTTATTTCTGAATATAAGGAACACACGAGATGAGTCAGACTCAATGTAAGGGACTTCATCCCAATTTCCTTTCATTGAGGTATATTTTGATGTTATGCACCTATATTATTTTATGATTTGTATATAAAGCCCATTTTAAATTTTATATTATTAATTTATCAATTATAATTATATTAAATTATTATTTTAATCAAATTTTTGGTTGGGGTTATGATTCAAATTCTTCCAAAGTGTTAAGGGACTTTCCTATAAAAATAATCTTTTAATGTTTCCCATCAAAATAATTTTCTTCCTTGTCTATGTTTTAGAAATTATTTTATAAATATACACATATGAAAATTAAGGATAAAGAAAGGATATTTTTTATTTCTTTCAAAGGTTTTAAAAAACTAATCTTTTTATGGAATGTTTTACTTTCTTTACAAAATACAAAAGGAATGTTCTATTTTAACATATATAGTGACAAGGAATATTTCTATTTGGATACCAATTTTTTGATGTTTGGATTACTCTAAAATAATTTATGTTTTATTAAAATAAAAACCCTATTTATCTTATTCTAGGTAATATAGTATTTTAAAATGCGGTATTAAAAATAAAATGGAATTTTGATATCTTAGAATGTTTTGAAAATGGGTTTAGATGAGTTTTTTTATAGTGTTTTAAGATGAAAAGGTGGAATCTTAAAATGTTTTAATTCATGATATGTTCCATGGAAATTATTTATAAATGGTTGAGACCCATTTTATCTACAGTGTGATACTATATAGATTATGGTTATGGGTGTTCCTAGATATCACTCCAATTCATTGGGTAATGATTATGTTCTCTAGAGAATTATATTTGAAGTTTGTTGTATAGTTATTCCAATTGTAATAGTTATATAAGGGTTCTATGATAAAGATGTCCCAAGGTACCTACATCAATTTTATATGCTTTCTAATATGTTTTCATGGAATTATTTTTATTTAAAATATAAGATAATTAACGTTTTAAAATAATGATAATGACCTTTTTGGGAAAAAATATGATTTTAAGAAAATTGTTTTCATGGTTTTTCATGTTTTTCACTAGACTAATGGTTTTTTTATTTCAATGTCATTTATTGTGATTTTTGGGCTCATCCAACATTTTTAAGATAAATTTAACAAGTTTTATAGATGGGTAAGGGAAATGAGGAAGTCAAGTTAAAAGTCATGAAATTTTTTTTATGAAAATAAATCATGTTTTATTTTAAAAGTTTTATATTGTTAAAAAAATAGACACTAATCGAAAGTGTTCATTTTTTATTATATGATTTTTTTATGTATGACCTTATTCTCTAAATATCTATACTTGAAAATATCCTCAAATATAAGATAATTAATTCTTGACTAAAAAATCAGGATTATATAATGTTTTAGGTTGGGTACATATATTGTGATAATGGATAAATGAGTTGTTATGTGGATATGAAAAGACCAAGAAAATGGGTTACATCACAACTAGCTTAGGTTTAGAGGCCCAGAAATTATTTTTCTTCAAATGGGGCATTAAAATCGTAGATATCAAGGAAAAAAAATTAAATGTATCATTATACCATCTCTATGTAAAGGGGAAACTAACTTTCCTCATGTTCTTATTGATACTGAATATCCAAAATATTTGAAAGAGTGAAGCATATGGAGGGATTCCTTATCCACGAGGGATATTTGGGGCACCGTCAAAATATAATAAATTATATGAATATTAATTTTTTTATATAATATACTCCCTTTATATATCATTTGATGACCAGGCCAATGAGGTGAATAATTACATAAATTTCCTAGAATCCCTAATATACTTTTAGAAGGATGTGAAACTCTATTCAAAATGAGTAAAGTAATTGTTAAATCTGAACTCAAGCAGTAAAATGGATATGATGAAATTTTTCTCATCAAGAAGAGGTTCTAAAGATACCTATATTCCCCTTAATCCATTATTATTAACATTTTTAATAAAATCTATTTATTTATTATCAGATTTATATAATCCTCACTCACCTATATTTTCCCCAAAATACTCTATTGGTGGTCCCATGATTGGTCTCAATATCCAACAAAAACTTGCAACAAATATGGAATGATTTCTAGAAACACAAGAGTACTTGAAAATGTTGATTTCTGATTTGTTTAGTGTATTCCAAATTCTTAAAACTATAGTAAATTCAATAAAATTTCATCACAAAGAAATCCATAGATGGTAATAGGTAAGGTTATTAATAGCCAATATTTTCTTAATCTTGTAGGTAAAAATTTCTTGTATTTCCTAATATTCTCATTTTGAGAAGTCTTTCTTGAATTCCAACTAAGATGTCAATCTTTTAGGATAATAGATTATTCGTTGGGACTTTCGGAGAATCTAACTCACAGTAGTATGAAAATATATTACCTCAAAAAATTATAGTTAAATAAAGAACAATGAACATGACACACTAAGAGTGTGACCTCAACCTTGACTAAAATATGTCAGTCCTTACCCCAACTGAGTTGGTTTTGATAGATAACCTAATAGATGTTGATGATATACCCATCTAATGGATGATGTAAATAATTTTAATGCATCACTTCCAGAAGGTATATGGACTAAATTTCTATTTTTTGGATTATATTTTTTTAATGAATAATGTCAAAACTTTCTAGGCATACATCCATTCCGGGTGACATTCAAGAAGTAGTTCATCTATAAGGATCTATTGAAATTTTGATCCTTTCATAAGGGGAAGGTCAGGTTTCTGGGCACTTGTTAAAGGTTTCTCAATAGGAAATCATTATAGTTACCCCATAGAGAGGGGAGTTGTTAATCGTGATCATATCTATAATAGATAAAATAAAATTTTATAATAGTTATTACACAGATTTTATCCTCAATTTTAATCAACTAATGTATTGTTTATAATTTTATTTTTAGTCACTCAACCACAAGATCCAAAAATTGGGGATCATTCTTTAATGTCCCAACTGGCTGCTGATAAATATTCATGTACTACTTCAATGACCATTCCTCCAAGGTATACTAAAATTATACCCATTCTGGTTGATCTAATCCAAGATCATACGCCAATTCCTATTATTAGAACTAATTATGTCTTGGAGGATGAATTATTTCTTAGAACACAGTAATAATTAATATTTAGAAGTATCTCGGTATTGATATGTGATATCCTCTTACAAACATGGGTGACCATTTGCAACATTATTTCAATGTATTCATTAGAATAGGCTTCAGTTTGTTTGACTACCATGAGATTCATCAGGATGTGAGGAAAATTCTATAGTATTGAGAGGGAGGAAAATTATCACACTAGATTCTTATAAGATAAAGGCTAATGCTACTATCCCCAAATTTCTGATATACTATGCTTTAACAAGATTTAAACTATGAATAGGTAGTTCAGGAATAACATCATGTGATTGGATGGAAGTTTTCTAATGTAAAATGTATGGAAGTTGAGTTTTCCACTGCTAATGAGAAACTCGGATCAAACCAAAAAATCTTGGAAGAAGAAGAATATGGAACAGTGGGTGAGGTAGTGGAAGAAAATAGTATTTTTTATGGATTAAACTAAATCCATAAGAATTTAATAGCCTCAAAATGGGATTGAAAAATATTTACAACCAATCAATTCACTCTAATCTTTAGTGTGGAATTCTCTATTAGACTACCCTTTTATAAAAAATAAATAAAGAGACTCCAATTTTGTTAGTACTCCTTTATTCTGAGTATCTATGAAACAAAAATTCACATCGTTCTCTATATTATTATAGAATATGCCATTTTTTATTCAACCACTTTAGATGATTCAATATTTTGTGAATCACCTAAATAAATTGAGTTCTATAAAATTTTAAACTATCAAAAATTTGATTCCAAACCATAATAAATTTCTCAAAGTTGTGGCTCACAAATGGGTGTTAGAATATGAACCATAACTATTGAACTAGAGTTTTTCTATCCAATAATGAATTATGAATGGTTTGGCTTGAAGGGGTTATTTAGGTAAGTAATTTTTGGAAATGAAGTGATCTAAATTTTTTCTTGGTAAAGTGCCTAGTGAGACTATCTTGGAAATTGATAAGATCATATCATGTGCCTTAATATTTTTTTTGTCACCTTATCCTTTTTCTAGGACTTATACAAGAATCTCTTATTGTCTAAGGACTCAACTTTTTCTCAAATGACCTCCTTTTAGTTTTTAAATATGATAATTTTTATGCCTATTTTTTCTTCTATTGTAGGCACACCAATGTTAGTGATATGGATGATATTTAAGGTTTCAACACATGGTTTAAACAAACCAAGGTATGAGAGAAAAGAATAAAGTTATGTCATAATCATTATTTGATAATGGGATGATGAAGAAATGTATAACATTATGGTTGTCGAATCAATTTGAATGGGTGGGAGGGTGGATTGCGTAAATAATAACCCAAGTATCCTGAATTAGGTATGATTAAATAGGATAGGTACATAAGGGAAAACTATCAACTATATTTTAATTATGGGTTCTATTAAGATTCTATCAGGGGATAAAGATATTAGAGGTCTTTACCCTAAGGATGAGATGCTTCTGGTTAATAGTACAAAATAGAGGCACATTTACATATCTGTATTGGGTAATCTATGCCTATATAGGATGAAGTTTCCTTTGGAGTTTCATATTATCATTATTGATCTCCATATAAGATTTATGGGTACCCAAACACTTAAGAGATGAAATATGATAAATTGACATAAATATTCATGGAGGGTTTAGGTTCATAGTAATATTCATCATCATGATCATAACACGTTATTAGGGTGAAGAAATATGATATTTGGTTTTTATAACTTTTTCATGGACCAAGATGTTTCAATGAGCATAAGTTAACTTTTTCTATGAAAATATAGTGGGCCCCATGAACTTAATGCTTCATTCATTTAGGCCATATGTTTTTCATGGACCAAGAGTGTCCAACGAGCATAACTAGAATTTTTATAGGAATATATGGTGGGCCCTATGATATATTTTACACTATAATTTATTCTCTAAATATTACCTAAGACTCATATAAGGGATACATAGTGAGAGAGGACTTGAAATTTTTCTAGGCCGCCATTTGTGGGTTTTTAACCTTACAATTTTTTGTTTTTTTTTTATTTTTTTTAAGTTTGTGTGATTAGGAAGTTATAGTGATATAGTTTAAGTTAATATAGATTTGAACTAATATTATATGTTTTAGGTTATATAACTTTTACATAAAGTGAAAGGGAAGGGAAAAATTGACAATTTATATGGGCATCGAGTGGTAAAGACACCCCACCACCTTTTGAAAAAGGAATAAATATTATTGTGATAAAAATTAAATATAAATGTTCTTATATCATGAATAATGATATGGGAAAGATATATGAGGAGTTATGGATACCCATATTCAAATAATTAGTTTTATTATAGTGTTTTTAGGGAATACAACGATTAAAGTTCATTCCCCTCATCATGATATTCTTCTCCTTGACAAGCCAAAATGGGGATTCAGCGATGTGTTGGGAAATGTGTGTGTTCCAATAATAAGTGTCCCTTATATTATGATATGATCATTACCAAAATACATGGAATAATTAAGTAAATATATAAAACATAAATAGAAAAGTATGACTTGTATAAGAGGGTCTATTTAAAATAGTTAATGGAAGAACTCTGGACCAGAGCTTCCAGTGTATAGGATTTTCTTATCCTTTATAAATGAGTAAATATGGAAGCTTTTTTATGGTTTAGTCTAGAGTATATTTAATCTAGGCATAATTGCATATCTCTTGTCAACAAGAATGATGCTTCATATAGTTATTGTGATTTTGGGGTATTATCATGGAATAGGTTCATGGATAAAGAATCATATACTGAAGGACAACACATAGTTCTAGTTTATATATAAGAGTGGTGGTATTTTCATGTTTTATATACATATCCCTAAGTTTTATAATACCATATGTAATAACACTCATATTAAATGGTTTTATGAATATGGAGTTCATGTTTGGGACTAAGGTAGTGAACATGGGTGTCAGTACGTATCCCACTAGAGAAGGAATCAAGATATATGTAGTTCTTGATCATGTTGAAGCCTCATATATAGATCCCCCTAATATTATGAATATAGGGAATAAGAATTTAATTCAAGTTCTAAAAACCCATGCCTATTACGTAGAGTTTAATGTCATATAACAAGGATGTGGTTCTTTACCTTTCAGAGGTGGTACATCGTAATCATGATTATGGGGAAAATCTACCTGAATCTCTATGATCACATGATTCATGCACAGTGTGAGAAATAAGAGGTAACATAGGGACCTCCCATGTTTCTTTAGTGTACATTAGAATATAGAAACTGAAAAATATGGGGGTTAATTGAGATTTTCACTCCATAAATAGAGGCTTATTATATTAAGTCATTTCATATTATGGAACATTCTAGTGTAGAGAAAAAATTCAGATGCCACGAAGTTTGGTCATATGATTTGATTGTTATAATAATTTCAATGTTTTGTAGGATGATCCCAAATGGTTCTTAATGGACTGACTATCATATGAGGAAGTTTTTCACAATTTAGACTTTATGAAACCAACTTCCAAAAAATGTTATATGGAATTGAAGAGACTATGGATGGATCTAGGGAATATGACCCTAAACATTTAAATGTATCCTGAGATGTTAGGAATCATGAAACATGTAGTTATTGATTATTTCCCCTTGCATCTAACTCAAATACAATGGAAGGGGGTATTATTCTCTTTCTCAAATTTTAGTTGGGCCTATGAAAAGATATCTGGGTTTCACTATGTATATTATTCCCATAGCAATCAAGACACATGTAGTTGTCATATATTCTGTATATAGATCAAGAACATATATAGGAAGAGGTTAATTTTCATTTGGGACTATAATTGGGCCCAAGATAAGAATTTTTTATTCCATTACACATCATGCCTTGTTATATTAGTCCCCAATGTAGATTAGGCTATTACATAGGGGTTAGGGAATTTATTATTGATGAAATTTATAGATGTGATTGGAATAAAGGATCCTGACATCATTGTCTATCCAGAAATAAAAAGAATCAAGACATATGTAGTTCTTAGGATATGGTTTCCTTATATATATATATTTAAATCATATGCATGAAATAATGGGAATTGATGCTCTGAGGCATGAGAGAATTTTGTTCCAAATACTTCCAAATGGAGTGCTCTCCAATATAGGGGAGAAATAGGTGATGAAGAAGGTTCCACTCTAAGGAGTTTAAAATTCATGTAGGATAGACTTGAGGGGAATTTATTTAAAGGTCATAATGCTCAAATTAATGTATGTTGTAATTTAAGGTCAAGTGACAAGGAACTAAGTGTTGTGCGGTTTAATGTAATATTCCATGAACCAAAACTATTTATTTTTAACATAATGTTGTTTGGGAATTTTCATCTAGTTTAATATCATGTGACTAATATGATCTTTTAGTAGTTTACAGTCATATATAAATGATTTTCTTATATAGTTTAGAACCTTACAACACAGAGTTTTTTTATATTTTTTATATTCTTATATATCAAACATTATTTCTATGTGATATATCTTGTTAAGTACTATTTTAGAAACCTATCATTATTAAGAGATTTTATGTTTTCTCAATACATATTAATTATGGAGTATACCCCATTGGGGTAAACCTCACATATGATGTAAGTTCAATCACACTCTGGTTCTAATTTTGGAAGCTTCTTCCTTAGTATAATTGGAGCCTTGTGAACCACCATTAGGTCTCCATAGAGGAATGAACATAGGAGAAATTTATTATTTATATCTTATAAAACCAAATTTTAGTAAATTTTCAAATTATTCATTGTGTAAAATATCTTTCCATCAAACTTATTCAATTCATCTATCTATTTTTTGGATTTTTCACTATTTGACAGTTAGTTGAGGATAGAGACACAAAGTGATCGAAGTTGAAATTTTAAGGAAAAAATGGCCATTTTTCTATACAAATACAAGTATATATATTATTCAAAGAAATGTAAGTTATGGTGTGATAATCAAATAAATCATTTAATTACTTTTTAGTCCATGAATTATTATTTTTATTTGTGATATTTTAAATGATATTAGAGAGGTTAATATTGAAATCTTATATATATCCATTTATCACTGTATTATAGTTGGAGGAATAATTTTATTAGATGTTTTATTATTGATAATTACCATTTCATTCAAAGGAATTGAATTTTTTGCCATTTATTTTCAATATTTTGTAAGAGACACCACACCTGGTGATGATAATAGATTTTTCTTCAACCCTGGTGAGGGGTAAAAGCTCATCCGACTTCGAGAAGAAATTGAAAGAGTAAGGATGTAATTGAAATACCTAATTATAGGTAGGGGATATCACCCTGTTATAACCATTAAAGATATATATAATGTCTAGGAATATCTAGTGTTCTTCATCGAATCTAGAGGTTGATGAATGAAGTTGTCCTGTGTCTGGAATATATGAAATTTTTTGGTGAAAACCATGTAGTATTTTTTTCAACATCATCTAAATGTATCCTAGTATTTTAACTTGATGCAAGACCTTGTACCCTAATTTTTGGGTGTCATATATATCATCATAATCTTTCAACGTAACAGCTAGAGAATCCCCCATGAAATGCATCTAAGGAGGACTCCATAAAAACCTCATTTATAGAGAACCATCTAATGGTTTGGTCCATCATAAAGTGTGAAGTTGACGACATTATGAAATATTTATTCTCTTTTGACCAATCCAATGGGAGTGTAGCAATCTTGAGATAATCAATGATTACGGACATCTAATCATCAGTTATTTTGGACTATAGTTGTGATGCATCTTCCTTGTTAAGGGATCTATGAATATGATTTATTTTCTCTATATCATAGGGGATGAAATTGGTGACAATCCATCAGTTCTTTATGTGGGTAATAAATTTTTCATAATTATAATCTTCCAAGGTTGTGGCTATATTGTCTAGTGAATCAAAAAAGATGTGATGTGACTATGGGATATGAGTTATAATTGGATAGATATGGAACCTATAGTTGAGATCTTGAGCATGATCATTCATAGGGATAAATTTCAATTTATATATGGTGTATTCATAATTAATTTTCTATCACTATCTATTATTCACTTTTGATATTTTTTTGGACCACTTATAGATAGATATCCATCACCAAACTAGTGATGAGTTCATGGTATTTATCTTCATTATTGGACTATCCTCCATATAAAAAAACATATCCATAAGGATAACACCCAATGGGGAGATAAAGACAGTTACTAGAATAACCTGAAAGTCCTTTATATCATGTATTATTTTCCTTGTTTAACTTATGGGAGAATAATCAAATTACAACTCCACCATTTGGGGAGTGTTTCATGTAGTGATAACCCCTTTAACTAGGAGTCTTGTATCCACTGATGTGTTTTCTAGAGAGGGGTGTGTTATAAAAAAATATATAAAGGCTTTTCCTTTTATTGATTTTTGAGATACAAATCAAATATTAAAATTATATAAAATTATTACACATCATTATAAATGTCTATTCAATATCATATAGATTAGTATATACTTGAGTGGATCAATATGAGACATGAAATGGACCTCATAGTGTTGTAAGAAATGTTTTAACTTTTGTACCACAAAGATCTTCCATAGGAAGAACTTATCAATGTACGAATATTGTGGATCAGTATGAAGAATTATCTTGATGAGATAATATAACTTGTTTTACTTTCTTATTTCATTTTTTTAGGTGATAATTAGGACAAGTGACCACTCTAGGGATGATGCATAATGAATGTGTGCACTACCTTCAACCAATGAATTCAATACTTGTTGGTGCATGAAATATTAGTTAAGATAGTCAAAATATTTCTGATAATAATCATCCCTTGGTAGTTCATTACTTTCTTCATCAGTTCGGATAATGATAACCACTACCTAGAGAAATTGGTAATTAATAACCGAATATAGGTGATCCACACTTGGAGTCCCCTAAATTACTTGAGATTTTGAAGTGGGGGAATATTAAGAATCTCCTAAGTCTTTTTGGGATCAACATCAATGCATATTAGTTTACAATAAAGTCAAGTAACTATCCTAATGTGACCCCGAAAGTGAATTTAAGTGGATTAATCTTTAGTTTTTATTGAAAATGTTTGTTAAAAACTGTTTGTAGGTTGAAAAAGTGATCAGAATAGTATAGATACTTGACCACCAGATCATCCAAACAATACCCCACTATTTTTCCCAAAATGGGATGTAATATATTATTCATGGTGTATTGATATGTATTTTCTATTTCCTTTAGGTCAAACATCATAACCTGATAATAAAAAACCCCTTATTGTGCTCATAAAGTAGTGGATTCTTCATATTCATAAGAAATGAGTATTTAGTTATAGATGTAATACCCATATATGAAGGAGAGGATTAAAAAACTGATGTGTAGTCAATAAAAAAATCTACTACCTTGATAGGGAAATCAACTTTTAGGTAATGCTGGTTTAAAGATCTAATGTCAATGAAAACTTGATTTTTAATATTCTCTTTCATGACCAGGTCTAGATTGGATAACCACTTTGGGTAATAGATATCCTGATTAAATTTTTCCTTCATGGTCTTATCCACATCATCTTCCATGCTTTGAGTAAGAGTAGGATGTGTTCGACTTACTTACTTCTTATAACTAAAATGATCCTAATGAATCCCCATATGATGGGTGGATACCTTAGGGTCTAATATGAGGATCTCAGTGTAGTTCCAAGAAAAAACATTTAATTATTTTTTTAATAAAGAGATGTATTCCTTATTCCCTTTGGGTAAATGTTGTAATTAATCAAGATGTTTCGTTGGTCCTCCTCTATATAGAAATTAACCTTTTTAGTTTTTCCACATTAGTCGAGGAACCTTCCTAAAATGTTGTCGGGTCCATAATATCTTATTCTTATTTTACTTCTCCTCTTTTATCATATTCATATTCACTATATAGGATAGTTGAGAAGGCTAGAGTGTAAAAAAAGTGCATTTTCACATTCCAAATATGAGTTAAATATCCCCCTTAGAGCTCCAAATGTGAAAATGTATCATTATAAAGGTAGATGATACCTTCAAGGGTTCTTATATCAGGAAGAGATAATGTTTACTTCTCTTGATGTTCAAGAGATTACCCTAGTGCGCTGATGTGGGAGGAATTAATAAACCTCTGTGAAACATATGGAACAATATATATCAAAAAGGAAAAGGAAAATATCTCTATATATTTGGAGATCCATATACCCTATTGATGCCTTTATCCTAGAGTTAACACATCATTCTGGATGATAGGGAGCACAAATTCATCACTATGCGTGCACCATAGATTAGTGATGGTGTCTTTCAAACCATTCAGGTTCATGGAATTTTAGTATATCATTTACCTCTAAGTGTTTCCCCTCTCTATTATAGAATGATTCCTCTATAAACTAAGAATAAAAGGAATCAAAATGATATTCATCATTATACAAAAATATATCTTTAATATTGATTGTATACTTTAGGAATTTATCATATGATGAAGGTATGATGACATTCTAATTGATCCATAACCTACCAAATATAATTTCGAATTATGTGTCTTGTTGGACCACGATGAATTTAAATTTAGAGAGAATATATCTAAACCGAGTCTTCAACTTGATATTTCCATGGTATATTTGATGCCTTTTATTATACCCTTTAATGGTCAACTTGGATAGAGGAAGGTCACTATCAGTGTAACCCATATGTATAAGTGTTTGGGATAGAATTAGATTGATTTTGAATTCATTTTTCACTAAATATCAATAAAAATTGATATCATTCATCTTCCCAAAAAGATATAAATGTCTAATGTAACCTTTTATCACATATTCATGGTTTTTTTGTGAATGATTTGATCTCATAACATCCATTCAAATTGAACTCTATGTTATATACCTCTTCTATTACCACTTCAGTATCAAACACCTATAGTGTAGAAAGAGAATCAATAATGGCCTTCCAAATCTCTATTGATAGACAGAGAGAGTTCAATATTGAGTTCTTGGTCGGAATGATGTCCAATTATCTATGATATCATATTTTCGAACCATCAACCTATACTTCCAAGGAGATATTTTATTTTGGAGTTGGGGTTTCAACATCATGGGTGTGTGAACTAGAGGTGTCTTTTAATGGCTAGGATTAGAATGTATCTTTGGTATTTTTGTGATGTGATATATTGAAATATGTATTTATCAACCTTAATCAGTCAAATAGATTATTAATATCTGATCCTTCAATGTGATTAGTTTAAGGTGATCTCTAAAAGGCATAATATCGTCTTGATTTTATTATTTCACTCATTAGAGCACTAATCAATGAGTCTCAATGACATAAATGGCCTATATAGAGATTTTTCTCAATTGGCATGTCTGTTGTGGACTCATCTTCATTTCCTTTATGAGCTCTTTCTTATTATCCCTATTTTTGTGTGTTAAGGGTCATATATATCTTCTTCATCGGAGAATAGATTTATCAATTAAATGAAAATGAATAATTCTTATGATGATTTTTCATCTTAAGATTATTCCATTTTGTGGGGTGGTTTTTATTGGATCATTTTTTAGGATAACACCCATCTAACTAATGTTAGAGGTAGGAAATCCTGATGGTTTTTCTTCAATATGAAAATTTCTCAAATTTCCACTTTTTTGATCAATTCTTATTTTTTCTTATTTTCCTGCCTTTGGAGTGTTGTGATATCATATGGAAAGAGTCATTCATAGTAGATGGAAATGGATTGAAAACTAATTAATTCAACTATGCCCTGAGTATGGAATGTTCTCAATCAATTATTTTCTAGAAAATCCAAGCATCTAACTTTTTTCATGTCTGTTTGGGATCTACTATCATTATTATTCCTCATACGATGAACAATTAGTAACATATGTTATTTATTTTGATGTCATTCCCATCTTGACCTCCCCAAAACCAACTATTTTCTAGATAAAATACTTAGACACAAATAAAACATAAATATTATGTCCCAACATTTGGTGGTAGGAGAAATAATCTAGGAAATAAACAAATATAATTTCCATGGGCCTCCTAAATTCTGGTAGCTTGAGGTGATTATTTTCCATTTATATAAGGAAAAATCCTGGAACTTTATCCTTTCAAAAGGAATAGTTTTTACTCCTATAGTATTTAAAAATTAGGTGACTCTGGTCCTTTTACCACTATATATAAAGCCTTGTTTTTTTGTGCTCATTTAGGAGGGGTGTCATATTATATTGGATAGGATTAAGGTCTTAGACTAGTGTTAGAGATAGCTTAACAATGATAGTTTCTAATTCCACCCTACCATTAAATTTCCCATGAACCACTGATATGCTTTGAGTTCCAACTCTAGTTCACCGAATAGTTTTCTCTAAACACGCATCCACTGCTTCCAACTCATGGAACCCACTAGGAAACTTCATTTAGATGAGCAGTGTTTTCAACTCATATAAAATATTTAGTATGAATATCTCAAATAAATACTCTTACAAGAGCTACAGTTATAGGGAATAAGTTAGAGCTTTTCTCCTATCGATTAATTATGAAACTCTCTCATTTTTATGATGTTATAATTTGAGAGATCAAGGGAAGTCATTTTCTTAAATGTGGACCTAAATTGATAAAGAAATTTATAGTTAAATTTTTTCCAATTGGGCATATATTTAATTGGAAAATTGTTATAAAAGATGAAAGTTAAGTATTCCAAATTTTGAACAAAAAATTGGATCTTGAATTCCTCTTACTGGTCTATTTTTTCAATCATAGGTACATAAAGAGATATGAAATACATAAAGTGTTTCCTCAGGTTTCTAGTGACATTGAATATAGGTATTGTGGGATTTTTAAAATTGGGTGGAGGAATTTCATCAACCTACTAAGGATAAAGTTTTCTCTTTGGTTGTATAGGCACTCATTGAACCTATATTACTTCTATAAGTGTGAAAATAACCTCAATGGAATGAACTATATTTGGAGAAACAACTATTCAGGATAAAATCTAGATTGGATTGTCTTTTTGTTATTATACCATAATCATTGGATATTGATATGCTGCTTTGGAAAATCCTTGACCATTTTCTTAGAGAAAAGATGAATGGAGAAGTTATGAGGGGAATTCCTAGTCATCCTTAGTCATCAGGTTTTGATAGACTAGTTTTTTGAGGGAGTATCCTATAGGAAAACTTATCTACACCCATACTAGTTAGGTTGAAATGTTTTGGTAAATATTCATTGGTTATGGAATTCTCACCTTTCCCTACAATTTATAATCAACAATAATATTTCCTTTGAAGAATTTTTTGTTGATTCACTTCCATTTTTCTAATTTAGATTCATATTGGAAAAATTATTCCTCTATAGTTGGTGCTTTAACTTTATCAAGTGGTGCATGAAATCTAGCAAAACATTCCCCTTTATCTTTATGCAATGTACACTATATAGATGTTAAATGAATATTGGGAGATGTGTTTTTTAATTTTTCTTTGATTCCTGGTGTGTACACCATTTTTATACACTTTAGTGTAATTTTCAATTTTCATCATCACCTCATCATCTGGTACCTCAGTAACTATATCGTGAATTGTGTCATACATGGGATTGATTTTGACTATATTTACTAAATCACATAAAGCAACCCAATTCCTATCATCATCATGATCATCATCATGAAAAGGTTCAAATATTTTTTTTATTTGGGTGATCTAAATTGGCTAATATCAATATCATAATTGCATCCTTATTCTAGATAATTGTTATGTAAATCATCTAATGACACTAATTTGAATTGATTATCGAAAAATTTCAAATCAAATTTCTCATTTTTTAAATGGGGGATCCCATATTGTAAAAACCAAGGGGGTGACTTCTAAGTCATTAATCATAATCATGAGAATATAAAATTATTTAGTGGAGGAGGTTGTGGTAATAATTCCCATAGTCTTATGAATTGGGGTTAATGTAGTATTTATTCTATTTTACCCCCATATTTATAGGGTTTTGATAGTCCCAAAGGAAATAGTGGTAATAGAAATTATGAAATTTTACCCATCCCTATGGGATGGGTAAATGTATGTATTGTTGCTCTGGTTGTTACTACTATTTCCTTATTAAACATTTTGGATTTAGTTGAGGCATGGATCAAATTAAAATCATGAAATTAATGTGATATCCATAATATTGGAGGTATACCTATATCTTAGAACCCCATTCATATTTTTTGGGAGTTTTTCTTAACATTCTTGGCTACCTAACATATCATTCTATCGATAGGTCATTCCTATTAGTCACACTATTTATTAGATTGTGGGGGTAGCTAGTTTTTGACATCTGGATCAGATGGAATATACACCTCCCAGACCTAGAATTTGGATTTACATGAAAATATTCCATGATTACATTTTGGGATGACTCTACTATCCTAGTTTCATAGTGAATTACAATTCTCTATACTATCCCCATCAATGAATATTCAAGTCAGACGAGGCATTCATGTTCTCATATCAAAAAGTCCTTAGAATATCAAGAAAACACACTGAATATTTGCGTGGAGACCCTAATTTTTTTAATCTAGGACACTTAAAGGTTATACAAGTCAATTTAATGGTAGATAATATCAATTATTGAGAATTGGTTGGTATTCCCATCAAAATAATTGAATTTTATTTAAGATAATGAATTGTATTTCATAATATAAGGAATAGATATTGGATGCATTCAAAACTTAATACCTAAGGAAGATCGTAATGATAACTATCCATGGTAAAAAACATTATGGGAATATTTCCATCAACCATATGCTTCTATATATTGATGTAATCCTTCACATTACAAGAAAATATTTTTTCTCTATCAGGTCTGACCATAGATGTCACTTTTTTGCTAATTTATCATGACTAGTCATTAGCCTAAATGGGGAACTGATAAAAGAATATGAGATATAATTACTGGGTGATATATTTTCATACAGTAACTTTCTATATGATGTTTAGGTTTAAGGAATGATGGAGGAGGAAATAAATTCATGTTGAGATATAGCATAATTATTGGGAGGATTTCTATAGTGCATACCTGAGGATATCCATAGGGAGAATTTCTATGAATAACCTCCATATTATCATGGTGAGGACCTATGTGTTGTGTATCATCATCATCTCTTAATAAGGATCTATATTACCCCTAATTTTTCACGAAAGATATTATATAGCCTTAGGGACATAAGTGTTGATCAGAGTAGAAATATCATCTTTACCTTGAGATATATAATTTTATTAACAAGACCTCTATATCAATATTCCCAATAAAATGATTTGGGATGTATATGCATGATCATGGAACCTTTGGGTGAAAAACATATGTATTATCCTTGGATTATTCCTATGATATACTAACTTAATATCTAAGATTTAAGAGTTATATAAGAATCCTATTTAGTTAATGTCAGAATATATCTACGAACCTTTTCAATTTTCATAAGAATATGACATAACTATTGAATGGATTCTAAAAATAGTATTCAACCATTAAGTTATTGGTAGGAATATGAAATTTTATTAAGGCCATCGTATGTATATGATGATGAACCCTAGTTGGAATGGGGATATATTCCACACTCAGATTTATATCTTCTCCAAAAAACATTGTAAATATTCCACAATGGGAGAAATAATATACACCATATATGATGTACCCTTTGAAGTGAATTAATCAATGTATTCATTAGCAAGAGTAGGAATATGTGTATGAATACTTTTATTCACTAGTACATCTTGATGGTAGTATTTCACTACTGAAACAAGGATATACTGATAACTTTTCAATGCATTAAAAGTGATATAAAACTACTTGAGGATCATGATCAAAATATACTAATAGCATCCCCAATAGGGATAAGAATATGAGCCCATCCATTCTTTCCATCTTCCAATTTAAAATGTTGGTATATATCCTTATGATAATACTAAGGGTATATATATTCCCAAGTGTAATTTTTTGGGATGTGATGGTCTATGTACTTGGAATGGTAATATATAAATAATCCTATATTTTTTTCTTAATCAGATTATGTTAATGATAATCCTAAACATGGGAATGAATATGTTATTTCCCTTGAGTAACTATTTAAATATGTAAATACGCTACTCTGGTGGTGGTAGAAATAATATTGTCTTTGACCTGGGAAATCATTTGAATATTCTACAAGATCTCTTCTTTTGATCCTAAAATATACTGAAAATTCAGAATATTCTGAGAAGGAATATGTTCCTACTTAGTTATCTCTATTATATACTGATATTCATCTTTGATAAAATTGGTAGTATGATCCGTATCCTATTTTTCTTCAATCTATTTAGATATTCTAGCAATCTTGATATATAAAATCTAGAATACTCTTCTTCTCATGAGTTTCCAACTGAGAAAGAAGTATTTTCCATTTAGGGTCCAAATATGATCTCTTTATGACTTCCATAATATGCCTAATAATCAATTTTAATGAAGTAGGTATATTTTCATACACCATTAACAGTATTATTCATCACCCATGTGAGACCTACGTGGTGCCCTGGCTTGTATGATCAACTTTGGGGCCTCATGATAGACCTCCTCTACAACCTGTTAAGGAATATGGGATTCTCGACACTGGATATATTGATGGATGACAATGGGAGCCCTCCTAGGTAGCTTCTAGTTTATAGGTAAAACATGGTTTCCCTCCATTTCCACCTTCCAAATATATGATAGGATCCTATTTCTTTATTCTAATGGATGATTTTCAAGAATTTGGTGTTGGTTTTGTGCATCACCTGATTATCAGTCGTGATCCTCCTCAATTGATGATGTGATTTAAATTTCTTCCTAAATTTGAGGTATCCATGCACTACCTCTAAGGTCTATCTCGTGACATTGATGTGGTACCCTATAACCATGTTGTTTAACATCTATCATTAAAGTAGTTTTTTTGCATAGTGTCCTTGGAGGGGCCACAGCCTTAGAGGAAATAAGAAAATGCATGTGCCTTCTTGGGGATAAATCCATCAGTTTAAATGGAAGGGATCTCCATTCATAATCTATGAAGTAAACATATTAGTAAACAAAAAAACAAGAAAAAAATCAGTGAAATATCCTAATATAAAAATATTTGATAAATATCTTTGATAATTTTTGGGTAACTTTACCATGTACATATTCATACACATGCATATATATATATGTGTGTGTCTGTGGTCAAAGTAACTCTTGTAATGACCCAAGGTTTTAGATCCATTAAAATACATACTATGTTATATAACCTGTGTTACATGCTTTACCAAATGTGAATCAACTACAACATATTAAGAAGATATTTTTAACAAATCTATAAAAACACTAATATGGTATAACATTAATAGCTATTACCTTTAGTGGATAAATAATTAATATGTGTTTAAATTGAAATATGTTATAATAAAAGAAATTTTATTTTTATAGTATCTTTTTTGAAAATTGTATTTAAATTTTTTAAAAACTTATATTTTGTAAAAAAAACATTTCTGAACTCCCCTCATGAAAATTTACCTAGTAGGAATTTTTAAATTTTTTCTAAAAAATTGATTTATTTTGGTTGTAAATACAAAATTTCCGGTTTTATCATTATGTAAACGTATCTTATAAGTTTTAAAAACATTTTAAGTAATAAAATATATATTTAAGTAATAAAATTATGAAATATAATATCTTCTTTGAGCATATAAATACCACATCCAAAATATTTAGAACTAAATAAAAATGATAGTTTATTTAAAAAAAATTGGTCTTCTCTTTGAATGACTCATTTTCAAGGTGATATTCAGTTGTTTATTTCACTTAAATCCTCATTATATTAATTAAATTTAAAATAAATCAATTTATTTCATTAAAATCAGTAACTATGATTATATTATCTAATATGTAAAATTAATATTGGAAAACAGTATTTTTCTAAAAACAATTTATACGCAATTAAGTGTATTTATTTTAAAATTAATAAAATAAAAAATTTAAATATTTTATATGATAAAATGGTTTTAAAATTTAAAACAATTTTTTTAGATAATTTAATTAGCTCAGTTTTAAATTCAGTTATCAAAATTAAATACTATGTTAAAAAGTAGTTACCCCGATAAAAAGTAAAAGTTGTAAAAATAATTTTACTTAAAGGAAAAGGATAAAGCATATTAAAAAATGTTTTTAAAAAATTGTGTGTATTTTAGACTTTATCTTGTCCTAAATTACACTTTGTCACTTTTGATCCATTGACCCTTCAATAGTGGCATGACATAATTGAAAAATGTTGAGTGATTCCAGAGGTTCAATTTTATCCTCTTATAAAATTATGTCACTTACTGAATTTCAAAACTAAACAAAAAATTATAATTAATCCTTTAAAATATTCCATTTTACTCTAAATATAATACTATTCCAAAAATATAAGCCCTTGGTCACTCATATTTGGCCTAAGACCTAAACATTGAGGTAACTACCAAGGGAAAATCATGTCTCCAACATTAGTATAATATATTTCTTAACATTTTCTTCTTAATATTACTCTTCTAAATATCATAACATCATAATAAAAAGTATTATTTGGTATAAATATTTTAATTATATTTTTTATATTAATTATATATCCATTAGTTATTTATTTCCATCCACATAGGAAAAAACAAAATAATATCGTTAGTGTGTTGGACGGACTACCGCCTCTATAAAGCACCATCATTTTTTCATTATCAATGTTAACCATTGGTATTAATGTTGGTAATGATAAATAAATATTATATATATAATATAATTATGATTCTTAATTATCAATTTAATATCTACCTTTATCCCCTATCAGACGTTAAGAAATTGAAACACTAATAGTGTGTACATGTGGATTATCGTCTCTATGAAGAAACATTTTTCTATTTTTGTTTATATTTTAACAATTAATATAAAAATATTAAAAAAAATACCATCATAAAAAAATAAATGTAAATATGTCATTATTCTTATGTTATAATGATATTATTTCAAAATAAACACCTTTTTAACCATACTCAACAACCTATTTAAAATGTGTTCATGTTTTGGTGGGTTTAACCACCCATGTGGACATTGATTTACAATAAAATTATAGATGACTATAGGAACATGAGGAATGATAATATTATTATATATTAAGGAAATCAAGATTAATATATATTCATAAAAAAATTATATTAATTATTTAACTTATTACTATAGTAACATTCTTATTCTCTAAAATTACTAAAATAAGACTTTATCAATTCATTTTTCATATACAAAAACCAAAACACATATGGAATGAAATAATCATATTTTAAATAAATATATGTTATATAATATATAATCATAAATTATATATCAAAAATTAACTCAGTACTAAATTATGGGAAATTATTTCAAAATTATTAAGCAATCACAAAATAGTCAAAGTTATTTAACACTCGATTATTATAATAAACTATAACTAATTAATGTAGTAATGATAAATAATTATAAAGGGATAATATTTATGAATAAGGTTCTAAAATATTTTATTAGTTTAGATATTTTTTTAAAGGAGCTTATAGTGTGATCAACTAAACAAGGAAACAAGGGTTTCTTTGTCTCCAATTTGAATCCCTTGAGACATGAGTATGTTGTACACTGTGTTTCCTTTTAAATGGTTTAAATACTTCCTTATTGTCATTTTGTTTCATAATAATCTTATATTTCGGGGTATTAAATTTTATATTTATTATTATACCGCTTGTAGGGTTTTGATTCAAAATTTACAAAGGATACAAGGGGTTTTTGTGACATATATCTTTTACTTGGGTCATAATCAATTCTCTTGGGCAATGATATTTCAATAATGTTTTATTATAACCTATAATTATTTTTTTTATTTTTTTCCAAATTATTTTCTAGGTAAATAATGTTTCAAACTACTTTATTCTTCATAAATTATTTTAATGTTTCATCAAAATTTATTTTTCTTAAGAACAATTCCCATTAATATTAATGAATTTTACTTCCATGTGAATATTTTTACTTCCCCACAAGTTTCTCGTTCCCTAGTGGAAACAAAATACAATTATCTCCAATGACTATTTTATTTAATTTATTTAATTTTAATTAAAAAAATTATTTATCTTTATTAATGATGTGGGGTTTCATCAATTTTACTCCAAAATATTGAAAAGGTTTTTCCATATTTTCAAAATAAGAAGTTTTATCATCCACTCCACATTTTCATTTGATAAGCATTATTTTCTTTTTTAAGTATCCATTTTAAGGTTTATTTATAAAAGAAAAATATTTAAAATTAATTTCAATTTTCTTTCGGTAAAATTTATTTATTTTTCATGTTTCCATTATTAATGATTATTTTTAATAGTAAAAGTGTTCAATGTATTTTCAATTCCTTTTTTTGAAAATACTATATCCTTTTAAAGTCCCTATAAATAAATATTATTTCAAATGTAATATTTATTTAAGTATTATCACTTCCCTTTTTTAAAAAATTCATGAATTTTTCTTGTATACATAATTAAATATTCTTTTAAATGTAAAGGTTTTCAAAGTATTTTCACTTATCCTTGTTTTTAAAAACATTATTTATTTTTTAATTCTCTATTATTAAAGATTATTTTCTAAGTAAAAGTTTTAAAATATTTTCACATATCCATTTTGAAATCTTATGTATTTTTAAAAATATTTTTTTTTTGAAATAAGGTTTTAAAAATTATTCTCTTTCCCTTTACATAAATTTTTTTTAAAAGTATTTTTTCATCAATATATTAAAAGGTTTTGTGAAAACATTTATATTTTCCATTATAATTAACATAATTGTTATATATTTAATGAAGTGATTTTTTATCAACCGTTATATGGTATTAAGATTTGATTTCTTTTCGAAAATTAGATTTTTGATATTCTATGATTTATAAAGTTCATGTTAAGTGATGTTTCTGAAAGGTTTAAAACCCATTCTCTTCCCACCAGTTCATTAAGATATATTTATGATTAATTTTTTTTAAATTGAAAACATTTTTATATATATGATTATGATTGGGATCCTATATCACCCTCCAATGTATCGTTTAAGGGTTTATATCTCATGATAAAAAAGGATGTTGTGCATGGGCTTTTTTTGTTTATAATGTGATGTGTGGGAATTTTTTGTTTACAATATAAGGAATGACAATTTGGTTTCATCATAACATAAATCATGGTCATTTTGTTTGTTTATAACATGATTCATGGGAATTTTATTTGTTCACAACATAAATATTATGAATTTGGTTTGTTCACAGTACTATAATTTCTATACGCTTATGTTTGTTCCATTATTCATTTTTATGTGGAATACTATTTTTTAGTATGTATATGATTATAGTACTTTAATAATGTTTATTTTATTGATATTTCAAACACTTTTTACATGGTATATGTTTTTACATTAGAGATTACATGTCCTTCTATCGTGATTAATGGAAAACTCTTATTATTCCATGTAATTTTTAATAATAAATTCCATTACTAAACATGTTTTCTCATATTCTTATGATCTAACCCATAATAACATATTGAAATGTTTTCCCTTACTAAGTTTTTTGTCCCACAAATTTCTTATGTTTTCCTTTCGAAAAGTTGTGAAGATATGAGAAATTTGGGGGAAGACTTGAAGGGATCCTATAGAAGTTTTATTATGAAGAAAAGATTGTATATTGAGATGTTTATGTAGCTAATATCAAAGGCAGTAAACCTTTCAATCCTTAGGTTATGAAAATGTTTTTGAGATTTATTATTTAAATCGTGAGATTAATATAATATTATGTCATGTTTATATTGACTCATAATAGTCGGTATTGAAGGGTGGTTTAGTTATTTTAAATATTAGTTTAGTTATTTTTTGGGATTAGTTTATTGAACCTTATTAAAAACCATATAGTTTAGTGTATGTATAAGATGATATAATAAATTATTTCTAAATACATGATTAGATATTTTTCCTTGAAATTAATCCTTATTTGGATAATAAAAGGGGGTGTGGTTTTGGAACAGATGCTTCTTACGGTAATAACCTAGAAAAGAGTTGGTTGATTTTATCTCAACCATCATTCATGTGCATGGTGAATACACTCTACTATGAACCTTATTTTAAACTCCTAATTTATATGATTTGGTTTTTAATATGAACACTATGAGCCAATATGAAGGATATATTTCCTAGTTAAATTAGAGAATTTGGTTAAGAAAAATGAGAGAATGAAACTTAATATAACCTAAGATGATCCAAGTGAGTTATAGGACTAACCCAGTATGACATAGTTGAAATGAAAGAAGGTTTAATTAGAGAAGATATTATAGGATTAATCTTTCATATTCATATACTCTAATTCTTTTCAATATTATCAGAACCTTTTTGGTTTTATCATTTAGTTGAATCAAGATCAAAGAAATGAAGTTTTGAATGGTATGTCCTTAAGAACTCCCAAGAATAATATTTGAGATAAATTATTTCCCAGTGTTATCAAGTATAATGAGGTTTATATCTCATTATAATATATATATATTTACTTTCTCATTGAAATCATATCTTTTTCTTTTAGTAAATGATAATTAAAATTTCAAGGACATTGTTTATTTATGGGGGTAGAATGTAACAACCTTAGATTATTTTATCCTTTAAAATACATACTATATTCTATAACATATTTCTCACACAACACAAAACACAAACCAACTATAAAATATTTATAATATATTATTAATATATATTAAAGAAAAATAAATATGGTAGACCATTAATAGTTATTACCATTAGTGGATAAAGAATTAATATGAATTAATATTGAAAAGGTTTATAATAAAATCCATTTTCTATATATTTTAACTTATTTAAAAAACTGAATTTAAATTTTTTGGAAATATAAATTTTATAAAATAAATAACATGTTTGAACTCCTATCATTAAAATTTACTTTCTATGAATTTTTTATTTTTTTGAAATGATTTGTTTTTTAGTTGTAAATACGTTTTTTACAATTTTATCACACTATTAGGGTATCTTAAAAGATTAAAAAAATATAACTAATAAAATATATATTAAATTAAAATAATTATAAATTTTAATATATTCTTTGATCTTATATATACTTTGTAAAAAAATTAGAACTAAATAAAAAAGTTAGTTTAATAAAAATTGTTTTTGATCTTCACATTGAATGAAGTATTTCCAAGGAGATATTCAGTTGTGGATTTACTTTAAAGACTCATACCTATAATTGTTTTTATAATAAATCAATTTATATCATTGAAATAAGTAATTATTATTATTTCATCTTATATATAAATTTAAAGCTGAAAAACTTCATTTTTCCTCAACCTGTTTTTACATGTTAAACTGAATTTATTTTAAATTTAACCTTTCACGCATTTAGATATTTGATATGATAAAATTATTTTTAAATTTAAAATAATAATTTTAAATTAGTTAATTAGGTTATTATTAATTTTAGATATCAAAATTAATTACTAAGTTTTAAAAAAGTTACCTTGATAAAAAGTAAAAATGGTAAAGAGTTTTACATGGGGTATATAGTCAAATCATGTTTAAAAAATGTTTTAATATAAGTGTTTGAGATGATTTTAAACTTTATATTATCCAAAACTATACTTTAATCCACATATTTTCATTTACCCTTGAATATTAGTATGTAATTAATGTAAAATGATGGTTATTTATGAAGGTTCTATTTTCTCCTTTTATAAAAGGATATCACTTCCACCCATTCAAAGCTACACTTCCACATATAATTCCTCCATGAAACTATGAAATTTTACTCTAACATGAACCCTATCACAAAATTTTATCCCTTGATCATTCATAGATATCCCATGACCTTCAATTTCAAGGAAACCTCCAAGGAAAAACCAGGCCTCTAACCTATGTATTATCTTATTCTTAAGATTTTCATATTAATATTACTCTTTCAAATATCATATCACCATAATAATATGATTAATTAAGTATAATTAGTATACTTATAATTTTTTATATTAAATTTATAACCCATTTTTATTCATTTCCATCCATATATAAAAAAGGAACATTTTGAGTGTGTTACACGGACTACCGCCTCCATGAAGTGACATTGTTTGTTTTTCATTACTGACTTTCATGAATGGAATAAATGGTGGTAATTATGAATAAATATTATTTATCTCATATAATTATGATTCAAAATTTTCTATTTAATATCCAAATTCACTCCCTCTCACACATTGAGAAATGGGAATACTAATTGGGCAAACATGCATATTACCACCACTACGATGAAATATTTTTTATTTTATATTTATATTTTCATAAATTATCTAAAAATAATAATTTATTCTTATAATTAATAAAAAAAATTAAAAAAATAATATCATTAATATTATTTTTTTAATGATATTACATCAAAATAAATGCCTCGTTTACCATAATATCTAATGGAGTTAAATAATATTCAAGTTTGGATCTGTTAAGCCAACTACTTGAACAATAAGTTAATATAAAATTATAAATGAATTTGGGAACATGAAAAATATTATTATTATTATTATATATTAATAAAATAATTATTATTATATTTTTCAAAAAATATTATTTTATGTATTAAAATTATTATTAAAGTAACATTTTCATTCTCTAAAATTATGTAAATAAGATGTTATCAATTTGGTTTTCAAATAACATAACCAAAAAACATATGGGATGAAATAAGAACATTTTAAATCTATATAAGTTATATATTATAGAATAATAATTCATATATCAATACTAAATTTTAAAAAAAACAGTGGATAATGATATCAAGATTATTAAACATGAGAAAAATAATTGAAGTTATTAACAACTGATGGTCATAATATGCTATAACTAATTAATGTAATATTGATAAATAATTATAATAAGGATTATAAAAGGTAAATATTTATGATTATTTTTATGAAATATTTCATTAAGATTTCTATTTTGATAGGATGTTAGGGTGTGACCAACTGGGCAAGGAAACAATGTATGGGTTTCTTTTTCTCAACTTAAAATCACTTGAGACATGATTAAGTTAAAAATAATTTTTCCTATTAAATGGTGTAAATAATATTCTGTTTTTATTTTATGTAATTATCCTCTTATATTTAATTATAATCAATGTTATATTTAATGTTATACCTCTCATGAGGCTTTTATTCAAAAGTTATAAAGGGTTTAAGGGGTTTTTTGAATAATTTTTTTTCCTTAGGTCAGAATCACTTTTCTTTGAATATAATATTTCATGAATTTTATATTATAAACTTTGATTATTATAGGATGTATTAGACCTTATATTCTAGGGAAATGATGTTTTACACATAAGTGTTCTTCCTCAATGATTCTAATGTTTTAGTAAAATTCCTTTTTTTCAAGAATATTTCACATTAATTTAACATATTTTTATTCCATGTCCTTATTTTTATTTCCCACCAATATTCCCCTTTCAGTAGTGGAAAATAATTTTGTTTATATATCAAATTATCCTTTTTTTCATCGTTTCTTTTAAAATCATTTCTTTATTTTTCCAAGTTAAAAATTTGGGTTTTCTAAAATGATATTTCAAAATATTCTATTGTTTTATCCTTATTTTAAAATTAAAATGATTTTTTTATACACTCCACATTTTATTTTGATAACCAATTTGAATTTTTCAAATTTTCTAATATCCAATGTTCTTTATTAAATTAAAAATTTTCAAGTTATTTTTACTAACTATTTGGAAAACTTTATGAATTTTCCAATTTTATATTATTAATGATTCTTAAAATGTTTTCAATATATTTTCACATGAATTTTATTAAAACATTATGTCTTTTAAAGTCTCTATTATTAAAAATTTCTTTAATAGTAAAGGTTTATAAATTATTTTTCCTTCTATTTTTTGAATAATTTATGTCTTTTTCATGACATGGTTATTAAATATTCTCTTAAAAGTAATGGGTTTTAAAATACTTTAACTTTTATTTTTTATTTTTTTTATTTTTGAAATATTTATGAATTTTTTAATATCTCAACCATAAGGACACTAAAACGGTTCCCCAATCCGGTCAGTCACATGACCTAAATCATGCCTCCTCATATGCCAGTGGCTACTGACTATCAGTGAGGTCCAATGATGGTGGGGTTGGGAGACTATACCCACATAATCAAAGTAGCACAAGAGTTAATAATAAATAAATCAACATAGGAAGCAGTTAAAATGAAAGGAAGTGGAAATAAATTATCCCAATAATAAAAAATGGACATATCCAAAAACAATTCCTTATATATAATGATATAGTGTGGATTCCAAAAGGAAAACAAGAATACATTAAATTAGGAATACGATAAATGTGTGATGAAAGGTATTAAATCCAAAAGGATATATCTAGGATCCTCCTAAGAGACATCTTAGTCATATGCTCATAATCTCTGATATCTAATTGTATAACACATATAACTATCCAAAATCATAATCCAATAACCCTGTGGTCCATCCAGGTAAACAACTATGGCCCAAATAGGGTGTGAGATAAAATTTATAGGCCACCAAAAATGGTATATAATGTAATCCGGTTCATGAATATAAAATACTATAGTGTAAAACTATAATAAATATAGAAGTAAATAAATAAATGTAATCAATTCAGGATTAGTTTCCTTATGTACACCCAGTCGATCATATCAGTTTTGGCCTAAGATGGTTAGTACCTGATATATAAGACCAAGTCATCCATATATAATAGTAAATGTGAGGGTAAATAAGTATAACTTTGACTAATGGATACAATCCTAGGAATCCATAAGTTTGTATATCAAAAGCCACAGAATAAGTATGGGTCATCTCATGAATTTGAGTATATAACCATTAATTATTTTAGGTCCAATAGAACCTAACGAAGTCCAAGTACTAGTACGAATCATATGTTCCATGAAGATGAAGCACATAATCAATTCATTATTTACTATAAGGCCATTCATTTTATTCCTACTCGTTAATTCATCTATCACTTAAGGAATAATGTAAATCATTCTACCTTTGAGCCTATCCAAGGAATTCCTACTTGGGAATCCAAGGTTCACTTAAGGCATAATAATTAATTTGAACTGTTATCCTATCAAATGAATTCCTACATGGGGACCCATGGTTTTCTCAAGGAATAATAATTTATTATATTAATGAGTCTGAACATTGTGCTCCATGCAAATAACTTGAGTATTGCTCTGTAGTCTAATAAAATTCACTTAACCAATGTGTATGTCAAAGGAATTCCATATAACAAACCCCGGTATCACTCCATGGTCTATTAAAATTTATTTAAATAATTATCTCACCCAATTAATTTTGTTTACGTAATCTAGGTATAACTCAAGGTGTGATATAAGGGCATGGGAACATTTATTTTAATATGAAAACATTTTCCATCAGATTATCTATGAAATTATTTTACTTAAATATAAGTGTTAAAGATTTAAATGTTTGTAAGAATTATGTATTACATTTCATGTATTAATAATAAAGTGACCATTCATATAATCATTCTATATCACAATTCAAGTATTCAATTTGGGCCATTCAACCTATAAGTAACTAAGAAGTCCATGGGAACGATCCATGCGATTTATAATTTCCAATAACTCTATTTGATTTCCACTTTTTATAAAATAATAAATCACACATTATAGATTATTTTATTATAAATGGGGAGTGGTTTACATACCGATTATTTCAATTCAATTTAAACATCTCTTAAATTATAATAAATTAAACATTCCTTAAAATAGATTGAATCATAGACTGATCTTTATAATAAAATCATTTAAAATAACACCCAAAAGGGTGATTTAATTTTTTATTCAAAGCATAGGTCATGGGTATGTAAGAAACTCACCTAAATGGGTGGTTTGAGTTGAGTTAAAGAACCACTAACAGTGAAATTAAATTCATGATGACTATTTAATTTAAGGCATCAGATTACACATAAATAATTTCATATTAAAATTTTGATGCATAGAGAATTGGTCATGAAACACAATAGAGTATTTATAAAAAAATAGGTAAAATAAACAAACAACCTACATAATTATTAGTAAAATTCACTCATCCATTATCAGGGTTTTATTTGATCTAGATCAAGAGGAAATTGAAGGATATAAAAATGACCTTAAACTATGCAGTATTAGCTCACATTGAAATTGCATTCAATACAACAATACATGATAATAAAGAAAGAAGGATGGATTTTAGACTAACTATTGGTGATAAAATATGATTTAAGTCACTATATTTTGAGTCTATATGAGAAAGAACCACTGAATCCTAGGAGAAGGAGAAGAGATCCATATGTGGTAGGGAGTTAATGTGTGAATGGTGATGAGAAAAGAGGGTTGAAGGTTAAAATAAAATAGGTTCAAAAGGGTAATTTTACCCCTTTTAATGATTCTCATGTTTTGACCAATTATTTATCATAACCATGCACCAACAATGTGTTGGATCTTCCTAAAGTGGCAGACCCTCACACAGATAAGTTCGTGGTTTGTCTAATTATGCGCCACATGTGAAGATTTCCTTTGTAACATTTCAGAGATATCATTCAGGTTCACATACCCTTGGGTGTATGATTTTAAAAACCTTTTTATTCCCCTATTTTTTCAAAAGTTCTGGGTTCATGGTTTTCATTTTAACCATGTGCAATATTTGTTCCCCCTTTACCCTTTCCAAAAACTGCTTTTCTATAGCCCACTGCTCCTGAAACTCCAAAAAAACACCTGAATCACATCTTAGACATTAAACCTAATCTAAAAAAATTCTTTTAATAGTTACAACACTAGTAATTTCATTCTAAATAACAAATTATTATTACCATTCACTAAATTTACATTAAAATCTCCATTGTAAATTTCCAACCGGTCTAAAACCTAGGATTTTATAATCTCCCCACAATATAAATTATCATAATCGATAATAATTTGGGAAAAAATAAACATAACCTGACCTACTAGGGTCATAAAAGTTTCACTTAAATGGATGAATTTTGTTTTAGAGACCCAACATTCCTGCAATTATTATTTCAAACACATGGTACTTAAGTTATTAAAACTCAAGAAAAAACTCACATTCAAAACTGAAATATCAAGACATCACTTACTTGATCCCATCAAACCCCAAACATGATAATTTAATCATATATATCGTTAGTTTTCTAATAGTTCTCCCCACCATAGGTTCTATCTTGAATGGTCAATTTCATGTCATGGTGATCCCACCATCAAAATTTCCTACTTAAACATGCCCTTAACATTCCAACAATGCTCCTAGGGTGATTATCAAATAATAAAATGGTTAACATCCAACTAACCACATTTATTCTAGTAAATCTACGAAAATTCTCAATCTACATTTTCATTGCACTCGAATCATCCTGACGATGTGACAGAAGTGTTTCCTCACCAATCATATTCAATCCTCAAGGATAAAATAAGTTCAATACACTACTAGCCCACTATTTTTGAAGATGCTCAAGTTAAATAGACAATGCACCAAAACTGATCTTGAAACCCTAAATTTAATGCACCTAGAGACTACTGCAAGAATTATCCCTAAATCTTGTAACTGAATTTTGATGAAATCTCTAGCCAAATTGTTCATTTATGTTTTCATATGATAGCTAGAACTTAGTTGTATACCTAATCTACCATTCTTGGATCATGAAATGCTAATCACATCAACTGATCCCAACTGTAAGTCTTGGGTAGCCTAAATATTCACTACTTGTCTCTAAGGATCTCATACAAGGTAGTCTATTATCTATAATTTACAGGTGATGAATTGGTACATAGTTGATAATTCCATGTATTAAGAACACTAACTAAGCACAACAAAGGTATCTCACCTAGATATTGGGTCAAAAAAATGAATGGTATCTATTTGTCCATCCAAATCATTCCTACACGGGAATCCTAGCATCACTTAGGAAATTCCTCATATACATGATTATCCACTCTCCTAGAATGAAACTTTGAAATAGTTTATTTATCGATATAACAAGGCATTTAATTTATTTCTTTATCTTGAAATATAATAGAATATTTCTCTGTTTTCCCTAGTCAATGTCATGAAAAGTGGAATGATTTCATTAAGCTAATAGCACACTAATATGATATCAAATATTACTATTAATACCTGAGAAACTCTAGTCATATACAAGATTAATTGTATGAAATTGTTTTCTAACTAGCTATATCCAACTACTAATAAGAAGAATAATCAAACCACTACTGGCTGACTTCATTTAAAATATCTCAGTTGCACCTATTGATGAATCATCATTAACAAACCATGATACCCTCACTACTAAGGTATTCCATAATTTTTTTCAAAAAATACCACCATAGCCCAAAATTTACTCATGGTGTCCTTAATGTTTCTATATAAAAATAACTATTTTATTAGTGTGATGACCTTAAATCACTGACACACATTAGAAACAATACATTTAGGGTTACCTACCCACCACTAGTCTATATCTAGCATACAAACCCGATCCTAAACCATAACCAATTTTTATCTTCAACTTCATTTCAAGGAATAAAAACTCAAACTTGTTAGCCTCATGGGCTTCCAAAATCTATTCTGACCATGTTCAAATGGCTTTTTAGTTCTCTATACAACCAGTTTGAAGGACACATTTAGACACATTTAGACACATTTAATGTGATTATCCCCACCTTAGTAGTGTTATAATCATTATTTATTAATAATTGGAACTCATCCCATGGAACACACTCCATCCACCACTGAACATGGGTTCTAGATGTACCCAATAATATTTTACTAAGTGTTGGCCTAAAAAGAGACGAAACCCAACTATGCAAAATCATGCTAGATCAGATTTAATCAACTCATATAAAAGATACTCTCCCAAGTTGTGATCATTCACATCATTAGTATCTGGTATATAAGCCAAAAATAAATGAATTAGTAGTGTTACAATACCTAAACTTTTTTCAACCTCATCCCCCAGAAGTAGGATAACTCAAAATTCTAGGTCATTCTACTCTATAAATGAACCAAGAATGTATTGTAATAGCTCAAGTCTTATAATATTTACACCAAACTCATATAGTTTGTTGTTCCATTTTAATAACACGAGGGGTGCCACATGTATTTATGGGTATAATTATTTTCAACATATACTACCCCAATATTTCACTATAGTAGTGGAACTCCCATTAGTGCTTTCCATTGGCCTATTGGTCCAATGAATCCAAATATGCAGTGGCACATAAAAAATGTTTTAAAATAAATTATTATTATCTCAAATGAATATTAATCTTGCTGAAGACCTCCTAATTTTTCCATCACAGAAGAAGAAGAAGGGCCACACAACCTACTGAGAATCCAACCATCCCTTAGGAATGCCTGGCCCGCTGAATATGGGCATTACGGGATTCTCACTTCCTTAAAAAGGGTTAATTCATCATATAACCTCCAGCCCAACTCAGGTTTCATTTTATAACTGGTAATCCTATATCAAGTTATACGGCATGATTATAGAACTTCCTAGGCTTGTAAATCAAAAAAAAATCATATAAATGTGATTCTTATTTATAAGGCACTGCCAAAATAGGTTATCCCTCTCTAAGAGGCATCAACTCTAAAATAATTCCATGCCATTAAAAGGCTACTGATCTTAATGAATTAACCTCTAGATCAATATAATATAAATTTTAGAGAGAACCATGAGTAATTTTTACATTATCTTTCATGGAAACTCTCAAAAAAACATTTATGATACCTATACATGAGTTTTGAATCGAAGAACCCTACTTTAAGGTTTAATTTCATCCATTTTCATTTTTTTATATTTATTTTAAACATTAAATAGTCATATACATATTCAAATCACATACTAGTTATATAATTAACTATAGTTGGAAATTTATTAATCTAATTATAAATATCATGAAAAGAAAAACATCTCACAATTTCATTTTAACTATTTATTCATCCATCACTTTCTTTCAATTGGGCTTAGTTGAGGAAAATTTATATTCTAATATATAGATGAAAATGCATGTTAGGGTGTGATTGGAAATTTAATTAACTAATTCCTTACATAAAAATAAGGGGGGAAATCATAACAGAAGTTCATTATAGGGCATTGGTTAAATAAGATGACAATATAAATCTATATTTAACATAATACAAGTGGTTGTTAACACTTTAAGTAACCATATCTGTGTATCATGATTATACCCCCATGGGTTTAAGAACTAAGTCTTATCAAAATAATGTTGACCTATAAGGGTCCCATCATTCTAACCTAGGATCATTTATGTTCAACCCAATAGTAGTTTATTTATTATAGATTACTTACATCCTTAGTGAGTTTATCATATTATAGTATAACTCATAAAACTAAATTACAAGTTTTGAGCCAATCATATAAAAAACCATCCATATGGTTCTTCATGACCAAGTTATAGAGCCAAAATCCTTTATATATATTTATACATATATATACCATGGTTTCTTTAGATTCATCACCATTTCCAAGTTATAAAGGTACTAAAAATTATAAGTTATAATTGTAATTCAAGTAACTACAACCATATTTTTACATTAGATCAGAAAATATAATAAGGCTATATATGATGGTTTGATTATATACGTTGTTCTTACCAATTCATAGTCTCGTAAACTTTATAAATTGTTATTGGAACCCGTTTAATCAAAACCAATAATGTTCTTTCCTATGAAACCAATGGTATATGGCTAAAACATGTAATAATTATTTAATTAAGGCACGTCTATCAAGTTATATGGGAAAACACCATTTTGGATGATGTAGACATTTGAATAACCAATTTTTTTATTATAATTATCATAATACATTCTATCACATAAAATTAAATAAATACGAAAATGAAAATTTATCACAAAACATGGTGTATAATTAAGAATGCTAAATAATCACCTAAAAATGGTATATGATTAAGCATGATACTAAATCACATAAGGTACATCCAACATGTCTTGGGAAGCCAAGAAATGTAATCTGCATGGAATGAAATTTTCATGGAATATGAATCTCTATGTACTTATAATGATGCATTTAACAATAATTCACTTCCATAACAGGCCAAGGGTAATATACTATAACTCCCATAAGTTGGTAAGTTTTATAAAGTACATCAATAAATCAAGGTGAAATAATAATCAACTATAGTAACAAATAACATGAACAACTGCCTCATCGTAGGCAACTTAGTCTTTTCCCTATGCATGGGTTGAACATTCCAAGAAATGGGAAATATACTAAGTACTAAAAAAATTATAGTATCATGTATAACATCCCAAAATATAAAGATAATGGAAAACCTAGCTCTGATACTACATTGTAACATCCCTACATAAGAGACACTAAAATGATTCCCCAAGTTAGTCAGTCACATGACATCAAGCACACATCCTACTATTACAGAGGCTAACAACTAGTAATTAGGGTCCAATAATGATATTGTGGGGAGAATATAACCTCATTATTAGATTAGAATATTACCAATGATAATAAAAATCTATATCCAAAAACAGTGTCATATATAGAATGATTTAATATCGATACCAAAAGTAAAGTGGCCATACATCATAGAAGACATATGATACATGTGTAATGGAAACTAATAATGTCAAAAGGCTATCTTCATGAGAATATAGATCACATGCTCTATTTTTTTCTTCAAATATCCTATATACAAGTATAAATAACATAAAATTATCAAGAATCCTAATCCTATAACCATGAGGTCTATCTAGGTACCAAATGAAAACCTGAATAGGGTGTGAGATAAACTTGGTAGGCCACCACCAATGTTGTTTAATGAAATACAATCTTTGAATATAAAATAAAAAAGTGTGTAGATATATAAAATAAGGCATAAAAGAAATAAATGTAATCAAGTCAGCCTCAGGTTCCTCAAGGACACTAGTCTGACCATACATGCTTTGGCCTAATCTGGAATGTCTCTAATCCCATGATATCATGTATATATATGTGCATATACATAAGACTATATATATAAATATATGCATGAAACATTGATAAATTGAGGTTTAATTCCAAGAAATACATATAAAATATTAATGGTAATGGTAAATAATTGTTGCAAGGACCCATTTATATAAGCAAAGGTGTCCATGAATATGTATAGATGAAACCAAAAAACAAGTCATAGTCATCTCACTCATTTGAGAATATAAAAATTAGTTATTCTAGGCCCAAAGAAACCTAAAAATTTTCAATTAAAAGTATAAATCATATGTGTCATGACAGTTAATCATATAATAAATTCATTCTAACCTATAATCCCATGCATGGAATTCCAACTTGGAAATCCATGTATTGCTCAAGGTGTAATTTAAATTATTTTGCCTATGATCCTGTTCAAGGAATTCCTACATTGAATTATTGGGTTCATGGTATCATTTTATCTAAAGTGTTACTTTCAACAATCCAAATTGAAATACCCAAACTTAATACTAGTACAATACAAGTATGGGGTCGATCCACAGGGAGATGAAGTTACTATATTTTGTTTCTCTCCTTTTTAATTAATTAGGTGAAGTATACTAAAATTTAGAGTCAGTTTTTTTATGTTTCAAATGAAAAGAGTAATTAATATTTTAATTTCTTGATAAATTACTCTAAAGATAAATAAAAACAAACAAAATGATTCTGGTGATAAATGGGAGAATTTTTTTGGGGCTATAAATTTTTATGATAATTAACAAATCAATTTTCTTATGAGGTTGGGTTGTTCATGATAACTCACATCTATGGGTTTTGGATATAACAGACCCCCCTTGGTCTGGTGAATTTAATTTGAAGTAGTAGAAACCAATTCCTTGGTCTGTAATTTGGTTTCTATTAATTTTGTTAATTTTAACCCCTTTAGAGACGATAAGTCCACCCAATGATCATGGATGTTCTTAATCATAATTCCTTTGAAGATCCCTAGAAATCCCATTATTGGTCTGATAGGGGGTTTCCAGTGATATTTAGGAGTTTTTTGAGGGATTATGAGGGAAATATAAATAACACGATTACAATATAGCAATTGATAAACAACAACCCATAATCATCCATAGCCCTGACACATAGGGGATTTAGCTACACATGGAGTAGCCAGTGACTAACAAACTTGTGATACATGAGTGAAACATTGCACAAACTTTGATTTGAAGATTGTTAGGAAGGTAGTAGCAGCACCTCCTCTATTCTCTTCTCTCCTTCTTCTCCCATTGGGTGTCTCTCGAACAGTCCCCTTTTTGTGTCTGAGTATGAGTACTGAATTTGGAGGTGTTTCCCTCATATTAATAATATTTGGAATTACATTGTGTGTAATCTAGAGTACATGATGTGTACTGTAACAACCCGACCCTAGTTACATAGAGTCGTTGCATTATTTTAATAAATTGGCATAATCAAAAAATATCAAGTCTCGAATGACGGATTAGTTTAGTAGCCTTGAAAAATAGATTACATACATGGACGTTACATTACAATTTATAAAATAAAACACAACATAAATTATCCTTTGATAACGCCATTAATCCCCTAGCTTAACTTTTCTTATCAATCATAATACACTTCTTGGAATCTTGAGAAAATTAAAACATAGAAAGGGGTGAGGTCAGATGCTCAGTAAGGATAATAATATAGCAGAAACTTTCATAAATAAGCATAAACATTTAAGGCAATGTATAAGACTAAAACAAAAGCCTTTTTAAACTACAACTTCAGAATAATATGGAAATGATACAATAAAATAATTTCATTTACTTATTCACATGGATATTCTACTATTCGAATAATCACATGCAATATCAATAGCCACTTTCATAATGATGGAATGCATAATTCTAGACTATCATAACCACATAGTCAAGGCCTTGTGCCAAAACAACAAATAAGATTTTCTCAAGGCCTTGTGCCAAGATAGTAGTTTTTCTCATGAGATCTACTGATGCATCGAGGAGCTATATCGGGCTCAACCAGTCACTTACTAAGTCCAATGCATTCCTTATATAATCTGGTTTAAACATAACATAAACATTCATATTAAAACTAGCATAAAAAATGTCAATACTTTATCCATAAACCATGAATGGTATAAAAATAACACATCCATAGTCAAACATATCACAAAACCTTCAATACAATATGGAAATTTTTATCATAATAAATCAACTTCAAATAAGCTTAAAATCCATAAAAGGATGTTGACATAGATGAAATCAAAACTATTTGAGAGAAATGTCTCTTTTTTTTGAAATCATTTAAAAGTCACATAATTTTAAAATAAAACATTTAATTTGAAAATATTATTATAAGCTTGTAATGGAAGATTATATTATTTTATAATGGCGGAAAATAGCTTCACCCGCCGTATATGTTAAAAAAATACATTCTTACATTAATTTTATTGAAAAGGTTAAAAAGAACCTTGTTTGGAAAACGGCGGAAAGATTCCTTTCAAACCATTTTATAAAAAGTAAAACAAGGGTATGAATGACTTTAACCCATAGTCTTGTAAATAGTAAAAATGTTTTGAAATAAATTTTTAAGAAACATGGATGTGGATGAAAAAGAGATCCCAGTAGATAATTACGTATAAACAACCTCGGATAATAAAGAGATTGTGAAATTAACCCTTACTATGTACTTTTCCATGGTCGAGGGTAGTTTAACCTCCTTTATAATGGTGAAATAATTGTTATTAAATTATACAAGAATCATATACATTAATATGATATCATATATTATCTTTTAACATTGCTTTGTTAATAAAATCTTAGTATTATCGTTGTTTCGGGTGTTAACTTACTCGTTTTCTTTTATATGTTTTGTTATATAATCTATGTTTGTTATGGATAGGTTGTATATTATTCACATACAGAATGATATCAAGTCCTTAAAAATTATTTTTAATCATCAAATGAGAATTATGCTTGAATGGATATGATGGGGGATTAATCTCATTGCGTTCGTGGAGACGGTAGTCTGTACGTACACCCGAGCAACAATATCATTATTTTGATATTAAAATAATATATAATTTGAAGGTATATCATCTATAAATAATAATTATAATTTTATATTTATCATTTATATCAATTAAACATCATTATTATACCCATCCAAATAATAATGTATTTAATAACAATTACACCACGACGTGGAGACGGTAAGCCATACGTACGCACATATGGTGACATGTCATTCAAAGGATGGATAGAATAATGAATATGGTTGTACAATATTTTTAATAACATCACAGTATATATAAGATACTGGAGTTATTATTTTAGAATGGAAATAACAAAGAGAAAGGAAGTGAAAGAAGAAAGGAACTTGAAAGAGGGTGGTGAAAACATTACCTCTTCTTCGGGTTCTTCCTTTTGATTTGATCAAAAGGGATCCTTAGGTTGGCTTTATGATCAAACTAAGTCTTCTAGGTTGAATTGAGGGAAGTTGAGAGAATATTTGGGCAGGGGTTGGCTGATCCAAAAGGCTTTGAAGGTGTGAATTAGAGGGAAGGGGGAGTGCCCTTTTATAAGAGGGGTGAGGGGCACCTTTGGAAAAGCAAGAAATATTATTTTATAATAAATTCATATTCGTTTTATAATGGCTCAAAAGTATATGATTTAAAGTTTAATATGGGGATAGGTTGAAATCCACTAAAACAATAGGTTTTAGACTATTTTGTGTCAGTATATTAACTTTATATTTTTTATTTAACTCTTAGTTAAATAGTTTGACATTTACAATGTCTCTTTGTATTTTTGTATTATATAGTTAATAAAATTACTATATACTTCCAAGATTCCCCCATGTGGTCCATTAATGATACAAATATCATTATATAAGTCCTTTTTCCAAACATTAGATTTTTTACAAATAGAATATAAATTAATAATAAAATATTTTTTTAAAAACTCCTTTATGTCAATTTTGACACTATTTAATAATTGATTGTTGCTAAAGTCTTAAAAACTTTATTAATTCAAACCAAATTCATTTAAGTAATAAACACATGTCATATTAACCAATAAAATTTGTGCATGTCATAAAAAATTTCAAATTATATTTATTTTAAAATTTATAATACCAATTATTTGATTCTTTCATTAATAAAGAAAATATTGCATCATCATTGTGTCATAAATAAATTTAATTATTGAATGCCTAAAAATTATAAATAAATTACCATTATGTATAAAATCTTTTTATATTTCTAATTAATATTTATAGTTGAAGATATAACATTTATAACCCTATGTAAAAAATGTTTTACTAAAAGATATATTCTTATGTCATTTTTGTATTTACTTTAACTTAATTAATATAAAGTGTCCTTATCACTTACAAGTGGCTCCATGGGATCTCAAAATATACCCAAATATTCCCATGGTCGGAAATGTATCAACAAATAGGGTTAGGACACGTTTTAGGGTATTTTAATATAATTATAATATTATTTTTTTACCCTTATTTACCAGATTTACCCTTTAACCATGGTAAATAAAATATTTACCGAAGTAATTATTTAAAATGACTAAAAGTAAAAGTTACCTATTTACATAATTTGTACCTCTTGATTCTAAATATGGAATCCATTTTTCAAAATTTAAAACACAGAAGTGGCAGAAATTAATTTAAAATTAATTCCCGTTGTCAAAACAAAAAGCGTGTTTTAAAGAAATAATAACTATCAAAAGATTGACACTTGATTATGTTCAGTTTAAATGTGAAATTATATACAATGACCAAAATTGGATTAAATGGTAAAAATATAATCTAATTATACTTTAAAACCACTCAAATGCATAATTTATCACTATTAATTATTTCTATTAAAAATGTTGTTTTTAATTAAAATTTAGTAATTTTCACTAACCATCAACATGTGAAAGTTATCAGAAAAGTACCAAAAATTCAACCTAAGATAATTTAGATACTTTGAATCCAAAAATGAAGACGATTTTACCAAATTAAAATCATATAAATTTCATTTATTAATTTAAAATTAATTCATGTTGTTGAAACCCAAAAGCGTATTTTTAAGAAATATTAACTATCAAAAGATTGATACTTATTTATGTTCAATTTCAAAGTGAAATTACTTACAATCACCAGAATTGGATTAAATGGTAAAAATATAATCTATTTATAATTAAAAATCATTAAACTATATAATTTAACACTATAAATTATTTTGATTAAAAAAGTTTTTTTCAGTTAAAATATAGTATATTTCACTATTCACCCAAATATGAAAGTTATCAGAAAAACACCAAAAATTTATTAAAACTAAAATCTTATGTACCGATTCTAAAGTGGAATTTTATTTTGTAAAATTTAATATATAAAAGTTTCAAATATTTGATTTTAAAAAAGGTTCTCCATTAATAAACGGTAAAATTGCATTTTTTGAAAAATAATACTTTTATCTGAAAAAAATGAATTTGTTCTTACATGATGTCTAAGAAACTCATAATATGGATTATAAAATTATAAGGATTATATAAAGTTCAAAATTCTGTTAATAATATTCATAACCTCTTTTTAACGGCTATTTAGTTAAATCGTGGTGCGCTAGAATTCAGTATTGCGTGTAGTGCAAGTTATTGGATTACTTTGAAGAAATAACATACTATGAAATCTTGGGGTGTTACATTCTTCCCTCCTTCAAAAAATTGTGCCCTCGCAATTTGATATTGTTTTTCAAAAATAAAAGGTTGAAAATAGAAAATACCTTTGTAGTAAAACCCACATCGGAAATTGGGTTAATAAAATTTAGTCTTAATAAGAGGAAAAGGAGAATGAAAAAGTCACCACCAAATTATGATATCGATTAGGAGAACATTGGTGGAAATTAGAGACACATAATTTTAGGAAAAACATAAATATTTATAGGGAGTGATTGAGGTCATTAGTCACAAATAATTGTAGAATTGGGGGCCTCAAATCCATTAATCTATGCTGATTTAAAATATCATTGGTTCCACAAAACATAAGGTATTAGGATAACACATTTTTAGTTTTAATATCCCTTACCTAAAGTTTAAGAATTAATTTTTTCATAGAATAATAGATATATACCTAACAAATAGAGTACCATACTTTAACTAATTTCTACCACAAACTCATCTTTCACTCTAAAAGATAATAGAACTAAAAAATGTTCTATTTATCCTATTAGTATAGGGTTCCAAAAAAATGAATTTATAATTCATCTACCAGAACCTTAAAAAACTACATTATTCAATCCAGGACATCACGTGGGTCAGTGGTAGGTGATACACCCTTGTCACCCTTCGGTTGCGGGTTCAAGTCTCACGGCCTTTCCGGACACGAGAGGTTGTCGCCCGACCTATGGGTTGTCCTTTTTATGGAAATCCAAAAATTATCTCAAACTATACTTATCTAAAATACTTCTATCCAAACTCACAGTACAAAATTTATAGGGAAGTTAAACACAATGAAAATCCTTTTTTCCACGTAATAATATGTGAACACCTTCATCATGTATTCTTTTAAAACACTGCAACATCCTGAATTACCATAAAACCTTATTGATTACATTCATGCCCCCTTATTCATTATAGAATACTGTATATACTCCTTCTATCCAAAAATGTTGTAAACTCAAACAATGATAGAATATACAAATCATTAATTAGTTTCAATGTAGTCAAGAATATCCAATATAATTTATCCAAATAAAACATGTATTATTCAAAAATCACGATCTCAGTATCAGAACCATATTATGGTTTATCTTTCTCTCAACCATATATTTTCCAAAAATTTAACCTACTATTCAGTCACATTTCTTGGTTCCACACAATCTCAAGTCCTTAATGAAATAGTACTGCAGTACAATCCTTATATACTCTATAATTATTATAACCAGTACATCATTGATACAACACTCAAATGACATAATTCTTTAATAACAACATAAGAACTCTAATCATTCCTCCTCATCTGTGGTAGTATCATAACTTGATTATTATCCAATAGCATTATTTGGGGCATACTCTGATGATTTGTATGTTGGTTCGTGTAGTGTCCCAACTCCTTTCAGATGAATCATTGTACATTTGAAACCTTTTTCTTACCCTTGCAGTCTTGTATGCGGTATCCTTTTTCTCCACACTTATAACAAACTCTCATTCCCTTTAGGAAAGTTCAAGGGTGTTTCTTCCCATAGTTATCACATATGGGAAAATTATTCTTTTCCCTCTTCCCTTTATCCATCTTTCTCTCTTCCATCCTTTTCTTCTCTTGCTTCCCTTCACATCCATAGGACTCAAAAAATTATTTACTTATCTTATTAACACATGATACTATTTATTCATATGTTGAGAATACATGTGAGAAAATTTCCCTTCTAAATGTTGGCTTAATACCGTGAAATATATGATCCTTCTTACTCTTTGGATCATATGTATTGCTGGAGTTCACATTCTTTCTACTGGGTTCCATTTCTATACAATGGCATACACTAGGTCAGTTTATGAATTGCAATAAATAATTCTAAACTTGTAAAATACATAATGTAGACTGAACAGTTTATGGATATAATCTATAATCATAAAAATGTTTTCTTTGAGGAATTATGTACTCATAAACCCTTCATAATGGTTTGTAAAGAAAATGAGAATTATCCTAAGCATATCCCCTGGGAGTGTCGTAACCAAGAGTGTAGCAAGTCCCGTTGTCATGCACCAGTTCCTGTTCGAGTCTAGATCAAAGCGGTGTTTTCGGGATTTACCCCTAGGTACATCTGTGCCAGAGCCGCCTCTACCTGGTCGTATCCAGACAGGTATATATTTCTCGGAAACTCACAAAATCTCTACAATACCAAAATTCTAGGAAGTTCTTCTATACTAATCCTCAAAGTCCATCTTAGGTCGATGTGATCTAATCACAGTTTATCTAAATATAGTTTCCAAGGTTTGTACTAAACTTCCTATGATACCAACTGTAATGCCCAGACCCCAGTTACCCAGAGTCGGTGCATTATTTTTATAAATTGGCATGATCACAAAAGATCATGTCTCGAAAGACCGATTTTTTTAGTAGCCTTGGAAAATAGATTACATACATGGACGTTACATTACACTTTAGAAAATAAAACACAACATAAATTATCATTTAATAATGCCATTAATCTCCTAGCTTAACTTTTCTTATCAATCGTAACACACTTCTTAAAATCCTGAGAAAATTAAAACATAGAAAGGGGTGAGCTCAGATGCTCATTAATGATAACAATATAGCAGGAACATTCATAAATAAGCATAAACATTTAAGGAAATTTATAAGACTAAAACAAAATCATTTTTAAACTTAATCTTCAGCATAATATGGAAAAGATACAATAAAATAATTTCATTTACTTATTCACATGGATATTATACTAGTCTAATAATCACATGCAATATCAATAGCCACTTTCATCATGATGGAATGCATAATGCCAGACTATCATAACCACATCGTCAAGGCCTTGTGCCAAGACTAAAAATAAGATTATTTCAAGGCCTTGTTCCAAGAAACTAGTTTGTCTCATGAGACCTACCGATGCATCGAGGAGTTATAGTAGGCTCCACCCGTCACTTACTAAGTCCAATGCATTCCTCATATGAACAGGTTTAAATATAACATAAACATTCGTATTAAAACTAGCATACGAAATGTTAATACTTTATCCATAAACCATGAATGGTATAAAAATAACACATCTACAGTAAAACATTTCACAAAACCTTCAATACAATATGGAAGTTTTGTATCATAATAAATCAACTTCAAATAAGCTTAAAATCCATCAAAGGATGTTGACATATATGAAATCAAAACTATTTGAGAGAAATGTCTCTTTTTTTAAAATCATTTAATAGTCACATAATTATAAAATAAAACATTTACTTTGAAAATATTCTTATAAGCTTGTAAGGGAAGCTTTTATGATTTTATAATGGCAGAAAATAGCTTCACCATCCGTATAAGTTAAAAAAAGACATTCTTACATTAATTTTGTCAAAAAGGTAAAAAACGACCTTGTTTGGAAAACAACGGAAGATTCCTTTCAAAAAAATTTATAAAAAGTAAAAAAAGGGTATGAATTACTTTAACCCATATTATGGTAAATAGTAAAAATGTTTTGAAATACATTTTTAATAAACATGGATGTGGATGATAAAGAGATCCCTGTAGATAATTACGTATAAACAACCTCAGATAATAAAGAGACTGTGAAATTATCCATTACCTTGTACTTTTCCTTGGTTGAGGGTAGTTTAACCTCCTGTATAATGGTAAAATAATTGTTATTAAATTATAAAATAATCATATACATTAATATGATATCATGTATGATCTTTTAACATTGCTTTGTTAATAATATCTTAGTATTATCGTCGTTTCAGGTGTTAACTTACTCATTTTCTTTTATATGTTTTGTTACATGAGTCATGTTTGTTATGGAGAGGTTGTATCTTATTAATATCCAGAATTATATCAAGTCCTTAAACATTATTTTTAATCATAAAATGAGAATTATACTTGAATGGATACGATGGGGGATGAATCTCATCGCGTTCGTGGAGACGGTAGTCCGTACGTACGCACGAGCGATAATATCATTATTTTGATATTAAAATAATATATAATTGGTTGGTATATCATATATAAAGAATTATTATCATGTTATATTTATCTTTTACATCAATTACACATCATTATTATACCCATCCAAATAATAATGTATTGAATAACAATTACACCACGACGTGGAGACGATAAGCCGTACGTACGCACGTATGGTGACATGTCATTCAAAGGATGGATATAATAATGAATATGGTTGTAACATATTTATAATAACATCACAGTATATATAATATATTGGAGTTATTTTTTTATAATGGAAACTATAAAGATAAAGGAAGTGGAAGAAGAAAGGAACTTGAAAGATGGTGGTGAAAACATTACCTCTTCTTCGGGTTCTTCTTTTTGATTTGATCAAAAGGGCTCCTTAGGTTGGATTTATGATCAAAATAAGGCCTCTAGGTTGAATTGAGGTAAGTTTAGAGAAAATTTGGGTAGGTTTTGTCCGATCCAAAAGGCTTTGAAGGTGTGAAATAGAGGGAAGGGGGAGTGCCCTTTTATAAGAGGGGTGAGGGGCACCTTTGAAAAAGCTTGAAATATTATTTTATAATAAATTCTTATTCGGTTTATAATAGATCAAAAGTTGTTTATTTAAAGTTTAAGGTAGGGATAGGTTTAAGACCACTAAACCAATAGGTTTTAGATAGGTTTGGGTCACTATATTAACTTTATCTTTTTTATTTAACTCTTAGTTAAAAAGTTTGACATTACCATGTCTCTTTGTATTTTTATATTATATAGTTAATAAACTTACTATAAACTTCCAAGCATCCCAAAAGTGGTCCTTTAATAATACACCTATCATTATATAAGTCCTTTGACAAACATTAGATTTTTTAGGAATAGAATATCAATTGATAATATTATATTTGTTTTAAAAACTCCTTTATGTCAATTTTGACACTATTTAATAATTGATTTTTTTAAAGTCCTAAAAACATTATTAATTCGAAAAAAATTAATTTAAGTAATCATAACATGTCATATTAACCAATAATTTTTTTTTATGTCCTAAAAACTTTCAAAATATATTTATTTTAAAATTTATAATACCAATTATTTGATTCTTTCATTAATAAGTAAAATATTTCATCATCATTGTGTCATAAATAAATTTAATTATTCAATGTATAAAAATTATAAATAAAGTAACGTATGGAGGAAATATTTTTATATTTCTAATGAATATTTATTGTTGAATAGATAACATTTATAACCCTATGTAAAAAACGTTTTACTAAAATATATATGCTTATGTCATTTTTGTATTTACTTTAACTTAATTAATATAAAGTGTCATTATCACTTACAAGTTGCTCCATGGGGTCCCAAAATCGACCCAAATATGCCCATGTTCGGACATGTATCAACCAATAGGGTTAGGACACATTTTAGGATATTTTAATATTATTATAATATTATGTTTTTACCCTTATTTACCGGATTTATCCTTTAACCATGGTAAATAAAATATTTACCGAAGTAATTATTTAAAATGACCTAAAATAAAAGTTACCTATTTACACAATTTGGAAATCCTGATTATAAATATGGAATCTATTTTTCAAAATTAAAAACATAGAAGTGGAAGGAATTAATTTAAAATTAATTCCCATTGTCAAAACAAAAAAGCGTGTTTTTAAGAAATAATAACTATCAAAATATTGACACTTTATTATGTCCAGTTTAAATGTGAAATTATGTCCAATGACCAACATTGGATTAGATGGTAAAATTATAATCTAATTATACTTCAAAACCACTCAAATTCTTAATTTATCACTATTAATTATTTCGATTAAAAAAGTTGTTTTTAATTAAAATTTAGTAATTTTCACTATCCATCAAAATATGAATGTTATCAGAAAAGTACCAAAAATTCAACCTAAGATAATTTTGATACTATGAATCCAAAAATGAATTCTATTATACCAAATTAAATACATATAAAAATAATTTATTAATTGAAAATTAATTCATGTTGTCGAAACCAAAAAGCGTATTTTTAAGAAATATTAACTATCAAAAGATTGATACTTGTTTATGTCCAATTTCAAAGAAAAATTACTTACAATCACCATAATTGGATTAAATGGTAAAAATATAATCTATTTATAATAAAAAACCATTAAAATGTATAATTTAACACTATAAATTATTTTGATTTAAAAAGTTGTTTTCAGTTAAAATATAGTATATTTCACTATTCACCCAAATATGAAAGTTATCAGAAAGACAACAAAAATTTATTGAAACTAAACTCTTATATGCCAATTCTAAATAATAACTTTACTTTGTAAAATTGAATATATCAAAGTTTCAAATATTGGATTTAAAAAAAAAAGTTCGCCATTAAAAGGTGGTAAAATTGTATTTTTTGAAAATTAATACTTTTATCTGAAAAAAAAATGAATTTGTTATTACATTATGTCTAAAAAACTCATAATATGGATTCTAAAATTATAAAGATTATATAAAGTTCAAAATTCAGTTAATACTATTCATAACCTGTTTTTAACGGCTATTTAGGTAAGTCGTGGTGCGCTAGAACTCGGTGTTGCGTGTAGTGCAAGTTATTGGATTACATTGAAGAAATAGAATACTATGAAATCTTGGGGAGTTACATGTACCCATGTCAACCTGACTTGGGCCATTTTTCTCCATCGGTGGGTGAGCTACCACACTGCCCTTGACATTGAACATGACGTCGCCTGGTTAGTAGGGGTACACATCCTATAACACCGTCCCAAATAGAGTGTAATGTCAAACCTCAACCACTAACCACTTCTAGAAGGAGGTACACTTCATGCTTAGGGTAATCACATGGCATGTAATATCTGGCCAGAAAAATGATCGTGTATTTGGTCCTAGCGATCTGTGTCTGGGGTAATAATACACTGAATGTATAATAAGTGCACATCTTGTATATGTGAATTTTTTTTTGACCCTTCCTGATCTGTGTCTAAGGCTAGAAAATACCTGAAAATCATCATGATTACCAAATTAAAGCATTTTATCTTGAAATCAACACATATATCTGGTGAAAACATGTTTTTATATTCAATAGAATGTATAAAAATATATACACAATTAGGGCACATCAAAATCTCACACACTTAGTTATTTTCTTGTCCTCAAGAAAAATCTCAACATCAAATCAATAGAATCCATACTTTAAAAAGGGAATCATTTAACTAATTATAATTAGAAATACTATAGCCTTATAATAGGATTTTAAAAGGTACAAAATATATTTCAATTTGAAATATATTATAATCATGCTTCTTATATAATTCAATTAAAAATTTGCATCCTTTTCATCTACATGGTTTAACTTCCAAAAAATAAACAGGCCACTTGATGATTTACCTCACCAAAAAGTACCAAACTCATCACTCAAGATTATTTAATCATATTTATGCTCAATCTTAAGTATATTCAATCTATTTATAGTCTTTCAAGTGTTCTCATTCTCCACTTAAAAAGTCAAATCACAAAAATCATGACGTTTTAAAATATGGTTCAAATGTTTTTGAGGCTAAGGGTTCGTAGGTAATAATGAAAATTGATCTTAGAGGCTTGAAAAAAGGCTTAATTATTAAACAATAATGAATGATATTCAAAATAAAGATTAGATAAAATGAACCCATAATAAATATCTCTCAGAGGGTATCATCACTGGGAAATTCTCTTACCAATATGGGCCCATAACCCATAAATAATATATAATGAAGAAATCTGATCCCTCTTTTTAATTTTTCAATATTTTTTTGCCTTTTTTCTTTTTTTATTTTTTTTAACATAGGGACCACCAAAAATAAAATTAATAGTGTTTCTTGTACCCTTTTTCCCAAATGAACAAGTGATAAACTACCCCACTCTTAAAGGCACGGTTGCTAACAAAAATATACCTTGAGTGGCCAAAAATCCCTCTATAAAGCTCAAATGAATAATCATATAAAATTATAAAAGAATTAGGGTAGGAAGGGAAAATAGGCTTGTAATGTAGCTTCCTATTATGACTGTTCATAGTTTCTAAGGGTTTACAAAGACTAGATATAGGGTAGGTTTCAAAGTTAAAGGGGATAAAAACAATCAATTGCCTCAATCATTTTAATGTGATTAAAAAATATTCATGTTTTGAAAAGAAAAACTAGAAAGTTCTTGTAGTTATATATATCCCAAGAATATCTCAAGAAAGAGGGTATAAGAAAGAATATTTCAAAAATTCTTAGAATACCTCTTGGGAATGAGTAAAAATAAAAGGTCAATCAGGTCATGACATGATTACAAATGATCAGTCTAATAAATGTTAATGTCCAAGAATTTAAATTCAGAATCAAACTATATCAGCAATCATTTAAAAATACTTTTAAAATTGAAATAAGCATATAACTTTTAAAATTACATTTTATTTCTTTATTATTTATAATTATAATTAATCAAAACTTTTCCATAGTTTAAAATATTTCAACTATTAATGATGTCTCATAGATTAGTTCAAGGAAAAGACTAGTGATGCTAGAGATCCTCCCCCACACTTAATACAACACATGGACACCAAATTAAAATTCCAAGGAAGAGGAGAAGATGTGGGGAAACAGTGGGGGTAAGACGAGAAGAAGTAGTAAAATAAGTAATTCAAAATTAAAAAAGGAAAAAGAAACACATAAAAATACTCCCTTTATGGTGATCCAAAAAATATGGAAGTAGTTGAAAAAAATATGCCCAAGTCACTCCAGAGTACCTTTGATGTTGAGGTAATGGAAAAAAATCTATAGATACATACATCATCACATACCAAGAATCACAAAAAAGATATATATATATATATATAATGAAAATAGAGGTACCAAAAACTAGTCAATGGATCGCCTCAAAAGAGGAATCATCTGCAATAGTGGAATCTGACAAAGGAGAAGGTCCATGTCATGGATAAACACGACTCTCTTATCTTCATGGTGAGGAAAACAGATGGAAATGAAGCACCAGTGAAGTAAATGAAGGGGAGGAGAAATGATGAGTGTTCTCTTCTGCAAGGTGGAGGTGTACCTGTGGTCAGGCCCAACAAGCTCCCGCCACATCACAATGAAGAAAAATTTATCAAGATTGGTAAGGGTGGAGATAGGAGGTGGGGTGGAAAGATGGGGGTAGAAGTTGCACCCTCAGCCAAAATCTTCCATGGTAATGGAAAAGGGTAGTTCGCCTAGTCGAAATTGAACTGGGGTAGTTGTATCTGTGGGAGTCTATCGGTAGGTGGGCCCCTCAAACTCGAAGGTTGCAATGAACTCCAAAAATAAATCTTTGTAAGTATGAGTGCTGACCTGGAGTGTCTCTAGGAGATGAGTATAGCCAAGTAGCTCCTCAATATTCTTCCAGATGACAAGTCAATAGGGAACACTGACATTAAGAAAGTTACCGCTCAACTAGATAGTGAGGTGTGAGAAGTGCCTCAATCAGTATGTCGTTGGATGATCCTTAGGAAAGATCATGCATGGATGCAGCTGAGTGTAGGGAACTGGTGGTATTGGCTAAGGTGGATCCACTGGTGCCGAGGTATAAGGTCCAACTATACTAGCAGTAGGTAGAGTAGTGGATACCTGAGCTACCTCGAAAAATGGTCCAGTAGAGAGTGGAGGTACCAACATAGTCTGGTCCACCACTGTCATAGATGGTGGTAAGGGAATGGTAGCACTAGAGCTCTTAGCCACTATGGTAGGTGTAGGATCAATCTTAGTAGGAGTAGAGGGGGTAGGGAAGAGCGCCACAAAACCAAATAGACTGACGGATGGCATGGATAGAGGCGCCATCAAAAGAGGAGGCAGCGGGGCCAATGTTGGGGCTGGAAAACCGAGAAATCTAATGTCGGCCACTCAAAATGTTGAAGATGAATCTGATAGTGAGGGCTACTCACCCTTAGTAATGTAAGTGGGTAGCTACCTAGTTGTGGGATCGTCACCTTCCATAGATGAAAGAAAAGAAAAGAAAATAAGAAAAAGAAAAAAGAAAGAAAATGTGAGAAAATAGAAAACAAAGTAGAACACAACATGTAGATCCAGGGTACACTATCTGTAGTATGATCAGGTGAAGAGCCCATGTAATCTTTATAGACATGATGGGAAGGAATTTGGTCAGGTAAAAAATAGTACATGACATGTAACAAGGTGTACACACTGTGTGTTACAACATAGAGTGGTTCCCACGTAAGTGGATAGACACAACTAAACCTTGTCATAGGATATGACATAATACACAATGTGTGAAAGGTACACAGACCATGTAGATAAACATGGCAGGAAATTTAGGTAGTCCTTCCACACGAAATCAGCCAAAGGGATAGAGGAAATGGCGTGTACCGAACATACAATCCATGTGTGTCGACATGGGAAGGGGTCATGTTCCATAGGACATGGGATGGTCCTTAAGGGGTAGGGGAAGTTACGCTACACAGTGTGTAGCGAACATACATTCCATGTCTGTTTGAAAATAAGAAAAGGAATCAGTGTAGCCATATACAAGGTGTACACAACATGTGTTATTCACATACCTTGTGTACTGTGTAGGAGACCCGAATGGTCGGCCGAATCAAAAGCACCCTAAACACATGATAAAACTTTAAATGGGAGGGGGGAAATAGTGTACCTGGACCAAGGATGGAAATGCCGGAGAAATTAGGATAAAAAATATAGTAAAGTGGAAGATTGGTTGGGGGGAAGGTAGACGGTGTGTGGGAGAAGAAAACGGGGAGGAGGGGGATCACGTGACACAGGCTCATGCCAAGTAGGGATCCGACCTTTATAGTCGAAGTACACTTCGTGTCATAGAGAGAACATAATGAGTAGAATTTTTTTAAATAACAATATAAGATATTTATTTATTTACAATATATTTATTTATAAAATAATAATATTTTAATCAAAAATAAACCTATAAATGTAGTGTATCAAAGGATTTCACACTGTGTTTTCTAATATTTGAAAAAGAGAACTACTACCTTTGGTTTGGTGATTGGGGCACAATTCGGACCGGCGATCAACCATTTTGAATGTAAGCCCTCAACCACTGGAGAAAAGATGTATTGTTTCTAATTTTTAGTTATTTTGAATAATTAATGTACAAATGCAGTTTTATATGGGATGAAGAAAACACACAATGTGTGGTTTTAATTTTTAAAAAAGGGATGAAACATGGATATTAGCCGAGTTCAAACCCAGGTCTTTTGAATCCAGGATCGATACTCTTCCAATCTTCCAACTTCACTTCATTTATTCTCTTGTTTTAAAAAGTGTTTAAATTATTAATAAAAACATGGATCCCACGAATTATATCGAAATGCACGTCATGTGGTTTTATTAATATGAAAAATGATTGAACTGGGCTGGTTGTCAGGATTTGAACCCGAGTGTTTTGGATCCAGTTTGCAACCTTGGATAGCCAATCCATCACCTTCATGAGTTTTCTTTAATATTGAAAAACTTATTTTTTTTAAAAAAATACCACACATGTCATTTAATTAAACATAGGTTAAAAAGGATGAACCTTGTACCGAAGGCAGGTATGAAGTGATTTGAATTGGTGACGGCTCAGATACATTTTGATGACCTTACCATTGGTACAAGAACCATCCTTGTTTATTAAATTAATTAATGTATACTTATACTATTAGTTCTATTAGAATATACATTAAAAATTAAAATTACACACCATGTGGAAAAGTGATACACTGTGTGTAGTCACTGGTTTGCCTCCCAGGAATATCCTTTGTTTTATGTCTTTGTATCGACCTTACCTTAGCATTGTGTTAGCCGAATTTTATGGTGGAGATTTTATCCACCATGTATTCCATATGAATATAGTGCTCTAGATGCTACCCATTTACCTTAAATATTTGACTATCAGCACCAAAAACATCCACCACACCATGGTGGAAAACATTGATCACTTGGAATGGTCCTGACCACCGGTACTTTAATTTACCTAGAAACAATCTCAAAAAAGAGTTAAATAATAGTACCTCATCACTAGCATAGAATGATTTCTAAGATATCATGCATCTATGGACCTCCTTTTTCTTCTCTTTATATTGCATGTCATTCTCATATGCCTCTCGCTGAATCTCATCAAGTTACATCAGTTGAAACTTGTACTTATCTTCTGTAGATTTTAAATCATAGTTCAAGGCCTTCACTACCCAATAGACTTTATGATCAGGTTTTTCAGGAAAATAATAGGGCTTTCTATAAATCAACCAGAATGGGGACATAGCCAGAGGTGTTTTGAAGGAAATATTGTATGCCCACAAGGCATAATCAAGTTTCTTAGACCATCCCTTACTTGAGGCTCCCACTGTATTCTACAGGATCGATTTTAATTATATGTTTAAGACTTCCACTTGTCTACTGGATTGGGGATGATAAGGTGTCCCAATGTTATACCTCACACCGTACTTCAGAAGCACATTATGTATCAATGCATTATCGAAATGTGTCCCTCTATAACTGATCAATGCCCATTGAATACCAAATCTGCTGAAAATATTTTTCTTTGACAAGGCCATGATGACATTTTATATGTTGTGTGTTATCGTTACAAATTCCACCCATTTTGAGGCATAATCCACACAAACTAGTATGTAAGAGTTTTCAAATTATGGGGGAAATGGGCCCATTAAATCAATACCCCATACGTTGAATAGCTCGACCTCAAGGATAGGGTTTTGAGACATTTTAGATCAACGCCCCATGTTACCTGTCTACTGGCACCTATCATAGTTTGTTATAAAATACTGAGCATCCTTGTACATGGTAGGCCAGAAAAATCCAGATTGAAGAATTTTAGCTATTGTTTGGTCTGGCCAATTATTTCCCCCAGCTGGGAAAGAATGGAAAAATTGTAGAATTTCTTGAATCTCTATTTCTAGGATGCAGTGATGTATCACCCCATCTCCACATTATTGGAAGAGTAGTGGGTCTTCCCATAAATATCTTTTCACTTCAGATAGAAATCATTTCTTTTGTTGGAATGAAAGATCCGGGTGAATGACTCCTTTATCCAAGTAATTGTCTATGTCAGTATACCATAGACAAGGTGGAACTCCAAATCAGAAGAGAAGATCATCCGAGAAGTCCTCCTTTATTTCTCTATCATCTTCTCTTTCTAAATGAGGCAATTCCAATTTGGAGAGATTAACGACAACAATGTTCTAACTTCTCTTCTTATCATGGATCTCCAAGTCAAATTCTTGGAGGAGAATTACCCAATGGATGATTCATGGTTTCACATCCTTCTTCTTCAGCCAATATTTAAGTGATTCATGGTTAGTGTAGAAAATAACTTTGGATAGAACTAAATAAGATTGGAACCTATTGAATGTAAAAAACCACTACTATAATTTTCTTCTTTGTGGTAGTGTAGTCAATTTTTGCATCATTGAGGGCTCTATTGGCATAGTAGTTTGGTCTGAAGATTCAATTTAGCCATTTCCCAAGAATGGATACAATAGTATAATCACTTTCATCACACATAATCTTAAACTTTTCTTCCCAATTTGGGAAAATCATGATATGGGATTCTATCAATTTTTCTTTAGAATCTAGAAGGCTACTGTGCAGGTTTCATCAAATTCAAAGATAACATCTTTTGAAAGAATATTGGTTAGTGGTTGAACTATATTTGAAAAATCACAAATGAATATTCTGTAAAAACCTGCATGCCCAAGAAAGCTCCAGATTTCCCAAATAGAAGTTGGGATAGGCAGTTGTGAGATGAATTCAATTTTGGTTGGTCCAAATTCAATTTCCTCCATAGAAATCCAGTATCCTAAGATGATGGCATATCATATAACTGTTTAATTATTTTCTATATGTCTATAAAATCATCCATAAAGACTTTTAGAATCTTCTTGACCATATCATGGAATATTTCCAACATGCATCACTGAAAGGTGGCTAGAGCATTGAACATACCAAAAAGACATCCTTGGATAGTCAAAAGTTTTATATGGTCATGTGAAGGTTATTTTTTCTTGGTCTTCAAGAGCAATTTAAATTTGGTTATATCAAGAATAACCGTCCAAAAAGAAATAAAAAATTTCCCTGCTAGTCACTCCCACATTTGATCCATGAAAGGGTGTGGGAAGTGATCTTTTCATGTGACATCATTAAGTTTTCTATAATCCATAAATACTCTCCATCCTATTACTATTCCTATTGGTATAAGTTCATTTTTATCATTAGTGATTACAGTGATACCCCCCTCCCTTTGGATACCACTTGAAAAGGACTTACCCATGGGCTATCAGATATTGGATAGATGATTGCCACATCCAAAATCTTGATCAAATCTTTATTCTATACCTCCTTCAAGGGAGGATTTATCTATTATTATGGTTGATGAGAGGTCTTGGAAACTTCTTCAAGTAGCACCTTTTGGGTACAAATTATTGGGATGATCCCTTTAAGATCATCTAATGTCCACCTAATATCTTGTTTTATTGTTTTAATGACTTTGAGAAGTCCATGCTCTTGCTCTTGCAAGAGAGAGGCATTTAATATAACTGGTAGAGTGTTATTATCACCCAAGTAACCATATTTCAAAGATGATGGGAGAGTTTTGAGTTCAAGTTCTAGGGATTTCATAACTGAGGGAACAATTGGTTCCACCTCAGGATGCTCGAGAATATCTAGAACAACTGCACATTTCCAATAATGACCGCCCTAAACAACGATTAATTGTAACTCTTATGGTACATAATCAGGTTATATTTTGTTGATGAATGGTTCTTTAATGATATAATAACATTCCAAGTCATATTTTATGGGGTCCAAGTGATTGTTCATAGTATTCAATGCATAATAGTCCTCATGTTCCATTAGTGATACTTGCTTAACTGCTTTGAGGACATTTTAAGATACTTGTTCATCTCCCACTCTGAAGATAAATTTTCCTTAATGAAAATTGATCAACACTTTCCCAGTATCCAAGAATGGTCTTCCAAGAATGAGAGGTTCTTCTTGATCTTCCTCCATGTCAAGGATGATAAAATCAGTAGGAAGAATCAATATTTTCACTTTCATGAGCACATCCTCAAGTATACCTTTAGGATATTTAATGGATCGATCTGAGATCTATAGTTCCACTCTTTTAGATTGTCAATAGTTCATCCCTAACTTCATAAAGAATCCATAGGGCATAATATTTACAATATCCCCCAAGTCACAAAGGGATTTCCCATACTCATAAGATCCAATTGTTCAAGGAATTGTAAAACTACCTGGATCTTGGAGCTTTAGAGGAAAATAGTTTTAAACCAATTACAAACATTACTTAGTGAGTAGAATTGTTCCCAAATCCTATATATTCCTCTTATTTGAGAAGATTTACTTCATAAAATTTTCATATGTTGGCGTTTGAGTTAATGACTCTATGAAATGGATATTAATATGAATTTTTTGGAATACCTCCATGAATTTATCAAAATATTTATCCATCTTCCTTTGCTCCATTCATGCAAGAAATGGTAAGGGGGTTCATAAGGTGTGACCCCTTATTTTACCTTAAAATTTTCAACCCACTTCTCCTTTGATAGTTTTTAGATTGAGGGGGGGCTCCTAGATCTTGACTTCCTGATTCGAAGAGGGTGTAGGTGGATTTGTATTTTCACCTTGATTTGTAATTTTTTCCATGGGGTATTTTCTTCCCACTTCGTAAAGTGATAGCATTTTACTCATCCTATGGGTTCTTCATAGTGTTACCTGGTAGTGTACCAGGTTGCCTTGAATAGATCTGATTGGTAATTTTCTTAATCTGATTATCAAGGCTTAGAATAGATTCCTCCTAATTCTAAAATCCTATTTCTTCTGTTGTTATGAATTTTGACATCATTTCTTCTAACTTTGATGGGTGGTATTTTTGAGGTTTTTGGGTTGCCAGAGGTGGTTATGGATACCTTGGTGGTTGTTCCATACTAGGTTTTTGATACCCTTGTTTTTTTAAAGATCCCTACTACTGTTTTCTAGGATATGGATTCTTGTATTTCTGGTGACCATAGATTGTTGTCCTTTGAGGGAAAGGTTGAGAATTTTGTTGTTATTTCCCCCAAACTATGTTTTAGTTATCCTCCCAAGCTGGGTTTTGGTATTGAGGGTAAATATTTGTCCCTCTATTTTGTGAAAAATAGCTTACCTAATTTGTTGAGCCACTGGAATTTGTCCCTGGGCATTCTCCTGTGACATGATTTTCACCACATTTGTTGCATGTTGGGTGATGTACCACTTGAGCTTGAGATGCATTTTTCATATGCATCAATTTTCTTCGACATAGTATCTAGTTGAGAAGAAATCATCATATTGGCATCAATTTTATATATAACTATCTTTTGAGTACCTCGCTTTAGGTTCTATTGGAAGTTTTCTACATACATATCTTCGAGCAAGTCAAAGAGTTCCTCTAGAAATTTCCTCATCACTGTGCCTCCAACAGATACATTCACTATGAATTTAGTGTTTCTTGTAAGAACACCACAAATAGTTTGGACTTTTATCCACAATGGAAGGCCATGATGAGTGCACTTCCTCATAATTTATTTAAATATCTCCCAAGATTTGTACAAAGATTCCAAATCATGTTGCTGAAAATTGTGAATTTCATTCCACAACGTCACCTTCTTGGAGGGTGGAAAATACTTTGACAAAAATGCCTAGGAAAATGCCTCCCAGGTGAGGATAGAACATTGAGGTGGTACTTTAATCGATTCCTTTGATTTATCCTTTAATTATAAGGGTAATAAGTGATGATAAATAGTGTTCTCGAACACCCCATGGTAGCAGAAGGTGTCACATGTCTCCATAAAATTTAAAAGATGAGTGTTGGGTTCTTCACTTGGTAATCCTTAAAACTGTACCATGTTTTGGATGAGATACATTAAGGCCTACTTGATCTCAAAATGTTGGGCCTACACCAGTGGTCTGACAATACATGTATCAGCTCCATGGATGGAAGGAAGACCGTAATCCAAAAGGGTACAATGTGGGGGTAGTTGTTCTTGATGAGGTGGGGGAAAAATTGTTGATCAGGTGCAAAATAAGGCCCATGACCTAGAAGTAAGTATGAAAATTGCTCTGGTTGGTATTTCTGGGGTTTTTGCGGGCTATAACCCAATACAAATGGAGCCGGTTTTCATTTCTGATTTTGTGGTATGAACTCCATGATGTTTTCTTGTGGAAGTTGGATCCTCTCATCCTTAGTAACTAGTAGTTGTTTCTGGTTGTCCTCATGAATGAATTTATGTCCAACATCTTATATAGTAGCAGGTTCTCCTTTTCTATGTTTTCTATGGGTTTGTTTTGGTATTGATCGTCCATAAGTGCTTGACATCACCTCATGATCATTCGTTCGATATCTCTATCAAGCGGAAGGACTTCTGATGACTTGGTGCTCTTATAATGAGTAATATGGCCTATGAAGAACCTATGATTCTCTAAACAATACTAAAAACCCACCAATAATAAAAGAGGAATACTAAAATAATGAAAAACATAAATGAGATTAAGAATAGAATTTTTTAAATTTTTTATTTTTATTTTCACTTTAATTAATACAAACTGATTAATAAAAACATCATTAACTTTCAACTCCCTAGAAATAGTGCCATAATTTGGAATCTTTTTATCCTAAGTGTTAATTTTGACAATCCAAATTGAAATACCCAAACTTAATACTAGTATAGTGAAAGTATGGGAATGATCCATAAAGAGAGAAAGTTACTGTATTTTGTTTCTCTCATTTTTTATTAATTAGGTGAAGTATGTTGAAATTTAGAGTCGATATTTTTATGTTTCAATTGAAAAGAGTAATTAGTCTTTCAATTTCTTGATAAATTAATTTAAAGATAAAGAAAAACAAAAAAAAATTGATTCTGACGATAAGTGGTAGAAATGCATCGGGACTGTGGATTTTTTGGATAATTAATAAATAAATTTTTTTATGAGGTTTTGTTATTCATGATAACTCAAATCTCTGGGTTTTGGATATTATGGAACGCCCTTGGTCTGGTGAATTTAATTTGAATCGGTAAAAACAAATTCCTTAGTTTGGAATTTGGTTTTTATTAAATTTTATAATTGTAACCCCTTTTGAGATGATAAGTCCACCTAATTATCATGGATTTTCTTAATTGTAATTCCTTATAATATCCTTGTAAATCTTGTTATTGGTCTAATATGAGGTTTGCAATGATATTTATAAGGAGTTTTTGAGGGATTATGAGAGAAATATAAATAACATGATTACAATATAGCAATTGATAAATAATAACCCATAATCATCCACAACCCCAACACATAGGGGGTTTAGCTACACATGGAGTATCTAGTGACTAAAATACTTGTTATAACTGAGTGAAACATTGCACCAACTTTGGATTTAAGAAATTCTAGAAGGTAGAAATATCACCTCCTCTCTTCTATTCTATCCTTATTATCCTATTGGGCATCTCCAGAACTGTCTGCTTTTTGTCTCTGAGTTTGAATACCGAATTAGGTGGGGATTACCTTTAATTTATAATATTTGGAATTACACAGCGTGTACTCAAGAGTACCTGACATGTACCCAAGTCAACCTGAATTGGGCCATTTTTCTCCACTGGTGGGTGATCACCCACACCGCCCTTGACTTTGAAAATAGTGCCGCATTGTTGGTGGGGGGACATGGCATGTAACGTCGTCCCACATGGAGTGTAATGTTAAACCTCATCCACCTACCGCTTTCAGAAGGAGGTACACAATGTGTTTAGGGTAATCACACAGCATGTAATATCTAGTCAGTAACATGAGCATGTATTTGATCCTATCGATCCATGTCTGGGGAAATAATACATGGCATGTGTAAGAAGTACATGCCATGTATATGTGAATTTTTGTTCCAACCCTTCCCAATTTGTGTCTTTGGCTTGAAAATACCTGAAAATAATCATGATTACCGAATTAAAGCATTTTATCATTAAATAAAAAACATATATCCAATGAAAACATGTTTTTATATTCAATAGAATTTATGAGAATATATACACAATTTAGGAACATTAGTTCACTCATGTTATAATAATTCATTTTACCTATGAGCTCATCTAAGGAATTACTACTTGGGGATCCAATTTTCAATCATGGCGTAATAAATTCCTTTGATTAATGTGCATATCCAAGTAATTCTATGAAAGGAACCCAAGTATCACTCCACGGACTAATATTATTCACTAAAGAAATGAGATCATACAATGAATTTTGTATAAGGATCCTAGGTATTGTTGCATGGACTATTACTATTCATTTAACCAATGAGTCTATCCAATGAGTTATATAAAAGGGACCCATTTATTGTTCAGGTTTTTATATAAGTACATAGGCATGTTTCCTAGAATATGAAAACATTGGCCATAAGATTATCCATGAAATTTTACTATTTAAATATAATTAATAAAGAAGACCATATTAGTAATCATATAATATTATGGTGTAAGTATGAATAATAAAAAGGCAATGACCATAATCATTCTATATCAAAATTCAAGTATTCAATTTGGGCCATTACACCTATAAGTAATTAAGAAGTTTATAGAAAATTCTATATCTTTTATCATTCTGAATAAATCAATTTGATTTACCAATTATATTAAATAATAAGGTTAACCTCATATGTGGTTTTATTATAGATGAGGCATGGATGACATAGATACTCATTCAATTATATTTAAACATCTCTTATATTGGAGTTAATTTAACACACCTACAAGGTTATTTAAGCATAGGTAGAGCACTGTAATCAAAGAATTTAAAAGAACCCAATAAGGGTAATTTATTTCCATATAAAAATCATACATCATGGGAATATACACAAAATTATTAAATGGGTGGTTTGAGTTAAGGTGAATAACCTCCCATGGTGCAATAAAATACAGGATGGCTATTTATTTTAAGGAATTTGGTACCATGTGAATAATTTTACATTTAAAAGGAAATGAATAGAGAATATAGTGTGTGGAAAAATGATGTATTTTATGAAACATTAAAACTTTAAGGTAAAATACATTGATCACCTACCTCTTCCTTTGGATGCTTCACTTTTCAATTATAAGGCTTTGATTCAAGTGGTATTGAGAGAAAACGGAATAATAGAAAAACAGGCTAAAAAATGGCATATTATATCAAATTTAAATACTATTCAATACAAAAAATAAAACAAGAAAGGGGGAAGGAGGAATCATAGAAAAAACTAGGGTGATAAAAAATAAATGATGACACCCGATTTTGAGTATGTGTGGAGAAGAATTATTAAAGCCTAGGAGGAGAGGAAGACCTCCATGTGTGGGAGTGAGATGTTTTTCAAATGGGGAGGGGAAAGGAGGGTTTAACGGTAAATAAAATTAGGGTAAACAGTTTATATCATCCATTTTAATGTGGCTCATGATTTTTATGCATGGTTAGACAAACTATTCACCATTTATGCCAAAGGTGGAACCCCCTCACATGGTTAGGCGCACAATATTTCTAACTATGTGTAGCCCTTGTGGTTCTCTTCTAAATCCTAACTACAACATCATTCATGACTGTGAAACCATGGGTTCAAGGTTTGAAAAATAGTGTGATGTCTCTATAAGGACGCATGGTTTGGGTGAGAAGTTTTCACTAACTATGTGCAAACTTTGTGCCCCTTGGTGCATTTCCATGAACAAGTTTTTCAAATCTCATTGCTCCCAAAAATCCTCAGAATTCCCAAGTCACCTCTCGAGACTTAAAACCTATATATAAACAACACTTTTAATTTTTACAGTGCTCTTAATTTAATTCAAAATCTCAAATAATAATTTATATTATCTTCCAAATAAAATTACAAGCTCTATTAGAAATTTTCAACTAGTCCAAAACATGATATTTTACATATTTTTCATGTTTCCATTTTTAAAGATTATTTTTAAAGTTAAATCCTGTAAAGTATTTTGACTTCTAATTTTTGAAATCTTATATATTTTCAAGGATCATTTTTTTAATTTATTTTAACATTTATTCTCTTTCCCTTCACAAAAATGTTTTTTGAAAGTAATTTTTACTTAAATATTTTGAAAAAAATGACAAAAACATTTGTATTTTCACTTATATTTACCCTATAAGGTTTATCATTCATGGAGTTATGTTTGATTCCCATTTTTATGTTATTATGATATGATTTCTTTTTTAAAATGAGAGTCATGATATTACATGATTTCATAAGTTCATATTATGTGATGTTTTTTAATGATTTAAGAAACCGATTCTCTTTCCATGGGTTCAATAAGATATTTTTAGGATTTATTTTTATAAAATATGACATGTTTATATGGATGATGATGGTCAGGGTACTATATCATCCTCAAATTAAGCAGTTAAGCATTTATCTATCATGAGAAAATGATATTAATAATGAGAATTTTGTTTATTCATAATATAAATCATGGACACTTTTTTATTCACAAAATTAAGTATGATCATTTTGTTTGGTCACTACATAAACCATGGTAATTTTTATTTTTCACAACATGAAGCGTGAGAATTTTGTTTTTTTACCCCATGAATCATGTGAATTTTTTCAAAAATGATATAATTTCCATAGGCATATGTTTTTTCTATAATTTATTTTCATATGATATTCCATATTTATATATACCTATGATGATGTAAATAGAATATTTTTTATTGAATCAACATTATACCCAATTTTTCCAGGGTATATGTTTTTTCCATTTGAGATCATATGTCCTTATATCATGATTTATGTTAAAATCATATTATTATATGTTATTTTTAATAAGATATCCCTCCAATACACATGTTTTCTCATATACTTATGATCTAAACCTTGATGGCATGTTGATAATTTTCACTTACTATACATTTGAGCTCACGCATTTGTTATGTTTTCCTTTCCCTGGGTTATGAATATATGTTTAATTTATGGGATATTTAGAATGGGGTATATTGGAGTTCGATTATGGATAAAATATTTTAAATTAATACATTTATGTAGCTCATATTCTAGACACTAAACCTTTCAGTCCTTGGATTATGTGATATTTTGTTAGAAGTATTATTTAAATCATGAGATTAATGTAATATTATGTCATTTTCTTCTTGGGTTTCTATAACTCTTCTTTTCTAATCAGGTTAACCATTTTGTTTTGATTAATATTTAGCTGATGGGTGAAGTTGACACTTGATACCACTCTGGTGTTTATTGTTATAAAATGTGAATCTACAGTCGACCATTCGATATTCCATCATTTCATGTCAAGTTCATCATTTTTTATTTATATTTCATCGATTGGTGAAGATAATGCTCGATACTATCTAGATATTTTTTATCATTGGAGTGGAATTGACCACCATCCTTTTGGAATTCCTTTGATTCCCATCAAGTTCCCCATTTTTCATTTGGATATGTATTTCATAGATGGGTGAATCTAGACCCTGATACCACCTAGATTTTTATTACAATGGTAGGCATTCATCATGACTTTATCAATGGCACTTAGGAAGCACATCAGTCGAGAGAATGGGAGTTTAGGATCATCCACACCTTTTAAGGGTGAATTATTGCACACTTTTGGAATGTATTATTAATTTTGGTCATGTTCATGAATGTTCCCCTCAAATCCCAATGTGGGGATGATTACCCTTATGTTAATGATCTAGTTGGATTGGTTATATTAATATTTAGTATCGAAATAAAATATTATTGATTCATGCTCTAGTTTATAGCCACACTACTAGGGGATTTGTAGTTTGATTCCATCCATGAAATAAGATATCTTAATTTCAAGATTGGGCCCTATTTGCAGGAGCTTCTTATATATCACATTGTAGTTAATCAAAACCTACATAGTTTAGTACCGCTTAACGAGACGTGACATACCACTTAAGGTCATGTTCAAGGACTAATCCATGAATTTTAATGACATATATTTTGGATGACCACATGGAAGGTTCCTAGTATTGGTTGATGTGGGAAATATGCATGAATGAAATTCTATAGGTATCCATGAAGGGAATATGTACCAACAAGGACAAATTTGTCTCATAAGATATATAACCCTATGAGGATGGATCCCATCAAAAATAAAGACAGATAAGGATAAGGTGAAAATATCCAAAAGTAATATATCCCTTTGGGTGGAAGAACGATACAATCAAGAATATGTCCTAATAAAAGGGTGGTGTGTGGGTAATGTGGCCCAAATTGAAGGGATTACCAAACACATAAGTATAGTTGGGTGAGGGAATGAAATAAATGATCTCATGAGGAATATGGCCTAATGAGTATGGAAATTAAATATTCATGATGTTGGGTTTAAACCTTAGGGATATATCCAACATATCCCATCAAGATAAGAATCAAATCCCATATAGTTCAAGTGACATAGTTTATGGTTATGTGGATTTACCTTATAATTAAATTTAACTTAATTTGGTAAAGGATTTGTGGTTTTGTTTGACATCATGCGACTAGGATATTGGAAATATATTTTAACATTATGTTGTCGGGATATATATGTTATGAAAGGTATAAAAATAGAGGACCATGAAGGTATTATGCATATGAGTTTGTCTTGAAAATATTCATCAAGAATAAAACCCCTTGATGAGAAGATAATATGGTTATTGGAGTATACATATAGAAAGGAGTCCCATGATGAGATATGTGTGGGAAAAACTTCATAATAAACTCAAATATATACTCCCATGTGAGTCACGCTTGGTCTTAAAAACAAGAGATAAGGGAGGATCAAATGGATTTAATGGGAGTAGAAATTTGGATTTGAATGGGTATTACACATATGGGGCCTCCCTTGATGAATTCTACTCCCTTTCCACTAGTGGAAATGGGTGGAGATATGGGTTGTGGGAGGGAAATGGAATCTGGAATTAATTCCTATTGGATTACTCCATGAATGAATCCCTATTTGGTTCAACTTGTAGGATAGATAAAAAACAAAATCAATATGGAAGAAACTATTGTAGTGTGTTTTAGATAGGGATACTCATTATCAATGGAATTTGTGGTTGTTGATCCCCTAAAAGTACTACCTATCACAGATAATGACCTGAATCATCCTTTTATCGAGGGAATCCGTGAACAATAGGAAGCACCTTGATGTGCATGATCTGGTCATGTTTTTTTGGTGGCTTTAGAGGAATCTTGGATTGGGCCTCATTGAGGTTCTAGGCTTCTTAAACCTAGAAAAATATCCCAAAATGGAAGAGGTTATTTGTTCCATGTGATAAAGTTTTAAAAAATCTAATATGAGAGGTATACCCTTCATATTAAGTAATAATAATTTAATGACAACTTTCAATTATCTTGGTGTAGGGATAATTCACTTTTTAGAATATAAATTCACCTAGTACTAGTGGAATTCACCTAGTAACATTTTACATAGTACTAGAATAATTCACCTCATAACTTGTAATTCAATTCGCATAAAAAAATTGTCTTAGTACTATGGAAAGAGAAATATGATAGGGATTCAAGGAAACTAATGGGAATAGAAAGTTATTGGGGTTAGCATGGAAAATATGTGTTGAATGGGGAATCATGTACTCATTGATATTGATGTGATACTAATAGCATATAATATGTTTCTAACTACAATTCAGGTAATATCATTCCCTTGTTTTTTGAAATTACCTATTTGTATCTCCAAAGGGATAAAATGTCTAATGTTATACCCTCCTTTACCCTTATTTATCAAAATCTATTCATCCAATTTTAATAAAAGGTAAAGTTTTATTTATATACGTCATATAGGTACTAGTTCTTCATAATTAGAAGAAGAAACCAAGGAATTAACTGGATGACTTTTGTGGTGTAGGTAGTGAGATCTCATGGTTTGAAGGCTATAGATCATGTAATCTCAAGAGGTGGGAACATCGAGTGGGGAACCAAGGTCTCCATAATTACGATTCTTGGTCCACACTGAGTAGGTATTGTTCACATCAGGTGACTATATGTTCCTTGAAGGTATGTACATTGAGCTCATTCATATAGGATTTCTTCAATAGTTCATGTAGTACATCCAATCATGTGTTATCCCAACTAGGTGATTTTTTTGGTAGTATGAGTTAAGAAAATAAAACATAGTGAATAGTTTCTATCACCATTGTGTATGGTTACCAGGAATTTCTCCTAGTAGAACCATATTTATCTATTAATCATTGGTGTTCTACTTAGACTCTTTTCTTTTATATACCTTATAAAATTTTAAATTAGTTTCCCCTATTTTTTTCACCTTCTTTCAAATTTTTTGGTGTTAATAACATATATCCAAGTATGTAGCTTCTTTTTCTTCACAAATCTAGATAAGATCATGGATTGTCTCTTTATTTACATGGAAACAATTGAACATGTAATCACTTAAAATTTTTGTAAATAAGTTTATGGAATCATCTTTTTCTCTTCTACTTCTTAAAATATAGTGCTTTGTAGACTCTCTACTTTACCTGAACTAGTGCTTGATATTCTCTTTTTTTAGTAGAGAATAAATATATTAGATACTATATAAATTTCTGAAAATTATATTTATCTTAAAAACTCATCCATAAAAAAACTCTTTGTTCCCAATGTATTTATAGAAGATATTTATAGATGATATTCATCTTCTTTTATTCTAAGAAATTTTACAATCCACCCTTACTTAAATAACACTTAAACTCAATGCGACCTCATTTTTTTTAGGACATACCATATTATGTCTAAATACATGGAATCAAGACTTCATTTACTCGGCCTCATAGTATTCCTTTGAGAAATAGAGTCACATACATGCAAGTGAAATTGTTTATATGTTTAAAAATTATTTAACTTGTACATCTAGAATCATTATGGTGAATTATTATCCACTATAAAGCACTTATTCAATGGTATAACACATCATTGGCTTCATTTAATTATTATTTAGGTTCTCTAGGCCTTATAAGATTCACCTCATCCTTTTTGTTATCTCAGTATGATCATAAAAATTTTATAGTAAGTCTATGATGTAAGATCCTTTTCATGGTAAAAAAACCCTAGCCCAAAGGAAAAAAATAAGATGAAGTGGAAAATCATGCCCATAATTAATTTAGTGAAACATTGTTTAAAACAAATCATGTCATGTATTTAAAAATGAATCATTCCTATTTTAATTGAATCCCAGATCACATTTTCATATATAATGTCTTTGGTTAATATTCCCTTGCATTCCATTAGCAAAGTAATAAATAATTTTTGGTAAAAATTCCTACCTACAACCTTACATGCCACCCCATACATGAGAAGCTAAGAATCGGTCCTATAAATATGTTGAGATAAATTCTCTCTAGTACACCCATGCACTATGGTTGATAACTATTTCAGTTATGCTCCATGGATTTGATGGTCTTGACAGGGAGACCATCAAGCTTATCTGAGTTTCATGCATAACTTATTTGGTGGATCAGTTTAGACATGGTCCAATTATTTTAAACACTCAAACTCAAAACACATTGAAGATAGATAAGGGTATAATGAAAGTATTTAAAAACACCACATCCTATTATAAAATATTATTCAATTATCTTGAAAATTTATTTTGAATAATTCTAGACTTATTAAATTCCTTTTACTTCTATAAAGTCAAGAAAATTAAACACCATTGTACCAATATATCAAAATTTTCTCTAAATACAAAAATTTTGTATCACTTTATACTTGTTTTAAAAAATGTGAACTATCAAGACATCATTATAACATGACTTAAGTATAAATAATATTTAAAAAATCATTACATGTTACATGATACTATGTATTCAATAATTTTAAGTGTCTTTAAATCTTCCCAGCATCGATATCTAAGTTAAAACCTAAAATTAATTTCCATTTAATATGGAAGTACCTCTAAATATTTATAGAAACTAAAAATAACACAATGGAATATTTTTTAACACCAAGACGATAATTATTGAAAAAAATACAATTACATCATGGGCACTTCATTTTCATTTGAAGAGTGAGATGTGTATGGTCTTGGAGTTTGAAAAATCTGGTGGAGTAGAGAACGTAATATATTTATCACATTTTCAAGTAATATGTAAAATAATTATGATAGAAGAAGAATTTATATAACATTTTTATGTTTTTCAAACTTTTGAGAAACTAATATTGAGGATATTGTTTTTTGATGAAGGTTTATACATAACATTTTTCACATTCCCAAAATTTGGAGATTCTAGGGTTTCACTATGATATACCTAGTAGCACCATGAGGTACTTAATTATGGTAATTTCCAAAATAATAATGGATAATTTAAAAGTAAATTTATACTCCTTTGGTCTATTTAAATCATGAATTTATCTCTAACTAATTCATGCATCACTCATCTATTGGAGTAGGAACATTAATATTGGGGGGAAATGAAGAGAATATTTAGGAAGTAATCCTTCAGAGGAATCTAGACCCTTTGAATTGTATACATGGAATAAATAAAATATGTTAGAGAGCTCAACACTAAGTCAAAAGATAATTATGACGGCACCCAGTGAACTATATTCAATCAAGGATGGGGAGGAATTTCATTCCAATCACATAGATATATTAATCCCACCAAATCATGTAAGGATGATACCAGAATTAGGATTTATTTTTAAAAATTATTCTATCCATTATGAATGCGGGAGGGACTCACTATAAAATGGGGTTGGGTTAGTTTGGAGATGATATTACAGAAGATTTCTTTTCATATTTCTATGATTCCTTTAATGATGGAACACTAGACAACTATGGTTAATCCATGTTTATTTCTCCACCACTATTACTTTTTTTTGTGTTTGGATACTAAATTATCTTATTATTTATCTTAATAATATTTTTTGGCTTCTTTAGATAGTAATAATTCTCCATTGTTCATTATACTTAAACTATTCTTCTTTCTTATTTTTTTCACACATACTGGCCCCCTAAGCCTGCTTAATTTCCCATATTGTAGGTTGGAGTGGGTTTTTTCAGTAGTTATCAATGGTATTCAATCACATTTCTAGGTAAGGGGGTACTGGGGTAATTATTATATTTATCTATTTTGGATTAAATCACTGATTGATGCTAATTAGGGGATTTTATTAATGATTAATGAGATATAAAAAAGAGATAAAAAATTTGAATCATGATTTGACACAAATGGTGTGGGAATATTAAGAGTTAAACCACTATTTTAAAAAAACTTAAGCACCATATTACTTGAATTTAAACAAAAAAATATATCTCTATTGTCCATTGAAAAATGAATGCATGCAAAATAAAAACTATGACTAAGAACTCTGCATCTCTAGAGACAACATGAGTCACACTTTTACTAAATTTTTAATTATGTTAAAAAAATTCATAGAATGACCATAATAGCTTCCACATTAGATAGTTATTTTTTAATGAAAACCAAAACTATCATTAATGTACTTGAAGGTAATTTAACCATGGAATTTTGAATAAAAATAGTTTATTTCAACATTTTTTATTCATTGAAATTTCCTTAATAAGATTGTTCATCATTCACACTCATGTACTCTGATAAACCATTTCTACGTGAGGAAATTTATTTAATGAAAGTGATTTTGACTTTGAGTTTTAATTTGATATTTTATAATTCAATTGAAAAAGATAAATGAACCATATAGAAACTGGAGAAACTGATAACATCTAAATAATTTAATAGATTTTAATTTCTATTTTCATATGATAAAACTAATAGTTTTTATGTATAGGAATTGTGTATAGATGAGAAAAGTGAACCCAATATAATATCTTCTCTAATTTTGCCACCCAATCTAGAATTAAAACCCCATACACTATAATTAAAGTTTATTTACTTAATGGGTGAAGATATGTTTACAGTGATAGTTTCTAGAAACATGTTTACTAATAATGATCTTATAGTTAGTGATATTTTGAGAAATAATGTTGAATCCATAGAGTAGAGTCTATAATACATACCCAAACTAAGTCCTAAAATATATATGGCCAAAATATTTTTCTAAATTGATTTCAAACAAGTGATACAATCTGAAAGAAGGCGTAACCTTGTCATTATGAAGGTTGGTAAAAATTAAATTGATAAATTTTTAGAGTAAGATATAATTTACCCCATTTCTAACACATATAATTTATATCCCATTCACATTTTTAGCAAAAAAATATTTTCAAAACATTATTGTGAATTAAAAAAATTAAAATTATTCTAATGAGAATCAAAAAAGTTAGAGAGTGTGTAATGGGTATTGGAAATTGAATCAAGTGACTAGGAAATAACATTTTCTAATACCCTTTATAGACTAAATTCTATAGGTATATTTATTAAATACCCATTTATTCTTTCTAGATATATTGTTGGGATACCTTCAAATTCCCATCTCCATTGATGATTAGGGGAAAAAAACTTTTTCCTTTATTAATTATTTTTCTATAAGAGTATGTTATTCAGATTATGTAATTCCCCTGGTAGATTCCAAATATGTATGGTAATAATATTATTTTACATGATTTAATAATATTTGGAAGTGTTTCTTGATGATTTCACTATTCTTATTATTTAATTTAATCATTTCATATCAAATATTGATAAATTATTTAAAAAATTAATTGAAAAATTATATGTTCTAATTTAAAAAAAATCATTTCATGGTCAAAAAATGAATTGTTCTGGGAAATGTGATTTCAAATAATGGAATTGGATTTAACAACTCCAAAACTAAAATTGTAACTTCTATTATTTTTCTTAATTTTTTATAATATATTAGATCACTTTTGGGACATGCAATATTTTAAAGAATTTTCATTATGGATTTTAGTATGATAGCAATACCATAGTCAAATTGTCTTCAAAAATACATCAAGTTATATTTTGATGATTCTTGATTGAAATACTTTGATGAGCTATGTAGAAATCTGACCACACGATTGAGGATACAACCACCAAATTCGCAACTCCCTTTTAAACTATTATTTGATGCTTCAGGCTATATTATAGGAGTAGTCATTATGTATAGGATTTATATAAAAATTCATGTGATAGATTATTCCTTAAAAATATTGAGATATATTTTTTGGTATTTATTTATGTCATTGATAAATTCAAATCATATTTTGTAGGAACTAAAGTCACCATATTCCCAGATTAATAAGAACTTAGGTACCTATTAATGAAGTTATAAGCTATGAAAATTATTTTGAGATGTACAATTACATTTTAATAATTTCATTTTGAGGTTAAAGAGATGATTGAAACTAAGAACCAAGTATTAGACCACATGAGTAGACTACCCCACACTATTATCATATTAATTTTAGACCATGATCTCATCAATGACTATATGAATAATAAGAAAATATTTCCAATTTAAGGTGAAGTATTATGATATGAACACATGGTTAAGTACCTTGTTACTACCCAAATATAATTAAACATTAATTCACACCAAATTACAAGATTAAAAGATAAATAAAATCTCTATGTGTGGGTTGATTTGTGACATTGGAGAATATATAGTGACTGAATGACTAGAATGTATCTACCTGAGAGTTGTGTACTCTTTAGGTAATTAAATTTTACCACACACTATCCTGTGGAGGTCACTTTGTGCCTCCATTAACTATTATAAAAGTTATAAAATCTATATTATGGTAGTACACACATGCCAATGGATTTTTTTAGAAGGTTTTAAATATTTCAATTAACTATAATATCTTAAAAGGAAAATATATACCTAAATAAACTATGGAATTTAATAAAAAAATTATATCTAAGGAATGGAAATTGGGAGAACCTTTTCTATATCTATTGGAAAGTTATAAATACTGCTTACTATTAATTTTTCTTCTAAATGGTTGGAATCTGAGGATACCCAAATTGATGACTCATATATTGTTTATTCTTTGGCAGGAACTAACAACTTTTATATATTTAGAATATCAAGGGACATAATTGGTGACTAAGGAACAAAAATCTACAATAGAAGAATGTAATCCTTAAAGAATATATATGGAGTGAACCACATAACATTAACACTATATCACCCATCACTAGTAGAAATATTGGATATAACATTGATATTATAACATTGGTTTCTAATAAATCGATGTTAAAAGTTATAAAAAACATTTTAATAATGGTTATAAAATAAAACTATATTAAAAGTTATTTTGTATAACATTTAATATCGATTTTACATAAAACTGATGTTAAAGGTTATATAGAATAAATTTTAATGTTAGTTTCAATCAAATCTAATTTTAAAAGTCAATAAAAATAAACATCTATTTTCCCAAAAAACAAAGTTGAATTTTAATTAAAAAATATTTTCAATGTCGTTTTTGTTAAAAACTAAAATTCAAAACCCTTTAAAAAAATTCAAACCCCAAACCCCTTATTTCAGTTTATATAAATTGATTTTCTTTTCACCTACGATGGAAGTAATGGCCACTCACCAATCTTCAACCTCGATTTTAGTTAATTTTAATCAATTTTAATCATATTTTCACACCATTGATACTCAATATCTCATTATTTGTCATTTTTTGATGACCCATATAAATATTTATTACCTAAAAACCCTATTTTAGTTGACTACAGAACCGAAGGATGATAGATGATTTTCAAAAGTTATTTTAGTCAATTTTAATCAACTATTCATGACCATTGATCCTCAATATTTCATCGTTAATACTTGTTTCATGAACCATGAAAATATTTAGATCCAGAAAATCCTATTATGTTTTATCGGCAACCACGGTTGAAGGTTTTTATTAGTTATTGTTTTTAGTTTTGTAAAATGTGTTTCTTGATTCTTGTATTTTTCACCCTTCCACTAAATTTGAGGGAGTACATATATATTCAGTATCAATTTTTCATTATCAGACTCTAAATTTTGTAATTTATTTTTTAATATTTTGAAAATAAATTCTTTATCTATTAGTTGTAATTTTTATTTTTATTTCATTCATTTTTTTATTCATTTTATTGTTAATTATAATTTTTTTGTTAAAGTTTGTGTAATTTTAAAAAAATTTATTTCATGGAATTATAAAAAAATTACAATAATTATATTTATATATATATATATAATTTGAAACTATTATCCATGGTCTTTTTCATTTTTTATTCTAACCAAATTATATATTTTTAGATCAACATGACAAAAATAAAGATGGTATAGAGTCATATATATCATAAAATTATTATTATAATTCAATATTTTTTATGACTTAATACATCACTTTCATTATTCATTTCAACCGAAATCAATATTGGGTGATAATGATAACCAATATTAGTTTTAATCCTCATAAATTTATGTTATTCTTATGATTTATAGAAATAACCTTACTCTAGTTGTGTTACATGTAAGTTATAAGTAATCACAAAATTTATGGATATTAAATCAAAATTTTAGATGTCATATACTTATTTTAATCACATCTTGAAATTTTTGAAAACCATATTATTATATGTTAATGGTTTTCCTAAATATTATATAAAAAAATAAGTTGTAAATTTTTTTGGTTTAATATATTAGAAGAGTAATTTTTCTAAATTATTGTATATTATAATATGGTAATGAATTATAAATTGATTTCCCTCTCATATTACCATATTTTTTTTGGGGATTTCTTCCAATGAGTTCTTTTTATTTATTTCTTATTATAGTCAGTGATTCATTTGACATATATTTTTTCCCTAAAAAAATTAACTTTTTATTGATAATTAAAATTTTGAATTTATGTTTAATTTTATTTATTATAGTTTAACTAAATAGGAATATTGATGACTGTATTGAAGGATCTAGGTAAATAATAATTGGTGTTTTGTGATAGTAATTTTAAAAAAATTCCATATAAACTAGAAAAAAAGTATCCATATTCCTTTACTAAGATCATCAAACATAATTTAAAATTAATTATTTAAATAAAATAAATTCCTAGAGTCGTTTATTTTGTATTTTATTTCTAAAAATCATATATATTTCCCAAATAATCATCAATCATTTTGATTATATGTTTTAATGATTGAAATTTATCTATTTATATATATTTTTGAATGTTTAGATGTTTTAATATATTCATCTTTCATATTTAAATATTACATATTTAATGGATAGTAATTGGAAAAATTTATGAAGAAAAATTTATGAATATGAAAAATTATTTGATGATTTCTTTAATTTTCTAAATAAAATATTCAAAACATAGATTTTATTTTATGTCCATACATGAAGTGTTTGAATTTGAGAAAGTTAAATTCTAGATAAATCAATGATCATCTCATATGTTACAGTTTTATCCATAATTATACAAGTTGGATCTATAATGGTGAAATAATTGAATATTCAACTTCTAATTTTAATGATAATATTCAAATTGAGATAGAGGATTGTATTAAATAATTAATTCGTGATGTAGGAATTTGAACCAAAAAATAAATAAAAAATGTAGAAAGATTTTATGAATATTATAAGAAACCATTATTCTTAAGTTGTGCTAAATATATTGTGTTATAATCTTTTCTGAGATTATTTAACTTGAAATCAAGAAATGGGTGGAGTGATAATGGTAGAGTGATAAAATTTTCTCTGAGTTTCTTGAAATTTTAAAAGAGATGCATCTAGAAGGAAACATGCTTCGATATTCCAATTATAAGGAAAATAAAATAACATTCCTGATGGGATTAGGGTATAAAAATATAGATGCATTCTCCAATGATTTCTTGTTATATAGGAAGTCATATGAATATTTATCAACATGGCCCAAATGTGAGAAATCATGCTATAATATGGATGAAAAATACAACTCTAATTCATTCTCATGTACTGGAATCTAACATCTTACTAAATCAATTTGGTACCGTCCAATAATTCTTTCCAATAATTCCAATAATTCCACTCTTAATCATTATCAGGTACCAGAATCAAACCTCTTGCTAAATAAATTTAATACCCTCTAATAATTACTCATTTAAATCGTCTATTAGCATATTCAATTGATTAAAAAATGTTAAGATGACATATAGATGAGCACACCTCTAATGGTAACTTATTTCACCCTACTGATTCACTAAAATTGAACAGATTAGATAAAAATTCATTATTTTGGAACTGAAGTTATATTTCTTAGAATGGGATTGTACATAGATAGAATGAATCAATATCAGATCCTAAGTAGCCAATATAGATCATGGTCTATTTTATTTTTAGTTTATAACTTTCTCCATAGACATGTATGAAAAAAAACATTTTATGATGATCTTGATGATTTTTTGAAAAAAATAGTTAGGAAATGATATTGATGTGTATCTTTCACCATTGATTGATGATTTGAAACTTCTATGGGGGTAGGTGTTATAGTTTCTGATTCATTCAAGAAATATTATTATCTTTTTCGCGTTATGATAATGTTCACATATGTGAATTTTCTGCATATAGAAACTTGTCTGGATATGATGTTAAGGGATATAAATCATGTCCAATTTGTGAATAAGATATTATAATTATCAATTGAATAATGGAAGAAAGACGGTGTACATGGGAAATTTAATATTTTTGTGTTTTTATCATCCTCATTATAGATTAAAAAAACATTTAATGGTATACAGTAATATAATCTTCCCTAACAACCATTTTTAGTTGAATAATATTATGATAGGGTGAAAAATATTGATTTAACATTTAAAGAGAAAGGATGTTCTGGTCATCAAAAAAATATCTGGAAGAAATAGTATAAATTTTTCTAATAGCCTTATTATACCCTTTTAGAGATAAAACATAATATTGATTTTATTCATATTGAGAAAAACATATGTGATAGTTTGATTAGAACTTTTTTAGACATAAAAGGAAAGAAAAAAATATGTATTTCATGCTAGATTAGACCTGATATCAATGTGACTACATTTGGAGTTAGCTCCCACTATGCAACGAAACATAACATATTTACCTTTGACTTGTCACACATTAAGTGAGAGTGAGAAGATTAATTTTTTTCAACGTCTGTATGGTATTAAAATACGCAGTGTATATTCTTTAAATTTGAAGAATTCTGTTTCATTTAAGGATTATAAATTAGTAGTTATGAAATCTCATGACTATTGTATATTGAGGCAACAAATACTACTGGTCGCTTTTCATGGTATATTGTCAACAACTATCAAAAAGACTAACATAAGGTTATATAATTCTTTCAAATACATTTGTATCAAAGTCATTTATCTGAATCTATCTGATGACCTAGAGAATGAAGCTTTTGTTATGCATTTTCAACTAGAAATGTATTTCCAACCTATGTTTTTTGGATATAATGGTTCATCTTGAGATTTATCAGGTGTGTGAGATAAGAATATGTGGGCATATTTATTTTCATTATATTTATCTTTGTCAATGATATATGAAAATTTTGAAAGGATATGTTAAAAATCATCATCTACCATAGGCTTCTATTATTCAAAATTATGTATCAAAAGAGGTTATTAAGTTATGTACTGAATATTTTTCTGAATTGGAGAATATTATTCTTCATATATCCTGACATATGATAGTTTATAGTAAAGGTAAAGGTATTAAAGTCTTAGAGGTAAAGTTCATTCCATGTGATGAAGTGATGTGGGAGCATTTGTGTATTTTGAACTACACAAATGTGGTTCAACCACATATATTATCATATATTACAAAATTAAATGTATGGTATCATAAAATAAATGAAAATTAGTTGATTATTGATCATAAAAAAGACATTTTTTTGTTTAAAGAAAAATTCATCATAGATATATCTATATTAGAAAAGTTAAAATGGTTGGCAGGGGGTGTCTCTTAATGTGATCATATGGTCTAGTTTTTATATTAACGGGTACACATAGTTCATTCTATACAAAATATTCATGCTGAAGAGATATAGGAAAACACTAAATTAATCTCTTTATTATTCAAGTAAATTTTTATATATTATTTCTTTTTTGAAATTTGTATGTGTAAAAACTCTATTTTTTATTAATTATTGAATTTTTAATTATTTATATTTGATTTTTTATATGATTTTTGTGTAAAAAAAAATTTTCAGCAGTTATGGATAAACATTTTTTGATTAAAAACCCGACATACATCATTATGTTTTGGTTATATTTATGTAAATAGAAACACTTTTTTATACATGTGATACTAAATTTTAAAAATGTTTCTATCATTTTAGAATTTATATTTCTATTTAATAGTTAAACATGCATATGTTTTGGTTATTAATCATGAAGTACTTATTTTTTTGAAACTTACACATGTGTGATGCTATTTTTTTACTTATATATTTTTTTAATCATTGTTTTTAAATATTAAATATTTTAATAATACACATATACAAAGAAGTTAATAACATTTCCCTATTTCAATGAAAGACACAAAAGAAGAGGAACATTAATTAAGGTATATGAATTTTTGTCATATTATTAAAATTTTAGTAATATAATTATTTAATAAAAGAAAACATTAAATTTACAAAAAAAATTAGGACAACGGATGTGCCTCATACAGAGAAGTATTCTACTTATTATATAGAGAAATTTATTTCTAGATTTGGTAAATATGGAATAACACATTTACCAAAACTATCACTTTCCTATGGAGACTGGATAATATATGTTTATTTTGATTATAATAATAAATAAACTGGCACAAATACAACACAGTTTACCAGTCATACCAACATGAAATGTCATTTTAGGACTATCATTTTATATCATAATTGTATTTTCGTCAACAAGATAGACAAATAGAAGTTGTGGGAGTCCATAATGGTAAAATATATCAACTGATTTATTTTTATCTCATTTTTTGACTATTATATACTATAAAAGACTAATAGTTAATTTTTTTACTTATATATGACATTCAATTTTGATGAAACGAAATAAATTAAGAAAATATTTTTCTCTTTAGCTATAGTTAAATTGAGATATTTATAAAAAATAAAAAATTATAATGTTTTTAGGAAGTTAGAGAATGAAAAAAATGTCTCAAGTATGTGTTTTTATATGCAGATACATGAAAGAAATTTTTCACCAACTGACATGATGAATCATTTATTTTACGATAATTTTTTCATATTGTAAAATTTCTTATATATTATCTAATTACTTATTAGTTTGTTTTTATGTAATGGTCCTCTATGAGATCTCATCAAGAGATCAAGTTATAGAACGTATACCCTCATACATTATCACATGGAGGGTATCATTTATTGGTGGAGAAAATGATTGTAAAAAATATTGATGCATTGAGATCTCAATGTACTAGTGGTTCAAAATAAGTCTATTTTGGTCCACCATTTCCCTCTACTCTCCATGAAAAATTGAAAAAATCAAGAAGAGAAAAAATGATAAGTATTTTATAGACTGGTCTAAGAAAGTAGCTGAAACAATTATAAGAAATTAATTTTTAATTTCCATAAATGATCTAATTTTTAAAATTAAAAACACTAATATTCCATTTTAATTTTTCATTTCAGGATGAAATTCAAGAGAAAGAGATGCAGGAGACTTTTATCCCTAAGGGTAAGATGGAAATCCCAGCTATTACTTTAGGAAAGAGAAAAAACCCTAACTGTATATGAGGATATGAGGTGAGTGTTAGTGTTAGGAAAGTTATTATTCATCAATGTAATAAATAAAGAGACCCAAAAATAGATTCCAAAAAAAACTAAGTTTACATACCTTAAATAGTATATGGATGATAAAATTCAATCAGTTGTTCATACCATGTTTGAACAATTGATGAGACAATCATAGATTGTGCATCTTGTGTATCCTGTAGAGCCTACACAGCCTAACCATCCTACCCATCATTCCTACTCAGATCCTCTACCACCTTGTTTGGATCTAACTATATACTATGAATTTTATGCTAGAGATCCCCATATACATATTGTAGTGTATAGATTCATACATATTTTTGTTGATTCTATACATCACCATCCTATGTTGTCGGGTCAGGTATGAATATTAGTACATGATATTATTGATCCAATTAGTCTATTGTCATTTCCTACCAGGGAGGTTACCAGAGTTAGATATTGTATGGGTCATTTTTTTACTTTGGTTGGCGATCCTTATTAATTATCTGGCATACGAGGTATACATTTTTTTATAAATATTAATTACATTTGATTGAAAATTACTTATAATTTTATCTAAAATCTAATGTATATAGAAATATCTAAAATAAAAATAATTAGTACAAGAGAAAAAAAGATCAGAAACCGACAAATTCAAACACTTCCGAGATTTTTGATGGGATAAAAAGATTATCCTAGGTTTCTTATTCCTTGGATAATTTTTATGAGTTTTAGTGTCTGATATATATGGAAGAGACTATCCATTGAAAATATTCAAAAAATATATATCATGTATCTGGTTATTTTTTATGAGCTCGACATGCCTTTGTTGCAGTTATTTTCCATTTAAGTAAATTTATGTTCCCATTTTTCTTTCTTTAAATAAATATGATTTCATATGACATTATATATTACTTATTTAATTATGTTTCTATGCACAATTATTATTCAAAATGATACCAATGGTTTTTATGGTCTTATAGATCCATAATTCATTTCAATGGATGTGAAATATTTGAAAAGTCTTACAAAAGTTACATATATATCTGAGATATTATCAAATATAAAGATTGGGTGACAGTTTCTCCATTACTTAATGGGTAATAACACTAATATAATTATGAATTAATATTCATTATAATGTTATTAATTTTTAATTTTTTATATTTTAGAGTTCATTGGATTTTTGAAATATTTTTTCCAAATGAATGTACATTATATTAGTTTCTATCTTTATCAGGTGGTGTTCATAACTAATTTAGAAAATTATTAGACAAGTAAGTTTTAATCATTATTATAAGTTCTTTATTTTTAATTCTTATTATATATATATATGCTTTTTTAGTTGATATATATGAAAATGAAGGTCTTTGAAAAAGACTAACAAAGATCACTTGTCGATAAATAGGCCAAATATAATCAAATACATGGAAGTAATGGTAAATATATTTTATATTATATAATATTTAGTTTTTGTTATATATGTTTGTGTGTGTGTGTGTTGGTTTTTATTTTCAGTTTAATATTTTATAACTGTTGTTTCATCATCAAAATGGAATGGTGGAATATGGTTATTATATTTTAAAATTCTTGTATGAGATAATCACAACAGGGACAATGAATTAATTTTATAAGGTTAGTTATATTAATTATTTTTTATTTCATATCAAATTACTCTATTTTAACTCATATAAAATTTATTTTTATTATATATTTTCAATGATACCAAGTCATATATAAATTAAAAACTTACCCATATTCCCTATTTGTTGAAAAACTATTTGTTAAGTGTAATTTTGATTTAAATTATTAAGTATGTGTCATTTAATTAAATTTAGAAAATGAGTATTTAGAAAATTATTTTCTTATTTAAACTAGTATATTTGATTTATTTTAACAGGGTTATTATCTTATGCATAAAGGTTTATATATTTATAAAAAAGTATCCACAGTATGTAAGCCTTTAATTTTTTAGGTATATCTATCTATGTTAATTTTTAAAAATGATTAATTATACAATCATTTTTTTACTAAATTTTGTACATTTTATTTGTTTTTATAGGTTTTAGATGTTCCATGTATAACTATTATAATTAAAGTAAAATAACTAATTATTTATTCAAAAAAAATCCACTTTTAGTTTGTATATTGTGTTTGATTTTATAGGGTTGTTCTTTGACTTAAGTGTATTAATCAGAGTACGTAAATCTTTTAAAAATTATTAATGAAGTGTGTTTTATTATTTTTTATAAGTTATTTATTCTTAATTATTATTATTTATGCTATTTTGATAATTGATATATTAAAATACAGGTCATGGAAAAGGATTAACAATGATCAATTGTTGATATATAAGAAATATAAATTCAACTACATGAAATTATTGGTAAATAAATTTTATATTATATAATATATGTTTTTTAATATATATATATATATATATATCTGTGTGTGTGTGTTGGTTTATATTTTCAAGTTAATGTTTCATAACTATAGTGTTATCATCAAAAAGGAAGGGCGGGATATGATTATTTCATTTTAAGATTCATGTTTAAGATAATCCCAACTAGGATGATCACTAATATTGATAAGGTTAGTTATATTAATTATTTTATGTTTTATATCAAAATATTATATTTTTTAATCTGATAACATTTATTTTTATTGTATATTTTCAATGAGGTCGAATCCTATACAAATAAATAACTTACCCATCTTAAAATTTTGTTTGTAAACTATTTTTTAAACATGCTTAACATTTAAATTTTATATTATGTTTCTTTTATTTAAAGTTTAAAATATTATAAACTCGACAATTGTTTTTATTAACATTGGTATATTCTGTGTTTTTACACGTTTCTTGTCGGTAAGTTATTTTTTTAAGTTTTCTTAAATTTTAAATTATCACATCTCTATATTTTAATTTATGTTTAAAAAATTAGTGATTATACAATAGTTTTTTTCTTAAATTTTTTATATTCTATTTGTTTTTAAAGGATTCGGTTGTTTCCAGTATGTCTATTTTAATTAAAGTTAAATAAATGATTATTTATTCAAAAAATTTCCTATTTTTAGTTAGTATATTGTGTTTTATTTTACAGGGATATTCTTTGCTTTAAGTTAGTGTATTAGGATGAGTACTTAAATATTTTACCAAATTGTTAAACAGGTAAATTTTATTATTTTTTATAAGTTTGCTATTATTAATTACTATTTTTTATACATGTTTTTATAATTAATATATTAAAATACATATCATGGAGAAGGTTTAACAATGATCAATTGTCGATACATAAGCCAAATAAATTATACTATATGATATTATTGGTAAAAATATTTTATATTTGATAATATATGTTTTTTATTATATGCGTGCGTGTGTGTTGGTTTAAATTTCAAGTTAATGTTTCATAATTGCAGTGCCATCATCAAAAAGGAAAGGTGAAATGTAGCTATTTTATCTTAAGATTCATGTTTGATATTTCCACAAAAAAGGTGAGGATTGAAATTGATAAGGTTAGTTATATTAAAATTTTTATTAAGATTCATATTTTTCAATCTTATAACCTTTTTATTAAATGAATTTTTGAAATGGTACTAGATTTTCATGATTATAAAAATAGATTCTTTAGAAACCAAGACTTTATTTGAAGTTTTGTGCTTTAATTGTTTATTTAATGTAAAAAACATTAAAATTATATTCATGATTGTCTTACTAAAATTTAAAAATTTCAAGATGAAAACTTACAATTTTATTTGGTATTTCATTTTATAAATAAATTTAACAAATATATGGTTTATATTATCCACGTATACTTGATTTTATATGTATTTAGTGAAAATTCATAATAAATTGTAATGTACCATATTTCCATGTATTATTTTTTAATATTATATGGATTATAATCAAGACCAGATGTAAAGATAGCATATGATTCCATGGCCTGATGTGCCTGATATAAATGTTTCAAATATATTAAAATATTAAATATCACGTGTGAGTGATTTTTCTAAAAAAAATTAAATAACTTATTAAAAATTTCTTGGATCAAAAATATGAGGGCACCATTGTGTTCAGAGTATAGTATTTACCCTAGGCATGGCATAACATTGGTCGGTATGGATCAACTGTGAAAAGTAGTTTCAGACATTTTTAATAAATAAAATAAATTGAAATATTTATTTTATTTTTCCATTTCGTAGACACAGTGACCCAGTGATGGTTTTATTTTAAATAATCCTTTAGTAAGGGATCCAAGGTTAGTCTCACAACCCTATAATTTCCTGGAGGTTCTAGAGAGGAAATCCCAAATATTTCTCTCAATGGGAAACGACGGAACTGTGGATTGAAGATCGATGAACGTCGTTCTTGATTGATCTCACAAGAAGAAATATATCCTCAATAGTGAGTGATCTAATTCCTAGGTAGGATAAAATATTTCGTATTTACTTCCCCATTCTTAGATTTAACAATGAATTCTGACCAACCAATAAATAGGTTGATCCACAGTTCAGTCTTTCTTTTTGGGACGGGTTTTAATTGTAGTTTTATGGGGTTTGATTATTGTTTTGAATATTGATCATTCTTATGGGAACGGATCATGGTCGGAATGAACAAAGGGTGAGGTTCATTCCTTGGATTTCTTCATTTTTCTCCCCCTGATATTTCTATTTAGGTTCTTCATTCTTCGACTAGTTTTGAACAAAAAATCATTTCACCTTCATTTATTGGCACAACAATCTGAAATTTATGATCCAATATTAGGATAACCTAATAGATGTGTAAAGGCGACTACAGCGGATGAATCGAATTGGTTAAAATGAACCTTTTATTTAATTAGTTTTCGTCATGATGGATTTAAATAGATTTCCAAGCTGATTGAAGGCCATAAACACATGGATTTGGTGTTAGGGTGGAGAAACAGCCTTATATCAGAAGTTTTGAGGTGAACATACCACCAAAATGAGATCTGGATCATCGGACAAGGCGCGTGGAGAAATAATGTGACCTTATGTAAAAACACTATGAACACAGCCTGTAACTCGAGGTTACATGGCATGTGACCCCCACTAAGTAGCAGCAAGGGTTTCAGGTAATAGTTAAATATCACACAACATGTGACCCCAGTCACGCAGCGTATAGGTATTCCCCAGAGACTCGGTGTGTATCTCGAGAGATACACAAACAAGAGGTGGAGTACACTAGTTTCCTAAGATGTGTGTACCCCACCACAAGACTTGGCCTATATCAAGTACATGGACTACCCCATGTACTGGTATACGGGCAGAGACTCGCGGGTTGACACCGTGTACTGGAACATGGCCAGAGCACAAGGGAAGACCCCAGATGGAAGGACATGGCATGTGACTCCTTTTACACATCATGGACCCATCTTCTACATTAAATGTTCTAAATATATGTGTTGTTGTACATGGGAAGTAACCAGGGTCAACGGACATAGTGTGTGACCCCACTACACATCATGTACCCCTTTCTACATGGCCTGATTATTGTCCTTCGTATCTTGGACAAGTTTTATTAGGGTTTATTCTCGTTATCATTTTCCCTAAAGGTATTTATGAATCATTTCCAACTCATATGACTATTATCCCCTCAGTAGACTTTCTGAATAGAGTTTTGGAATTCCCTGAGAGGCCCAGGGTGGGATCCTCTATTCAATCTTCATGACCTAGGTAGAGTCATCAGTATTTATGTGACCAACTTTATATGGCATCGATCCTCTACATAGCGGGTTAATCCAGACTGAGTTGTTTGTATCACCCCATGACCCTAGCTATGATTCAATGTATCATATCTCTCTTCAGATCTATCAACATATCACTCCCATGATGGTTCCTAATGAATAAAACTTCTCGGAATAACGTCATTAATTTTATCAAACTCAGGAGTGTGTTCTCCTGGATGAGTGCTTCATGGAATCTTCGAGTTGAATCCCTAATGTTGGTATGTTATAGTCGTGACTTAAATTTAGACTGTGTGTCTTGGATTGAGTATATATGAATATTCTTATATGTGTTGTATACAAATACTTGTGTAGAGATGATTTTATCTTTCCTTTGATATTGATTTGTGGTTTTAGGGTGTCCTACTGAGTATTTTTATACTCACCACTTCATGGTATTTTCCCACACGTGTCATGTCTTGTGAAGATGAGCAACCTTTTGATAGAGTCCTAGGTGGACTAGGACCATATGGTGCTTTGTGAGATCAAGAAGGCTGAGGTGTGTTCCTACAGCTATAGGCAGTAGTCCCAGTACCTTTTCTTACAGGTTGGACTTGTGGTTACAAACTTCTTTTTGTGGGATTGTATTTGGAAAAGTTTTAATTTACTTTACATTCATGTCATACTCTATTGGTTGGGATATATTGGTATGCATGCATTGTTTACTTAGTGTTTTTTTTCATTTTACCTTTTTTTGGGCTTCGATATGGGTGTGTGTGTGTGTGTGTAGGTACATAGGCATTGCCTCCCAGGTTAGTGATATGCATACTCAGTGCTAATCACCAACCCCTATCCTATTGGAGGAGGGCTTGGGGATTCGCAGCACATGCCCCACTAGGATGGGTCATGACAGAGTGGTATCAGAGGTGGTCAGATCTAATTTATTATCATAATTCTACAATATTAGTTTAGGGCAACAATGTTAAGTGTTTTAAGTTTGTATTTCAGGTCAGGGACTCTAGTGTTGGTGTGGGTGGATGACATATCCATACATCAAGACTCTGATAACCTACTTTTCAACTCGATACTTGAGAACACTGGTTTCAAGTAAAATAATGGTACATGCATCATATAGGAATGGGTTGTGGTTTCTATGTCCTTCTTGATGCATCTCTCCAGATATACTCATTGACTATGGTACATCTTGTTTTCTTACAATATATCTTTGTGACACATACTAGCTAGGATTTAGAAGCTTGATCATGAGGATGACCCCCTCAGTGATGAGCCTTCGATACAAGGACCAGTTCCCTAGATGTTACCTCCAGGTGGTGTACCTGCAATACTGCCACCTTATGAGTAGCACATGGTACATGTAATACTAGCAGATGAGGAGCGCAAGCTGAGCATGCTTCACAAGTTTCAGAGACAGAGACCCCACAGGTTCTGAGATGAGCCTGACCCTCAGGATGCTGAGGACTATATTAAGGTTTTGACCTGAGTTTTCCACCTAATTCGGACACTAGTAGATCAGATGATGGTTCTGATGTTCATCCTTCTACATAGATCAGCAGGGAAATGGTGGATTTTTTCTATCCAAACTCATGAATAGGTGACTCTTTTGTGGATAGAGTTCAAGAATCTCTTCAGAGAGGAGTCCTCACCAATTATTCTAAGATCTATTCTTATACAGGAGTTGTTTCATCTCCAGTAGGGTAGCATGATAGTGGTTGATTATTCATTGAGGTTCACCGACCCTTATAGGTATTCGATGGATATGGCTAGAGATCAGTAATTTAGGGATCAAACCTTTGAGTGAGGTCTGTGTAGAGACACATGAGACATCATTATCCCTCTATGTATTCCAACTTATACTGGGGTTCTTGAGAGATATTTGGTGGTTGAAATATTCTTGGATGAGTAGATACAGTCAGCAATAGTCAACAGTGGATGAGCAGAAGCATAGACCTCAGTAGAAGGGAGACAACATCAGTCCTATAGACCTAAATGTGGGAGACATTATAAGAGGATGTCCCAGGATAGAGGATTTAGAGATCAGGGATCATAGGGTGGGTCCATTTATCCTAAGGATAGGTGGTGCAATTCATGTGATGGAAGGGGACATATCACTCGAGAGATTGTCTGACTTGTTGTGCTACTGATAGGGAGACAGTGGACAGACCACTAAGGTAGAGAGAGAAACAGGATATAAAAGATCTGCATAGTGGCGAATATGGAAGAGGATCTAAGAGAGAATATGGAGGTGGTTGATGTTTTGACTTATTATTACCACCACCCCTATGAGTTCCACCCCAAGCTCAGGGAGCTAGAGGATAGAGTAGGGGACAGATTCATGTAGACTAGTCAAATGACCTAGTGGCTCCAAGAATGATCTGAGGTATGATTTGTGTCTTTTTTAATTTATTTCTAGTACTAATAAAAATAGGTTTTAGTCATTCCTTTCTCACTATATATCTTGTTTGAGACATTGAAATTCTAGTTGAACCATTGGCTCGACCCTTATACTTGGAGAAACCTACTAAAGAATACTTGATGATCACACATCTGTACTGATAGTGTGACATAACCCTTGTAGGTGGGAGTTTTGGTTGGAACCTCTTGGTGGCATCTTCGAGGCCTTATGACATCATTCTTAGTATTAATTGGTTATCCAAAGTTCATTCCAATATTTAATGTTTTAGGATAAGGGTGTGGTGTTTCCTTATTAATGGAATGATGGTTTCCTTTGTCAGTGAAAAGGAAAACCAGGCAGCACGGGATAGACTCATGCATAGGATGGTGTAGTTGATTACACATCAGTTGGATAGCCTGACCCTTAGTGCAATTGATGTTATGAGATTTCAATATCCAATATTTGTGGAGGAGTATGATGACGTTTATCTTGAAGATATTCCAAGATTACCTACCCACTGAGAGATAGACTTATATATTTATTTACACCTCAATACAACACTGATATCTACACCAGCATATCAGATGGTCCCTGTAGAGCTTTATGAGTTGAGGTTGTAGTTAGAGGACTTTTCAAGGAAGGGATTCATGAGAACCAGTTTTTTACCCTGGTCAGCCCTAGTTTTGTTTTCTAAAAAGGCATACAGAGGATTTTAGTTGTCTGTGGACTACTAGTTCTTGAACCATGTGATTTTGAAGAACATGTATCCACTACAAATGATTGATGACCTCTTCAATCAGTTGATAGGGGCACGATGGTTCTCAAAGTTTGACATTTGATCAAGTTATCACCAGTTGCAAGTACGATATGAGGATATACTGAAGACGACTTTCATATGTCCTTATGGTAACTATGAGTACTTAGTAATTCTCTTTAGTGTTACAGAACACCCCAACAATGTTCATTGGACTCATGAAGTATTTATTTCAATTTTATTTAAACCATTTCATCGTATTCTTCATATAATATATCCTTGTGTACTTGGTGTCTGAGGAGAAGAACACAAGACACTTAAGGATGGTTCTGTACGTACTCTGAGAGCACCATATTTATCGAAAACTCTTTATGTTCCAGTTCTTGATAGAGGAATTCCAATTTATATGACACTTTATCACAATGGATGGAGTGGTAGTGGACCCAACCAATTTTGAGGTAGTGTTTTCATGGGATCCACCTAAGAACATGATGGAGGTGTGGAGCTTCCTTGGGATAGCAAGATACTATCAAAGATTCATACCTTATTTCTCTAGGATATCAATACTTACGATAGCTTTGATTCGAAAGGGACAACCATTCATGTGGATAGAGAAGTTTCAGTAATCTTTTTAGTAGTTGAGATAGAGTTTGATGAGCGCTTTGATCTTGAGACTTCCGAAGGAGGATGTCGAGTATATAGTTTTCTACGATGCATCAAGAACTATTCTTGGTTGTTTCCTGATGCAAAGTCAAGCATCGATTTCCTATGTTTCTATTTATTTGAAACTGCATGAGAATAACTACGTGACCCATGATCTTGAGTTAGCAATGGTGGTCTTCATGTTGAAGATGTGGCGACACTACCTGATGGGTGAGTGGTTTATTGTATACTCTGATTACAAGAGCCTCAAATATATCTTCTCTCAAAAGGCTCCAAACTTGTGAAAGAGGTGATGGATTGAGTTCCTTCAGGACTATGAATTTAACATTATCTATACTCTTGGGAATGGTAATGTGGTGATAAATTCTCTCAGTAGAATATTTAGTTTGTAGTTGCTGATTGAGGAGTCAGAGAAGTTGGACTTGTTGTAGTAATCCTTTGTGTATAGAGATAGATAATCTTACCTCCAATATATGGTTGTTACCCATACACTATTACAACTATTCAAGGAGGCACAACTTCCAGATACCGACTATGATACCCTATGTTCTCATATATCCATAGGGCATTCTTCTGATGGATATTCACAAGGTCGGGAGCACATCATTATTTTCATCGGAAACACAGTTGTATTAGTGATGTTGCATGAGGAGGTTTTGAGGGAGTTACATACATCTCATTTGTAGGTACATCCAGGTCTGGAAAAGATGTACTAGGACCTCTGATGTTAGTTTTGGTGGACTGGGATGAAGAAGAGTGTTGCAGAGTTTGTTTCTCCATGCCGTACTTTCCAGAAAGTGAAGGCTAGGCACCAAGTTCCCACGGTTTTAGCTCAACCCCTTGAGGTGTATGAATTAAAGTGGGATGGGATATCAATAGACTTTATGATGGGTTTACCACATATGTCCAAGATAAATAATTCCATCTAGGTGATTGTCGACTCACTCCCCAAGTCGGACAACTTATTAACTATCTGAGAGCAGAGTTCAACGGATAACTTGGTATACCTCTATATTCAGGTGATATTTTAACTCCATGGGGTTCCATCGATGATAGTTACAGACCATGATGCTCGTTTTATATTCTGGTTGTGGAAGGGATTAAAGGAGGAGTTTGGGACACAGTTATGCTTGAGCACAGCGTTTCACCCACAGATGAATGTCTAGATAGAGCAAAAAATTCTAGTCCTCGAGGAAATGTTGTGAGCTTTCATGTTTGGCTTAGTCCATAGTTTGGAGGATCAACTACCAATGGTGGATTTCGCATACAACAACAGCTACCAGTCCACTATTTGTATGGTTTCATTCAAGTCATTGTATAGGCAACCCTATAGGTCACCACTTTAAAGGACTGACCCAGGAGAGTCAGTACTCATGGGCCAAGAGTTGGTATGATCTACTATAGAGAAGGTGCAGATCATCTAGGAGTGGATAAAGACTGAACAGAGCTATTAGAAGTATTATTCTGATAGGAAAATGAGGAATTTTGAGTTCGAGGAGGGAGAACATGTGTTCCTATGAGTTTCACCTCGATGTGAATTATGGAGATTTTGCTAGGGTGGAAGGTTATCTCTAAGTTTTACAGACCCTTTTTAGATACTTCATAGATTTGACGAGGTGGTGTACTACTTACCTCTACCCCCAAAGTTAGACTGGGTACACAATGTCTTCCACGTGTCACATATGATGAGGTGCATTCATGACCCATCACACATCATCGACTAATGAGATCTGGGCATCAAGGATGGAGAATATTTTGATGATTACCCATTGGAGATCAAGGATGGGTATGAGAAGATCCTTTATGGGCAAGTGATCCCTTTGGTGTGTGTTCAGTGGAAACATGGTAATCTCTTGGAGAGGACATAGAAGTAGGAGGCTTAGATTTTTCCATAGTACCCACATATTTTTGAGTAGCCTTTGTTTTGGATTTCTAAAGATGTAAATCCCGTGGTGGGGAGAATTTAATGTCATTTATTTTCCATGTATTATTTTGAAATATTATATGGATTGTATTTGAGACCATACGCTGATACTATGTGTGATTCTGAGGCTCAGTGTTCCCAGAATAAATGTTTGAAATATATTAATATATTAAATACCATCCACACACAGTTTTCCTAAAAAAGTTGAATAACTTCTAAAAGGGTTCTTGAATTAGAAATCTGAGGACACTATTGCATTCAAAGTAGTGGCTTTACCCTAGGAATGGCCTAATATTGGTCGTGTGGGTCAACTGTGAAAAGTAGATTCCGCTATTTTTAATGAATAAAATAAAATTTAAATATTTATTTTATTTTTCAGTTTCATTGATGCAATGATGCAATGGTGTTTTTATTTTAAATAAACCTTTAAGAAAGGATCTGGGGTTAAGATCATAACTCTAAAACTCTCTAGAGGCTCTGGAGAGGGAAACCTAAAGATTTCTCTCAGCAGGCAACAAAGAAACTATGGATCGAAGATCGATGAGCACCATTATTGATGGATCTCACTAGCAGTAATAGATCTTCAATAAGGAGAAGTCAAATTCCCAGGTAGGATGCGTTATTTCATATTTCAATTATTTTTATTAGATTTAACGATGAATGCAGACTAACCAATGAACAATTTGATCTGTAGTTTGGTCATGATTTCTGGGATGGGTTTTAATTATGGGATTTATGGAATTTGATTATTATTTTGAATATTGATCATTCTTACAGGAATTGATAGAGGCCAGATTGAATAATGGTTGAGGACTCATATTATTTTATTGTGCTCCCCACCCCCACCCTCTAGTATTTTTATGCGGGTTCTTCATTCTTCAACTGTTTTTAAACTAATGATAGTTACACCTTTGTTTCTTGGAGCGATGATCCAAAATTAAATATCCAACATTGGGACGACCTAACAGAGGTGTGACGGTGGTAGTGGTGTGTAAATTGAAGTGGTTTAGAAGAACATGTTCTTTGATCTATTTTCATTATGATGGATTTAAATGGATTTCAGAGCTTATTAAAGGCTCCAAACACATCAATTCAGTGTTAGGGTGTCAAAACAACCTTGGATCTGAAGTTTTGAGGTGAATGGACCATAATAATGAGACTCAGATCATCGGACGAGGCATGTAGAGGAAGAACATGACTTTCTGAAAAAACCCATTGAACACAGCATGTGGCCCCCACTAATTGGAAGCTATATTTTTAGAGAAAATTTAATTATCACATGGCATGTGACCCCAGTCACACGACATGTAGGTACTCCCTAAAGATTCAACGTGTATCTCAGGAGATAAATGGGCATAGGGTGGAGTACACAGGTTTCCTATACGATGTGTACCGCATCACACAACTTGGCCTGAACCAGGTACATGGACAATCTCATGTGTTGGTACATGGTCAGATACACACAAGTTAACACTACATATTGGCACATGGACATAGAACATGGGTGGACTACGGATGGAAGGAAATGGCATGTGACTCCTTTTACATGTCTTATACCCATATTCTACACAACATGTTCTAAATACATGGTTCTCTGTGCATGGGAAATACCCTAGGTCAAGGGAAATGGTGTGTGACCCTACTACACATCATATAACCCTTTCTACAATGATTTATTCTCTTTTCCTCTGTACCTTGGAAAATTTTCATTATGGTTCATTCCCTTTATCATTTTCCATGAAAGTATGTATAAATCATTTCTTACTCATATGACTTTGAAACCTTCAGTATGAATTTCTAGATAGAGTTTTGGAATCCCCTGAGAGGCCTAGAGTGGGATCATCTATTCATTCTTCATACCCTAGGTAGATTCATCAGTATTTATGTGACCAACTATACAGAGCATTGATCCTCTACTTAGTGGGTTAATCCAGATTAAGTTTTTGGTATCACCCCATGGCCTAGGTTGTGATCCTCACCTATGTATCATATCTCTCTTTAGATATATCAATGTATCTTGCTATTTATAGTTCCAAATGAATGGTACTTACCATATGGACATCATTAGTGTTATCAGACTCAAGAGTGTATTCTCCCAGATGAGTTCTTCGTGGAATCTTTATTCTGAATCCTAAGTGTTGGTATGTAGTAGTTGTGACTTACCTCTAGACTGCATGTCTTGGATTGAGTATATCTGGATATTCTGATATGCTTTTTCGATATATACTTTTGTAGAGTTGAATGTATCTTTACTTTTATATTTGTTTATGATTTTGGGGTGTCCTATTGAGTGTTGTTATACTCACCTATACACGGGCATTGCCTACCCGTGTCGTGTCTTGTGAAAATAAGTGACCTTTTGACGGAGTCCTAGGTGGATCAGGACTAGATGGTGCTTTGTGAGATCAAGAATGTTGTTTTGTGTTCCTACAACTATAGATAGTAGTCCCAATACCTTTTCTTATAGGTTGGACTTGTGGTTATAGACTTCTTTTGGGGGGATTGTATTTGGACCATTTTCACTTTACATTACTTTCATAACGTACTTTGTTGGTTGGGATATAGTGGTATGAATGCATTTTTTACTTAGTGGTTTTTTCATGTCATCATTTTTTGGGCTTGGAGATGAGTTCATGCATACAGGTACATAGAAAATTCTTCCCCTGTTAGTGATATGTATGCTCTGTTCTGGTCGCCAACCCCTAGCCTATTGATGTCGGGCTTGGGGAGTCACAGCATGGACCCCATTGGGAAAGGTTGTGACATATATAGTAATTTTTAGTTCTAGTAAAATTAGTTTTTTTATATATAAATTGGATTTTCAATTATTAATTCTAAATCCCCCTATAATGGAAGTATTTTTATAAATATCACACTATTTTTTTAATTTTAAATGTTAATAAGTTACTTGATTCATGTTGAGTTATTATTTTAAGGTTTATGTTTAATATTACATTTTTTCAAATAAAAAAAGTTCAAAAAATGTTTATTTTTTTATAATAGGTGTTTGATATCATTCAATTAACTATTTTAATGAAATGGTTTATGTTTTAAAATTTTATTTACTTTTGTGTTGAATTAGTTGATTTTATAATGAAATTATAAACATAAATAAAATAGATTTTCAATTATAAAGTTCTTTTTGGTTGGGTTAAATTCACATTTTTTGTTATATATGTGAATTTTTTTTAATAAAATATATTTTTAATTGAGTTACACAATGTTTGAAAAATAATTTATGAACACCCTGAGTTTTTGGGTTTCCATATTTGATATGATAAATATTTTAAATTTTTTATAATGTAAAAAGTATTTTATGGTTTTCTATTAAGTTATACTCTAAATATAATTGTTTTTAAATTAAAAAATAAGTTTTTAATACATAAGTTGACACTTAATTTAAATTTAAAGTTAAAAGGTATTATTTTAAATTTAAATATACTTCATTTGTTTAATGGTGGATTCAAATGATTTGTGATTCAGTTTGAAGAATTTTAAAATTTAAGTTGGGTAAAAAGGGATGTAGTGTTATTTTGGATTATTAATTTCAATTGTGTATTAAAATGAATGTATTTATTTTTTTATAATAGAAATATTAATCATTTTGTGTCATTGTGTAATGATGTTCCTCCTTGATGAGAAATTATGCTTAAAAAGGTTCTGTTTGGATGGTTGAGTTTTAAATTATTTTAATTGGATGTTTTAGTGTTTGTGTTATAATTTCATACAAGGAAATATTTGTTTTATTGAATTAGAATGAAATAGAAGATTTTATTTTGGTTTATAATATTTCGTGGGTATATGTTATTTTGAGTTACATATGGATTAAAACCCAATAATTCTATTTTGAACCTTGTGTAATATACCTAAATAAGTATATTGGGTTTGAATTATCTAATTTTTCCTATAAATTATGAAAATTGAATAGTTAGTTATTGAATATCCATGTAATTTATAAATTTTTATAATGAGATAAGATATAAAATGAGTATAACTCATTAAGAATTGTTTTCTGAAGATCAAATTCACCCTATATAGGTTACTTTTAGTTATAATCAAAATTGTAAAAATTGTTCATAAAATTTGTGATTTCAACTTAATAAACAATTATAGAGAATATCATAAGGTTTTAATCATAACTTCTCTAACCATGCATACAAAATATGTGTGGTGTTTTTTGTGATCTAAATTTTTACTCGGTTTTAGCTTTATTAATTTCTTTTCAACATAAAATTCTACCTCTTTGATTAACTTTCCATTCATGTGTTACCTATAGTGCTTCTTGGTTGACTGAATTTACATTTTTTTCATCTTATGTATTATTATACCTTACTTATTAGAATGATTTATCAACCTAATGATCTCGATGGAATTATTTAAGGACAACCACGTGTGATTAAATTATAAATTATAAGGTATGTTTCATTTTATTAGAGTTTAAAAAAATATTATTTAAACAATATTTTTCTAATTTATTTTTTTTAATTATGTTTGTTTTATAGGTATGTTATCTTCCTTATATGTTGTATCTTTATTGTATATTGTTTTACCAGTTTTCAAATTTTGTGGCATGTATTGTAATCTATTTTTCTAAAAAATTAAACTTTACAAGTTGGTTTTTTATAAACTAATATGGAAGACTTTCAATGTCAGTTATTACATAAAACTGATGTTGAAAGTCATATGAAATTTTTTGAGGTGAACTTTCAATGTCGGTTTTATGTAATAAATGATGTTCAAAGTCTGTAGATATTTTTCCACAATAAAATAATAATACTTTAAACATATTTTTTACAAAAGAAACAATATTAGAAATTTTATTCTATGTTTTCCACATCAGTTTTACTATAAAACCAATATGAAAATGTATTTTCAATATTGGTTTGTAAAAAACCCTCATTGAAATACCTATTAAATTTACTTATTATTTAATGTTTAGATATTGGTTTTGTTAAAACTGACATTGAAAATATTATTTATAACATCACCTGCATAACCATTGGTTAAAAAATGATGATAAAAAGTAAAAAACTAATGTGGAAATATATTTTTCTACTATTTAATAGAGAAATAGGCTTTCTAAGGTGACAAATAGATAAGTAAAAATAATTATTTAAAATATTATACACAAAAATAGAAAGGATAGTAGAAATATTTTGGAAGATACTTTATGTTCTTATTTAATAAATTATAAGATACCCATTTTAACTAGTCTATATAGGCTATTTTTTAGGAAAAGGTATTATATTCCTATATAATTAATACACAAAACCTACTGGGAAACCAAGATGATGAACTTGTACATGGAATAATTTGGGTGCTAAAGGAATCTACAGATATATGAGTTAGAATAAATTTGAAGAGAAGTATTTGAGAAAGAAACAATGTTCAAGGATAAAGTAAAAGTGTAACATGACAAGCTGATTAATAAGAGAAACTTCCATATAGGGAAAAAATTCATGCTCTATAACCCCAAGATGAAATTCATGTCAGGTAGCCATAATTCTAGATAAAAAAGACCATTTTTAGTTTCTAATACTCTAACTTTTGGGGAAATAGAAATTACTGGATGAGGAAGAAGGAAATCCTTCACCATAAATGGGAATATGCTAAATAATTAAAGAGAGATCTATCTAGATAAGACCTAAAATAAGATTAAACTCCTCCCAAAATTTTATAAATAAACCCACTAGGTCATCTCACACATTTAATTAGTTGAATATTATCCTATTTTTTAATCTATTAATTATTATCATACTTATTAGAATACATTAATGAAATTACATGAAAAAGTGTAGGGGAGAGGATATTTATGTATTTTAAGATTTTTGTGTTTTCTTTTCTGTCTTTTGTGTTTTATGAGTTTTTTATTTTTTCTTATTTTATTTTAAAAAAATGATCTAAATTAATAATATTTATAAAAACAATATAATTAAACATTTATTGAAATATAATTTTTTGTTAAAAACTAGTAAAATTAAGATTAACTAAATTGGTTTCAAGTGAATAAAAAATTTGACACAGACTCACATGAAATATGAAGTCAGCCTTGGGTAACATATCTAGAAGATAAAATTAATAACTTAGGGATTCTCTCTAAATGAAATTTTGATAAATTCTATGAACTAGAGTAAAATGGTAATATGGGATGTGATCTAGATATTCTCCTGGGATAACATAGTAGTGATTATATAAATTCCATTAATAAGAGAATATAAATTTGAGAGTTTGTTGTCCAAACCATTCTTTCATGCCTTAATTACCACAAATAACCACATGGTATTCCTACTATTTTAGAATTACTTGGTTATAGATTATTCTTATTTATTCAATAAGTTATGGGAATATTTATATCTTAGTAAAATTCAATATGTTCCTATTTACCAAAGGGGGTGGACAAATTTTGGGAATTCTAAACACAAATGAATAAGGGTCAATTGATGTATAAGAATTTCATATATCAAGTATCAAGGAAGTGTGAAATTTTGAAGTGTATGAGAATCTACTAAAATATTTATTTTATAATGTATTTATTTATGGGAATTTGATTTGACAGATCTCATTATTACTTAACTCTCATTGTCCTGGGACTAGGACTTGAGAGGAGCTCTAACATGTGTGAATCTTGTTAAAAGTGGTTGTAATGTGATAAGTAATAGTTCATGTGTGGGGGATTGATGAATTAATTTTTTTAATAATATTTCATTCATTAAATATTCATTTTATTTCCTCACATGTTTCTAAGAAAACCATTTTTTGGTATTTTCATTATAACACATCGCTTCATTATATTTGATGAATATTGCTTAATTCAGCCATTTTTTGAACATTTTTTATCAATCATGTATTGTGAATAAAATAAATGGTTGATTATATGTAATCCTTTTTGGTATTCATGAAGATATTGAATCATAATATGTGATGAAAGATATTTAAAGATGCAGATATATTGGAGAATGATGAGATTTTATTGATCAATGAATGATATCGAAGGGTAAATAGGGCCCCATGTTAAATCATGAAAGTAAATTGGAACTCTAATATAGTTGTATGTTCTCTATCATGAGACTATTTATTTTTATTAATGAATGTTCTATTAGCTTTCATGGAAAATACCAACCTCAACACAATATTTGTAAAACACCTGGTATTCCTTCCTTACGAACACTATCTTGTAAACACCAACATGATCAATGTTTATAACTTAAATTAATGTGCAGATAAAATTATTGATACAAAATCAATAAAATAATCTCTACATTGTGATCATATATTGGAAATAATATGAAATTTTGGGAAATCAAGGATACATTCAAAAGTTAATATGACCCACATCACATGCCTAGGATATTCCAAAAAAAGCATAACCTACATAATACCCTAAGGATGCTTCCATACTCTAATATAACCCAAGGGGAACTAACATGAGACTATATTGTCTACCCAATGGAATTTCAGAATCCAACACATGCTATATTAGATCAAATATATTCATATGGATTAACATTTATAAATTATTTCAACAAGAAAATATATTTTCATCAAAAAAGTTTTTATCAAACCAAAACACTATTGAATGATACTCATGATAAATATAGATGGAAAGAAATAAAATAAATATCTTTTGGATTTTAGATCTAAAAAATTTAACACATTCATCACATGTGGGGACTAATTTAATCTTTCATTCATCTTGTCAAACTAAATCATGAAATGAGGCAATGAAGTGGAAAGGTGGAAAATAATATTTGGGAGATATAATATTTTTTTTTGTTTTTGAGAGTTCATCTCTCAAAAAATAATTCTAGTAATAATAATACATTCCACATAAAACTAATTAAGAATAATTTTGATTACATATGTTAATATCCATGATGGGGGTGGAACTTATAAATAGAGACTAGTCATTATCATTCGGTGAGTTCATTTTATTTTAATTTTTACCATAATTCATACTTCACTTTTAATTTTCTCAATGTCTATTACTGTGATTCGTCACATGAAGGGATATACCCCTCATAATTGATTGATCTAAAATGGTAGACAATTTAATTTTATTTAGTTATAATGCATTTATTATTATACTTTTTTTATCAATATCTATTTCAATTATGTCAGGCTTAGTTGGTTATGATTGTGATCAATACATGCTTCATTTTTTTCCTTGATTGTTATTTTATTCTCTCTCTATAATAAATAAATCCTATATACGATAGAACACTATTGATTGAGTGGTGATTTTTTGGTTCTTACTGAAATGTTCTTTGAAAAAAAGGTTTTCTCCCTCAACTACTTTTGATCAATATCTCCTGAATGAGAGGTTCTTTAATAGTTGATAGTGCATTATCTGTTGGTGGTTTGGATGATTTCTCTCTTCTCTATAAGACCATTGGAGTGAGGATCAACCTAAAATAATTATTGTGGTGTTGAAACTCAAAATAAACTACCATCCAAGGGTTATAAGTTCATGATTGTTTATATCTCCTTGATAAGTAGTAGAATAAGAACTCATAATTTTGTGAACAATGATATTATTACACTATCACTCATACCCAAAGATCAATCACTGTACCATTTCTTGATAGAATATCTAAGTTTGATTTTTTATATCACTAAACACAATTGAAAACACAACCACCCTAGCATATTAACACTTAAAATTGTGAAAAACTAAAATTTTACTCTTTATTACTGATAATCATTCATTGTGCTATATTACAATGGATTTAAAATTTGTGTTCAGTGAACTAATGATAAGGTGAAGAGTAAAATCCTATCTAATAATAAACCCTTTTAGACTGGTAGTTTATTACATAATGGTTTCTTTTCTCATAGATAATGTGTGAGTTTGATATTTATAATGTATGATATGGAATATTACAATATTAAAACCCCTCTCACTTAGTATCAGTATTATGAAATATTTCCTTTTTTAATCATGAATTTTATTTTATTGAAATAAAATGTTATATTTATTATTTCCAAATGATCATGTAAATTTATTATGTGAAAGTAAATATATAAAATATTTTGGGTAATCATACTCAATATATACTAATTTCATACATATACACCTATAGTGTATATCTAAATTTCTATTACTAAATTATATTCAAGGTATGTGAATATATTCCCCTTCGGTAGGAGTGGACCACAATATCATGTATATAGCTAAAGGTACAATGGATGTAAAATATATTATGTGGGTAACATAGAGAAAGATGTTTATTTCATTTTATTTTAAAATTGAGATATTTATTTTGGCTGCAAAGGCTATTCATTTATATATATTCATACTTGTTTTATAGAATGTAATGATTCATAATTATAATCATTTGCATGATTTGTTTTCATTTTATTAGTCATTCTGTGTTTTTTCATTTAGTTTTTTAGATATACTTTTTAAACTAGTTGACAAGTCTAAAGTATGGGTGCATCATGTTATATTTAATGTTATAATATTTTTTTATTTTTTATTTATAATTAAGTGTAAATTTTTTCATAATATAAATTTGATACCATTGGCACCTGTTCCGGCCTATGGGATTTAATAATTACCTTAGGTTTATGGAATTAGGGTTTAGATATGTTGCATTATATAAAGGTTGATATGTTACAAAATGTTATTAGATAGCAATATTGCATTTGGCTCAGTGGTAGGTGGAGGTAAGGGTTTAATAACATGAGAAATAACTTGTAAATAATATTGATCAACCTATATATAGAGTAATCTCAGGTTATCAGGGAAGTTAAAGATTGTGTGAAGTATGAAAACCATTTTATGGGATACATTTTATTTTACTTTTACATGGTGTGGTGTCTTAAAAATTAATGTTCAATAAAGATAGCTCCATTTTGAGTTTTCAAGAATAATGAAATAATTTAATTGGTTGGATAACACTTATAAATATCCATCTTCTTCTACAATGGTTATTATAGTTAAATAAAATAATTGTAACATATATTTGTTTTTTATATGTTTTTCATATTTTTTTAATGGTTTTTTTGATGATTTATTTATTTGGATTTGTTTTTATAATAACGTATTGGGTGGTTATTTATGTGATTCCCATTGATTGTTTCATGTATTTTCATGTAAAAGTGTGCATTGAAAATATTAATATTGTTTTTAAACCATATGTCAAATAATAATTTATATTTAAAAAAAATATTGTAATGGATCATTTAAAATGTAAAATTAAATGAATCATATTTTTGTATACTTTAGTATATTTGTTAAATTTTTATTAAAACAAATGAATTAATTTTCATTTTGTCATATATAAATAAAATTAATGATGAAACTATATTTTTTTAATGTATATTGAAATTAATAAATATTGTTTCTTAGGATGGATATATTTTGAATCATTTAAAGGGATACATTGTGTTTTAAATTAAATAAATTGAAATTTTCTATATTGATTTCAATTTTTTATATTGTTAGTGTAAGTCTAAATTAATTTTAATTTTTTTATATTTTATTGAAAAAGTGAGAACTTTACCAAGGTACAAGTCTCATTTATTATGCAAAAACAAAGTTAAAACAGATGAAAGTATGGAATTTTACAAAAATCCCTTTGAAAAATGGTTAGAAGTTCATCAAGTAAAGAATCAATAAAAATGTAGCTCAAAATTTTGTTTGGATTCCCAATATGTATGTTTAATGTAATAACATGTTGTTTTAAGAAGATTCAAACAATTTATACGTTGGGTAGTGAGTCTCCATGAAAGATGAGATTGGCCATTTCTAACTGCCTTCAAAAGAACACTTGAGTCACATTAAAACCAAATTTTACTCTATCCTCTTTGTTTTTTCATATTCACTACATTTATCATCCCAAGAATATTAGCCTCCAAGGATGTGGAAATATCACATAGACCATATAAACACCCCATTGTGTTGGAATTATAGTCTCTAAAGATAGCCTGAATCCTGAAGAACCTAAATTACCTTTGGAGGCTTCATATGAAATATATTTCAACCTTCCCATGAATGATTTTCTCTAGAAAACTTCAAGATTTAATGTGCTAATGGAAAAAATACATCAATTCTCATCTATCTCAACACCATGAGTTTATGCATAGACTTTCTACATCAAAAATGATGCAGGGAGTCATCATCCTTCACTGTCATCAAAATTTGAAGACAAACTTAAAGAATCTTGAAGGTAGTATTCTCATGAATTGGAGAATTTTGATTTTTCATGATGATGTGTGTGAGTTCAGCACAAGACACCTGAAAAAGTTTAAAAATTTGTATTGAAGGAGATAATTGAGTGCAATCATCTAGCTTGTAATGGACCAGACCCTCCTGGTCTATTACATTGCCAAATTCTGTTGTTTGGGGTATCTTGGGGATCATCAGTGACTCATTAAGAAGTTTTACAAATTTTTGGATTGAACGAATGGTGGGAATGATCAGCATCGGTGGAATCTATGGGCGTCAGTGGCACTAATCGGCATCGGTGGCTCCGATGGGCATCGGTGGCACCAATGGTTGTTGGTGGAATTGATCGGCATCGGTATCACCGATGGGTGTCAGTGGCACCGATTGGCGTCGGTGGCACCGATGGGCGTCGGTGGAACTGATGGGAATCCGTGGCACCGATGGGCGTCGGTGGCAACGATGGGTGTCGGTGGCACTGATGGGTGTCGGTGGCACCGATGGGCGTCGGTGGCACCGATGGGCGTCGGTGGCACCGATGGGTGTTGGTGGCACTCATCAGCATCGGTGGCACTAAAGGGTGTCGGTGGCACTGATTGTTTATCTGTAACACCAATCGGCATTGAGAAAGTGACACCAATCGGCATCGGTATCACCGATGGGTGTCAGTGGCACCGATTGGCGTCGGTGGCACCGATGGGCGTCGGTGGCACTGATGGGTGTCGGTGGCACCGATGGGCGTATGTGGCACCGATGGGCGTCGGTGGCACCGATGGGCATCGATGGCACCGATGGGAGTTGGTGGTACTCATCAGCATCGGTGGCACCAAAGGGTGTCGGTGGCACTGATTGGTCATCTGTAACACCAATTGGCATCGAGAAAGTGACTCACCCCTAATTTTTCTAGGACTTTAAAGTTTCACTCTAGTAATGTATCTTTTGAGGTAAAAGTGTTTTAATACCCATTTCAAAGCCTTTTAAGGATGTAAAAAATGTTTTAAACCCACAATATTCGGGCAACCGATGAGTTACCAAAACATGTGGTCTTTTTATTTAGTGTCACACCCCTTGTCATGTTTTACAGTTTCACCCTTGTTACGCATTTCTTTCCTTTTAATGGAAATATATTAACTCACAGCTGTTATTTCCACCATATCTAAAGATAAATATTAAATATAAATTAATTCCAACATGTGAAACCACCCAATCATTAGGTCAAGCCACGATCCAAATTTTAATTACTTTGAAATTTTCTCCCTAATTTTGGGATTTGGCCTCTTCTTAAGTCGAGATCCTCTCTTACTTATTCTTTTATGTTTCTCTTAGTGCACCTCAAGACTTTATCCTGATATGAATCATGCACCCATGATATATCCCTTCCCACTCATCCTTGGATTCCATGGAGTTCTTCCTCTAAAAGTTAATAATCCCTAGTTCTTGGCTCAAGGAGAAAACTTCAATCCATGATTATCCAGGTAGGGGTTTTTCCTTCATCTCTCTTTTTTTGTGCATCATGCGGGGTGGGTATGATGGTGTTCTCTCAAGATGTATATGAAACCAACTTTAACATAGATAATGAATAGAATTTTAAATAATTAAGGGATGGTAATTATGATTTTGATGTTGATGTTGTTGTGTTTTACCTTTGTTTAATGTTGTGAACTGCATGGAACCATGTCCACTGAAAATTGTGGCCATTAGTGGTCCTTTATTATACACTAATGAAGCTCAGTTTTTTTAGATAACCTTGGGATTCGATGGATGTAATAAAGAAACTGGTTAATCATGTAAACTTGGTTGATTAAATGGATTCCTGATGAATAAGATCTCTTGTGTGATCACCCCGATTAACCAAACTGAAAGAAGGTACTTAATGAATAGTGTGGCCAAATCTGAAAACTCCCTTGATTTATTCTGGTGATATGCATAGTAATTATGTTTGATTCCTTTTGGGGTGATGTAGATGGGGGATGGAATATTTTGGTTGATAAGTTGTTGTATTGTAAATCTGAGGCTATGTGGAGCTAATATGTTGGGGCTTGGTTAGGTTCTAGTACTTCAAGGGATCCCACAGATCCCATTCGTTGTTGTGACTATACAAGAGAACTGGGTGTGAATGTTTAAAATCTTTCTTATTCATTTTCGCATTATTTGTTGTTTTTGGATTGTGGTTATGCCTGTTAGTTTCCCGGTAGTGGACAAATGTTTCAAATAAAAATCACTTGAACATAAAAAAGAAAATGTGTACAATGGGGGAATTGTTTTCCATGAATAGATTGTGTTTTGTTTATGACTGTTGTGTATTTTTTGCATGTAGGGATAGCAGCAAGAGTGGTTATGTATGGGATGTGTGTCTACTTTGGGACCCTTAGGATAGGATGAGTGCTTGATTACCTATATGTATAATATTTTATTTATTGTGTTTCTTATACGCACTCCACCCATGTTGATCACTTTGTGATGAACACCCCCATCTCATGGGGGAGGGTATTTTTCCAACATTCTTAAGAGTGGGTGGTTATTAGCTCCTTTATGCTCCCTCTCCCAGGTAGCCCAAGACTCTTTAGGTAGGTTGTGATGGCCTATGGTTTAGTATGGCCCAAGAATCTTTGGGCAAGGTGTGTTGTGGTGGTTGGCCCAGGAGTGTGTGGGCAGGTTGTTTCCCAATTATCATCGGGATGAGGGCCAGGTGTCTTCGAGCGTGGCGATGGTTGTTGTGGACCAGGTGTTTGTGGGTGCGGTTACATGTGGTTGTTGTGGCCTAGGTGTTTGTGGGTGTGGTTATGTGTGGTTGTGGTGGCCCAGGTGTCTATGGGCGAGATGCGTGGTGGTGTCCCATAAGGTTATTGTTGGGGCGGCAGTGGGACTATAGAGGTACTTGTGGGGGAAGTCTGATGCGTTAGATGCCCTAAGTAACCTGTGGGAAAGCGGTGTGGTCTACCCAAATATCGATGTGTTATTACTATTACTTTACCTGACTTGTGTTATTTGGGGAGTGTGCCTTGGTGAGGTTGGATTGATAGTTTTCCTTATTAGGTGTTCTAGATATATCTACTTTCTCACGGGGCATTATAATACCTCCTCACTTGTGCACGAGAGCTTTTGGTTTCCCTACTGAGTATAGATGTATACTCACCCAACATGCATAAAACTGCTTTCAAATTTCCAGGAGGACTTTGAGGACTGTGTGGGACATTACTAGCTCATGCTTTTGGAGTTTTCATTGCTTCTTTTCATTATTTTAGTACTTTCCTTTGGAGTTTTCTTGTACTTTTTATTAGTTTATTTTGGACATACATATGGGAATGGATTTTGGATTTACTTTTACTTTCAACAATTGGATTTGTTTGGGATTTACCATCTTATCTCCCAATCTTATTCTATAAAAAGAGTAATGCCCTCCACTTCATGTGAGATTTTATACCATTGGTTATAGTCACCACTCTAGGTCCTATTGAAGGCAGGACTCGGAGGTCATTATCTCTCCTTTAACTTGAATAAGGGAGGGTTTGGAAGTTTTTTGTCCCTTCCCTCATCTTGGTGAAGGCGGGTTGTGATAGAATGGTATCAGAGGTGATGGTTGAGAGATAGGATAGAGTTTTGGGTTACGAACGGTGATGATTTCAAGGTATGGTAGGGGAAAATTGTTAGTAAATCTTGGTGTGTCAAATAGGCTAGGGAAGACCAACTAGGACACAGGATTTTCGGGCCCCTTGTGATCTGATGCAAGGACTCTAGACCTACCGAATGACTAAGTGAGGCTACAATGATTGTAGGGTAGAGATCTTAGGAATGGTACAGGCATCATAATGACTTGTATTCTTGTGTGTTCTAGGTTTTTTGGGAATATAAAATAAATAGAATATTTAAGAAAATTTTAAAAGAAGTCTCCTACACTACTCAGGCTTAGGAATTCTTTGTTTACCTTACAGCTATGGCACCCGGATGATGACCAGGAGTAGTGCAGGTGATCGAGGCCCAACAGGTTGATATGGATGATTAGTAGAGGGCTGATCGAGAGGAAGAGTATGACCAGTGCAGAAGATGCTTCATGACTTTCGGCAGCAGACCCATGGGAAGTACGAGGGCAGTATCTTGGTCATATAGACAGAGAGCTAGCTTGAGGAGCTGGTGATAGTTTTCAACTTGATCCGGGCTCTGAAAAAGTACCGGGTTCCTCTGGTTGTGATCTAAATGTGAGGGGATGTGCGTCAGTGGTGGACACTCTATCTCAGGGAGAAGAGGGAAACTAAGGTTTTGTGGACTGAATTCAAGAAGAAGTTCTGGGAAAAATTCCTTTCTTCCATGATGAAGGATGAAAAGTGGAAAGAGTTTGTCTCCCTCCAGTAAGGGAGTATGACAATAAAAGAGTTGGGGATCAAGTTCAAGGATTTTCTTTTTTTCAGTTCATACCTCTTCCCATACAAGGAGTCATGAGAAAAATGCTTAGAGGAGGCACTCTGACCTTCCATGTAGTACGATGTTTCTCCCTTTACTCCACTGATGTACATGAAGACTTAAAAGAAGGATGAAGTGGTAGAGAGGATTCCCACACTAGAAGTTGTGCCACATTAGGGGAGCCAGTATAGCTCATTGATGAGGAAATCCATTAGCAGCAAGACTCCAACATCAGGGAATTCCAGGTTTTGGTCGGCGGGGAGCAGGCCCCAGCAGTTCAAGTTTCAATATCCCAGTCCTATCCCTTTCTCCACAATCCTAGGACTGAGGTTCTTTATCTATGGTAGCCATGGGAATATTATAAATTAGTTACCAGACTGAGTTTAGTACATTGGTGGTGGGTAGGTTCATCACCCACCTCAGCAGTAGCAGTTTCCAGCCAGACCTTTTTGGTAGGGGCAGCGTGCTCCTGCTCCTCCAAGAGTAAACGTTGTAGGAGTAGGTTGACCTCAAGGTGCTCCTCAAAGACCTCGACCATGTCATGGTCGGGGAGGCAGTTGATAGTTGAAAGGAAGAAGAGCTGGGTGTGGTAATTTTCACACCACAGAGGTAGTAGTTCCAGTTGGGCCGGAGGTCGTTCGAGGTATGATCAGTTTGTTTAGCACTCTTTCTTGTGCCTTGTTTTATTCAGGAGCTTCGTACTCCTTTATTGCACCTCTTCTAGCCCATACATTGGGCCTAGACATAGAGAGACTCTCTATAACTTTGGTGATGAGTAATCCAGCTGGAGATTGGACCAACCTATTTGATGTTTGTCGAGGATGCAGACTGATGTTAGGGCAGCATCAATCCAGTGGGGATATCTTTCTGCTACAAATTCTACCATATGATGTCATCATGGGCATAGAATAGCTTTTTTCCATGCATGTTGTTATCGACTGCTTCCATATAAGGGTTGTGTTCTCAGATATGGGAAGCCATCATGTAGCTTTCATCAGCGAGTAGGGTTTCTAGGAGAGCAACTGATGTATGTGCCCTCTTCTTTCCATGCTAGATGAGCTATCAATGGAATTAGTAAACTTAGAGATGGAGGGATTTCTGGGGATTGTCAGTGATTTCATGGAAATCTTCCCCAAAGAGGTTGTGACTCTACACCCTCAAAGTGATGTTGAGTTTAGGATAGACTTGCAACCCGGTGCCCATCTAATTTCGATGCCTCGGAATCGGATGGCACCTTCTAAGTTATGGGAGTTGTAGATTCAAGTTGATGAACTGATGGAGAAGGGTTTTATCTGACCAAGTGTGTCACCATGGGGTGCTCTAGTCTTGTTTGTGAAGAATGTAGATGGTAGTCTCAGGTTGTGCATAGACTACTGAAGGCTGAATCAAGTGACTGTCAAGAACTGTTACCCTCTCCCAAGGATAAATGACCTTTTTGACCAATTGAAGGGAGAAGGTTGGTTCTCGAAGATTGACGTTCGGTCGAGATATCACCAGTTGAGGGTGAAGGAGGGTGACATACCAAATATTTCTTTCAAATGTTGGTATGGACAATTTGAGTTTGTGGTCATGTCATTTAGTGTTACGAATGCACCAACTGTGTTCATGGGGATCATGAACTCTATTTTCCATGAGTATCTAGACTAGTTCGTAGTTGTGTTCATCAATGACATCCTAATATACTCAAGATCATAGGAGGATCACGATGAACACTTGGGGACAATTTTGGAGGTCCTCTGACACCATAATCTCTACGGGAAGTTGTCTAAGTGCAAGTTCTGGATGTAAGAGGTGCATTTCCTTGGACATGTGGTGACTTATTAGGGAATAGCAGTGGACCCATCGAATGTCAAAGTGATTGTTTCTTAGGAAGCACCCAATAAAATGGTATAGGTTCATAGTTTTCTAGGACTGGAAGGATACTATTAAAGGTTCATTCCTGAATTCTCTAGAGTTGAAGAATATTTGACAACCTTGACATGAAAAGACCAGGCTTTCGTATGGAGCGAGCAGTTCCAGGAAGCTTTCAGTTACCTGAAGGGAAATATGGTTAGTGCCCATGTGTTGAGGTTACCAGAAGGAGGGGTAATGTTTGAAGTGTTCTGTGATTCCTCTGGTCTAGGCTTGGGGTGTGTTCAGATACAGCAGCGGGGAGTGATCTCTCATGGTTCTAGGTAGTTGCATCCTCAGGACTGTAACTATTCCACCCATGACCTATATCTTGTGGTGGTTGTGTTTTCACTAAAGTTGTGGTGAAATCACCTCATTGTGGAATGCTTTATGGTCTAAACAGATCATAAGATCTTGAGGTATGTTTTCTCCTAGAAGGACCTAAACTTGCAGAATCGAAGGTGGATAGAGTTTCTCTAGGACTACGATATTGATAACTCCTACACCTCAGGAAAGGGGAACATGGTGTTCGATGCCTTGACCAGGAATTCACGTAAATATGTGGTTTGGGAGTCATTAGATGCTTGGAAAAAATGGAGGTGTTGGATTCTTTTCATCTAGATGCAAGGGTGGAGGATAATATAGGACGTCTGTTTCAGATGATAGTGCAGTATTCCTTGGTACAAAAAGTAGAGGAGTCCTAGTGGGGATTCTTAGAGGATGAATTGATTTGTGATTGTGTTATCCAGGGTGATGCTCTGGAGGGATGGTTGGAGGATGGTCAGAATCAGATGTTGTTTCATGGAAATTTGTGTGACCCGGTGGAAATGCACAGAAGAGTTCTCCATGAGTTCCCTAACTCACCCCTGGCGGTACACCCAAGAGTTTCCAAGATGTACCAAGGCTTGAGGGGTCAGTTTTGGTGGACTGGGGTGAAGCGGGTAGTGGTAGAGTTTATAGCAAAGTGCCTCATGTGTCGGCAGGTGAAGGCTAAGAACTGTGTTCCAGGTGGTCTATTACAGCCCTTAGACATTACTAAGTGGAAGTGGGATGATGTATCAATGGATTTCATCACAGGAATACCTAGAGCTAAGGGAGGTTGTGATTCCATCTGGGTAGTGGTAGATCAGTTGACAAAACCGGCTCACTTCTTAGAAATTAAGGAGTCAAGAATAGTGAATTCATTGGCATAGAAGTACGTGGGTGAAGTTGTGTGGCTGCACGGAGTTCCCAGAACAATCATTTAGGGTGGGATACATGCTTTACTTCATGAGTCAGGAGGGGATTACAGTGTGCTTTTGGATCCCAGCTAGGTCGTAGTACTTCTTTCCACCCTCAGATGGATGGGAAGTTAGAGAGGACCATCCAAACATTGGAGGATATGTTACGGGCATGTGTTATGGACTTCGGAGGTTCGTGGGTATAAAACTTTCCTCTGTTAGATTTTTCCTACAACAATAGATATCACTCTACCATTATCATGGAACCATTTTAAGCCTTGTATGGGAGACCATGTCATTCACCTTTGTGTTGGAGAGAGGTTGGGTAGGAAGGTGTTCTTGGCCCAAAAGTGGTTCAGAACACGACAGAGAATGTTCAAATTGTGCGTGAGAGGATGAAGACAGCTCAGGACTGGCATAAGTCATATGTTGATCATAGGAGGAGACCCTTTAAGTTTGAGGTTTGGGACCACGTGTTCTTGAAGGTATCCCCTCAGCATGGATAGTGGAGTTTTGGCTGGGTTAATCTTTCTTCTTGGTTTATCGGACCTTTAAAGGTGTTGAGACGAGTTGGCAAGGTGGTGTATTAGCTGGCACTACCACCACTACTAGAGAGGTTCCACAACGTCTTTCATGTATCTCATCTTTGTTGGTATTTACACGATGACTCCCATATCCTCGACTGGGAAGAGTTGGATATCAATAACGATGCAAAGTTCACAGAGAAACCAGTGAGAATCAAGGATCGTAAGTAGAAGGTTCTTTGTGGGAGGACCATTCCCTTGGTTCATGTGTTGTGGATCCATGGTGGCCTCGAGGAGGGTACCTTGGAATGGGAGGCACAGATTCGTACTCAGTACTCATAGATGTTTTGAGTTTTTATTTTTTGTTTGTTTTGTACTTGGATCTGATGTAATGCTTGACCTTGTTAACTGTGAGATGGGTTGTTTTCCTTATTCTCTAAATGTGGGTGAAAATTCCTCATTATGGGGAGGGGAGGACCTGATTCCTAATCAAGACACATTAATGTGGATAAGATTAAACCCATAAGAGTGAGCCAGTTCCACCCAAAGTGGATAGTATCTTAACATGGAAAAACAGAATCCCTAATCCATGAGTTTGGATGGTGTGACCTTTATATGTTTGTGTAGTTACTTTGGGGGGATAGTGGTAGAGTATTCATATTTTTTCAAGAGATAGATGATGGAGAGGTGTTATTAGATATCAAGGTTTATTCCGATATTCAAAAAACTCTATGGTGGTTTTCCCTGAGAGGTATCTTACAAGGTGGTTATTTGGAGCCCTCTCTTTTATTTAGGTTTACTCTTGAATTCTAGAGGGAAAGAATTGTTTGAGAGGTATCTGATGTAATGTATCAGACCCTCTTGGTCCATTAGTTTTCCAAATTCTGGTGTTTGGGGTATCCTGGAGACCATCAGTGACTCATTAAGAAGTTTTCCAAATTTCATGATTGAACAAATGGTGGCACTGATCAGCATCAGTGGCACCAATCATCTTCAGTGGCACCAATGGGCGTCGGTGGAACCAATTAGCATCGGTGGCATGGATGAGCATCAGTGGCACCGATGAGTATCGGTGGCACCGATCGGCATTGGTGGAACCGATGGGCGTCGGTGGCACTGATCAGCATCAGTGGCACCAATGGGTGTTGGTGGCACCGATGGGTCATCCATATCACCAATCAGGATTGGTTCTAGGGAAATGATGCCAGCGCAATGGTGCTAGGGTGATAGTGACTCACCTAACAGTGAGTCATTCCCACTTTTTCTAGAACTTTACAGTTTCACTCCAGTAACGTATCTTTTGACATAAAAGTGTTTTAATATCCCTTTCAAAGCCTTTTAAGGTCGTAAAAAAATGTTTTAAACCCCCAAGAGTCAGGTGACCCTTGAGTTACCAAAATGTGTGGTCTTTTTACTCAGTGTTACACCCCTTGTCATGTTTTATAGCTTTTCCCCCTTTACGCATTTTTCTTTATTTAAAGGATATCTATTAACTGACAGTCATTATCTCTACCATATTTGAGGAAAATTATTAAATATAAATTAATCCCAATGTTTGAAACCACCCAAACACATGGTCGAGCCACAATCTAACTTCTAAGTACTTCGAAATTGTCTCCCTAATTTTAGGATCTAGCTTATTCTTAAGTTGAGATCCTCTATTCCTTATTCTTTTCTGTTTCTCTTAGTGGACCTCAAGAGTTTCTCCTGATATGAATCATGCACCTATGCTGGAGCCCTTTCCACTCATCCTTGGAGTCCTTGGAGTTCTTCCTTTTCAAGTTAAGCATCCTCAGTTCTTGGATCTAGGAGAAAACTTCAATCCTTGATCATCAAGGTAGGGGTTTTCCCTTTGTCTATTTCATTTTGTACATCATGTGGGGTGGGTATGATGGTGTTCTCTTGAGACGTAGATGAAACCAACTTTAACATAGATAATGAATTTAATTTTAAAGAATGAATGGATGGGAAGGATGATGTTGATTTTGTTTTGTTTACCTTTATTTTACATTTGAAATGCATGGACCCATGTCCACTGAAAATCGTGGTCATTGGTGGTCCTTTCTTACGCACTAATGAAGCTCTATTTTTCTGGATAACCTTGTGATTCAATTGATGTAATATGGAAATTGTTTAATCATGTAAACTTTGTTGATTAAATAGATTTAGAATGAATAATAGCCTATGTGTGATCACCCTAGTTAACCAAACTGAAATAAGGTACTTAATGAATGGTGTATCCAAATCTGGAAACTCCCTTGCTCTGTTCTGGTGATATGTATAATGGTTATGTTTGATGCCTTATGGGGTGACATAGAGGGGGGGGATGGAATATTATAGTTGAGAAGTTTTTGTCTTGTAAATATGAGACCATGTGGAGAGGGTACATTGGGGCTTGGTTTGGTTCCAGTACTTCGAGGGATCTCACAGATCCCTTTTATTGTTGTGACTTTACAAGAGAACTAGATGTGAATGTTTAAAATCCTCCTTGGTCATTTTCCCTTTAGTTTTTATTTTGGATTTTGGTTATTCCTGTTAGTTTCCCAATAGTAGAGGAATGTTTCAAATATAAATCACTTGAACATAAAAATGAAAACTTGTATAATAGAGGAATTGTTTTCTAGGAATAGATTGTGTTTTGGTTGTGATTGTGGTGTATTTTGTGCATGTAGGGATTACAGCAAGAGTGTCTTTTTATGGGATGGTTGTCTTCTTAGGGACCCTTAGGATGGGATTAGTGCTTGATTACCTATATGTATAATATTTTATTTCTTGTGTTTCTTATACGTTCCCCACCCATGTTGAACAATGTGTTCCAAACACCCACATCTCATGGGGGAGGGTGTTTTTACCAACATTCTTAAGATTAGATGGTTATTAGATTCTTTATGCTCCCTCTCCCAGGTAGCCCAAGACTCTTTAGGTAGGCTATGATGGCCTAAAGATTAGTATGGACCAAGACTCTTCAGGCAGGTTGTGTTGTGGTGGTTGGCCCAAGTTTGTGTAGGTAGGTTGTTTCCCAAGTGTCTTCAGGATGAGGCCTAGGTGTCTTCAGGAATGGAGGTGGTTGTTGTGGCCTAAGTGTTTGCAGGTGTGGTTACGTGTGGTTGTTGTGGCCCAGGTGTTTGCAGGTGTGGTTATGTGTGGCTGTGGTGGCCTAGGTTTATACAGGCGAGATGCGTGGTGGTAGCCTATAAGGTTGTTTTTTGGGTGGTAGTGGGACTGTGGTGGAACTTGTGGGGGGGGTTGATACATAGGATGTCCTAAGTAACTAGTGGGAAAGAGTTTAGGGGTACCCAAATATCGATGTTCTATTTCTATTACATTACCTAACTTGCATTATTTGGGGAGTGTGCCTTGGTGAGGCCGGGTAGATTGTTTTCCTTATTAGGTGTTCTAGATGTCTCTACTTTCTCACAGGGCATTAGAATGCCTCCCCACTTATGCAGGAGATCTTTTGGTTTCCCAACTGAGTATACCTATATACTCACCCTACATACATAAAATCACTTTTAGGTTTCCATGAGAACTTCGAGGACCATGTAGGACTTTACTAGCTCGATCTTCAAGAGTTGTTGTTACTGTTTTTCTTTATTTTTGTCCTTTACATTATATTTTTCTTATACTTTGTATTAGTTTATTTTGGAAATGCATGTGGGAATGGATTTTGGATTTAATTTTACTTTCAACTTTTTGATTTTTTGGGTATTTACCATCTTATCTCCTGATATTGTTCTATAAAAAGGTTAGTGCCTTCCACTTCACTTTAAATTTTATACCCTTAGTGCTAGTGGCCACTCTAGGGTCTATTGAAGGTGGGAATCAGGGGGTCATTATCTCTCCTTCAACTTGAAGAAGGGAGGTTCTGGTAGTTTTTTGTCCCTTCCCTCATCTTGGTGAAGGCAGGTCGTGACATAGCTTTACCTAGATGGAATTAGATCTAGGCAGTCCAACATCAAAAATTATAAAAATGAAGTTCCAGAGTGTAGTAGCAGTAGCACAAAGGTGATTAATATATTCATTATGAATATGGCACAAGGGACATATTGAAAAGAGAGTAATACCCACAGTCGGAAATTAATTATCAATTGGATGTTTGGAATGTGAAATTATACATAGCAATAAGAATTGAGATGGATAGATCCAGTTTTTGTACATTTTTTTAATCCAACTATGATTATTTCCTTCAATTGAGTTTTAGTAAAAAAATTGAGTTGAGGATGACATTATCTTCTGGCTATCAAATCAAGATATAATCATGATTAATGAGATTATGACCACTATTTGAATCTTTGATTGCATCTAAAAAATCATCAAAGTTGTCAAGTTTCTTTTTTATCATGGAATTAAGATCCATAACTAGGTCACCATAACTGGTCAGATCTAATAAATTTTTGCCTACCCAGTTATCAAAAAAAATTAAAAGAATATTTTTTATTGACTAACCAGTGGGCTTGATAGATAATTCTAGAGAAAGCATCCTTGAGATTTGAATAAATATAAGGACCCATATAGATAACATTTTCAGCCTTGGTCTTATTTGAAAATCTAGATCTGATAAATCTAAGAACCTCTAATTTTTCATTAATCATCCTTCACATTAATTGAATTATTAAGGCATTATTAAAGAGGCCAATATTATTTTTTCAAAATCCACCAAGGGTAATAGTTTTTCAGTATTTCTTCCAAGGTACAATGATGATTCTTCTTTCAAGTATACTTCCACTCCAAAAAAATAATAGATGTATTGTTCTTATTTATTAATAAATATGGACACTTATATACCATAAAAGAGTAAAAAAATTGAGATAATAATGTGCTTTACAATACATATGCTTCCAATCATTAAAAGGGGATTACCTTTATAATAATCCAATTGCCTTCGGATTTGACCCATAATATGGTTAAAATATAAAGCTCTAATTCTACCCAAAAACATAATAATTCCAATGTATGTAAATTTAATAAAACCTTTTTTGATACCTAACACATAGATGATGTCAGTATTTCTCATAGTAGATATATTATTTCCAAAAATAAACAAATTATTTATTCCAGCTAATTTTTTGGATTGAGACATTTTGATAATGAAAAAAGGAATCTGTAATAATACCGACATTTTTCTTATCTCATTTTTCAAAAATAATAATTTCATTAGCATATAATAAATGAGAAGGATAAAGGAGACCACTATTAGAATATATGGGATTACTTTTTCCATTATTAACCAAGTTCAAAAAAAACCTACTCTATTAATCTTCTGCAATTGAAAAGACAATTGATGAATGGGGGAAACCCTACCTCGCCCCTCTCGAATAAGTAAAATATCCCTTTAGGTCACCATTAATCGAAATTTAAATGTGATATGAGGCTATGAGAGAATTAATCCAATTAATGAATGTATCATCAATATAAAATTTAGAAAGAACCTTCTAAATGAAACATCAATCCATTGTTTCAAAGCCTTTTTAATATCAAACTTCGAAGTAATGTTACCACCTCTAGTGGATTTCCTAAAAATATTGAAACATTCAAAGGTTTTCATAATAAATTGTTGAATAGTCCTCCCTTTTATAAAACAAAATTGATTTTGAGATATTATTTTATTAGATATTATTTCAAGTCTGGAGGAAATAATTTTAGAAATTATTTTATGTAGATTTTTTATAATAGAAATAGTCCTGAATTGATTTATTTCATTGCCATTATCATCTTTTGGAATCTGGGAAATAAATTGATCATTCGTTCCCAGTGAGAGAGAACCACCTTTAAAGAAATACCAAAACAACCTAAAAACATCATGTTGAATTATATCCAAAAAATACTGAAAAAAATTATTAGTAAAACCATATGGGCCTAGGGAACTCCCTATAATAAGATTAAAAATAGCCTCCTTTATTTCAAACTACATATGAGAGGATATATGCATCTTATTATCATCAATGATAATAATAGAGGGTATTATACATTTCGTAAAATCTAAATAAATTTTAGGACCATTGAAGAGATTCATGTAACAAAAAGCAACATTATTAGAGAGATCTTTCCTGTTGTTAAAAAAGCAATCACAATCTTTGAGCTGGGACAAGGGTTTGCAAAGATATCCAGTTTTTTGAAGGTAATTAAAGAATCTAGAATTTATATGCCCATATTTAATCTATTTCACCTTAAGAAATTATTTTTGCGTATTCTATTTGAGGGTTAAAATTATATAATGTTCAAGGGAGACTTTATTTTCCTTCTTGAAACCATCAAAGAAATCCATCTTTTTATTTCTTTCTTGTATAGAGTGTAAGGAGGCTTCATGTGAGGAAATTCTTACATCAATCAAGCTAAAACAAACCCTACTCCAAATATTTAATTTATTATTAAGAAATTTTAGCTTGAGATTACTGACTAATGCATTATCCATGAAGCTCATAGAATTCCATGTGTCATGAACAATTTTGACACACTTAGGGTGAGAATCCCAATCATTATTGAACCTGAAGTGGAAGGAATATTTCTTCTATATGTAATTCAGTATTACCAAATGAGGATGATGATTAGAGTTTAATTTAGCTAATGAGGAACAAGAAATATCAACCTAAGAATTTTAGGGTTCATCATTAATAAGAGCTCTAACCATCTTAATGGAAACCAATTTGTATAGAAATTTTCTATACCATGTGAATTTGGATCCAACAATATTGAATTAAAATAAGTTATAATCGCCTACATAATCCCTAAATTACTTTGATGAAATAGAGTGTTTAACATCCCACATTTACTCATTATAATTCATAATCATGTCAAAGTCCCCAAGAAAAATACATGGTCCACATTGAGTGTTTAATATAGAATGAATCTCCCTCTATAGATCTCTACAATATTGATATAAACTTTAAGCATATATAAAAGAAACAAATTGATTTCAATCATATTGAATAATAAAATTGAACATATTTTCACTATTACTCAATGATGAAGAATTTCTTGTGCTCAAATTTGATAGAATACAAATCCTTTTAATGTTTTAAGAATAATAATTAGTGCCAAGAAGACTATAACAAGATATTTCAAAAGAGACAATACATAAAGAAAAAACCTTTTTAGGCTCAGATATTCCAATAATGTTTGGTTTTTTATTATGAATAAAAATACCAAGTGTACTGAATGTTTATGGGTTAGAAGACCCAAGCATTTCCAAAACATTATCTTCATGATCATTTATATTAAGGGGTGGAACACCCAACTTCATTATCCCCCATTTTTAGAAATTTAGGATATTTCCTAGAAATTATATATTTATTAGTAGACAATTTTTTATAATTAGAAGCACTCCTAATTTCATCTACAGATGAATATGTATCATAGACCATTTCTTCTCCCTTGTCAGATATATAGTAAGTTTGACCTTGGATAAAATGAATATTTAATGTATCTGAAATAAGACATGTTTCATTATTCTCATAATTCTTTATTTTCTATTTAGATCCTATGATATTTAAACCAATAGTTTGGGGGTAATGAGGGTTTCATCTAGATTCTATGAATATTATTTCAGCTCAGTCCTTCTATGAGATACAAATAAGTACCTATTTCTGGAATTCAACGTAGCATCTTTCTCATTTCCCACCTCAATAGGAGTTTTTTCCACTGTAGCATTTGGTTAGAAAGAAGAAAAAGTATCATGTGTAATTATACATCCATCCAAGCCAACATATCCAAATGAGGTATCATCTATGGTAGAGTCACAATACCTTTAATCCAAATAATTATTCATGTCAATTGGGTTAGTATAATTAACAGGTAGATAAACCTAAACATGAAAATTTGCTTGCATTCAATGAACCAACTATTTAATGTCATGATAAATTTCTTCATTAAGACTAAAATCATCTATAGGTGATAAAAAATATTTAAGAAGGGAAGAAGTTTAATAATTTTGATTGGTCCTTTATTCTTCTTCAACCAACTTATCCCCTAAGACATTCTATTTTTGATTCCAGTTGATAGTTTCTCGATGTCCTACATCCTGAACAACCATTATTTTAGAGGATTCTCCTTCATTGTAACTAAATATTGATCTTTTGATCTTTTTGATTTAGTAATTTTCATACAAGATATTCCATTATTAAGATCTTTCACCTATTTTTGAATAAACCGTCAATTATCAATTGATTGAACCACCATTTTATAGACCTCGCAAAAAGAAGGCATGTATTCATAATGCACCTTGATCTCGATTTTCTGGTTAATGGAAATATGAAATTGAGCATTAGGTAGTTTAGACTTCCTGTTGAAATCAAATATAATTTTAATATAAAATTAAAGATCTACATTAATATTTTATTGATACAATTGATTGTAATTTCAATACACAAAGAAATGTCATTTAGAATTGTTACATGTAAAAAACACCAGTTTTTCCCATGAATTATTACCCATATTTGAGTAGTAGACTGGTTCTATGTGATGGGAATGAAAATACATTCACATTCTCATATCCTAAGCATTAAATTTTTGAGATAAAGATTCTCTGTATTCCAAGAAATATTAAAATCATATTTATCGTCAAAGATGCAATGTAAGTACCCTTTCCAAACTAGTTTTATTCTCCAATTACTAATATTCTAGAACTACATGATTCTTGATTTTAGGTCAGAAATGTACCATGTCTTATCTTCCTTAGCATAGGTGACCGACCCTGAAGGGAGAACTTATATAGATCATATCTTTGTTTAAGAACATTTGTATTTTCCATAATAAAAAAACCACCATCATTAATTCATGGTATGTTTGAATAATTAATTTTTTTTAAATAACTAGGTGTTTTAATTCAACTAATTTTTTAAATTTATTTATGACCTATTTTTTCTAAAACAATTGGGTGGTTTTTAGATCAGACGAGTTATTCCTTAAATGAGAAATGTTTTTTTGAGTGTTTTAGGAAATAGTTGTATGAAATATTGTCTTATAAAAAATTTATTGTTTTAGTTTAAATATTTAAATATTATTTAATATTAAATTATTAATGATAGGATTTTGGATTCTTAACATTTTTATTCATGTATAATATTTTTATATGTTTGGTTCGGGAATAATATTAGTTATTTTATACCTCTTTTCATAAATGTATTTTGTACCTTATATAATGGAAATATTTAAGTGTTTCAAATTTTTTTATATTTTAATGTTTTATAAGTGGTTTGAAAATTTTACATTTATGGATTACATGTAAATGAATTAAATATTTCATTTTTCATGATAATTTTTTTATAGTTTCTATATTTAGTGTAATACAAATTAAAATCACTTATGTAACTTTTTTTATTAAATAATATTATATTCTAAGAAAGGTATTAAATTTTATTAGTCTTTGGGTTGAGTTTAATAATAAATTTATGAGTAAAAATTTTATTTTCCCGTGTAATCATTTTGATGTGATGTAATTGTTTTTTATTAAATATATGTGTACATTTTTTTGTAATGATATATCTTTAAGTATGTTTTTAAATTATTTTGAATAGAATTTATGAGTACCATGTGTGTTTAGGAATCATCATTATGATGAAAATCCTCTAATATTTTTTAATATAAAATCAAAGTTTTCTAATTTCCTATTAGGTTATACTTAAAGATTAACTAATTTTATTGTAAGTAAAAAAATATTTTTTCAATGTATAAATCCTTATATGATGCAGATTTAATTTTAAAAGTATACATTAAACTAAAAATTTACTTCATTTACTTAATAATGGGTTAAAATGAATATGAATTCTATATGTAAGTGTTTTATATCATAATTTATTTAAGTTTTGTATGCTTGGGTTTGGAGTTACTATATTCTTCGATTGAGTGAAATTATGTAAAATTGATTATTTTTTATTATTTATATAATGAATAAAATGTTTGAGTTGTTTGAAGTACATATGGATTTAAAAATAATTATTAATTCTTAGACCATGTGTATTGTTCCTATATTGATTTCCTGTAAGATTATTTGATAGGAATTAAATTAAAATTGTGAATGTGGCATATTAAGATATTGAATGTTCTTAAAACTCATAGAGGATTCTAAAAAAGGTAAAATAATGGGTAAGATTATTCAAAACATATTTTCGAAAGTTATAACATGCCCATTGAAGGTGTTTTTTAGTGTTTAAAATATCTCAAGAAGTTTTGGAGTTTAAATTAAAGAATATAAACAACATTTTTTAATTTAAAACAATAATGTTTTACTATTCCAAAATTTATATTTTGGTTTTGAAATTTTATAAACCCTACATCCTTTAAAAATTGACTCATAATAGAAATTATTTGATAGGTAGAAGGTCTCATAGATCATGGAATTAGACTATACATGATAAGACACTATTTTATTGAATATTTGATTGATAATAAATGATATAATTTCCTCACATTGTGTTAAATATGTTTAATTAGAAATTATTTGGGATTAGATCATTCATTTGAATATTTGATGAAAATTCCAGTTTTACCCTTTATAATTCACTGTAGTATTTCGAAGATACATATTTTTATATTTATTATTTATTTTTGAAATTTTGTAACAGTGTTACTAACTTAATTATATACAACTTTTATTCAGGACACTAAAGCTGAAGAGTGCATTTGGTTATTGAAAATGGGTCATGAAGTCAAAGTTGGTTTGGACTCGCCAGAATGGAGAAGTTTCTGTATTTCGGCCATAACTCCTTAATATGGGCCTGGATTAAGTCCATCTTTTTAGAGGAGATATATTACCCATATCCTCACATATTATCCTTCTGTAAGGCCGGAAAATGCATTCGTTTTTTTGGTAAAATGGGCGGTTCAAGTTGGAATAAAATATTTGGCCGAATTTCCACATTCACACTTGAAACCACTTGTAACCTATCCTCCCCTACCCTCTATAAATTGGAGTTTTTATCATTTGTAGGGGTTGAGACGTGCATTAGGAGATTGGAGGCAGATGCGAATTTGTTTCACACAAATTCTCCAACCATTTTAATAGGGGTATCTCTTAAAGCAAGGATCCCCTCATCGAAGCCTCCTTCTCTTCTTCATTTTGTAATGTTTTCATTTGTGTAATAAACTTCTTTGATCTTCTTTTATTCTTCATATTTTCTTCTATTTTGTTTAAATTTATTCTTCTATTAATCTTCCTAATTGGGTAGTAATTCTTGAGTAGAAGCGTTATTGGGTTATACCCATTATAAACCTCTGCACATGCAAAACGCTTCTACGATGATTACGCCACCCATGGAAGAGTAGTCTTTTAGTAATCGATCTATCTTCTACCCTCTTAATTTAATTATTTTGAATCATTGAGATATTGTAATTAACTTAATATTATCCATGAATTTTGTTTTTAAATTGTATGAAACTATGCAATAAATTGAACAATTAACACAAAAACACGCGAGGTCGAGATTTTGTGTAAATTGTGAGAGCGCAACCTTAACTGGTAATTCAAGACCACACGGGATAAATTTGTTGAGTTAAAATATAATCCCTAAACACAATTCATCCTCATTTATAGAGGTTAAATGTTCCTTAATTTACCACTGACCATAAGCTAATCTTAGAACATCAATCAAAGCAGGGTGTTGCGATTGCATGTTCCGAAGTTAGCCTAGGGTTAAATTCACTTCATCTCCGTGGTAAAGTTAATTCTCGTAGGGTTCAGGATTTAAAAAATTAAGGGATCATAATTAATTGAATATTTATTTAAATTATAATGATTAATAATAGAGTGAAGAGGTAGAGTTAGATCTATTACACCTTTTAAAATATTTTCTAAAAAAACATCTTCCTGTTGTTTCTTTTTAATCAAACATCATTTCAAAATTAAAAACAAAAAAAAAATGCAATCTTCTTCTAGAAAACTTCTTCTAGATTTATAAAATATAAACAACCACCCCCCCATACTTTCAAGTAGTTTTTTCATTCCCTTTTATTTTATTTCTAGAATACCTCTGAAAAGTTGTTTTAATTCACTTCCTCCTTTGAGAGACGACCTTGGTCAGCCACTCTGCTGCACCTAAGTACCCCAAAATCACACTAATAATTTGAGGGTTCCCATGACAGCTCTCTTTCAATATATTTATAAAAAATTTGTTTAATTTTACCATCCAGCTTGAAACAACCATAACCCTTAATTCAAGTGTCTTTTTATCTTTACAATAGGTCAAATCAAAACAAAAATAATAAAATATAACCTTAACTACATTTATACCCATATATTTTTTTAGTTAAAAAAGTTACTATATATATCTGTGTGTTTCAAGTTGGGGTAATAAATTCTCCATGTTCGATGAAAAATTTGAAGCATTGGCATATCTCTTCATATTTTGTATTAAAATTTTATTTTGACCTTAAAATGAGTTTACAATTATTTCATCAAATATAAGATTTAAAGGGAGTTTTCAAATTAGTTTTTATTCTATAAAAGAAATGGTTTTACTTAAATACATTACTTTACCATTGGATTAGTTGTTGAAATAAATAATGGTTTTAATTTGTTGGATACATGATTAAAGATATTAACAGAGGTGTTTTGGGCTATTGAGATGTTTCTAAGGTGTTTGTAATGTATTTGTAAATTTTATAAAGGTAGTATGAATAAGTTTTTAAGTTGTTCTAAGAAATATGAGATTCTATTAAACCTAAAAAATTGAAAAAGCACCAAGTGTAAGGCTTTGGGCACTGAGTGTAAATCTTTGATCACTAAATTTAATACTTCATGTTTTAATGTAAGGATATAAGCTTGAATTTATATCCCCATCATAATAATTTGTTCCATTATATAATGTGATCATACGTATTTGAGAGGGTAAGAATTTCCCATTAGTCTAAACCTTCATGTACTAAACGTATAACTTTGTTGAGTATACAGTTTTTATCTCCTTGGTGTAGGACATCCATACTTTTTTATTTTATTAGTTTCTACTATGTAAAAATATAATGTTCCATAATTATAATATTCAAAATAAAATGAATATGATGATTCTAAATCTGATAATCACAGAATAAAACATCATATCTAAAATTTGATTCAATCTATTTTATATGATATTTCAAAAAAAATCAGTTATTTATTATATATGTTTTATTTTTTTGAGATTATTCATATGATAAGTTAATAATGAAGATATATAAGATGTTTTACTATAATTAAATTAATTCATGTAATTCTAAGTATACATAATATTAGGGTTTTTGAATAATTTTTTTTTATATATCAAAGAATGTGGGAAAAAAATTTGTGATAATAAGAGAGAATTGAAAACTGGATCTTTTTTATCATTATATTTATTAGATGGATATTAATATTTCATTAATATTGTATGGTATTAAAAATTATTTCTACGTTAAATCTAAATGAAGTGAGTAATTATTATTGAATATTATTAAAGTCTCATTGTGGTAGATCTACTTATACAGTTTCTGAAGAAACTGAGCTTTCTGGAAGAACTATCTTATTTTGGTTACATATTATATTTGAATTTAGTTTGAAACGACATTTTCCAATGTGACATTGGAAAGGAATATTGTAACTATATCTCATCACTATAAACATATAATCATTTTTTATTCAAGTGAAGAATCCACGGTTGGGGGGAGAAACCAACCAAGAAAAAAATTGGTTACTCATAAAGGGATCGAACCTTATAAAAATCTGTATATTCATTTTCACATTATTTTTTCATACATGAGTGAGGTTGAGACTCTATACTCAATTTAATAGAATATTAATAGGTTTTGGGGTGATTTAATTGAGAATAAATTGTAAAAACTTGTCTCCACTAATTCACCCCCTTCTCAGTAGAGTAATCTGATCCTTGTTACTTCAACTGGTATCAGAGATTTGTCCCTTTTTTTATTCAATCAAGTGCTTAAAATGGATAATATTAATTCTGTAATCAACTGTGGTGTGTCTAATATTGTTGTAAAAAATTATCATAGTTGGATGAACTAAATATTATCATACATTCTATCCATTTTCTTGTATGTTAGAGGTACTTCTATCTTAGATTTTCCACCAATTTAAGGGGATGATCCAATGAACCCAGAAGATAAAAGGAATATGAATAATGGTGGAAAATAAAAAAATTAAATTCTTATGCCCTTTTCATAAATGTTCTACAAAAAAGTGATGGGACTACAATGAGATAAATAAGTCTAGTACAAGATGGATAATATCTATGAATGGAATTTTAAACTCAATAAGGATAAATTAAAAATCTATAGAAGAAAGTTTGAGGACATCAATATGGATGATGAGTATAATATTGATGAAAATTTCACATATGAAAATAAATATGTTAGTAATATCTAGGGGTTTTGTGTAAAACATGAAGACTCTATAATTATTAAGAACCATGTTAATAATATTCTGGATAGGTTTAAAATTAATATATCAACTCTAAAGATGGAGAAAATATTTCCTTGGATCAATTTTATAACATTCTCATAGACTATGAAATGGGAAATATTGTAGACTTCAAGAAAATGGTAAATTATGAAATGTATTTTGATTCCATGGGAAATTTAAATGTTAAAGATAATTATGAAAATGTAGATTCATGTGTCTTGGAAAATTATGAGGATAAAGTATACTATTAAATAATTAATGATCTTATTTAAAATATATTCAACAAGTGAAATAAAAATTGAAGATGCAAGTATACTATAACATGCTACAAATTTTAAAGTAATGGGAACCTTTCCATTATCTATCCTCAGAATGAGGAACTAGATTTTTAATTGGAAGATGATAAGAAACTTTACAAAAAATATTATAGTAATATTTCAAAATAATCATCCAATAATGGAATTAAAAACAATAAATTTTATAGAGGAAATATAAAAAATATGATGAGAAAAGAATAATGAACTAGTCACTCATATAGTGGTGACTCTGAAAGTGATTCTGGTGGGTAATTTACCAATTTCATGGAACATGTTGAAAAATTATTTGACACATCATGTAGTGAAAAAGATGATTCAAAACCAACAAATCTAAAAAAACATGTTGAAGAATGAACTTGAGGATTGTATTGGAAATAATACTATGATAAAGAAAGAAAATAATAAAGTGGGGAAGTATAATAATAATCTCATTAAACAAAATTATGAGTTTAAATATAAATATGAAACCTGTGTTGATGAGATAAAAAAAATTGAGGATGAAAGATATTGAACATGAGAAGATGATATGAGACCTCAAAGAATAAATTTCCTTGATAGAAAAATAATTATCTAAGATACAATCTAAGTGAATTGAATCTAAAAATGAGATAAATAATTTAAAGGAGGATTAAAAAACTCTATCGAAGTTGTTTAATAGTCATATAAATAAATTAAGAGTTCTTTTGTAATGACTCTAATTTTTATGTGTATTATTTTGAAATATTATATGGATTATTTTTAGAGTTAGGCATAAAGAAAACATGATATTCTAATGTCTAATGTGCCAAGAATTAATTTATTAAATATATTAAAATATAATAAATGCATGCATGTGGATGTTTTCTGAAAAAAATCAAATAACTTATAAACGGAGTTTTGGATCTAAAATATTATTCTGCCTTTGAGTTCAAAGTTTTGTTTTAACCCTAGGCACAATATAACATTGGAACACGTCATGTGTTTGTGTTGAGGCATGATCATGGGAGAGTGCTTAAATAAATTAACTTATTTAATTAATTACCCAAACTAGTAATATATCTATATAAATTTTGTTATATCTTATTTTCATGGTTATCCACATAACATTGAAAATATATAGAATCCATTAGATAGCGTCAGAGGAGATTTTTTTGGAGAGCGACGATCGGATCAGGATTGAGGATCAATGTGACAATGGGATGTGTAGATCTCACCAATGACAGTGATGTGTGGACATTATTCTTCATAGATTTATAAAAATCAAGTTAGGATGTTTTTTTCCTTGGATTATTTCCCCATTGTATATTTCTATGATGGATTTGAATCAATCAACCAATGGATTGATTCATGGGTCTATCATATTTCAGGTATGGGATTTATCTATACTGATTATTGGTTGAATATTTATTTTGTTATGGTGCTTCAATTATTGTTCTAAAGGAAACAGATTGAGGCCAATCGAACATGGTTGAAGTTCATTCCTCTTTGCATATTTCTTGGATTTCTCCCACTGTTCTTATGCATTCATCCCCAATATTCATATTGATCAGTGTTTTCACCAAAATATGAAGAAATCAACTATTTCACACCTATTTCTTGGTGAAATGGTTTGATATTACAAATATGTGTTCGGTATGACATGGGGATCCTACATAGATGGAAGAAGAAGTGGATCAGATGGATTTAGGGATACTTTTTCTTCATGTTCTTTGGAGAGTGATGATGGATGATGCGCAAGGGAGATTTATGAATGAACTTGGGGGGTCGGATTCTAGCGAATGATAATGGTAAGGGTCATCCATACTAGATCAAAACGTCCTAGAAAGAATCATTGCTAGATTGGATATCGGAGGAGAGGAAGATAATGTAGGAGGAAGAATTGTGGGTTCTGTAAAACCCCATAGTGAAAAAAATGTATTATAGAGCTACAAACCATGTGGGACCCTAGGTGAGGCATAAGGGTTTCATCAAAAAGTTAAATATCAAAGAGTGTGTGACCCCTACCACATGGAATGTGACTTATCCTAGCATCTCTGTGTGTACCTCAAAGGGTACATGGACACGGTTAGGAGTACACAGTCATGGACACACCATACACTCTGATATGGATTTGTCCAGGACATATGTACATGGGTAGAAACATGTACATGGAGATGATCATGGGTAAAAGGTATCAAATATGACATTTACTCTGATATGAAGACGGGCATAGGCATGGTCCATGAAACATGGGAAGGACCTGATGCCTAAGGGACACATCATGTACTCATTCAAATAAATATTAGATCCATTTTCAAATTTATCTTACACATGTTTTGTTAGGGAGTGTTCCCTTAATCCAATCCCAAAATTCTAGTATGAAATCACATACAACACATAGGATGGTGATCCCTTTAGTAGAACTTATTTGATAGAGTTTTTGGAGTCCTTCTATGAGGCTTGGAGTGAGATCATATATCATCATCGTGACCTAGGTGGACTTATTTGTATCATCATGACCAACACTGTGTGAGAATTGATCCTCTACTTAGTGGTTTATTCCATATTTATTTTTTGGTATACCCCATGGACTTGGTTTTGATCCTCATTTATTTCTCATTCTCTTCATACTTCCAGCATGTACTTCTTATGGTGAGATCTAATGAGAATGACACCTCAGATGGATTCTATCAGTGCTATGTGACTTGTGGAGAGTGTTCTTATGGATGATTGTTATGTTGAACCTTCAATCATGATTCCTAGACTATCACTATGGTTATGAATTTACCTTTATATGGAGTGTATTTCTTTAGTATATCTAGATATTCTTATTATATATTTTGTAGATATATATCTATTTTGTTCTGACTATTATTCATTTTGTTATATGCTTAGTGTTTTCAGGGTATCCTAATGGGTATTTTTATACTCACCCCTATATGGGATTTTCCCACACACGTCTTGTCTTATACAAAATATCAACCTTTTGAAAAAGTCTTTTAGGGACCAGAAATTGGGGGGATTAATGATCTAGACTAAATGAGTTGTATCCTGGTGGTTACCTTGACATTATTTACCTTTTATACTTTAAGGTGGGACTTATTTTCAGTTCCTTTACGGTGGGATTATATTTGGCCCTTTTTAATTTCTAGTATCTATTGTAATACTCTGATAGTGGGATCTTGTTGTATGCATGCATGGTTTATTAGTTTTTCTACATTTCATCATTGTATTGGCTTGGAGATGTGTGTGTGTGTGTGTGTAAAGTTACATTATTCCAAGGCCTCCCTTGTTAGTTATATTTCTACTCGATACTAGTTTTTATCCCCAAGACTATTTCATATGGGCTTGGGGTAGTTGTGGCATGGTCCCCATTGGGAAATGTCATGAAAGAGTGTTATTAGATAAGTTAGTTCTAACTTAGGACCGGAGTCTGTGATATTGGTTTGGGGAAATAATGTTAAGTGTTTTGAGTTTGGATTTTAGTCCAGGGACTCTGGTTTTGGTGTGGAAGTCGATGTATCCATATATTGGGACTCTGATCACCTGGATTTTGACTCGGTATATGTGTACAATGGGTTAGGGAAAAATTGTTACATTCATCATATAGGAATGGGTTATGGTTTCTATGTCCTTCTTGAGTAAACTCTATAGTGATATTCATTAACCATGGTACATATTGTCTATTTTAGGATGCCTACATGACATATTCTAGCTAGTATTCAGCATTAGGATCATGAGGATGATCTCATCAATGATAAGGAATCGATATGGGGACTTGTTCTGAAGGTGTTACCTCCAAGTTGGGCACCAGTTATACCACCACCTGTCAATATGTAGATGGTACCCACAGTACCAACAAATGAAGTATGAAGGTGGATCTTTCTTCCTAGGTTACAGTGATAGAAACCCATTATATTTTGTAGTGATCCTAACCCATAGGTAGTTGAGTATTGGCTTGAGGATGTGACATGAGTTTTTCATCTTTTCAGGACACTAGAAGATCAGATGGTGGTCCTAACAATGAGATTTATCCTTGGATATATAGGATAGTTGTGGGGGTTAGTGACTCACTCGTATGAAGAGGAAAATCTATCATTGCCAGAGTTTGAGTGGATTTTCATATACAAGTTTTTTATAGGTATATTGAGGGTTGTACGTATCTAGGAGCTTCTATAACTTCAACTTGATAGTACGAAAGTGGTTGAGTATTCATTGAGGTTCACCAAACTCTACAGGTACTCGATGGATATAGTTAATGATCAGTTCTTTATTTTCGAATATTTCCTCTGAGAAAAAAAAGATAGTTGTTGTTGGAAGTGGGCACTCAAGAGTTGAGACTTTGGAAGAAGAGAGCTGACATTAGTCTTAGGGACTTTGATGTGTGATATGTTTTAGGAGGAGATCCTAGGATAGAGGCTCAGTGGTTCAGGGCTCATAGGATGGGTCTAGTCATCCCAATGAGAGGCAGTGCTACTCATGTGATGGAAGGGTATATCTTTCAATAGATTTTCTAACCCATTGTGTGGCTGACAAAGAGATTTTGTATGGGCCGCCTAGGAAGAGGCAATAAAAGGATAAGATAATTCCATGGGGTGGTGTACATGGAATAAGATCTATGAGAGAATCTATAGGTGTTAGACACTAGGAATTGTTACCACTACCACCCCAAGGTGGGTCACACCATGCTCAGGGAGCTAGAGGATAAGGGTGGGTTAGTTGTAGACGGTTGAGTCTTATGACCTAGAGGCTCTAGGAATTATATGAGGTATGATCTATAACATCTCTACATATGTTTCACTCAAATTTTCCCCAAACTAGGAGTCTATATGTCCTTAAGAACACCACCCCATGCGCTAGAGGTTGCTGACTAGTAGTGAGGGTCTAGGTTGTGTCCATTGGGAGACTATTCCCTCATTTTAGAGTGGATCATAGTAGATATAATAATAAAATAAACATCAGAAGCACAATAATAAATTATAACTCAGTGAAGGCATACATAAATGATAAAAAAATCATGAAAATGATAATAATACTCAGAAGATGTAAACTAAAACACATACAAAATGATGATGATATTTTTCATATCTCTACATAATTGGAAAACTAGTATGCATGGTATTAGCCAATACATGCTATATAAAAGAATAAAAAAGAATCCCAAAACTATCGAAGCATCCCAAGAACTGTCTTGATCATCTAATACCAAAATCTATCCTAAATCGAGCAAGAAATATCAGGTTTCCAAAATGGGATGATTCCCCTTATCAACACATGTATACATATAATATACCTAGGTACCATCAACGTCCTAGGTAGGGTGTGAGATAAATATCTGTTATCCATAACCAATTGCATTTATACAATCCAGTTTATGAATATAAATGAAAATAGTGTACATGTATATATATAATTAAATCAAGGCTATAAGGATAATTGATACCTGCTTTAGCCTCAAATGGTAATGTCTATAAACATGATATCATTTAATTTATTTATTTAAGTTTAGTATATATGTATAATTCATGTGATATGCAAATAGAACTGACAATATAACATGATAATAATAATAAATGATTGATGGTATAACAAGTCATACTTTGATGATGATAAAAAATGAAGAGGATCTAGGGTAACGACCAAGGAATCCTTGGCCTGAGGGGTCAAGCCAACTTAGTAATAACATGAATCTTAGCTATGGGGGTCTAAGTATAATCCAAGTGGCATTTCCTAAGGAATTCCACTATAAATAGATTCTAACCGAGTCCAAGTATCTCATCCAAGGTAAAATGGGATAAGCATTACTAGGCCTAATGGGGTGAATCCATGGAACCACGTGTCTTAAGACATCAAGATGGATCCAAGGAGTGTGTTTAAGGAATCCTAAAATCCAAAAGATATTTAAGTGATATTACGACATCATATAGGGCATCCACTAGTAGACAAGGGTCATGTTCCAAGGTGAGTATCTCCCTTGGAAACTAGATCCTTGAATCGAAATGGTGTCCTCTGAGTGCTCAAGGTCTTACCTCATAAATACAAGGCTGGATCAAGTCTGGCCACTCATATAAATATGTAAAGGTCCATATGTAATAGGAACTGTATACATAATTCATTATTTAATTTAGTCCATGTAATAATCATTCCATTTAACAAATCATGAGGTTCATTCCATTTCCTTTCATACTATATGACAAGGAAAAAAGGTCATGCATCCATTTATTTCATTAATTAATTGATTATTTGGTTCAATTTTTTACATTTAAAATGCATAATAAGGTTGTATAATTATGTGAAACCTTATTCATTTCAATTATAATTAAATATACCAAGTAATATCTATAAATATAAATTCTATTTAACATTATAGAGGTCCATCAATTAATTGGGACACTTACCTTAGAAGGGTCAAGTGATAACTATACATGTAATAACCATTAAAAATTCATTATTTTAATTAAACACATACCTATGTTAATGCCAAGTCAAATCACACTCGAATGGTGGCACAAATAGTCTTAACAAATCCATTAAAGGAATAAGAGTGAAAATACCCTACTTGGGGTGGTTTATATTGAGGTTATAACCTACAATGATGTAATTATAATTTATATAAGGGGATTTTGAATACTAAAACAATGATTAAAATCATAAAATGTGAATTTAAAAGGCAACGACCAATGAAATAAGTGTATGAAAAATGATGATAGTTTATAAAATAGTGATACTTGAGGGATAAGTCATAAACCACATACCTAAAGCCTACATCACTCTCCTCTCCAATGTTGGAACTTATTTTGGCTTGGATTGGAAGAAAGTGTAATAATAGATAAATGTCGTAATAATAGTGTATAAGATCTTGTATCAAAATAGAATTATTGAGGGGAAAAATGAAGAATAGAGCCTAAGGATTATAGAGCTAACCTGGAGGAATCCAACAAGATGAATGGTGCTTCGATCGGACTTCAGATAGAAGAAATATATAAGAACCTTTGATGAGGGAGTTTGAGAGATTCTTATGGGAGGAAAAAGGAGATCTTCTTCTAGAATGAATAAATAAAAGGATGGGGCTTGTTTATAATTCATTAAGGGGATTTTAGTAAAATCACCCAAAATTTTAGGGGTGCATGGTTTGGTTTCATGGTTGGAAAAACCATGTGTCAACCATGCACATGGAAATTCCTCAAGGGGGGCCTAGATAGTTAGGCTGCATGGTTTGAGAAACCATGCGGCGACCATTTTTGGTGTATCTTCTAAAAACTAGAGACTAGCCACATGAGAGTGCGCCCCTAGTTGCATGGTTTTCTCAAACCATGCTGCCTCCTTTATCCCAATATCTATATCTCAAATGGTTAGGAAAACTAAACATAATTATAATTTACAAAGATTAATATAAATGTATATTACATAATTTTAGATAAATATTCATCACATTAAAAAAAGTATATGCATGAGGACCATAATAGTTTAGTATCTTTAGAAACTTATAACACAATATTCTAACTTGGTGAAATATCCTCAATGTTTCATACAAATATATTCCCCTTTATTATTATACTAAAAACTTTTCTCCATAACCAAGGGAAAGGAAATATAAGAAAGGGTGATCTTAGATACTTAGTAAGGGTAAGTAAAAGAGATACATAAGCATAACATGAGCATAAGCATATGAGAACATGAGAATAACATTTAAAAATCATACCTTTCATATCAAAGATCGTATACAAGATTCATGGAATAAATATTGCTAGTTCATAAGACATGAATCATAATGGAATCAAGAGAATACTACATGATATCATAACATAGTAATAAGACATGGAATTTTGGTAGACACATAAACATATATAATGATTTCCATTGTAGTCAAGGCTTACTGCAAAGTCCATATTAGTGGAGTGGGTTCACACCCTAAACCATCTTAGTAGTCAAGGTTAACTCCCAATACCATCTTAGTGGAAAAATTCCATTACTGAATAGGGTTCATTCCTCATTCTAGTCATATATTACTGAACCAGGTACACTTCTCATTCTAGCCTTTTATTACTGAACTGAGTTCACTCCCCATTCAAGTCATGTATTACTGAACCAAACTCACTCAATATTTCAGTCCTGTCATAATAAACCAAGTTCACTCCTTGTTCCATCCCTGTCATACTGAACTGAGTTCACTCCTTGTTTCAGCCCTATCATACTGAACCAATTTCACTTCTCATTCCACCCCTGTCATATTGAACCAAGTTCAATCCTCATTCCAGCCCTGTCATACTGAACCGAGTTCACTCCTAATTCCATCCTTATCACACTGAATTGAGTTCACTCCTTGTTCCATACTTATCAAACTAAACGAAGTTTTATCCTCATTATAGTTCTATCTATCTCATGAGATATAAATCTTTACCAAATGAATTTTTAGGATATATAAGTCCCACCCATCATATGATGAAATCACACATACCTATTTCAAAATATAATAAAACATTCATCATATTAGGACCCATAAAAATAGGTTTGTGTCATAGACATGTCATCATATCATAACATGTGGATGAGAGATGTGTTTCATAATCATAGAATAACCCATGAAAAGAGGTGGGTTTCATAAGTATTTTATCATGGTATAACCCATGGAAGAGAAATGTGTTTCATAAAACTACTGAAAATGGGTCTTTAACAGTGTTATTAAAATGGATTTATCTGCGTTATAAAATCGTGTATAATATAAGTGATATTAAAGGGCTATCTTTAACAGAACTTGTAAAAAATGTTGATAAATGACCCACTGATAAAGTGGATATTTTTTTATTCACCCCCCCATTATTCATTTTCCCCACCCCTTTATCAACAATTCAGATAATCCCACCCACTTACATTCACCACTACCTCCAGCAAGTTTTGAGCTTGAGACCTCGAGCTTGTACACCAGTGTCTTTTTCACTCTCCTATATTATTGTGTTTTACATTTTATGATGTATCTATATATTTATATATATATTATTACATTTTTTATTCATATATTTATATATATGTTTATATATATGTTTAAATATATATATATATATATATATAATTTTTAAATAAATATATAAAATATGTTTTGTGTGTGTGTGTATTTGTGTGTTTATAAATACATACAAACATATATATATCATTTATATATATGTGTGTGTCTGTGTATCTATAAATATATTTATACATGTTAATATTTATTTATATATATTATATATTAATATTTATATACATATATTATAATATATATATATACATATATCTATTTCTTAATACACACACAAATATATATATATATAAACATTATATATATATATATTAATTTTAGAGGTATATAAATATTAATACATTTGTACTTTAAATAAAATGGATATTATTTTTTATTTAGATAATGTTTATATATTGAGAAATATATTTTATATGTAAATATGTTTAATTATTTATTTACAAAATTTAATTTTTATGTGTGAATATATAAAAAAATATTTATATATTGTTATAAATTTTATTATAAATAATAGTACATTGTTAAAAATGATAAAATTTTAAATCCATAATATCAATATGAATGTAATATTTGGGAATAAATTCAATAATCATTGAAAAGGTAAAAAAAGACCCTTCTTAAACAAAGCTGAAAATCCATCGAATTTTAAAAAAATGGGTACCCCGACTAAAAACTCAGTTTTGGAGGCCTTATGGTCATATTTTGTCCTGAAGATAATAGTGATCAGGGTCCTCCTAGATCAAGATGGTGTATATCTCATCACATACTTTTATTTTATGTGTGGTAGAGCCCAAACGGACACCCGGATCAAAAGTTATTGTCGTTTGAAGTTCGAGTTACGTTTTCAACTTATTTTAGATATTTTATTGATTTTATAATTTTTTTATCTTTAAATTGTCATTAAATGGATATTACTCAATAATAAATATCAAATTGTAAATTAAAAATATTTATTTAATTATTTTATAATCCATTTTCACTAAATATCTTATATATTATGTGTACATGCCTATTTAGCCATATCTAAAACATATTTAACAAATATATACTATATTTATAGACATATAAATATATTTATATATATATCCACATAAATATATTTATATAAATATAAATATATTTATATATTAATATATTATTCTTGATTTTTTTTTGAAATACACCCTATATCAGTGCTAGTGAAAAAGATCTAATAAAGACCCCCCCCCCATATCAATGCTTTTTTACAAGCACTGGTAATGGACCCCTTTTATTAGCACTTTTTTAGATGTGCTGATAAATTCCCCTTTTTGTAAGTTCTTTTTTACTAGCATTGATAAAGGTGGGCCTTTATCATCACTTTTTTATAAGTGCTCATAAAGGACCCCATTTAACAATGATTTTTTTATCACTCTTAAAGACCTCCTTTAATAGTACTAAAACAGCACTATTAAAGATCCCTTTTAATATTTCTTTTTATAGAATATACAAAGGCGGTTTTTTAAATAACTTTTAGCTAGTGTTGTTACAACCCTAGTACTGGATAAACCCCGTTTTTTTAGAAGTGTAATAAATGTGTCAATTTGAACATAAACCATTAAAATAAAAAAGAAGAACGGTTTCCTTGGATCATATCCTCAGAAAAGCATAAAATATATAAAACTATTTCATTTTAGATAGAGAAATATTTTGAAAGAACACTTTTAGTATTTATTAAGTAAAATAAACTCACTTTTAAAATCATTTAAAATAAGATATAAAACAATTTCAAAATCCTTTTCTTTGAAAACCACTTTGAAAACTTATGAATTAAGTTTTAAAAATAATTTAAAATTTTTATTGACGAAAATATCCTTTCAACTTTGAAAAAATCTTTTTAAATCATAAACCATCTTGAAAACAAATTTTCTTTCAAAATAACCTTGAAAACTTATACAGGAAACTTTTAAAATCATTTAAAATGATTCTTGACCATAAATTTTTTTTGAAAAACTTTTTCTTTCAAAACCAATTTAAAAATAATGAATTTCCTAAATATTTAGAAAAAATTATTAAAACAATTAATCTTGTAAAATTTCAAAGTAAGCTAAAAAAATTACGGTCATGATGGCGGATAAATTCGTTCATGATGAACATTCTTTTGCACCATAAAAAGTTTAGAAAAGTCCCTCAATCAGAAAATGATAAAAAGATTATTTTATAAAAAAAAATTTGTTAAAAATGTATTACATGGTTAAAAATTTATTTTAATGTTCATAGTATAATATTATAAAAACTTTTGAAAACATTTTTAGAAAACATGGTTTTGTAAGTACCAAGATTTCTGACCAAAAAGAAAAATAAAGTCATATTTTCTTAAAAAACTTATATTGATTATATTAAGTAAAAAAGAGTATAAAAATGGTACTATTACTTTAATATTTCATGAATAAATATAGGAGTATAAAATTCATGAGAATTATTGAGGGATGTATCATAATATTTCATCAATGGAGTCATAATCATAACAATCCTGATAAACAATGAGATTGTAGCAATAAACTCTTACCACATTGATAACTTTGAATCAGAATCCCAATTAAAGAATAACATTACACGAATCTTAAAACATCATGAAAATAAGGATATTAATTATACAACATTTCAAATGGTATTATATACACCTCATTAAATAATATAGGTGCATAACATAACTTGTGTCTCAAAGAAGGAAAATTGATAAAAAAAATTACATTACTGATTTGGAAACTTTTGAATCATAAACTCCATGAAAGAGATATAAAAAATGAATTTGATATTACCCATAAATTTAAGGATAATAATAATATAATACATTCATGGGTATTATATACACCACAAAAAATAAATAAATGGTGAATAAGGTATATGTCTTGTAGAAATAAAAGTGAGACTAGAAATCCCCTTATTACTTGAGTAACTTTTGAATCGTGAGGTCTGTGAAATAATAACATCAATTGAAACTTTTAATATCATGAAATAATGTAAATACAAGATGTAAAATTTAATAGGTCAGTATATACACCAAAAAAAAGAATAAGTGGTGAAGATAGCATATATCTCACAGAAATAAAAGTGAGACGAGAAAACCCTTACCTTGAGTATTAACTTTGTTCATACACGTTAAAACATACTATATAATAAATATGTGTTTATTATAAATCTACCAAAGAACCATATTCTTATATATCATACCATATATGATTTTATTCTGATTTTATATTACCCTTTTATTAACAATCTTATGTTAACATTACTTTTCTTTTGATAATTGCTTCACTTTTCGTATATGTTTTGATTTGTTATTCTTGATCTTCTTACTTAGATTATGATTTACTTATTTAAATAATGTAAAAAATGATATATATATATATATATATATATATATATCATATATATTCAGTATGTATGTATTTATAATAATCTATAAAATAAATAAATAGTAAATTAAATACATCGTTTATGGATACGGTAGTTCATACATACGCATGAATGTTGTATCTGTTTTTATAGCAAATTAAAAGAATGAAGATAAGTAAATGATATATATATATATATTATAATTACATTAAAATTATTATGTTATATATATCACATATGTTTATTAAACTCATCCTTAATAAATTCCATGTAAAGCGTGAATGAATCACATTACTTTGAGGAGGCGGTAGTCCACACATCCACAAACAAAGTTATTTTATTCGCACAAAATGGAAAGCATGAAGGTATGTGTTATATAATAGTTAAAAATAAATAAATACATCATAAACATCATATCTATCATATAAAATTGTAATTACATCATTATTATCAACCATGAAAGGTGGTAATGGAAGAACGAATGGCATCAGTGCGTGAGGTGGTAGTCCTCCGTACACATGAACGATGATTTCATATCCCATTTAATGGAAGTGTGCATATTTTTAGGTAGAACCATTAAAATAAAAAAGTCTAAATATATTTATTATACTGAATTTATTATATAATCATTTAATAATAATAATTTAGGGGGTGTAGAAATAAATAAAACAAAATTTCTTATTGAATGATGTTACCTCTTCTTTGGTTAATTCCTTTTGGTTTGCACAAAAGGAATAACTCGGTCTGCTTTCCAATAAAATTGAGGATTATAAGATGATAGGAGGGAATTTAGAATCTTATTTTTGTAGGTTTTTGGCTATCCAAAGGGATTGATAGGTGAGAAGAAGTGAGGTGTGAGTGCCCTTTTATAATTAAGGAGTGGCATTCTTGTAAATATAAAAAGGTAAACACTATTGACAGCTCTACCTTACATAATTTGCCTCCAATAATGATTAATTTAAGATAAAAGGGATTATATGGTCTAAATATTTACATAAAATGTATTTTTTACATGTTTCTAGGTTGTTTTTTCCCTTAAGTTAAAGTTTAACCACTAAGTAAACTCTTTTTTACCTTAATCACTGTAATTAATTTTAATTAATTTCACTAATATTTTTAGTCAAAAACTAATTTGACTTTAATAAATGTTATAAATTCTAATGATCCAGAATATGGGATTAATTTTTTAAAATTATAAATAGATGATTGGATGAAATTAATTTAAAATTAGTCTTGCATACGGGACAAGGCAATGGGTTTTTAAAGTAGAAATGTTCAAATGTTTGAAATAATTTTATATCTAATTTCAATATGAAATTGATTCTAATGGTATAAATTGTATTAATAGATGTAAAATTGATCTAAATATAATTTAAAACCAATTTAAAATATAATTTAACTATATAAATAGATTATATGAAAATCATTTTTCAATTAAAATTCAATATTTTTCACTATTCATCAAAAAATGAAACTTCTTAGAAAAATACCAAAAATTAACCCAATGTAAATTTTTATAATGCACTTAAAAAATGAAGTTTTTTTCAAATAAAATTTATAAAAGTTTCAAAAAATAAATTTAAAATATGTGTTCCATTAAAATGTGGTAACATTATCTTTTAGAAAAACACATCTTTTTATTCATAAAATTGGATTTATTCTTATCTTATACCTATTAAAAATATTGGATGAGTGTTGAAAAATATTATTGAATTTATAATATATAAATTTTATTAAAAACATTTATCAAAAGTGTTTTGTTTAATTTATTGAGATAAAAATATTCTTGTACGTAGAAAAATAGTTTTCTTAGAAAAGGAATTTCATTATTTTCAAATGGTTCTTAATTTAATTTCAAACTAATTAATAAAAAAAGAATCATTTTATAAAAATGTGTAAACTATAGTTTCATAATTTAGTTAATCTCATACATATATTCTATTCTAATGGATAGGTGATAACTATAATAATATTTTAATAATAATATTAATAGTATATTTTAGTTCAATAAAACACGGATTTTCATGTAATGAAAGCTATCAAAGGAACTCGGAATTATGTATAACATAATCCAAACATAGTGTTTCATGTTCCATAATATAATATAATTGTTTCATGTAGTTCAAGATTAACCTAGTTTTGTGTGAAATGTAATCCAAACTTAGTACTTTTATATAACACAAGCTATATTCATTGTTTCATGAAATGAAAAATATCGAAAAGATTAAATTATTTAAAAAAACACATTTCACAAAATATTGGGGAGTTACATTCTACCCCCCTTAAATTTAATTTCTCTCTCAATTTTTTTTTGGTTCATCATAGGTTTAATACTTTAAAGTTACTTTCCTATAAACCCACAATGTAAACATGAATACTAACACTTCTTTTAAAAAGGGAAAGTTGGAAACATAATGGTTACCCAAAGTAACTCGTAACTAGGTTTACACATAATAGAAAATAGGTGGAAAGTTAAAACATGTACTTTGAAGAAAAATCTAATTATCAAGTTCTAATAGAGATTGATAAAGAACATGGTTAGTATAAAGTTAACAATTACCAAGTCATAAACTAAAGAGGCTTGAAAAAGGTCATTGATATCATCAAAAATGATGATAACGGGACAACATTTTATTTCAAGACCCTTTTTCTAAAGTTGAATAATTTTAAAAAGGAGATATACTTACTTGATTTCATTCCATTTCATATTCTCAATTTCACCCTTTGGTTATGTCTTGACCAATTTTCACTTCATCTCTTACTCCAAAAATGAAGGTGAATTTTTTATGCTTGAAGCACTAATAGATCATAAGATCTATATATAGAATGATAAGTCATTACATATGTATTTAGTTATTATTATAGAAAAAAGGTTATCATAGGTTATCTAAAATGCATAAATCCTTATATGGTGAAGTAATACTTTAATCTCTAAAACCTCAACTGAAGTTTAACTTAAACCATTCCGTAAATAGTCAACCTTGTAACCCTTATAAAATATGAAAATCCAAAACTTTAGAAATAAGGTCACTAAATTTCTCAAAATTATATTAACATTGATCCCCCATATGTCATAAAGTATATCTTAGTGTTTACATACCAAACATGTGAATACCTTTATCATGTTTTATCTTAAAACATAATAATAATTTTAATTACTATAATCCTTATTGAAAACATGTATGATTTTATATTCCAAATATCATTATATACACTTCAATCATCCAAATTTATTCATAAACCATTACTCAGGATTCATCATCATATTCCTTAATACCCCATTAGAAGAATATGAAATATGAATCATGTCTTTAGGTTTCTCAAACTCAATTTAATCATGCCTTTTACGTTTAATGTAAAAAATTATGTTATAACATACCATACCTTTCACATGTCATTTTAAATATCCTTATCTTCATTAGTATAACCAATAATCATACCACCTTCCTCATTCTATTCATTATATTTCCACTTAGGGAATGAATATTTACAATTCCTATACTATATAAATCTGAAACATTCAATGTAAACATAGTTCCTTATGGTTACATCTATTGAATAAAACCAAAATTTGTAGTGTGAGCAACACTTATCATAGAATAAAACAAAATGACCATGAAAAGTTACTTATATGATGTCTAAAACATGGAACCTTATTTTAAATCTATTACATCTTAGGATTATCCTTAGAGACATACTTATAAATATCCTTATAAATATCCCTAGGGAACTCACTGATGTTTTCTCATCTAAGTTTCCAAAGGTTGACCAAACATTTCCTTTGATACCAACTATAGAAACCTAGGCTTAACATATATGGATATTACATCATTTTAGATGAGTATTCAACACATTACAAAAGTACATACCTGAGTACTGTAATAATTTACTGTCCTTGGAAACATAGAACATAATCTTATAACTTGGTGAAAGATCTTAAATGATTCCCATAAAGATATTCCCCATTATTACTTATATTTAAAAACTTTATTCTTGAACTAAGGAAAGGAAACATAAGAAAGGGTGAGCTTAGATTATCAGTAAGGGTAAATAAAGTAGATACATAGTCATAACATGTGAATAAGGATATGAGAACATGAGAATAACATTTCAAGATCATACCCTACATATAAAATATCATATACATGAGTCATGGAATAAATATTATTAGTTCATAAGATATGAATCATGAGGGAATCAAAATAATAAGACATGAGATCATAACATAGGGATAATACATGGAATTATGGCAGACACATAAGCATTTAAAATTATTTCCATAACATTCAAGGATTACTATCAATGCCATGTTAGTGGAATGGGTTCACTCCCCAAACCATATTAGTAGTAAAGGTTCACTCAAAAAAACATCTTAGTGGACAAAGTCCATTACTAAACTAGTTTTGATCTCCATTCCATCCCTATATTACCGAACCAGGTTTACTTTCTATTCTAACCCTATATTATTGAATCGAGTTCACTCCCCGATTCATCCTTGTATTACTGAACCAAGTTCACTCCTTTTTTCAGTCCTGTCATACCTAACTGAGTTCACTCCTCATTGCATTCATTTCATACTGAACTAATTTCACTCCTCATTTCAACCATTTCATACTGAACTGTGTTCACTAATTATTCTGGCCTTATCATATTGAACTGAGTTCACTCCTCATTATAGTCCTATCATACTGAACAGAGTTTACTCCTCATTCAAACCTCGTCATACTGAACTGAGTTCACTCTTTATTCCATCCTTTTCATACTGAACTGAGTTTACTCACCATTACATACCTATCTATATCATGAGATATTAATATTTACCCAATGTTTTGGTGGGAGATATAGGTTTCACATGTCATATAATGAAATCATACATACATGTGCCACAAGAAAATAAAACATTCATCATATCATGACCCATAAAATGAGATGGGTATCATAAACTTGTCATCATATTATGACCTATGTAATAGAGAATGTTTTAATAATAATATAATTACCCATGAAAAGAGGTGGGTTTCATATGCATTTTATAATGGTATAACCCATGGAAGATAAATAGGTTTCAGAAATAACCTATCAATTTATCATAAACCATTCAAAGAAATAAAAGGAACAATTTCCTTGGATCCTAACCCCTTTAAATCATAAAATATATCAAAATATTTAATCTTATATGGATAAGGATTTTGAAATATCACTTGGACCATTTTTTAAGGAAAATAACCTTTAAAAATAATTTAAAATAAGATAAAAAACATTTACAAAATCCTTTTCTTTGAAAACCACTTTTAAATCTTATTAAGTAAGATTTAAAAAACATTTAATCCATTTCTTGATAAAATAATCCTTTATACTTTTAAAAATTATTTTTAAATCATAAAAACAATTTTAAATCATAAAAATATTTTTAAATCATAAAAATCCTTTTTTTTAAATAACCTTGAAAACTTATAAATGAAACTTTAAAAATCATTTAAATATATATTATATAAATTTCATTATTATCATTAAATAATATTAATTTATTTAATTTAATATGATAAAACTCTTTTGGGTTCGTAAAAATAGTTTTTATAAAAACATTTCCTTTATATTTAATTGGTTTTTATTTTCATTTATAATTAATTAATATATAATAAATTCATTTTATATTTGTGTAAACTTTATATTTTCATAATTTATTTCATTTTATTCATAACATCAAATTTTACTTCTAGGAGATAATTTTCATTTTAAATAATAATATTAATAGTATTTGGTAAAACTAGTTCTTACATGTAACACAAGCCATCAAAGAAATTCATTGTTATATGAAACACGGGATAACTCATTATTATGTAAATTAAAAGATATATAATCAATTGAATTTATTTAAAATAGTAGATAGATTTTGATGTCTTGTGATTTTATATTTTCTTCTAAGATTGGTGTTGTGTGTCGTATATGCTATCAAATAAAATGTTATTCTTTTAGAATTTTGGGGTGTTAAATTCTCCCAATTTTAAATAAATTGTGTCATCGCGATTTAAAATTGATCTCGATGGCCAAGTATTTGAAATTTTTAAATACCATTATTGAAAATCCCACATCCCAAAATAGATAATAAATATCCTCTTAATAAGAGGTAAATAGAAGTACAATGGTCATATGGAATAACATATAACTAGGTTTTTATGTATGAGAAAATTAGTGGAAAGTTAAGATATAGACACGGAATAAAATAATAAATAATTATAGAGAGTGATTGATGTCATTTATCACAAAAATTATGTGATTAATGGAAATTTAAGGGCCTTAAAATCATAAATAAAGGGCCATTTGATTCACTGGATATTAATGTAATAGGATAACATTTTTGTTTCAAGATCCTTTTCATAAAGTTGAGTATTTATTTATAAAGAAATATGCTTACTTGATATATTTCTATAAGAAAAATATCATCATTTAGTTGTGCTTTGATCTATTTCTCTGAGAAATGAATACCTAAAAATGAATATTTTTATGTTTGAAGCACTAAAATTTACTTTTAACAGATCGTGATATCCATAAAATAAGTCTTTACATTTATATCTATCAATTTTTTAAAACTAATATGGTTATAACAAGTTATACAATATAATTAATTATCACAAGTCATCATTAATATTTATTTTTCAAATCATCTTACTAATGACATATTAACTAGGACATCACATAGGCCAGTGGTGGGTGTGAAACTCTTATCATCCTTTATTCATGGGTTCAAACCCCACTACCTTTTCAAATACGCTGAGTTATCACCCTAAATATGGATTTTCCTTTTTATAAATAATATAAATATAATTACTTTAAAGTTACAAAAATAAATTTAATCATTAAATACCATTTTCTAAGGTTTTATATACAACATTTTTTTCATAAAATCTAAAAAATATTATTGGACTTTTATTACAATGTCATTAATGATAATATTAACACTAAGGGATATCAATATCTTTAAACATATGTCTATAAAATGTAAAGGAATTATTCCTTAGTGCATGATCCTCAGACCAGTTGGTGAGGACTCGGCAGGAGCATCCAAGAGACCCGAGTTCAAAACTGAGTAGAGACATAATTTTCAGGTACTATAGTAGTGTTGTAGTAGGCACTATAGGAGTGCTATAGTAGGTACTATTTGGTACTATAGCAGTCGAAACTATTCATCTGTTTGGGCTTTCAGGACACCATTTTAGGCATTAGGGCCTTTAAGGCCTTTGAGCCACCCAAGGACTTCAGGCCAGTAAGGCCTTCGGGCAACCTCAAGGCCTTCGAGCAACCTAAAATTTTGTTTAATGACCAGGCAGACTCTACAAGGATCAAACTCTAGATGATGATTTAGAGTGGGTGCATTCACTACAGGAGAAGCTAAAGAATATTTTTTAGAATGAGAGGGCATGGAATTACCATCAGAACCAGCATATGCATGCATGGGAAGACTAGCCGAACAATCCATGCCAAGGTGGAGAGCTAACATCACGATGAAGAAGCTGGGGAGGAGCAGTTCTATGTAGTTATAGTCTAAGTATTTCCTAAGACCTATGAGTTATATAATCTATAAGCCTATGGGCCTTGTAAGGGCTCCCCTTCATCCCTTGAAAGGGGGGTTATCAAAAATCAATAAAAAAATAGAGGGCCTTCGGCCCATTCGGGTTATTCCTCAAATAACCTTTCAACTAAAACATATACTTTCAATAAATTTCTTCAAAATTTCCTTAGCCTTGGTTGACTCCCATCATATAAAATCTAAAAAATAGGTGTTTAAAACTTTGAACATATGATCAATATTAAACTCATAAACCTATAATGGTACTCTAACTCTTAAGTAAATAAATACATATGTGCTTCTAAAATTTTTCACAATCCTTATATGTTTCATAATTTTTATCACTAAAGTAGCATTGGTAAAAATACTTCTACAATTTAATTATTGAATCCCAACACATAAATACTTTATCCATTTTATTTACACATAGGTTTTTACTTGGTCTAGGGTTTAACCCGGGTCATTCATTGTAATTATCTATTCAAATCCTTGATAATGGTTTATAATGATAGTTGGAATTATCCAAAGGATCTCCTATGGGATTTTCAAACCAAGTACGCAGTAAGGCTCATTTTTGTGTAATAGGTTATACTTGATTCAAGCCCAACATACCCTTTTAGGATTTATTACCCCTAGGTACATATGTGACCGAACCACATCCACTTTTTTTGTATCCATATAGGGATGTATTGTTAGGAATACCCACATAATTCCTTCCTTACCAAAACTTTAGGATGATATTTTATAATTATCCTCAAATTTTATCATGGGGTTATGTTATCTAATCTATTTTTTCTAAAATCTAGTTCCCAAGGTTTCTAAAAAACTTTCTCTGATACCAACTGTAGTGACCCGACTCTAATAATCCTGGAGCCAGTGTATTCTACCATTACATAGGCATAATATGTCAATAAATAACATCCCAGTGGACTAAATAGTTTTTTAGTCTTGTAAACTAGATATGTACATGAGTCTTGTACTATAATTGAATATTAAAATTAAAACATAATAATTTTTTCCATTTATTTTTTGAGAACAACTTAATTCCATCTAGTATATCCCTACATATCAGTTATAGTAAACTTTATGGAATCATAGGGAAATGAAAAAAATAAGGGTGGATTAAAATACTTAGTAAGGGTTTTGTACAGTGAAATTTATCATGAATTAATAACAATAATCAATATGGTAAGGTAAATAACTGAACACACATTCCATTTAAATAACATGACTATATGAATAGGTAAGGTATAATTAATATATAAAGGTAAATAATTGAAAACTCATGTTATTTAAACAATAAATGATAATGAAATACATACGTAGTTAATTTTATAGTGAAAATATCCTAGATAGTAATAACTTAATACTAAATGAAAGAAATTCTTAATAATTAGACATCATGTTTCATAGGCACATAATACATTTACCGTCAAGATCTATCCTCAAGACACTTTAAAACATACTGGTTAAAAATCCACTTAACTGAGGCTAGCCAGCTAATTCAACCCATGAGACTATCAATGCATTGAGGTCTTGTATTAACTAGTCCCTAACCCATGTATTTCATGTCCAAATAATTGGTCATATATCAAATAATTTATTTAATTCGTAAGCAATTTTCCTTATCAAATATCTTTATTGAGAAAAAAATATAGATTCATCGATATTTCCCTAGATAATCAAATAACTTTCAAAGTAAAAACCATATGTAAAAAAATTATATGGTTCAAGGAATAGTCATATCCATGATAAATGATATGTATATTTAGAGGAAATTTAATGTTCAATGATCATTGGAAAGTGAATAACTCAAGAGGATTCAGTGACTATGAAAATGATTCAAGAAAATGAATTTCAATACTATCCTTAGTAAAAATAATCATAATTCATCCAGAGGAATAATAAGGATGGTATCAAAATGATTTATACCCATTGGGGTAATAATAAGGGTTGTTGTCATTAATTAAATAAAAAAAATTAAAAAACATTCCAGAGGAAAATATCCATTTCATTTTGAAAATTATTTTTTAAAACATATAACATTTTCAAAATATTTTTCTTTGAAAATCATATATAAAATAATTTTATTTAAAAATATCCTTGTAAATATATAGAGGAATCTTCAAATAAATGATGTCATGTAATTTCATACATGGCATACAAGGTAAAAATAACATTCCTTTTTTATTGTAGAAAGCTTAAAAAAGTGCCTTGTTCAGAAAATGATAAGAAGATTCCTTTTGAGAAATTTGGTAAAAATTCAAAATGGGTAAAAAATACTTTAATAAATTATTTTTAAAATGTTAGAAACATTTTTTTAAATTTTTTTATTAAACATGGTTTTGGAAGATGAAAATTTTTCCGAATAAATAGGAAAATGAAATCAGGTTTTCCTTTCTAAATAATTTTAAGTACCAAAGAGAGGAAAATGTTACTATCAATCCAAAAAGATAATTAATAAACATGGGAGAATAAAATTAAAGTTTTATTAAATAATGATCATATAATTTCTTTTATTGGAAATTCAAGTGTGAATAATCCCGGATAAAATGAGATTGTGAAGTAAACCCTTGAAAATATTATCACATTTAAGTGAGAGTCAACCAAAGAATCAATTATGTATATCAAATATAAATACAAATAAAACAAGTATAAATATAGAAATATCTTTTCAAGAGTTATTATAAACATAATCTTATAATATTAATGACAATGAGAAAGTAATATAACTCAATGAAAAGAAATTGAGTTAAGAAATTATTTACAACTTGGTAACTCATAATTAAAATATCAATATATTAAATAATGAAAATTAAAACTTAAAATACAATGAATAATGAATTATTCATGATATTATATGTCAATTATTATTATATATACTATATAAATGAAACAAGGTATATAACATTTCAATATACCTTAATGAGATGAAATTGAGATGAAGTCCTCAACCTTACGATTCTTTTTGGTTAAACACTCTTTAAAAAATTGTTTTATTATTTTAATCATGTTATTAACTTTTATCAAAACCATATTAATATTTATAATATCATATATGATTCTTTTATAACATATTTTCACATGTTCATTAATAATATCTCATTATTTTCATTATTTCTGGTGTTAATTACCTTGTCTTTTGAGTATATTTTGACTAATTATTTTGTTTATTCCTATTAATTAGATCATGATTTCATATTATAAAAAATTTAAATCGTGATTTAAATATCATATATATTCTATATATATTTAATTAGAGTAATCTATAAAATTTGGTGATAGGAAATGAAATATACTATTCATGGAGATGGTATGTTATACATACGCATGAACGTTGTTTCCATTTTCATATCATTTTGAAAGAAATAAAATTAAATGATATATACATATATATATATTATAGTATCAGTATCATTTTTTTCATATATATCACATATTTTTATTAAAATCATCCTTAATACATTCCAAGTAAAGCATGAACAAATCACATCACTTCATGAGGCAGTAGTATATCGTACACACAAGTGATGTTATCATATTTCCAAAAAATGAAAAACATGAAGGTATGTGTGATATAAAAATTAAATAAGTATAATAATATCATAAATATCATATATAAATATCATTTTCATCGTTATTCCCAACCCTGAAAGGTGGTAATGGAAAAATGAAGGACATCAGTTTGTAAGGCGGTAGTCCTTCGTACACACGAATGATGAATTCATAACCCATCTGATGGAAGTGTGTGACTTTTTAGTTAGTAACATTAATATAAAAACATATTATTATATGAAGGATACTAATTTTATTATATAATCATGGTAAAATAATAATTTAAGGAGTTGGAGAAGGAAATAAAATAAAAATTCTTTAAGAATAAAATTACATCTTCTTTGGGTATCCTCGTTAGGTTTGCACTAATGCCTTACTAAGTTGAATTAATTACCATTATAAGGCTTATAATATTATTTTAGGTAATTTTTGTAGTTATATTTTTAGTTATTTTCTAAACCAAATTGTTTTTAAGGTGTGAATAGAGGAGGAGATAGGGTGACCTTTTATAAATGAGGTGAGTGGCACTTTTATAAATTTTTGAAATAACGAATTCTACCCAGGTTTTTTCTTTTCAAGTGGATGAAATAATGAACCAATTACTATAATATAATGTATAAGGTCTAAATATTTCCATCAAATGGGTTTTTTACAAGTTTATAGGTCATTTGGATCATTATTTTTAAAGTTTAGTCCCTTAGTAAAATTGTTTTTCTCTAAATCATTGTGATTAATTTTAATAATTTTCACTAATCACATTGGTCAAAAATTAAGTTGAAATTATTATTAATTATAAATTATTATTATTTAAAATATTTAATCCATTTTTACAAATTCAATTCACATAATTGTAAAAAATTAATTTAAAATTAATCCCACAGACAAGTCGAGAAAGTGAGTTTTTAAAGTGAAAATCATCAAACTTTTACTAAGTTTTTATAACTAAATTCAACATAAAAATGATTAAAATGAAATAAAGTAGATTAATATATTTATAATTGATCTAATTTTACTTTAAAATAAATTTAAAATATAATTTAACATTATAAATTATTTAGATGAAAAGTCAGTTTTCAATTAAAATTCATTACTTTTTACTATTCATCAAAAAATGAAACTTCTCTGAAAAATAAAAAAAAATCATAATTAAGATAATTTTGAATTTATGATTTAAAAAATTAATTTTTTTATCAAATAAAATGTATAAAAGTTTCAAATTTTAGTTTCAAAACAAGTGTGTCATTAAATTGCGGCAAAAGTGCCTTTAGAACAATACAACTTTTTATGCGTAAAATTGTATTTGTTCTTATATTATGTCTATCAAATATATTAGATAAATGTAAAAATATTTGATTGAATATATAATATATAAATTTAATTATTATTATCCATTAATATTAATTAATTTAATTTTTATGATAAAACTTTTTTTGATTCATGAAAATAGATTTTATAAAAAAAATCATTTATATTTAATTGGTTTTTATTTTAATTTCTAATTAATCAATAAATAATGAATTCATTTTATATTTTTTAAAACCATATATTTTCATAAGTAAGTTAATCCTATTTATAGTATCTAATATAATAACTAGGAGATAATGGTCATTATAAATAATAATATTAATAGTATTTGGTAAAACTCAGTCTTACATGTAACGCAATCCATCAAAGAAAGTCATTATTATGTGAAATCCATAAAAACTCAGTATTTCAGGAACTAAAAGCTATATAATATATTGAATTTATTTAAAATAGTAAATATATCATAAATTATTGTGATTTTATCTTGTCTTCTAAGTTTTGTGTTTCGTGTCACATACACTATCAAATAAAATGTTATTATTTTAGAATTTCAGGGTGTTATAGAAATCATAGAAAAAAAGACATTAAAAAGCATTAATAGAATATGAACAGTCTTCTAATAAAAATGCATAGTATGTATACATAGTCTGAAATATCATGTAATCTTCAAAAACTAAATCTAGTGTGAAATTTATAGTTGGGTGTGTGATATCCTAAACTATGTAATGACACCATTCATTTTAAAAAATTCTATTAAAAATTAAAATCCAGCTTCAAATGGCCAAAAAATTTAACCTGAGTATCTGTTTTAGCTTCATGAGATATCAAATCAAATACAATTAAATTTATTACACACTTACCTATTGAATTTAAAATTATTAATTATTTTTATGGTCAAAATAATAATATATTGCCTTTAAAAAGGTGTTTGAAGTTGGGGTAAGAAATTTTCTATGTTTGGTGGAAAATTGAAATTAAGGAAATATAATATAAAATTTTTTATTTGTTATTTATTTTTAACTAAATTATATTTTTTTATATTTTTTGTAGGATATTGGACCTAAATGAATTTTTCAATTGAGTTATTATTTTATAAATGAATTGGTTTTACTCGAATAAATTTTTTTTATATAAGCATGATAATTCATGAATTTAATAGTGGTTTTAAATGAAATGAGAATAGATTATCTGGATTAGCGAACATAATTCCCAAGAGTTTAAGTTAAATTATTTTTATGGTGAGCATCGACATGCTAGCAATGGTTTTTAATGTTATATTTTTAATTATCTTATTTTATCATAAGATTAAGCAAAATAGTGTATTTGGAATCATTTTGTAACATATCTATATTCTAAAAAAAGTGGTAATTTTTCATTTTAATCTATAATAAGTTTTCTAATGGTTTTATTTGGTGGAATTTTTTAGGTATGAAATGTATTATGGTGGCGAGAATTGTGGTGCCCCAAATTTATCAATTTTATTATATTTTATTTTTTTAATTTTAGGATGGAATTGGTGAAAGTTTTAAATTTTTTCAAGGAATTCAGAGTTTCTAGATTCCATAAATAGCATTGAAACTATATACTTTCAACCTCAAAATGTGTGTGTTGAGAAAGTTTAAAATACATGGCTAAGTTCAATATCTAGAAAGAATTTTCTTGGATGCTGTAAATTCATTAAAAGTGAATAAAAACTTTATTTTTTATTTGAAAACATATGAATACTTTGTGTATTTTATTTTTTTGGACTAATATAATGATATTATTAATATTTTTATTTTTTTATATAATTTATAAATTTTCTTTTGAATATTTCTATAAATATATTCTATGTAAAATGTATATATTCTATATTATGTGTTATTATTATTTAAAAAAATATTTGATGTGATATTTTTTTATTTAAAAGTAATGGAAAGTTATTATTAAATGTATATAAAGTAATGTTTTTTTATTGAAATGGGGGGTTCATAATTCTCCCATCCATAATATCTAAAATCCCCTAAAATATCATTCTCCAATTCCTATTTTTTTAATGGGTTTTGTAAAAAAAATTAAAAAAGGGATAGGGTTTTGAATATTTAAAAAAAATGGTCCAGTAAAGTATGAACTTAGTTCGTGATTCTCTATTTGGTGAATAAGCATGAATGGAGTTCATAATTATCCTCTAATTTTTAATTTTTTTATTTATTGAAATGTTTTTTAATAATTAATATTTTTATATTTTTATTTACGAATTTTTTGAAAATTTTGATAAAATGATTGTTAGTAATTTATTAATATATAAAATATTTAATAATTATTAATTATTTTAAGTATTATGAATTAATAATATATTATTATGTTCTTAATATAATTAATAGAATAATAACTAATATTTATAGTTTTTTAATTTAAGTAAAATAATTTGTATTGGAAAATATTTTTACTATTTAATAATTATTATATTTTTAATATATTATGGTATGTATTATTAAGTAATTACTTATATTATCAATAATAAAATATTTATTGTTGATATTAATAATTATTATAAAATTAAAAATATTAATAATATTAATATATATAAAAAATATTATGAATATTTTTTAAACATGATATGAATTATAATATTAAGAAATATTAATATAATTTACAAATAGTAATTATTTTTTCAGTGTTGTTATTACTATTAATGTTTATTAATAATTCATAAATATAATTTTTTATTCATAAATCTTTGTGAAATTTTTATTGATATAATTATTAGTAATTTTTAATAAGTAATATATTTATTAATTATCAATTGTATTATTTATTATTAATTAATAACATATTATCATGATATTGATTAATTAATAGTATAATAACTAATATTTATACATTTTTATTTATAAATCATTGTGACATATTTGTTTATATAATTGTTAGTGATTTATTAATATAATATATTTATTAATTAGAAATTGTATTATTTATTATTAATTAACAATATATTATTATGTTAATGATATAATTAATGGTATAATAACACATATGTATTGTTTAATAATATAAATAAAATAATTTGCACTAAAAAGTATATTTATTAGTTAATAATTATGATATTTTTAATATATTATATTATTTATTATTTATTATTTAATTATATAATAAATAATATAATATTTATTATTAATATTAATGATAATTATTGAAATCAATAATAATATTATTAATATTTAATAAAAAATAATGTGATTATTTATTATACATAATGTAGTTTATGATAGCAAGAAGTATTAATATAATTAATAAATAGTAATTATTATTATTACCAATGTAGCTATTAATATTAATGTCTCATAATCATTAAAGTGTTTTTATTAATTTGTAATTCTATCAAAAAATAATATTATGTGACAAAAAAATAATATATTGGTAAGTTTTTAAATAATGTACAAGTAATGATTTAAAATAACATATATCATATATCAGTCCATTCTACATTGATGTCCCGAGTGATCCTCTATGCCATAATTAGGTGCATAAATTATTTGTCCATACCATGTTTATTGATGTTTATGCTCTGGTATATGTACCTCGTGTGTAGCATCTTTGACACCTACCTCCACATCAGGTTATGTGACATGCAATTATTCTATAGTCTCCCCACCCATGCCCTATCCTACCTATAAAGATAGTGGTTTCTTACTGGAACTCTCTCAAACATGTGAAGAATATTTCTATTGTGTAGTGGATATATGAGGATCAAAGGAAAATAAGGACTACGACACAGATCAAACAACCTCTATCACTATAGAAAATTCTTCCAAACTAATATATTGTTCATGTTATTATGCCTATAGTTGTGGTTGTGGCTCCCGTGCAATTGGAAGTGGAGGATAATCTAGAAGATCGTGATTAACTTCCTCCTCATGTTCCACATCTCTATCTATAGTAGGATTTCCATCCCATGGGACATCTATATCAAGCTCACCATCCTTAACATCACCTTGCACACCTCAAATAAATTCTCATGATAAATTGCATCAATGGGAAAAAGCAATTATGTCGCTTCTCTATGAAAATATTCCTGGTCAGATGTGCCTGCCTCTATGGGATTAGTTATGTGAATGAGATAAGTGATATGAAAATCATGCATAAATAATTAATATAGTTAACTAAAATTAAAAAAAAAATCAACATTGGAAGGGAGAATTATTACCAAGTCATGATGGCCTCATCTATGTTGCGTAAGATATGTCACTGAGGACATGCAGTACTAAGTCCCATACTCTACCTGATCTAATAGATGAATACATATTATGCCTACCCCTCATAATCATGGCTCGTATCGCCTGTCCCAAGTCTAAATATAATGTTCATGATATCATCTCCAATAAAATTTTGGCTTCACTAACATATTTAGGGAACAAAGTGAAGGCAACTCCCTAGTCAGTGTATAAATGGGTTGATAGAATATGAACTACCTTATAAATCTATCAGTATGATTCCACTCAACAATATGAAAATGAATCATAGGTATGATGCATGATCTGGTAGAAAGAATCATTGTATAATGAGGTGGAAGTTAATGGATGATAGGCTTAATATATGGAATCCCTAAAACCTAAAATATTAAAAAAATGAATAATAAATTATGAAATAAAGTCATTTACTATACATAATTATAATTTAACTATATAATTAATAATCACATATATCATCTAGTCGAAGAAAATCCAGCATAATTTTGTAAGCATGGACATCATGTCTGGAGGTATCTGAATATCGATGTACCAAACTCCACTTGAAGATATAATTTTTATACTTATATTTCATAGTATAAAGTTATACATTTGATTTTCACATAATAAGGAAGGAAATATATACTATCATCCATGTAGAGACTCACATAAAATATCAACTAGAAATGGTGTGCGAGTATGTGGAGCTAAGTGAGGGATGTGCTCCCATATCCATATCTAGAAAAGAATAATGCATATTGTCATCTACTTCTTATCAATGTGGAATGCACTACATATCACTTTATATGTATATGCAAGACATGTAGACCCCCATCTATAACTACATGTCTGGTATAAATCCTCTAGTAATGGTAAATACATCAAGTGTAAAAATGTAGTCGAATGATCGATAAAGATCATGCGACTAATTAGACATAGAATATGTATATGTTAAAATATCAATATAATGATCACATAATTTTCTTCAACTAGATTTGTGATGTGCTCATCTATCTATGGAATGTGAAATTGACTCTTATAAATGGACCTACCATTATTAAAAATCTACATGTCTAGTAATTTGTGAACTACATCGAACCAATACTCACCAACTCGGACCATCACAATCACACTATCAATGGGGAGACCCAACATAATAGACACATCCTCAAGAGTAATAGTCATTTATCCCTCTTTAAAATGAAAATTAGGTGTCTCTATCATCTATGTACCTATTAGGGTTGTAATGAGATGATGATCGATGAGTGTGAAGTCTCACATTATAATGTTGTATAACCCAACATGGTGAAGGTGTGGGATGATGGCAGGATGTGGTACAACGTGATGGAAATGATGAGTCCTCCATACACTCAAAGTTGGTTCTAGATGTCCCTCTATGACTAACCATGAAACATGTCTTTCCCAAAATGTGATTAGTTGAGGTCCCACCTTCTATACACATGATATTGTCATTAATTTTTTAGTTAATTCATTAAATATTGTAAAATATTTTTTAAAAAACTACAACATGAAAACTGAGGTTGATGATTTGCATTTATAATTAATATTTATTATATAAATGAGACAAACAAATAGATGTGAATAATTTGGGATTAGTCTATAAATGTCTTATTTTAATTATCTTCAATTATATTTAATTGTTTTATAATTAATTATCTATATATCAACCATGATGAAAATTTTTTATAGTACAAGTGATTGTATGATATATTCAACCGACTGTTTGATTTCAAGGATAGATTTAAAAACAATTTTTTTTAAATTTTAATCCTATTATTATTCATTTTCCCTATGTGTTTAATTTTTAATAGTTTAAATATCACAAAATTCATTCTAATTGAAACCTGAAATGTAACAATCCCTATATGAAATAAAAAGAAATTAAAAAAATTAGAGATAAAAGGATCCATAAATGTAAAATTATTAATAATGAAAAAATTGTAGACAATCATGATAAAAATACATAAACTTGATCAAAGATGTTGTAAAGTGGAGCTACTTCCTACCACTTGGGGACATATCTTATAAGTATTTCAATCTATGTGACATATGTTGAATCATTGTCCCACTCTCTATTATTGAGGCTAGTCCATCTCATTTTTTATATGAGCATACATTTTTCATCCCTAATTTCATAATCCAATCATATCTAGCACCATTTTTGGTTAATGAGTAGGCAAGGTAAAAGTATGAAATATAAAAAAAAAATTGATTCAAACCAAAAATGTAACAATGCATAAATGAATAATATATAGAAATTAAATGATCTATAAATGAATAATCTAGAATATGAAACCTGGTAATATTAGGGACCATGGTCGGCTGGTCAGTAAGAAAGGTAATAGTATGAAAATCACCAACATGCATCTAAGGTTCACTATAAAAGTCAAAAATGGTGATCACATGATACATTGAGTAAAAATAGGGCTCCCATGATATGTTCACCAATGTTAATTTTGCAACTGCATATGCGTATGGATATCTCAATGACTAGAAAGAATAGTAATCATAGTACCTTATTTTTAGAATGACCACCAGGACTCAACCACTATTACATGTGAGAAGGTCATGGAACTCTGTTACCTAAATAAGGGTCCCTTCCTAATCAAAGGTTTTAACATGAAATTATGATGTGTACTATAGTATATTATCAATGTCTCTTTGAAATTATGACCAAAAGAAATTCATTTTTATATCCTCTGATTGGCCTCATGGGACTGTTCAATGATGTACTTAACACATCTATAAAATGTCTCATGTAATAAACCTATGATCAGTAGTTTAAAAACAACCTTGAAGTCCCCATTTATGCACTCTACAATATTAGAGTTTATACAACCTTATCTCCTGCCACCATCATTTTTTAATAACCATTTTTCATTTGAAAACTATATCATATAATCATATACATCTTGATTAGTCCTTTGAATTTGTTTATTTCATTTATTAAACATTCTTTATTAGGTATCCTAATATAAAACTAAAAGAGAACAATGTATTTAAAATAATATTAAATTATTTTCCAAAAAATATAAGTTTATGAAAATAATCTCAACTTGAGGATCACCTTAATCATTTCCTCATATCTAAAATAATTATACACATTACTAGAAAAATATATAATTCAATATTGTTAATAAGAATTAAGTTCTTTCTGTGAAACATCATCATTGTTAAAGACCTCAAATAATCCCTCCATGGTGATCAAATATCAGACATACTCCTTGGGTTTGTATAGCATGAATTCATATACAGGAAAAAAACTAACTCCATGATTCAAAATTCCTCATTTCAATAATGGAAAATGAATGTGGTGTAGGAACATAGTTTTCATCTTGTAATTATTATATAGAACACCCATATAATTTTCATAATGAAAAGTTCCATCGATGTGAATTAATTTTTTATATTAAATAAAAGTAGTAATACATGGACTGAATACCAAAAATAGCCTATCAAAATTCAACAGTGTTTGATCAACTTAGTAATCTGTGGTGTTATACTCAATAATGTTGAAATGATAAATAAACATATTTTTTAGAGGAAAAGTCCCATTATCTATGGAAACACTACATATGATTAATCCCAATAACCATAAATTTTTACAATTGACTTTTTTCATTCCAAGATTTTCCATAGGTTATATTGTAATTGAACAATTATTGTCTTCATTCCTGGACAAGGAACATAGAAATGTCCTGATATAGTCTTATCATCTCTATAATAATAGTCTATATAAACTATGCATCATGTGAAGAGTAATCCTATGACAAGATTGGATATACCAAATTATATTTTCCTTCTGACATAGTTATCTTCCAACATGAAAACAAATTATCATATATTGCCTACAACCAAAATTTATGCTCTGGCCCATATTTGTCATAAAAAATTGTGTATTTTTACTTCATGGAGTCATCAACCATGAATAAAAAATGTCACTCTATGTGGTATTATGTTATCACAATATTAAATTTTCTTTCACATTTAAACTCTTTTCCAATATATAAGGTGTTATTAGTTGATGCAGATGTGTTGCCTATAATTTAGGGAATTCAATAATTAGAGTAACAAAATCCAATCAAAATGATATGAGCTTGATATTACTTTGACTAAGGAAGTCAAAAATATATTATTATTACTATCAATAGGTTGTTTATTATCTATCAAATGAACCTCAAAAGGTTCCTTCCCCACATCATCCTCACCTACATCATCTCTTGTTTCATCTCTAGTTACATCCTCATCAAATAAGGTGTCATTCATTAAATCGTAAGTATCTATGGGGATATCCCCTATAATTCTATCCATATTCCTATCATATTCTGTATAATTTATTTCTATTTCCATATTCATATGAGAAGAAAATGAATGATAATTTTGTGAAGGACCAAATTTAATAAATATCTCATAACACGGATCTATAGTAGTAGGTCTGTAAAGACCCAAAAATTATATATAATTATTTTTTAAATTATTTTATATTATTAAGAGTCTGTTAAAATTAACGGCACATGTTTTCGAGGCTCAAAGAGCCCAGAACAGAATTTTGAACTTTTTTAAGGTAAGTTCAATAAACATGCGAGCAGCATTTTCTATATTTTTAACTAGTGCTTGGATTAAAAATATGAGAGCACTATTGAATATGTAGTGTCGATATTCTCTTAAGGGAAGCTTAACTTAGACTGGTAAGGGTTGGAGGAAAAATTTAATTTCTTGGACATCAAAAAAAATAACTGAAGACTATTTTATTTTTCTTTTTTTCAATCATTTGAAAAATAGTGTTGGGATCGCGGTGAAACATCAAACCATTTAATGGATTGACTCTCATTTTGTGCAACCGCACCGTTGGGGGAAATTAAAAGAATTTGTAACCACACTGATGAGATAATTAAATAGTTTCATTAATTATACTCATTAATGAACCTCATTAATTGTGTGGTGCATTGATCCTCTCCTCCCCTCTATTTAATCTAATCTCAGGCTTGGGTTTTAAGAGAACTACGAGATAAAGCTCTGACAAAGTGCCACTGACTTTCCACTCTGACGAAGTATGTGATCAAGCGATAAATGTTGGGGAAATCGACGGGCGACGACAAGCACCGACGAACACCTTCAGACATGTACACTCCCTCCTCTTCTAGAGAACCTTCTAACGAATACAAGGTAACTGGTTTTATGCTTTATTTCTCCCCTTTACCCCATTATTGATTATTATGAAGAACACAGATCAATTATCCAATGGGATGATTTGTATTTCGTTCTTAAAATGAGGGAGGATATTGGGGGGTTTTCTTTATGGGAGTTTTTACATTTAACTATTCCTTACCATGTTATAATGCTAACATGGAGGACGCGGTCCAAACAAACAAGGAATGGACCCTCTGTCATTTTTAGTATTGGTTGCGCATTTCATGGATGATCGGAAGTTATGGCAACACGCGGTGGTACTGGCCCCGTACCCGATGGAGAAGATATGGGCCGCTTGACCAGCCAACAGCCGAAAGAGGAGGCGCGCCCTGGAAGCACGCCTGGGTGGTGGAATCCGCGGCCAAAACTGGACACGGTGCTAGAGAAGGCCCACCTCGGCGGCGTGCCTAGGTGGCGAAGAATCCACGGTCGCGATGGGTTGTGGCGCGCTAGAGTTACGTGGATCTAGTATGGCGCCACGTGGAGGAGTCAACCCACTGAGTGAATCGACGCGGAAGGTGCGGCTAGGTCCACCAGCCATGTGATTAGGTGTCGGACGCGGTTATGCCAAGTCTAGGGAGAATGGAGTCGGCTCGCAACCATTGGTCGGGGTGATCTAGGCGGGCCGGACCCACACCCCATTAGGCCGGTTCGGACCCAACCGGTTCAGGACATATCCCCGTGGGATAGTTCGACCCAGTAAGGTCGAACCCAGGTCGAGTCGACCCAAACCGGGTCGGGTCATCCAAGACCGGGTTGAACCAGACCTAGACCCCTTTTGGCTCAGTTACGTTTATTTGGGTGTAACTCTTAAATTGAACATCCGTTTGATGAACTATAAGTGGATCCCAAACCCTTAGGATGAGGAGGTACTTTTTAGATACTCCACATAACTTTCAGAGAAAGTTGGAGTTTGGCCGGGTTGGATCGTACCCGAATCCAACCAGGACCTCGGCACTAAAATGCATATAACTTACAGACCAGGAATCTAGTTGACGCACCATGTATTGTGTTGTAACCCTTATGACATGACAGATCATTAGGTTACTAATTTGTGAGACTTCATGGTGGTTTAAATATGACTGATTTCTTGAGGAGAGGTTCTTCCAAGTGCACTACGTACGGAACCCTATGACTGGCTGAGACCTGAAGACTACTAATTTTCAACTCTGTGCGACTCGACAGCCTAGTGGGAATTTCCTCTTTGGGACTTGGTAGGGCCACGGTGGGGAGAACCTCTGTGTGACTTTGCAGACCCACAGTACTCGAAAGGAGGAGCACCTCAGCAGGCCATGGTGGGGAGCAGCTCTGTGTGACACAACAGACCCATGGTACGCGATGGGGAGGAGTACCTAAGAAGTTCAAAGTTAGTGGGAAGTGGATTTGTGTGACCCAGAAAGACCACTGTACTTGATAGAGTAGGAGTTCTCTAGCAGCCGAGGTGTTTGACAATGTGACTGGTGATGCTACTGTCACTACCCTAGAATATACCTAGTATGAGATGTATTTAATTTATGCTTGTGATTGAGATTATGCTATGTGGTTTTCCTTTTTGGAATTCTAGGAGACCCTCGGGGGTCTTGGGGTCCCAAATGGGTATTTTTATACTCACCCTAGCGTGGGATTTTCCCACACCTTGTTGTGTCTTGTGCGGGCGATGAGCAGCTTTGACTGAGACTTAGGGAGCCAGGACCTGACGATGGATGGCGATGACGGTTGACATGGAGAGATGCAGTGATGATCTATACCTACCCTTCATGTAGGATCCTTGGTAGATGAACTTAGGAGTTGTTTTCCCTTTTCGATGGTATTACATTTTAGTTGGGCTTGTATTCTGGCCCCTTTACTTTTAGTTTTACTTGTAATCAGTTTTTTTAGTGGTATGTTGTTTCCCTTTTGTGATTTGGGACTTGTTTTAGCGTGTGTGTGTGTACAGGTATCCAGGAAAATGTATCCCACTTGCAATTCCATGCCTTCGACGCTAGTCACCAGCCCCTACCATTCGGGAGGCAGGCTTGGGGTAGTCATGGAATGGGCCCCAGGGGACGGTTCGTGACAAAGTGGTATCAGAGGGCAGTCGGTTCCCCCTCAAAGACTGGGAGGCTATGTTTTTCCTTAGAGCAATAGTGTTAAATTTTGTCAGTCCGACTTTCAGATTCTGGGAGTCCAGTCTTGGAATGGCGGCCAACCTATCCATACACTAGGACCTTGAATTCTTCTTTTTAGATCAATACATGAAAACATTGGTTGCTTAAGTGTTTTGTGATTTTGAATAAAAGTTATCTCACCATGTATAATGTTCTAACTGTGGTACATCTTCATCTATCTCAAGATGCCTCCACATGGATGACCATATAAGATCCCGATAAGAGGTCATGAGGATATCCTGCCTAACAATGAGGCATCTGTTTAGGTACTAGTGTTTAAGATGGCCCCACCAGGTGGTGCACCATTGCTACCACCACCCGATGGTCAGCATCTACTATCGGCGGTTCCAACAGAGGAATTTTGTAGGCTTAGTGACCTACATGAGTTTAATAGATAGAGGCCTACCAATTTCAGGGGAGTGACGGATCATCAGGTCATTGAGGTCTGACTAGAGGCTATGACATGGGTCTTCCGCTTAGTGAGAACATTGCCTGACCAGATGGTGATCTTGGCGGTGAGCCTTCTACAGATCACGGTATGTAGATGGTGGAGCTTGACCATCCAGACTCACGATTGAGGTGACCCTCAGTTAGGTTGACTTTGAGAGGCTTTTCTAGGATGAGTTTTTTCCCGTGAAATTGTGCTCTGTGTGCATTCAGAAGTTTCTTCACCTACAGTAGGGCATCATGATATTGGCCTAGTACTTGGCGAGATTTACTGACATATATTCCTACTCCACAGACATGTTGCGAGACCCTTTATTTAGGGATCGAGCCTTTGAGTAGGGACTCAGGCAGGAGATCAGGGTTTCAGTAGTATCTCTCATCATCACTACTCGGATCGAGGTGCTAGAGTGAGACCTTCTGATGGAGTTCTTCTTGGCGAAGTAGGTACCCACAGCTAGAGCTGCTAACAGACCCCAGGTAGAAGAGTATTTGGAAAGAACCAGATAGTAGACGCATGGTCCCAAGCAGGACAAATCTTTCAGAGACTGACCCTAGGACTCAGGATCGGCAGTATGAGGCTCCCAGGCCAGAGGGAGTCATACAGGGGTCAGGATTTTCTTTACGTGCATTGGGTACGGACACATGGCACATGACTGCTTGACCCTTCGTATAGATTACCAACAGAAATTCGATGGACCGCCAAGGTAGCAGTCGAGGTTCGAGCATGGAGGACCGTAGGGAGGCGGACGTGGTAGAGGAGAAGGTTGTGCATCAGGTGGTGGATGATGATTTGAGGTTCTACCACCACCACCCCCAGGTGGTCCTCCCCAACCACAGGGAGCAGGTGGATAGGGGTGAGCATAGTTCCAGGTAGTAGAGGCCTACGACCATGGTACTCCATAGATGATTAGAGGTATGATCTATGTCTATTACACCCTAGATACAGTTCTTATAGAAACAGGTGTCAGTCACTCTTTCATTGCCACAACACTCATTTAGAGCTCGAAGATTTTGGTGGAACCATTGGCTTCATCCTTACATTTATAGACTCCTACAGAAGAGGATTTTATTATTACACACTAGTGTGGGTAGTGTGAGATCACTCTAAGAGGCGAGATATTCATCTGAGATCTCCTAGTAGCAGTGTTGAGGCCTTATGATGTCATATTGAGTATAGACTGGCTATCCACAGTCCATGCTCAGATCGACTGTTTTAGGTGCAAAGTGCGGTGTGTTCGTGAGGATGGGATCAAGTTTTACTTCACCAGTGAGAAGGAAACCTTTGTAGCACAGGATGGGTCTCTCGAAGGAGGGTACAGCCGAACACTCGTCAGTTGGATAGCCTCACCCTCCGTGTAGTAGACAAGAGGAGTCTGAGCTATCCTATAGCGGTGGACCAGTATGCTAATGTCTTCCCTAATGATGTTCTGAGACTACATCCTCTTAGAGAGGTAGATTTTTACATCGACCTGTACCCCAGGACGGCACTGATATCTAAACTAGCATATCGGATGGCTTTTGTGGAGCATCATGAGATGAGGGTACAATTGGAAGACTTACAGAGGAAGGGGTTCATAAGGCCCAATGTTTCTCATTGGGCAGCCTTGATTTTGTTCACCAAGAAGGTAGATGGGAGTCTGGGTATTTTTTTGGACTATCAGCACCTGAACCAGGTGATCGTTAAGAACAAGTATCCTCTACTAAGGATCAATGATCTCTTAGGCCAACTGAAGGGAGCACAGTGGTTTTCAAAGATAGACCTCAGATTAGGTTATCATCAGCTCAGGGTACAGGACAAGGACATAGCTAAGATAGCCTTCAGATGTCGGTATTTCCATTATGAGTTCTTGGTGATGCCCTTCAGAGTGACCAATGATCCATCAGTGTTCATGCGGATCATGAATAGGATCTTCTAGCCTTAGCTTGATCACTTTGTGGTAGTCTTCATTGATGATATCCTGGTGTACTCAGCGTCGGATGAGGAGCACTCCACGCACATGCAGATAATTCTGGATACACTCTGAGAGCACCAGCTTTATGAAAATATCTCAAAGTGTTAATTCTAGATATGAGAAGTCCACTTCTTAGGGAATGTTATCTCGGAGGCTGGATTTTTAGTGGATCCGACGAAGATAGAGGCAATGCTTGCTTGGGAGCCACCCAGGAGTGTGACCGAGGTATGAAGTTTCTTGGGATTGGCTGGGTACTACTAGAGATTTGTACCTAACTTCTCCAGGGTAGTCGCACCCTTTTCAGCTTTGACAAAGAAGGGGCTTCCTTTCTTATGGATGGTGAAGTACCAACATAGTTTCCAGGAGCTGAGGCGGAGACTGATGAGTTCCCCCATCTTGAGGCTACCAAAAGAGGGTGTTGGGTATGTAGTCTACTGTGAAGCATTAGGGACCGGACTAGGTTGTGTCCTGATGTAGGAGTGATCAATAATCACCTATATCTCATGGAATTTGAGACAACATGAGTATAACTATGCTACCCATGACCAGGAGTTAGCAGCAATGGTCTTTGCGCTGAAGATGTGGCAACACTACTTGATGGGTAAATGGTTTACTATTTACTCTAATCACAAGAGTCTCCAGTATATCTTCTCACAAAAGGACCTAAACCTAAGAAAGCATTGATGGATGGAGTTCCTCGAAGACTATGACTTTGAGATAGTCTACACTCTTGGGAAGGGGAACATAGTAGCAGATGCACTCAGTAGGAGGTCTGGTCTACAGTTACTGAGTGAGGCGACAAAGAAACTAGCCACATTTCATATATCATTCATGGATAGAGATGGAGCGGCCTACCTCCAGTCTATGACTATCACTCCCCCACTCCTTTATTGATTTTGAGAGGCTCAAATTGGTGATGTTGACTGTGAGGCCCAACGTGCTCAGATGTCCTTAGGATAGTCTTCTGAAGTATTTTCTGAAGTTTTGGAGCACATCATCCTCATCAGAGGATGCACCATGGTACAAGTGACGCTACGAGAGGAGGTGTTGAGGGAGTTCAACACATCCCCTTTAGCGGTACATCCTGGAGTGGTGAAGATGTACCAGGACCTCCGACATTAGTACTGGTAGACAGGGATGAAAAAAGTAGTGGCAGGGTTCATATCATGATGCCTCACTTGTCTGCAAGTGAAGTCCAAGCATCAGGTACCAATAGTCTTAGCTCATCCAATTGAGGTGCCATAATGGAAGAGGGATGGTATATCCATGGACTTCGTGATAGGGCTACCACATATACCCAGGGGCCACGATTCCATCTGGGTGATCATTGACCAACTCACCAAGTCATCCCACTTCCTACCCATCCGAGAGTAGGGATCAATAGAGATATTTGGATGCCTCTACGTATAGGAGATTGTAAGACTTCACGGGGAGACATCGATGATCATCTCAGATTGCAACGTACATTTTACATCCTACTTGTGGAAGGTATTTTAGGAGCGTTTTGGAAATCAGCTACGCTTGAGAACTGCCTTTCATCCTCAAATAGATGGTCAGACGGAGTGGACCATACAGACATTTGAGCTCATTCTTTGTTCTTGTGTCCTTGATTTTGGCTACAGTTTGGAGGACCACATTTCACTGGTGGAGTTCACTTACAACAAAAGTTATCACTCCACCATCGGCATGGCTTCATTTGAGGACCTGTACGGGAGACCTTGCAGATCACCACTATGATGGACAGACCCATGGGAGTCAACACTTATGGGTCCATAGTTGGTACAGGATACCACAAAGAAGGTGAAAATCATCCAGGAGAGGATGAAGACTGCACAGAGTTGACAGAATTCTTATTCTAATAGGAGATGGAGACCCTTGGATTATGAGGAGGGAGATCATGTCTTCCTATGGGTCTCACCATGATGAGGATTACAGAGGTTTGGCCAGGGTGGCAAGCTATATTTAATGGTATCATAACTTTCCAGATCCTCAGCAGACTAGACGAGCTGGCATACCATCTAGATATTCCCCCACAGATGCATCGGGTGCATAATGTTTTCCATGTGTCGCATCTGGGGAGGTACGTGCATGATCCATCGCATGTTATCGACTGGGGTGAGCTGAACATCGACAATGGGGATACATTTACAGAGTTCCCAGTAGAGATAAAGGATTGACAGGAGCGGGTCCTTTGCGGGCGGTTGATTCCTCTTGTGCGAGTTCGTTGGCAGTACAAGAATCTCCAAGAGACCACATAGGAGCAGGAGGCTCAGATACATGCTCAGTACCCTCATTTGTTCCCCAAGTTTTGTTGTAGCTTTCAGGGACAAAAATCCATAAGGTGGGGAGAATTTAAAGACCCATAAATTCCATATAATTTATTTTAAAAATTATTTGAGATTATTACGAGTCTGTGAAAATTGACGGCACGTGTTTTCGAGGCCCGGAGAGCCCAGAACGGAATTTTGAACATTTTTAAGGTACGTTCAGTAAATGTGCGGGTGGAATTTTCTATCTTTTGAACCAGTGCTTGGATTAAAAATCTGAGGGAACCGTTGAATTCTCAGCACTCGGATTCACTTAAAGGAAGCTGAACTTCGATCGGTGAAGGTCGGAGGAAGAAATTTAATTTATTGGACTTTACAAAAAAAATAACTAAAGATTATTTTATTTTTCTTTTTAAAAACTGTTGGAAAAATAGTGGTGGGACTGTGGTGTAATGTCAATCCATTTAATGTCTTGAATCTTATTTTGTGTAACTGCACCATTAGAGAAATTAGAAAAATGTGTAACCTCACTGATGATAAAATTAAATAGGTGCATTAATTATACTCATTAATAAACCTCAATAATTGTGTGGTGCATTGATCCTATCCTCTCCTCTATTTAATCTGAGCCCAGGCTTGGGTTTTTGGAGAGCTACAAGAGGAAGCTCTGATGAAGTGCCGATGACTTTTCACTCTGATGAAGAACGTGATTGAGTGATGGATGTTGGTGGAATCGATGGGTGATGGCAAGCACCGATGAACTCATTCGGATGTTTACACTTCCTCCTCTTCTGCAGCACCTTCCAATGAATACAAGGTAGGGGGTTTTATGCTTGATTTCTCCCCTTTACCCTGTTATTAATTATTATAAAGAACATAGATCAAACGTCTAATGGGTTGATCTGTGTTTTGTTCTTAAAATTTAGGGGGATATTGTGGGGTTTAATTTATGGGAGTTTTTACATTTAAGTAATCCTTCCCATGTTATAAAGATAACGTGGAGGATGTGGGCCAAATGAACAAGGCTCTGATGCTCCGCCATTTTCAGTTTTGGTTTCATATTTTGTAGATGAATGAAAGTTATGGCAGCACACAGTGGTACCATCCACATGCTCAATGGAGAAGAGACGGGCCTCCAGCCCAGCCGGTAGCTGCAGGAGGAGGCGTGCCCCACCAGCGTTCCAGGGCGGAAGAAGTCGTGGCCATGACAGGCCATGGTGCTGGAGGAGGCATGCCCCGGCGGCATGCTTGGGTGCTGGATGTCGCGTCCACGATGGGCTACGGCGCACCTAAGAAGTGGAAGGTGTGGCCACGATGGGCCGTGGTTCTGGAGGAGGTGCGACCCAGTGGCTCGCTTGGGCGGCGAAGATTTCGCAGCCGTGACGGGCCGCGGTGCGCTGGAGTTCCGCGGTGTCAGCATGGCGCCACGTGGAGGAGTCAACCTGCCAAGCGGGTTGATGCGTAAGGCGCAATCAGTTCCACTGGCCGTGTGAGAAGGTGCCAGATGCGGCTATGCCACATCCGGGGAGAACGGAGCCAGGCCCCAACCGTGGGTCGGGGTGATCCTGGCGGGCCGAACCCACATCCCAGTGGGCCAGTTCAGACCCAACCGGATTGGGCCGATCCCAGTGGGCTGGTTCGACCCTGTAGGGTCGGACCCAGGTCGGGTTGACCCAAACTGGTTCTGGTCGGGTCGGACGGGACTCGGACCCCTTTCGTTCGAGTTATGTTTATTCGGGCATAACTCTTAAACCGGAAGTCTGTTTGATGAACCATCAGTGGCACCAGAACCCTTAGGAATAGGTGGTCCTTTTGAGATACTCCACATGACTTTTGGAGAAAGTTAGATTTTGGTAGGGTTGGATCATACCCAAATCCAACCGGGACCTCAGCACTAAAATTCCTATAACTTATAAACCAGGTGTCCACTTGATGGGTCTTCTATTGCGTTGGAACCCTTATCACATGATGAATCATTGGGTTACTTATTTTTGAGACTTCTTTCCAGTTGAAATATGACTGATGGCTTAATGAGAGGTTCTCCCAAGTGCACTACATACGAAACCCTGTGACTGTCTGAGACCTGAAGACTACTGATTTTCGACTCTGTGTGACTCAATGGCCTAGTGGTAAGTACCTCTATGTGACATGGCAGGATCACGGTGGAGAGAACCTCTGTGTGACTTGGTAGACCCAGGGTACTTGATAGGAGGGGTACCTCAGCAGACCACGGTGGGGAGCAGCTCTGTGTGACCCGGAAAACCCACGGTACGAGATGGGGAGAAGTACCTAAGCAGTTAAAGGTTAGTGGGAAGCAGCTCTGTGCGACCCAAAAGGCCCATTATATTCGATAGAGGATGAGTTCTCCATCATCCGAGGTGTTCGACAATGTGATTGGTGATGTTATGTCACTACCCTAGAATATACCTGGTGTGAGATGTCTTTGCTTTGCGCTTTTGGTTGAGATTATACTAAGTGATTTTTCCATTGTGGAATCCTAGGAGACCCTTAGGGGTCTTGGGGTCCCTACTAGGTATTATTATACTCACCCCTGCACGGGCTTCGTTTGCACCTTGTTGTGTATTGTGCAGACAATAGGCAGCTTTGACTGAGACTCAGGAAGCTAAGGCCTGACGGTGGATGGCGGTGACGGTTGGCATGGAGAGCTGCATTGACGATCTGTACCTACCCTTCATGTAGGATTCTTATCAGACGACCCCAGGATTTGTTTTCCCTTTTTTTGTTATTCCATTTCTATTGGGCTTGTATTCTAGCCCCTTTACTTTCATTTGTACTTGTACTCAGTTTTTCCAGTGGTATGTTGTTTCCCTTTTGTGAGTTGGGACTAGGTTGGGCCTGTGTGTGCTTATAGGTATCCAAGAAAATGTCTCCCACTTTCAGGTTGATGCCTTTGGTGCTAGTCGTCAGCCCCTGGCCTTAGGGAGGTGGGCTTGGGGTAGTCACGACATTGGCCCCAAGGGACAGGTCGTGATAAGGTCACACCTCAATAATATCTTAAATATCCATATATAATTCCATTAAACCAATACAGTTCTATTGTATGAACAGCAATTATTCGTACGACCAATCCTCATTATCGAGAATAGGATACCAAATGTTCCATATATGATTAAGATATTGACGATTTAAATATGTAATTGAAGTAATTGATTGATTGGCCCTTAGTTTTAAGAGAGTACAAATATTTCTACTAAATTCATCCAATGTCAAACATTCACAGATATTTTTCACTCTTACAGGAGGAAAACTATAGATAAAACTCTGATTGATATAAATTTCCTCACCATTATAGTGTATTGACATATACATGATTACCTAGATTTTTTTAATAAAATTTTGTATAATACATCATCAAATGTTTCACATGTTTTAATTGGTTATGACTAATTAAATATTACTTGATCTTGAGTATTTTTCCATGGATTTGTTTATTATTATTTGATAATCCAACTGAAACCTATGGTGAAATCCTAGAACCTCTATTATATTATATTTCAGCAATCACCAGTCTCCTTTCAATTATAGTGTAAAAATATAACTTCAAATAGTAACGCCTATAATCAAGTACCCTTTTATTATAATGTTTTCCATGTGAAAGTGAGGGGGTCTAGGGGTTTGGGATACACAATATTATTACAAAAATGAGTGGGTCCTTACATACTTAGATAGAGGGAAGAAATTTAGTTCATCACTGAGGAAAATAAAATGAAATTATTACAAATTATATAACTACATATAAAAAATACAACATTAAATTGAAATCTTACATTGGTCGGTCATGTCAAGATTGATCAATTTTTAAAAATTAATGAATCAGATACAAAAAAAACACGACATGTGATTTCAAAGATACATCGGTTGGTCATCTAAAGATTACTCATCATACAATAACTGATTACATGTCTTTTGGGGATAATTATTATGTTCTATATATTGTAACTTTACCTATAATTATATCTAATAAATACTATATATATTATTTGTTTATATATATATATATATATAATAAAATGTTAAATATATTTATACTACATCATAAATAGTTAACATGATTTAATTGGCTATGATTAAATAATTGTGGTTTGATCTTGGGAATTTTTTTACTGATTGGTTTATTATTATTTGATAAACCAACCAAAACCTAGGGGGGCTCATAGAACCTCTATTATATAATATTTCAATGACCATCAGTCTCATTTCGGTCATTTTGTAAAAATACAGCATCCAACATCAACACTTGTTTTTGAAGGCCCTTTTATTACAATATTACTAACATGAAAGTGATAGGGACTTGGGGTTTGGGATATATAACATTTTTACATAGATAGGTAGGTATCTAAATACTTATAGAGAGGGATCACCCACAATCCATTGACAAGTAAAATAAACTTAAATTTTTTAAAATTATAAAACCACATACAAAAAAATATGACATGCAATTTTAATCATACATTGGCCAGTAATATTAGGATCAATCATCACACAATAATCTTAATGATGTGCATTTTTTCGATTAATTTATGATATACATGTGTGTAGTTATTATTAATTATATTTTTTTTTCAAAACAATTAACTATAATACTTATATTTATCTATGTATCCAATAATATATTATATAATTATTTAATTTTCAATCTACTATATATATATTCAATTGTATTTATTAATATTTTAAAATATAAATATATATTTTTGTAAACAGATAGAGTTTTCTAAATAAAAATATTATTAATTTATATATAACTACTCAAAATATTATTAATAATAAATTTTGTTAAATTTAATCAAAAATAATAATATAATTTACACTTAAATAACCATTAAAATATTTTATATTTATATTACTTTCAATATAATAAAATTAAGTATATATATACATTTTTTATACTAATTTAATTTCCAAAATTTTAAAAAGTATATATTATACATATTTACTTGGAATAATAATTATTTATAATTAATATAATTTAAAAATTATTATTATTAGTAACTTTTTTTAGTTTCGTTATCAAAAAAATATTATTTATAAATATATATGGAATAATATATTTTTATTTAAATATATTTAAATATGATAAATAATATTATAAGTATTTTTTATAAATAATTATTCATAGTATAATATTTATAAAATATTTATTTAGATTCACTTTATTTACCTATATGCCTTAGATATTATATGTTGAAATTATTTTACTTTAGAATACTATATAATATAATATATACATATAAATATATTCAAATAAATTTTTTACAATTTAAAATATAAAAATATAAATTTTTTAAACAATAACATTTCCCTAAATATAAATTATATTTTATATGAAAATTTTAAATTATACAAACACCATTTTTAAGTTTTCTGTATCATTTAATATAAATTAAATCATAAAAATCACAAAAATTCATACAAAAATTAAATCATATAAAGAACAATAATTTATACATTAATATAACCATACATATTAAATAAATAAATCATACAAACAATATAAATAAAACAATTCAACAATTAAATTTTTTAAATAGAAACTATACCTTCTTAGAATCTATAAATCTATGTTAAGAAAGAAATTATATAGAGATTTGTAAAAAATATAATCAGTAATAAATGAAAATGGAGGGTCAGACCCTCAATTTATAAATTTCTTTGAGGGGAGACATGAACCCCATTCACCCCTCAATAAAAATTTCATAGGAAGCAAGAATGGGTTTCATGCTTCCATTGAGACAAAGAAAGAAGTGTGAACCCCATTCATGATTCTTTTCCAAATAGAGAATCATGAATAGGGTTCACACTTCTATTAACCCATTTTTTTAAAATATTCAAAAACATGTCTCATTTTATAAAAAAATAAAAATAAAATCAATTGAAAAAAATATCACTGGTTATATTATTAATATAGGGTTTCCCTCAATAACATCATCTTCCTTGGTGCAACCTCAATAAGAATTTTTCATTTTATTTTAAAGCTGAAGTTCATACAAAAATGAAAAAAATACAACTCCTAAAGCCCCACCTCATGGAGGTATGAAGTAGTGTAGTCCCAAAGTGTTCGCTCATACATATTTGACCCCTTTAGCTGGAAAATATCCAATGATTTATATATATAATATCCTTTCATTTTTTGTAGCCTTGGATTCCATAAAATCATCCACCATGTTGCCTTCCCACCATGTCTGATAAATCTCTATATGATGTTCCATGAGCTGCTTACACCTTCTAATTGTGTACATAGTCTTCCTTCGTACAACATTCCCTCTTTTGGGACACTTTTGATGTGGGAAAAATAATAATGGTTACCCCATTAAATTCATTCAATGTGTGTGGATACCTACATTTATTTCCCCTAATTAATTTAGTAAAATAAATTTATTTGTGGTTTGGAAAAAGGAGGGTGTGGTAAACCTATAAAAGGGTATCTCTGCCAATAATTTTTTATTGACTTATTCTCAATAAATACGTCATATCTAGGTTTTAGATTTGAGTAAGGTATTTTTTGAGGTGTTTCTACATTTATTCAATAGAGAATATTTCAATTATTTTATCTTTATAATTTATAGAGAGATAGTTTGTACCAATATTTTACCATAGTGAGATCCTTTTATTTTCTTGTAGTTTTTTACCACTTTCATTTGGGAGCTTTTTCATGTTACATCTGGCATTCATTTTTGTATTTCTATATTTTTTCACTTTATTTTTATCTTCAAATTATCTTTATATTGATAGGCCAATTATTTTTTATCCAAACAAGTGGTATCAACGTCTAGGTTTTGGACAAAGGAAATTATGGATCAATGGTGTGTCCAAATGACTGAGATATTCAAGATTAAAAACTTTAATGGAAATAACTTTTAATTATGTAAAATTAAGATTCAAGTTTTTTTGTGATAATATAATTTCATTTAGGTGATTGGAGGAAAATCATCAGGTGTGATGGAGGAGAAATGGAATGACTTCGATGAAAATGTTATTACCAAAATCTATTTGAATTTATAATATGGGGTCATTTCATGTATTGTAGTGAAAAATATAGTGATGAAAATTTTATATACTCTAATAAATTTATACAAAGAAAAGTCACTCCATGATAAAATTTAATTGAAGGTATAATTATGTACTCTTTTAATGGTAAAGTCATCATCGGTGACCGAAAAAATAAACAACCAAAATATAATTTTTGTTCATTTTATGACATTGGTCTATAAAATTTTGGATATTGAACATGTGAATATTATGCTCTAAGGTTTTCTAGATTCATATGATCAACTTATCATTAACCTCACCAACAATATCCTAACTAATATACTACTCTTTAATGATTTACAAATGTGATTCTTAAAGAATAAATTTAGTTCAAGAACAAATAATATAGAAAGATAACCTAAATCTAGGTGCAAGATCTCTCAATGTAAAGAGGAAAAATGGTAGAGTGTGGTTCTAGTGGGAGTGATAATACTAGCATGTCTAAATCAAGGATAAAGAAGAAAAATTTCAAATGTTACAATTTCTATAAGATAGGGAATGTCAACAAATACTATTGGTATAATAAGGGTGGTAAAAAATAACTCTAAAGTAAATGTGTATAGTACTTATAAAAATGTATATGTACTGGTCAGTGAAGTAGAAATTACTACTGAAGTTAGACAACATCTTGATGATGCATGGTTTTTTTAATCAGGAGTAACGTAGAACATGATATCTCAGTAGGAATTGTTTGATCAGTATGAAACTATCCTATAAGTACATTAATACATAGGTAAAATCATACCATGAAGATAATTAGAGTTAGTACCATAAAACTAAAGATGCATGATAACATAGTTTGAACTATTCAAGGAGTGCTCCATGGGAAGCGCCTTAAGAATAATATTTTATCCTTGGTATAATTTGATGATTTTAGATGTAAGACTCACACTAAGAAAGGTATGATTGTGACTATGAATGGAATTATTAGGGTGATAAAGGTAGATTAAATCTAAAAGAACTTGTGCATGCTTATGGGTTAAACATACAAGGAGTATAGATTTTGTCTCATCTTCTACCTCGATGAAAGTACTAATGATGTTATAGAATCAGAAGCTTGGACATATGTTTGAATGAGTCCTAAAGATAATTTCACATTAGAAGTTATTTTCTAGACTTATTAAGGTTTCCTTACCATTTTTTAATAATTTTGTTTTGAGTAAGAAACACAACTTGATGTTTAGAACATCAACAGTGAGGAGCAAGGAGATCTTAGAGTGGATCCATTATGACATTTGGAAATCATCAGTTGTATCCTTATTAGGAGAAAGGTAATTTCTATCTTTCATTGATGAATATTTCAATAGATGTTGTTTGTTTCCAATAAATAGGAAAATGGATGTATTTGAAGTATTAAAATAATTCAAAGTGTGTGAGAAGACTGAATATGAAAATAAGATCATATTTTTTAGGACTGACAATAGTGGAGAATATACAAGTGATGAGTTTTATCCTTTTTATCAACAGAAAGGAATAAAGAGATAGTTCATGGTGGAATACACTCATAAATATAATAGAGTGGAATAAAATATGAATATAACCCTATTGGAAAGAAAAATTTTGATGCTGAAGATTGCATAAGTTTTCAAGATGTTCTAGGTAGAAGTGGTAAATATCGCATACAATGTGGTCAATCGATATCCTTCATGGGAAATTGATTGGATGACACCTATGGAGATATTAAATGGTAAGAATTCTGAATATCCTCAGTTTTATAATTTTTTATGTTATTTATATTAATTGTTTAGTGACTAGGAAAGAGAGAAGTTATACTCAATATCCACAAAATGTATCTTCTTGGGATACACTGATGGTGTGAAGGGGTATCATTTGTAAAATCCCATTACCCATAAACTTATCATTAGAATAGATATAATTTTTTAGATGAAAATGTACAAATTATTATTAATAAATACATGGAGAAAGATATAATAGGAACTACAATAGTCAAGTTGGTAGAAAAAATAACAGAAGAACTAATTTCATATAGGGAATTACCATAGCACAATGATGAAATACCAGATGATCTTGGACTATAATGGTCAGATAAAAAGAAAATATAACTAATATGGCACTCAAGTTATCTCACTAAGATAAATGTTCCATATTTATTTTTGAAAGAGTATGATAACCATCTTATTTTTTGGAAGAAACCTAGAGTTTTGATATTACTTCATAGATGGTAGTGATGCAGGAGGAACATGAAGCCTTGTACAAGAAAAATACATGGGATCTTGTTTCATTACATCATGGAAGTAAGGAAATTGGAAATAAATGTATCTAAAATATAAATAGGGATTAAAAAGACTATGTTTAAAGATATCATTCTAGACTAGTGTTCAAAGGAAATGATCATAAGGAAGGTATTTATTTCAATGAAATATTTTCTCATGTTGTTATAATGTTAACTATTCAAGTAGGTTCTAGTGATTTTTGATACATACACTCTAAATATTGAGTAGGTAGATGTGAAAACAATTTCCCCCCATGGTTATCTTGATGAATAAATCTTTATGATTCAACCAAAAGTTTTTCCAGAAGAAGGTAAAGAGACATTGGTTTTCAGTTTGAAAAAATATTTGTACAGTCTCAAATAGCGGTTGAGGTGTTGGTACAAGATATTTTATTCCTATATCATGATACTTGGTTATTAAAGACTTAATTTATATCATTTATAATATGTCAAGGTTCTATATGGTAATGATTTTATCATTGTAAAATTTTATATGGATGACATTTTGGTGGAAATCTCCAACAATGATAAAATTTGAGAGATGAAGGCACAATTGTCTAGGGAGTTTGATATAAAGGACTTGGGACCCAAAAATAATATTATTAATATATAAATACATTGAGAAAGAAATAATAGGAATACTTTGATATAATGTAATATTTACTTTAGGAAAGTCTTGAAATGATTCAACATGTAAGATTGTAATCCATTCTATACCCCTCTTCCCATTAATTTCATGTTATCCTCCATGAGGATTCCTTGTAGTGGAGTAGAGAGGATGTAAATGTATCAAGTGTCACATAAATTATTAATGGGGAGTGTGATGTTATCTATGGTATATACGAGACCATACATTGCATATGCAGTGGGAGTAGTTAATCGGTTCATGGAGAATCCAGGATAAGAGCATTGAAACATAGTGAAGAGGATCCTAAGATACATCAAGGAGTCCTCAGATGATGCATTATATTATGGAGGGTCATATTTTACTATCAAAGGCTATGTTGATACATTTTTTAGGTGATTCTGATAGGATTAAATCCACTACTAGTAATGTACTTATTATTTTAGAAGGAGATTTGACATGGATTTCAAAATTACAGTCAGTTGTGACCTTATCCCTAATTAAGGTGGAGTACATGGAAGCTATATAGGATTTCAAAGTGGTGATTTTGATTAAAAGGTTGTTGCAGGATCTCAGTCATAAACAGAATCAGATATAATTATTTTGTGATGGTTATTGCACATTATAAGGAATTCATATTTCCATACTATGATAAAGTAATTAAGAATAAAATATCATTTTTTTAATATGTGGTGGAGGAGGGAAGTGTGGATATGGATATAATTATCACTAATTAAAATATGGAAAATTTATATATGAATTTTATTATCACTGATAAGTTTAGATAGTGTAGATCCTCGAGCGACCTTGAAGAGACATGAGATGTAAGTTTGGTAGACATAAAGGATGAGAGTATTTGTGATTTATTCTTAATTAAATCTACAAGTGGCAGGTATTTTGGGATTGTTTTGAGGATAGAGGAAACAATAATGTATTACCCATTTAATTTATTCAAAGTGGGTGGTAACCTACCTTTATTTAACTCAATTAATTTGGTAATAGGCATTTATTTGAAGGGAGACCAAAGTAGGTTTAGATCAGCCTATAAAAGGGGATCTCCCCCAATATTTTTTTATCATCAACTTCTCAAGAAATACATTACCCTATGGTTTAATCATTTAGTGTGGTATTTTTTTAGATTTATCTTTATTTATTCAAGAGAGAATATTTTGCGTGTTTTATATTTTTAATTTATAGGGAGAGTCTATACCCACATTTTATCATAGTGAGATCTTTATATATTCCCATGATTTTTTATACCTTTCGTTTGGGGGTTTTTCTACATTACAACTAGTTTTCATTTTTTTATTTCATTATTTTTTCACTTTATTTTTATCTCAAAATTTATATTATACCGAAGGGTTGATTATTTTTTATCTTAACCCCCTGATGGACTCCTCTTTTCTTACTTATAATTCACTCCAGAATCCCTCTTTATATTGTTCTCTCTTCATCTACATCTATTTTCCCTTAGAGTCCCTCTTAGTTTCTTCTTATATTCTTTGTATATTATATTTTATATGTTTTTATCCTTTCTAATTAATTGTTTTTTAGACGTTTATGCTCAGATTTATAGGGTTTAATCACCTTTTACCTATTCCCTTATTACTTGAACCACCATGATTAAACCCATCTTGGTTAGTTCAATGGTTTTCCTTAGCAGCTTGGGATTATGGTAGAGGAAGTGTTTTTTCAGATCTCTTAGCATCTTCCAGTTTTTGGTTACTTGTTTTTTATTATTTCACTTCTCTTAGGTGATGGAATCATTCCCTCTCTACTGCTATTTCCATTTGTCCCCTTGATTTTGACAATATCCTTATTATAGATCTTTGGATCTCAAAAAAAATTGGGTTTTTCTGGTGGGGTTTTTGATAAGGGTCTCTGTGAGTATTTCTTAGTTTTCCTTTATCGCCACTTGTTTGTTAAATATTACTATTCATGATGAGCGTTTACATGATGATTTAATCTCTCTTACTCTCTAGTCACTTCAGCTAGCTATGTGGTCTTTCCTCCCTGGTATAATTTTAGGGTATCTTCTTGTAAATATAGTTGTGATGGTCTTATTATCATAAGTAGAGTGACATATGACATAGTGAAACCCTCTGCTGATGTGGATTCTATGAGAGGTATTGAGGTTTATAGATTATATCATTTTCTAAATTATTTTAGGACTTCATTTAAATTTGCTGGTTTCTATTCTCTAGTATGGTGGTTGGTCTATCGTGATGCTAGTTTTGACTGGGGGTACTTGATGATGGTGTTACTCTAGTGATGTTGGTTTTGGATTCTTATTTGGTGGATTTAGTGTATCTACTATTGATTAAGTTTGGAATTATTTCAATTTGTGGGTGAATATTGTTCAGACACTCTTTTGGGAGTCTCATCATCACTCAATCAACTACTAAAAAGTGTTTCCCTTTTAAATTTTGATAAATTACATGAAATGCTTGTTTTAATTTTAAATTATGATATTATATAACTATCTAGGACTCAAAAATGTGTATTACAACACTAGTATCTGACTAATAGATTCAAACACTAGAAAGGTTGGTAATTTTTCCCTTATTTGATAAATATTTATGTGATTTGGTGTTTATTACATAATTTTCAATGACATTAACCCCTATTTATTTATCTTATTTTATTTTATGGTAAATATTTACCTCATATTTGATAAATACATGTGTTAATAATGGTTTCTCCCAAGTTTATGTGTAAATTGAACCGAAAATGGTTCCTTGGAATTTTTATTATTTTGATACGAGTCACTTGAATTTTATTATTCAATGTTTAGCTCTATAAAATTGAAATTTTATTTTTTATTGATTTGTAAAGGTTGATTTCAAGGGTTTTGAAATTTATTCCTTATTTTTCTACCATATAAAATAGATGTTAGCCTATTCATTCCATATTATTATTCCCCAATGTTGTTAACATTATTATTGGATTTTTATGAGATATAATGGTTGACTACTAAAGTTAAATGGGTTAATTATTTTTGAGGGTGTGCAGGTGATGACATGTGTGATTTTATAAGATTTTATTTGATTCTTTTATTTCTTATTTAAAACAACATGGGAACTATTAGATTATATATGGGAGGTTATTGTGAGATTGCTTCTCTAGTCATGACCTCACTCTGAATAGCATCATAAGTTATAATTTTTCCCTTACAATAATGATTTCCAAGTTATGATTTATCTTTATCTAATGGAATAAACTGATATGACTTCATTCTAGAAATTTGGATTGTTAGTTCACATTAATACTAGAAGTATGAAACTAATTTTTTAATCTACGTCACAGGGAACCCTAAAAGCCTAGTAGTTTATTATATGATGGTGTGTTCCCCCTATTTAATGTGTGTGTGTGGTTTTGTTTTTGATATTTGATATTGATTATAGTGGTTTTAAAATGTCTCTCACTTGGTATTTGTATTATGAAAACAAATATTTGTTTGGTTTTAAATAATTTTTATTAAAATAAAAAAAATTATTATAATTTTTAATGAAAAAGGTTTAGTTTTTATATTTAAGTAAATATATATAATCCTTAGATGAACATTACTAGGTTTTCAGTCACTCTTCACAAGAACATATATGGTGCACATGTATATTTCTATTTATAACTTGTCTCTAATGTATGATAGAATATTCCCCTTTGGTAAGAGTGGACCATGATCTCATTTGAGGATATATGGGGGTAGTTTTATGAAAATATATTTTGTGTACAGCATAGATATATAAATTTCTTTCATTTTAATTTTAAATTAGTTAATTTATATTTTCCACGTAGATCATTAATTTATATATATTAATCATAAGTTTTCATCATGTAATGATTATTATTAGTTTTCATTTTTATGGTTAGTTTTTTATTTTGTTTTTTAGGCCATGTTTTCTTTGATACATTTTGTATATATATATTTTAATTTTGTATAAAATGTCTAGAATATTGGTGAATCATATTGGATTTCAGTTGAAATATTCTACTTATTCCATATGTTTTATCAAAAGTAAATAATTATCAACATATATTTTTATAACCCCCTTGAAACTTGTGTCAACCTATAGTGATAGGAAATATACCTTATTTTTGTGTCATGTCAGTTCATGTTTCTTACTATATATATTGGTTGGTATGTTATAAAATATTATTATATAAAGAAATAGTAGTTGGGTCGGTGGTAGGTAGAGGTAGGTTTGTTCAAATTTTAAAATTAAAAAAATATATATACTTGATAAACCTATTTATATGAGATTCTCAAGATACCATGGAAGCCTGAGATTATTTAATTTCAATTAAAACTTATATGTATTATCTTTCATTTTATTTTATCTTATTGAGGTTTCTTAAACATTTAATTTCAAGATAAATGATGTTATTTTGACTTTTCATACTTTATAAACTATTTTTATTAGTGAGATACCTATATAATTATCCATTATATTATTGAATTATTATTGTGGTAATGTAATTAATTATAACATATAAATAAGTGATGTTGATATGATTTTATCTTTTGTTCCATGGTATGTGTGATGATTGATTGATTTGTATGTAAAATTATAATAACAAAGTTGGTTCTCATTGAAATTGTGTATAATGATGGATTTTTTTTGATTTTCTAAGGAAAAGTTTTTTTTAGATTTATTAAAATATACTTTAAATAAGTTTTTATAGTATTTAAAATTGTTTTATATGAATTAATCCTTCAAAATATAAAATTAAAATAATTACCATTATTTTTTATGACTAAGGGAAAATTTTCATCCAAATCCATATTGGGGTGGGAGGAGGAGGGGGTATCCACCTAGTACATCTATCAACCTAAAAAAGAAGAATAATATATATTTAACACCATAATTCTAATGTTACTACTATAAAAAACAAACTATAATCCTTAAATTAGTTTATGAGTAATGGAGAATATGGATACATGATGTATTAGTGAAAAAAATTCTTCCATGATAACCTTTTTATAATTCCTTTTAGTATAAAACTTCTTTAAAATGACATCTAAATGGAATTACTCATCATCAACAAGATGATAAAATTAATTATCATTATACATTTTCTAATAATAATATACAATATCCCTAAATTCTATATAAAAAAGAGTTCATAGATCGTCTTCAATGTATACAGGTAATTCCTCCTACTATTCCACTTTCCCGTCATCTTCATTTCAAACTCTAGTATAATCCAAAGTGAATTAAAACTCCTTAAAGTAGGATCTAAAGTTTCTTCCTAATCCTACTTCGTATGTCTATAATTCTTCCTTTAGTATCCATCTTTATTTAAATCACATATCTTTACATTGATTCACTATTGATAATAGCTACACCAGACTTATGATAGACACCCTTAAGATCAGGCTTCTAATTGGAAGTAATATCTTTCTCTAACTAGGATTATAATTATCCCTCCTAATTATAGAAATGTGGCATCCATTCTTCAATGGATTCCTCTAATGGTCCCAAACTTTTTTTGGACCGTTTAATAATATAGATTTCATTTGGAATGACCAAAGTATTCACACACACCTTCAACATTGAGTGTGTAGTATGTCTTTATCTCTATTATTAACTAGTGTAATTACCATGACCCAAATACCCAATAAACATCTAACAAGGATGATATAAGACCTCATGTGAACCTCCCATTTACCAAAAGTCAGTTTAATCATGGAGAGTTTAACTAAACACAAATGGGAATCAGTTTCCTACCTTTAAATACAAGGGAAACCAAACAAATTGTTTTCCAAAAAATCATCATAATCTTAGTGGTTCTTAAACCTTTAGACCAAAACACCGTCAACTTCTATTTTTGTACCTATGAATAAAAACTTAGGGAAAAAAATGAAACACCTATATGATTAACACATACACCAAAAGCTTTTACAAAAACTCACCTAATGCCTACAAAATATATGAGATAATCTAAAACCCACTCTAACCAAATAACACAAAATAATAACTAGACTTAGAGTTCAATAATAGATGTATTATATGTTTATAACCATGTTAAAATCCCAAATAATGTCTCTATATAATCCATTAAAAATTCCCATTAATATATCTAAGAGACTTCATCCATGCTTAAAACCCCCTGAGGGTCAGACCCCTATGATACCTGAGACTACATGAACACTCTATTGCAAACAACATATCAAAATAATATCTCATGAATATTTTTATGTCCACTAGAGTGTAAATTAAGGGTGTGGTAATTTTTATAGTCATTAGGTAAATAAAAATTTGATTCAACTCAGTAATGATTAAATAGATGTATGAGTGAATATTAATACTTATTTATAAACATATGACATAAATCAGTTTAACAAAAAAGGCATAAAATTGAAAGGTTATTGATTAGGAAACATACTGATTAATTAAAATTATTAACAAATAGAGCCTATATTAGGAGGATTCATACATGAACTCACCCGAAATTATATACTTCAAGAATTCCAAGTATCATTTATTGGCATAAGGTAGGGTAACCTTATAGCCTGTATCATCTAGGTTGGGGGTAAGGGAATAATATAGTGTATCCCACCCAGGTGTACTTCTAAATATAGGGCCTAAACCTATCCCATGGAAAGGGGAATGTGTATACAAATTCAGATCCTTATCTTGTCCTATAGAATAGGGGAAGGTTTATACTATGTCAGGGCTCAAAAAACCATCCCATGTAATGTTACTATATTCCAATATCTGATATACCTATATTCACAATTTAAATATAATGAGTACATAAATATAAATAATACCCAACTATCATTATCATCAATGAGAAAGGTTGTATCCATGATCAAACAAATCATCTATGATAATTTTCATACTTATTATAATAAAATGAGAAAACATTCACCAATATAACATTTACCATGATAATAAAATAATAATATCCAAATTACATACAAAGGAATGAAAATAATCATATATAAACCTAACAATATCATCTCATGTTAATGTTCAAGTTTTAAAATTAAAAAAAAATGTGACTCGTGTTTTAGTATAACATGTACTCTAGGGAATCTAAGTAGTGAATTATTCTAAGTCTTTCATCCATCTCTATTATCATTATAAAGTTTATTCCAAATCTAATCATAATATATTCAAAAAAATTCATGTATCTATTCTTGATTTTATACAATTAGTATATTAATTAACTTATTGGTCATAACCAGTACTTAATTATTTTATACTAGGGAAGAAAGGTATAAACTACAAACATTATGTTTAAGATTCTGATTCACCAAGTATGGTTCACCTTTAGTAAAGTTTTTATTATTTTAAAATTCTTTAAGAAATATTTTTTAAAAAGAATTAATACATTGATTTAAAGAAAATTCTCATCATTTAACTTTGGTTACATTTTAATAGACATTATTAAAATATTTTTTTTACTCTTTTACATTAACAATTAGTATTTATCAAGAATAATGAAATTTAATTTCCCAAATAAACATTGGTTTTATTAAGCCCATGTTTGAGTTTTAATTCCCAAACATACCAAAAATAGTTTTAGATTTTATATAAAGAAAATAAGTTAAATATGAAAACAACATGATTTATTTTTGAAAGCATCCAAGTAGTACAAGATAAGAACATATAAAGGTCATCATTTCATTCCACCTAACTAATCCAACATTCATGTCACCCCTACTACAACTCATAATCAGATTTAATCTTGGATTGTTTTATTATAACTAAATCAGGTTATTGTGAGATGAAATGGCCCCCCTTTGTGCCACATAACTAATTATTAAAATAAATTCTATTAATAAGACATTGTCACACCAATAAAATCTTAATCTTATAGGTTTCATTGAAATTTAAATAACTACCAAATACAACCCTTTATGTTGACTTATACATCAAGAATGGATTCACATTATGATAAACTATTTAGAAATTTTAATATATATTACATATAAATTTTTGATGTACTATATAATAATAAGGATATATAGTAAAACAAATGATTCCAACATCCCATTTAAGAAATATAAAACTTTAAATGTTCACATAGAACATCATAAAAAATACCATTTAAAAAAGGTTTTTTGACAAGGTTTTTTGGATGAATAAGTAAAAATACATTATGTAGATAATTTAATAAAAAAATAACTTTCAATGGATTTGAAAATATATATATATCATTTTGAAGTCATTAATTTAAAATTCTTGAAAATATTTAGTCATCCTTGATTATTAATTTAAAGAAAAAGTGGTTGTCACATTCCAGGCATAGCCTAATAATCCACTCAATGAGTTGAGACACATACCTTATCCATTAGAATTCATTAACTACTCTAATAAATCCTTGATTATCCCCTAAAGTCACTAAATAATTTTTAAACCCCTATAAAATAAATTACCCATGAAACCATAAGAACCAAATCAAAATAAAAATCAAATTATAACCAAAACCTAGGAGTAAAAATTACAACAATCATCACAACTATTAGAATATTAAAATACATAAATAAAAAATAGTTATGATTCCCTAACTCAAATATAAAAAATAATAAAACACTAAATAAATCACTTCATAATTGAACTTTATTAAAATAGGGAGAAAGAGGTTAGAAATAACTTATTTAGGTCATCCCTAACTCAAAGGTGAAGAATCCAATGAGGTAGATTTGATTTCACCCTAAATTTTTTGAAATCACAAATAAATAGACCAATATGAAATAAATGGAAAAGAATTATAATAAGAAAAATTTGTGGAATAGGGGATGAGTACCTTCGGTTTTTTATTAAGAAACTAGCTTAAATCAACCATGAAGCTTGAATAATAATGGAGATAATAATATGGACATGGGAGTCCTTTGAAAAAAATCGATGGTTAAAGTGGTATAAGAATAAATGAGGGGAAATTAGGGATTAAATGTTTTTGTAAAAATGATAAAAATACCTTTTTAATTAAAATATTCACCTGAACCTACCGAGTACCCGCTAAAGGTCCACTGAGTACTTGGCAGCACCCCTAGGTGACCTTATCCTCTGTTTGGAACATAGGGTATCTAGTGAGGGCCCATAATATAACATGTCCCACCTTCAACCCTAGGTTTATAGGTGACAATTCCTCAAGAATTTTTTGAATCCTTGAATTTCCTCACAAAATCTAAATTACTTTGAAAAATACCTTGTAATTCACAATCAAATCTCAAAATCTAAAACTGGAAGTCAAAATTTAAAATGCTTTCCCAAATGGAACCAAAAAAATAAAAATTCTACATAATATAATATGGAAAAGGCCCCACTAAGTTCCCTTATTAACACCTTAATCAGTATAATTGTGGCACAAAACTTTATAACTAGGGAGTGACCTCCCTTCAATGATAAACACCTTCAGAAACCCCTTCTGCATTGGGTTTAATTCCATCATCCTAGAAATAATGAGTTTACTAATATCCAAATCTAGAGTAGCTTCAATATCCTATTAAGAAACCTCATCCATAGATTATATTTCAATATTTCTATCATTACAATATCTTAATTGTTTATCTATATTATACAATTTTATGATATATGGCCTAATGAATTATAACATGAAAAATACAACCATGACTCAAAGTTAGTAGATTTATTATATTGGTATTCACCATTGATTTTATTCTAAATGAAATGAAAATGTGGGCTTCAGATGTCAAATTTCATACAAATATGAGGATAAATATGGTAACACAAGGAATTATTTCTCTAATCTGAGTAGAGGTATCAGCTAAATGAATTATGATTTTGTATACTATGAAATAAATTTTGAATTTTCATGTAACATTATAAAATTTTAAAAGAATGAAATTATATATGATAGTGTATAAAACACACAACACAAAACATAAATTACCCATGAAATATATTTCTTTAAATTTAATCCATTTTATGGATTATTTTACAGGCAACACTTAGTTTAAACAAACTGTAATATATTATTATTATTTACTATGACTGTTATAACATAGTTGTTAAATTAGTGGGTATAAATAGAAAAAATAAATTATTAAAATTATATGGTTTTCAAATTTATAATAAAAATTCAATAGTTATATATTAATTAGAAATAAAATAAGAACCATTTGAATGAAAAAGAAATGTTTTCAAAAAAACTATATTTTTTAAAAGGCGATTAAGTCTCACTTTTCTGAATATAATTTAAAATTAATTTTATCCAATTATAGAAAATTTAATTTAAAAAATAAACTTCATTTTTAAAATATAAATTTTGAAACTATATTTGGATAAATTTTTGATAACTTTCTAAAAATAATATTTTTTTATGAATAGTGAAAAATACTGATTTTTATTGAAAACTGCCTTTTTCTTTAAATTATTTACAGTGATAAATTATATTTTAAATTGATTTCAAATTAAAATTATATTAATTATATTAAAATTTAACTAATTTAGGTTAATTTAATCATTTTGATATTGGATTCTAATATAAATTGTTTTTAATCTTTGGAAGTTTTTCTTTGGAAGAACGGTTTTTTCAACACATCTGTGAATTTAATTTTAAATTAAATTTTTCCACTCTGTTGAATGGAATTTGTAAAAATAGATTCCATATTTTTAATAATAATAATTAATATAATATAATTATTTCATTTTAATTTTTAACCACAATGAATAGTGAAAATATTAAAAAATATTTATCGCAGTTAAGGTAAAAACGGGTTTATCGAGCATTAAACTAAACATTTAAGGGTTAAAAATAACCCAAAACTTATATAATTACTTTTTTATGGTCATATATAGAAATAATAGCATCCATTTTTATATAATTATTGATTTTAGAGCCTTTTCAGGTGAAAAATGAGGGGGTGACTTTTTATTTTCAAAAATTCCAAGTGTGTCTGCTCCCCCACTTATAAAATCTCACCCTCTATCCTCCATTATTAATACTTAAAAAGCCAGTTTTTCAGCCAATAAATTACCTCATATCATCCTTAAATCCTTATCCACGTCCTAGAGTCATTTTATTTATTAATTAACCTTCCAAATAAGGATTTGGGTAAAAACCAAAAGGGGTTCTTCGAAGAAGTGGTAAAATTCAAAAAATGCATGTTTGTTTTATTTCTTCTTACAATTCATTAAAATATTCTTAAACTATGATAATATTATAACACCAGTATCTCATATATAATTATATTTTATTATGTTAATGTCCCAATATATATCCTCATTTACTTCCATCAAATGGAAAACAAAATCGTCCATCATGTGTACGGGAAACTACCGCCTTATGAACCGATGTAATTAGTTTTCCATAAAAAACATTTAAAGATAAATATAATGATGGATTTAATATATTTATATGATATTTGTAAAATTATTATACTTATATAATTATTAAATCACATGTGAATTCTTACTTTCCATTCTGTTGGGGGATTCAATAACGTCGCTCTTGTGTACGATGGACTACTGCCTCGCGAAGTGATGTGATTCTTTTTTTTCTTACACTTACATAGAAGGTATTAAGAATAATGTTAATGGATATTTATGATATTTATTAAATAAATATAATTCATAAAATATAATATAGAATATAAATTATTAACTTCCAATCCATTAGAAAACAATAACATCGTTCATGTGTACGTGCAAACTACTACCTCCACGTAGCGATGTGAAATGTTTTTCAATTTATTTTTACATGGATGGTAATAAGGATGGATTTTATTAATATAAATTTATTATATAACATAATTATTATTATTTAAAGGTGAATTAATATTTATTTTTCTTTCATTTCTTCCATCAAGAAAATGGAAAAGGCGTTCATGTGTATGTACGGTCTACCGTCTCCATGAACGGTGTAATGCATTTTATATTTTTAAATTTTATGGATTTATATAAATAAATATATAATGAATATATATTATATTTATATTATATTTTACATTCCAGATATTATGTAATTATTATCAATGTAAAAGGATTTAAATTACCAAACCAAAACATAAATGCAAAACGAAGCAATTATCACCCTGAACAGTGATCTTAATAAGGCATTGTTAATAAACAGGTCATAAAAGGTCAAAAGTAAATAATATATAGTATGATATATATAAATAAAATTTTCTATAATAAATTTATAATAAGTATATATTTATTATATTTGATTTTTAAACATGTACGAAGGACATAAAACCTGAGGTAAGGGTTTCTCATCTCACTTTTACATCCATGAGATGTATACCATATTCACTAATTAGTTTTTTTTGTGTACATACTACCCATTTGATTTTTCATATAATGAATAACTTTATTTTTATGGTGTTTAAATTTTCATTTGAAGTTATTTATTTCATGGGGCTTATGATTCAAAAATTACCAAAGTGGTAAAGGCTTATTTTTACAGTCTCATCGTTTATTGGGATTATTTATGATTAAATTTACAATTATGAAATCTTATGATACATCACTCAAGAAACTCATGAATTTTCTTATCATTTGGTTATTAATTATATTTCCAAGTAATATTTCCATTTTCTATTATTTGGTACTTAAAATTATTGAGAAAATTGTTTTAATAAAATCCAACTTAATTTATCTTTTCAGTCAAAAAAAATTTTCTCTTCAATGTACATGTTTTCTAAAAAAATCAATAATTTTTTAAAATTATCAAAATGATTTATTAAATACATTTTTACCCATGACTATTTTTTTACAAGTTGTTTTAAAATTTCTATTTATATCATTTTTTGAATAAGTTTCTTTTTAAATTTTTACTAAAAATATGAATGAAATGTTTTTTTTAATATACACAGACTGTACAGAATTTCATGACATCATAAACACTCATTTTTTGAAGCTTATGTTTTAATTTTACAAATTAATTTTCAATGAGGATTATTTCCCTAATATTATGAAAAAATTTATTTTTTAAAAATTATTTTCAAAGTGAAAAGGATAATTTCTTCAAGAAAATTTTTAATGGGAATTTTTATGGTATTTATATTCATAACTAACAACAACCCTTATTTTTATTATGATATAATAGGAATATATTGTAATGATTCTATACTTATTATTTATCTAGATGTTTAATCATTAGTTCAACTGGTGATGTACCATTTTTTTAACATTCATATTACTTTGTATGGTTTATGATTATATTTATTGATTGGGGTAATTGTTAATATTTAGTATCATAGTTTCCAATACGAAATTTTATGTTGATTGTGTATTATCCCTTTAATGATTAGGAATTAATTGGACTTAATAAGTGATGTGCATGGAATGAAATATCCCCTTGATGCATCGATAGGTATCATGACATAAACCAGATTGTATTTTTGGTTAAGGCCTTACCTATTAATGTAAGGTATATTGTCTTGAGGACTTGAAAATATCATTATGATGTCAAGAATTATGAAATACCTCATTATAAGATTAGTTATTGATATTCCATGTGATTATTTGATTATTTAGAATATCTATTGTTAATTTTCAATCTCATGTGATTATTTGTATGGAATTATTTCATCATCATTTATTCCTTCCATATTATGATCAGGTTATTATGGCAGGTGTTTTAGTTATTTACCTTTCCATATTGATTGTCATTATTTATTCATGATAGCTCATATTGTACACATACCCTTACTGATCATATGAGATCACCCATTTCTTATATTTTATTTTCCCTAGGATACCAGGAAATATTTTTGGATTGATATAATGGGGTATTTTATGGGGAAATATGGTGTACTCAAAGAATATACTATATTATATTTTATGTTTTTAAAATGTAATGTGAAAATTAATTATGTATCTAGTTTACCAAGACTGCTAATATATTGGTCCTCTGGGATGTTATTCCTAGTATCTTATACCAATGTAATAATGTAAACATAAACTTTGGTCTACTAGGGTTGGGGTCTTTATAGTTGGTATCAGAGAAAGTTTAGTAGAAACCTTAGGAACTAGATTTTGAAAAACATCGATTTGAGAACATAACCCTATGACTAAATTTTAGGGTAACTATAATTATAATATAACATCATAACATTTTGTTGAGTAATAGACTATTTTTTTCAAGAAATTCATCCCTTTATAGATTTATAGGTGGACATGGTTCTAGAATAGTTTTGCCTAGGGGTAAAAAATCATAAAAGTGTACATTGGACTTTGACTTGATTTGGGATCAGGTTCACGAGAATGGGCCTTATTGTATACCTAGTTTGATCCTCCTGTAGGATATACTTGGGTAAATTCAAACTTTATTTAAGAACCATCATGAATGATTAGAATATATGATCACCATAAATATCCTTTGTTAAAAATATGGTGTTGTAGATTGAAAATAAAGAGTCATGATTTAGTCATCCTATTAATTATTTTTCATAATTATATGGTTTCCACTATGATTATTATTTCTCAAACTATGTTTTTGGGTTTAGTCAAAAGTGATAACTATAAGTAAATCGATTAACATTGAATATAATAGACAATATTTTAATGAGAAACCAAATGGTAAGATTAATAGAGTGAAGAAAATTGTGATTATTCCTAATCATCTATCATGATATATTATTAACAACTTTCACCTTAACCAACCCTTAGACTCACTAAAGAAGATAATGATAGAGTTCATTAAGTGCTTGGGTGGTGGAGACCAGGGAATAAAAAAGTACTCAAGGTAATGTCTTAAAGGAATTCGAGGTTTTTTTTTGTGTGGAGAAAAAGGGAATATATTATATAATAGATAATGAAAATTGAAATGTTTAGTTAATGCAATGGATGAGAATAATGGTTTCCCTAAGGAATCATCCATAGTAGAATGTTTTAAATGTGGAAATTATGGTCATTATTAAAATCAAATTAATATGGGGAGATCTCAAAAGGAGGATTAGAAAGGTGGTATGATTAATGGTTTTTTTGTTGATGATAAAGGTAATACAAATGATATATGAAAGGAAGGAGGCATTAAGAAATAAGATGATTAATCTTAGTTAAGAGATTAATAATTAAGTAGAATGATTAAAGTTATTATGTATTTGGATTCAATAATTATATCATAGAAGTATTTTATCAATGATATTCTTGTTATATGAATCATGAAACATATAAAAATTATATTGTTGTAGTTTTTATTAAGGATTTAAAAAAATATGTTAAATGGTACCGATGACCAATAAAAGTGATATAGTGGAAAGTTTATATTTTTGTAAAACACGTGATTGTGGGAGGATAACCCTTAATATGTTCCTAATGTTGAGTTAATGTTGTTTATTTTGGATAAATATTATCATGGATAAAGTAAATTAGATATTATTTATGACCTCGGAACTAATTACTGATTTATTAAAAAAGTGGTTTATGCTATCATTAATGGATTTTTCAATATCATTGATGACCTTGGAAATTTAGTGACCTTATTTCTAAATTTTTGGACATTGAATTTTGTCACGCATATTTTGGAAGTGTAAATATTTATAAAATGTATAAATTTGAACTTTTGATGTTATGATTAAGATTTGTAGATTAATATTTTGTACTGGATGACTCGTGCTAATCATTTTTGATTTAGTAAATATTTAGATACATACAAAAGTAATTTTCATAATTTTATAGATCTCGTGATCCATTAAAAGTTAATTTTAGTTCCTTAAGAAAAAAAAAGTTGGGATATTCATTTATTGGAGTAATAAATGATGTGATAATTGATCAAAGCACAACTAAAGGATGAAATGTTTCCTACAAAATATAAGGATATCAAGTAAGTATATTTTCATTTGTTCTCAGTTAAGATGGTAAAGGAATTCCTTAACACAAATAAAATTATCTTGAAACAAAAATATTATACTAGTAACTTTATTTCTGAAAAATAAAATATTGTTTAACTCATTTCATATTTATCATTTTGTGGTTGTTAAATTTTTTATATCATTCAATTTATTTTTATGAATGATTTTTATCAGTCTCCATAATTATTTTCACTTTTCTTCCATGTGAAAATCCTCAATTCCCACCAATTTTGTACAACTTGGAAACCAAGTAATGTGTTATTATAGATGACTATCCTAATTTAATTTCTCTATTATAAAAATGATATTTTATTAATCTTTTTTATGATGTGGGTTTACTACAAAGTTTAGACCTATGAATACCAAAATAGAATTGCGAGGGAGAAATTTATTTAAGGGGGGTAGAATGTAACACTATTAGATTTTAAAAGATTAACATCATGTTTGATAGAATATGTGACATGAAACATAAAAATTAAATATCCCATTAAATATATTTCTTTAACTTTAATCTCTTAGATAGCTTGTGTTATAAGAAACACTAGGTTTAAACGAACTACAATATATTATTATTATTTACTATAACCCTTATAACGTAGCCATTAAATTACTTATTATAAATAAGAATAACTAAATTATTAAAATTATTATGTTTACACATTTATAAAATAAATTCAATGGTTATTATTTAATTAGAGACAAAATAATAACAATTTGAAAGAAAAAGAAATGTTTTCTAGAAAATTATATTTTTCTAAAAGGTGGTTTAGTCGTGATTTGTGATAATAATTTAAAATTAATGTTTTAAACTTTTAGAAAATTTATTTTAAAAAAAATAAAATTCATTTTTTAAATATAATTTTTAAAATTATCTTTGGGTGAATTTTTTAAAATTTTCTAGAAAGATAAATTTTTTTAATGAATAGTGAAAAATACTAATTTTTATTGAAAATTTCCTTTTCATTTAAATTATTTAGAGATATATATTATATTTTAAATTATATTTAAAGTAAAATTAGTTTTATTATATTAAAATTTAACTAATTTAGGTCATTTTAAATAGTTTCATATTGAATTATAATATAAAAAACTTTTAAAAGTTTTGAAAGTTTTTCTTTGGAAAAACCATTTTTTCGACGCATCTCTGAGTTTAATTTTAAATTAACTTTTTACACTTAATTTAATGGAATTTATAAAAATGGATTCCATATTTTTAATAATAATAATTAATATTATCTAATAAGGTTAAATTAATTTTTTACTATAATTAATAGTGAAAACAGTAAAAATTAATTAGCATAATTAAGGTAAAAACAGGTTTACCAGGGTTTAAACTAAAAATATAAGGTTTAAAAATGACCCAAAACTCTTATAATTATTATTGGATAGTAATATATATATCTTATCACATCCATTATTTTATAATAATCCATTTTTTATCCTTGTTTCATGTGAAAAACATTTGTGTCACTTTTTCTTTTTAAAAATTTCAAGTGTGTCCTCTCAACCACTTATAATAGGCTACCCCTTCTCCTCCATTATTCACACTTAAAAATACCTTATCTTTTTCCAATACCTACCCATATATCTTGTTTAATTCCTTATAAAAATAATGTATACCATAGTTTTATTAATAAACCTTTTTGGGAAGGCTTTAGGTATAAACCTAAAGGGGTTCTCTGGAGAAGAGGTTAAATTATTAACGTTCGTATTTGATTAATTTCTTCTTTAACCTCCTTAAAATATTATTAAACAATTAAAATATAATAAAAACACTATCTAATTTATACATATATGTTATTATGTTAATGTAATAATGTATATCCATCTACACTTCTATAAAATGGAAAATGAAATCGTTGATCTTGTGTATGGCGGACTACCGCCTCACGAACCGATGTAATTTGTTTCCCATAACCACCCTTCAAGTTTGGATATAATTATGTATTTAACATATTTATATGATATTTATGACATTATTATAATTTTTTAATTATTATAAAACATAAAACTTCTTACTTTCCATTTTTTGGGGGATACAATAATGTCTCTCAAGTGTACAGTGGACAGCCGCCACGTGAAGTGATATGATTCATTTTTTTCTTATAATTTACATGGAAGATATTAAGGATAAATTTAATGAATATATGTTGAATTTATGAAATAAAAAATCTTATTTAAATATAATATCACATATAACTTCTTACTTTCCAATCCATTAAAAAACAATAACATCCCCTATGCATACATGTAGACTACAACCTCCATGTAGCGATGTGAAATTTTTTTCATTTTATTTTTACATGGATGGTAATAGGGATGGATTTTCTATATATAAATTATATATATAACATATTAATTATTCTTTAAAGTTGAATTGATATTTATTTTCTTTTCATTCCATTATTTGATAAAATGGGAACAATGTTCATGTGTACGTACGACCTACAATCTCCATGAACAGTGTAATGACTTTTATATATTTAAATTTTATGGATTAAAATAAATAAAAATATAATGAATATATATGAAATTTATTTCATGTTTTAAATTCTGGATATGATTTAATCCTAATCAATATAAAATCATTGAAATTACTGAACTAAAACATACATGAAAAATGAAGCAATTATCACCTAAATGATAATTTTAACAAGAAATTATTCATAAATGGATTATTAAAGGCCACAAATAAATCATATATGGTTGATATATTTAGTTAATTTTATTTAATTTATATTTAATAATTATATATTAATTATAATGGATGTCCTAACATGAACAGTTGAAATCCAACCTGAGGTAAGGATTTCTCATCTCATTTTTACTTCTGTGATATGTTTGCATTATTTACCACTTAGTTATTTTTTATGGTGTATATAATTACACATTTATATGTTATATAATTAATAAATTTATATTTATTTTATTTAATTTTTCATTTGAATTTATTTATTTCATGGTTCTTATCATTTAGAAGTTATCAAAGTGGTAAAGGTTTAATTTACAATCTCATCGTTTATCAAGATTGTTTATGATAAAATTTATGATGATGAAATATTATGATATAAAACTAAATAAAATCATGAATTTTATTCTTATATGGTTATTCATGAACTTTTTAAGTAATATTACCATTTTAATCTCTTTTTAACTTAAAATCGTTGATTGAATTATTTTAATAAAATCCAACATTATTTATCTTTTTAGTCAAAAATAATTTTCTATTCTATGTCCATATTTTCTAGAAATGATTTAAAGAATGTTTTAAAATTCTAAAAAATATTTATTAAATAAATTTTTACCCATTATTTTAATTTTATTAAAAACATTAAAAGGTATCTTCCTGTCATTTTCCAAACAAGGTACATTTTGACTATTTACCAAAAAAATTGAAAGGATCGTTGTTTTAGAATAATCAGTTTGTATAGAATTTTCCACCATCATGAACACTAATTTATTTGAATATTCATTTAAAATTATAAAATTTTCTCTTCAGATAAATTTATTTTACTAATATTATAGAAATTTTTAGCTTTTAGAAGTTATTTTTAAAGTGAAAATGATATTTTTATAAATAAATTTTTTAATTTAATTTTTATGGTATTTATATTCATCAAAAAAACTTATTTTACTTATGATACACTAGGAATATGTTAAAATGATACCATCCTTATTATTTCTCTAGATGTTTCATGTTTAGTTTGAAAAAGGATTTTCCATTTTGATACCATTCATATTACTATAGATGGTTGATGATTATGTTTATTGATTGGAATAATTATTAACATGTGTATGATAGTTTTTCAATACAAATATTTATGTTGATTATGTTTTACCTATTTCATATGGAGGAATACATTAGACTTAATAAGTGGTGGGTGGGGACTATTATATCTCCTCACTGTATTGGTAGGTCTTATAAGATAAACTAGCTTGGGTTATTGGTTGAGACCTTACCCATTTATGAAATATTTCTTGTAATGGGACCTTGACGATATGGTTATGATATATTGGAATATGTATTCCCTCCTTATGAGCTTAGTTATTGATGTTTCATGTGATTATTTGATTAGTTATAATATCCATGGTTATGTTTTAAGCTCATTTTACTATTTTTATGGTATTATTTTATTATCATTTATTCCTACAATATTATGCTCAAGTTATTGGGGAATGCGTTTCAGTTATTTAGATTTCCATATTTATGATGATAAATTATTCATAATATCTTCCTCTGTATGCATACTCTTACTAAGAATCTCAGGTCACCCCTTATGTTTTATTTTCCATAGGATACCTAGAAGTGTTTCCTGATTGATATAACTAAAGAGGGTTATGTTATAGAAGATGAACAATTAGATTTATAAAAATTATTTTAGAATTAGATATGAAGTTTTAATTATTTAGAATGTTTTTTTAAAATATTTTTAGAATTTTTACTGAACATGTATATGTTAAAAAAGTTACTCTAGATAATATATGTTTTAGGAATTATATGTTGCAAGAAGTTTTTTTGAATAAAAAATGTTATTTTTTAATGATGACTTTGTCTTCAACTCCAAAAAAGGAATAGAGAACCTAGTATACATAAGAGTACATTTTAGAAGAGTCACATGGATTTATAAATAAAAAACATTCATCATGTATATGTAGTATTATGTTTTATAAGAGGTATAAGAATTGGAATAAGAAAAAAAATCACCCAATATTTGTAAGAGTAAATTATGGAAGTGGTACAAGAATCAGAAAAATAAAAAAACATTAACCTTGTATATTTAAGAGTCATCTAGAAGATATGTAAATGTAACATTATCATTGTAACTAAAAAAATAGTAAAGTATAGAATCATTTTGGGATGTGTAAAAGTGAATTTTGAGCTACATAAAGGTCATATGGTTAGTACATAAGTTTCATTTCCACTAAAAAGGGATGATATCTAAGATTCATTTTCATGACTCAAGGTATATATGTAAGAGTCATTTATAATGATCAAAGGTGTTGTGTAAGAGTCTTTTTTACTATAGAGGCGATATTTGAGGGCCATTTCCATTATTTTTTGAAGTTATGTGTCGACTCTAATGGAAGGATTCATTTTATACGGTGATATAAGATGCCACATCATGATTATGATATACATTATCAAAGGTAAAATATGACTTAAAATAGTAAAATCTAGATATTTCAAATAATATCTATATCCTTACATTTTATAAATTGTTTTTTAGTAATGAAACATACATAAATATTTTAAATCAATTACAATGGTAGAAAATTAATTAAAAATTACCTAAGATATCAGTTTTAAGGATATAATTTTCAAGGTATTTAATAGTTTGAAATTTTAATTCAAAATTAAAATATTCTAACTTAAAATAAAGGGATATTACTAAAATAACTAGTAAATAATTGTTCTTATCTAAAACAATAAGGAATAAAATGGATAGGGAATACATAATATTAAGAAAAATAAAGTAATATTGTATCAGGTTTGAATTCTTTTAAATATCCCAAATTTAGAAGATAAGTGTGATTATATTGAACTCCATTTAAGATAAATATTTGAAGTTTAGAGTTTATATGCATTCCAATAAATATATGGAAGTGAATAACTATGAATCATAGAGAAAAACCATTACTATTTTTTGTTATGTTTATAATTATAGTCTCTGTAAATTCAACATGCGTGTTGATATTATCTTTTTTATAAACCTCTTAGAAAGTAGTGAGGGGAAGATAGGAATATTCTATAGACCTTTGATGAGTAATGAGCTTATCATAAATATTTTAATCACAAACAAGTGAATTATTGATTATTAGGAATATCAGCACATCGTTGATATGTTATCCTTTGATATAGCCTAGTGAGGATAAAATAAGTAAAATATTTATGTCCATGCTTATTTATATTTTTATATTTGGTTTTGTATGTGTGTATTAATCATGAATGATTCAATGTGTCTTTGAAAACATTGGTACAAGTTCCAATAAACTTCAGTTAAGAATAAAAACTTGAATTCATCCTAATTTACCCCCCCCCCCCCCTCTTAGGGTGTATATTGGGACCTCTAGTTACAATAAGGTATGTTTTGAATATATATATATGTGTGTGTGTGTGTGTGAGTAGTTTTTTAAATTAATATAATTTGTTAAATTTATTTATGACATAGTTGTTCTATAACCATTGGATGTTGTGGGCTTAAATAGGTTATAAATCTAATGTGTTATTTTATAATTAGTCATAAAAATATAAGGTTATAATCTATTGGATTATAATGAAACTACATATTTTATTTAAATAATCTAGTATTAATAAATATAATATTATAAATAAAATAATTTCAATTTTTTTAAATTTTATTCATATATAAAAATTATTTGAAATGTTAGGACCATGAATAATATAAGTTATTTCATAATTATATTAATTAATGTGTTTTGATACTATTACCATGGAAATATTTAAGTGATTACCATATTTTTTATTATCTTTTAAATATTTAAAAGTTTTTCAAAATGTGTATATTTTGGTTTTTATGCATGTGTTTAATTTTATTTTCTTCGTGATAATTTTAAAAAAAATGTTATTATTTAGTGAAATAAGTCTAAAAAATCATGGAGTAAATTTTTTTTATTGAAAAATGTTATATTCTAAAATAGATATTAAATTTTATTTTTATTTGAGATGATTTTTTAAAATATTTTAAGTGTAGGAAAAGAAAGTTTTATAATTAAAGTTTCATTAGAATGTGATTAAATTGTTTTTTATTTCCTGTATGTGATGTTTTTGTTTTATGATATATATTGAATTGTGTTTTAAAAGTTTTTTAAATATAAATTTTGAGTACCATGGGTGTTTAGGCTCCCTTTTTTGGATGGAAAAATTTTAAGGTTTTTTTAATTTTAAAAACTCAATATTTGGGTTTTATTTTAGGTCTCACTTGAAGTGTAATTGGTATTAATAGAAGGAAAAATGTATTCGATGTATAAAATTTTTTTAACATATTTTTTTTAATTAGTCTTTAAACTAAAAATATGCCTTATTTACCAAATTATTAGTTAAAATTAATTTAAATTTAATTGGGAGGTTTTAAAATTTTCAATTGAATTAAGTTTTATATATTGAAATATTTAGTTAGGATGAGTTCAGTTTGAGTGAAATTATATTAAATTTATTATTTTAGGTTATTTGTATGATGGATGAAGTGTGTGAGATTTCTTAAACATCATAGGGATTTAAAAATCATAACTAAATATTGTAAAATGTGTATTATTCCTTGATATATTTTTTTGTTATTATTTGATTGAAATTTATTGAGAAATTTAAATTTGGCATATTGAGTTATTTAATATTCTTGAAATTCATCAATGTTAGTAAATAAATAAGTTACAGAATGTCTAAACCTCATTGAAATGTATTTAATAATGATAAATACATCCTTAATATGTGGTTTTTAGTGTTTAAAATGTCTTGTGGATTTTTATTTTTTAAATTATAGAAAACAGATATCATCTAAGAATTTATAGATGATGCCCAGACTACTGAGAAAAATGTTTAATTTGGCATAAAATCTTAAAGACCGTTATTCTTTAAAAAATCGAGTGACTTGGGAAATTCAATGTTAGTTTCATGGTATCCTAGAACTTTTAACTAGTCCATAGTGTTTAAATAAAAAATCAAACTTCAAATTACCATAACTTTTGATCTGAGTATTTGTTTTAGATTTCAAGATATCAAATCCAAGAAAACATAATGATATATACATACAAATAGTTGTTTTTTATAGTAGGATTTTTTAAGGTAAATAATGGTATATGGTACCTAAGAAAATTAATTTTAGGTCATGGAAGGATATTTTTCGTGTTCGTTAGAAAATTTTATGTATTAAATAAAACATAAATTTTTTTCATTATTATTTTTTCAACTTAGACTTGAGTTTACATATCATTAATGGAATATATTAACTAAATAATATTTAAAAGTTAATTTAAATTTCATAAATGAATTAGTTTCTAGAAATATAGGTTGTTTTTAGAACATGGTAATTTCATGAGTTTTATATAAATATTAAAAGAAATCGGAATGATGTAATTGGATTATTATTTTAATTCCCCATGGTATAATGGGAATTATTATCATTGGAATTTCATAAATTTAAACAATGTTTTAAAATGTTTTATGTATTATTATTTTTATAATATTGAACAAAATATTATATTTAAAATTTCATTGTACTATATGTATATTTTTAATATAAGTAGTGATTTCCATTTTAATTTAAAATATGTTTTTCAATAATGGTATTTTGGAGGACTTATAGGGGTAAAAGCGTTATAGTGGGGATAATTTTGTCACCCCACTTTTATTATTTTAAATATATTTTCATATTTTATAAATTTAGGATGAAATGTGTTAATTTTTTTGAAATTTTGTAATAAATTAAGGGTTGCATAATCTTTTTTTATGTTATAGAAACTATGAATTTAAATTATACAACATATGTGTATAATGATAGTGTGAAATGTATAGTCTGTTTCATAGTCATGAAACTATACATGTTGACCATGCATTCTTGAAAATTAAACCAATAATTTTTTATTTATAAACATCATGGGACATGGTATAATCAATTTATGGATTTATATAATAATATTATTTGGCTTTTATATGGTTATATGATTTATAAATTTTTTTGAATATTTTAGTATATATATATATATATATATATATTATATAAAATATAAAGTATAATGTATTATGGGTTATTATAATTTTAATATTTTTTAAAGTGTTATTGTTTTAAAAAAATTAAAGGTTACTATTAAATTGATGTGTGGGGGTGATATGTGTCATCCTATTATTAAATTATATATATTACCAAGTTATTATTATTTTTAAATAAATAATAATAAATGTAATTTCATAATGGTGTGATCCACCCAGATCGATGTGGTTGTTAATGTGACATCAAAATTACAATTTATAATTTCCTACTCGCTACTATATAGTGTAAAGTAGGGTTGATCCATGGTAATGGAGGTTGAGATGATCCTAGGGATTATTTGGACATATTCTACTAAAACTAAACTAAAATGATGAAAAATGGATGCGAATAGTGTGTGAAAATGATTAATGAATAGAGAGTGGATATAAAGACCCATACCTTTTATACATATTATTACATGAATTTTAAATATAAATATCAAATAAGTACAACCCTAAAGATTGTGAGGATAGTGTATTTAAAATACTAGGTTCATAATACATCAAAGTAAGAATAAAATGATAAATTTTATTTTATTAACTATAGTGAGATCTTAAGTCCTTTCAAGCTCTTAAACTGCATGGGATAACCTATGGAATATATGGAAAAAGGGGTGATATAAAATTCCCAATATATAAATTAACTAGATAAATAATCATAACATTTGAGTCAAAGGTGTAGAATGATATCATAAATGAGAAGGCACATGAGTAATCACATGGAAACATAATGTAAAGAACATGGTATTATATTCTCATGGAAACATATAAATATGGCAGTAACACAAAACATGATATAAACATGATTCAAGGCAAACTACCTAGATAATATCACATGGTGGAAAAATTCCCATAACAGATTAGGTTTACTCCCTAATCAAATACATAAAGCCTTGTGAGATTGAAGATTTACCCAATGTATTGGAGTACTATCTGGGAACACCCATCGTAACATGTTCATGATCTATTTGTGCTACATAAAGAAATAAATCATTATGTGTAACATAAGAGTTAACCATGTAATGAAAATGGGTTTTATAATCTTGCTTCATATCATAATCAATAGAAATTTTATAATGAAAGCATTTTAGAAATGAAAAAAAGGCATGTATTACCACATCAAAGTAATGGAGAGTGAGAAAAGTATATATTTAAGAGACATATATATATTATTCATAATCATTCCATAATATTAAAGGTTGTTGTTATTTATCAATATAAATAATTTTAAAAATATTAAAAAAACCTTCTTGAGGAAAATAACCTTTCCACATTGAAAATAACTTTTTCAAAATCTAAAATTCAATAAATATCATGTAAAACATTTTCTTTGAAAATTTCCATGTAATATTATATTTTAATCTTCAAGGAAAAAAATCATGATAGTAGAAAATATCATTCATTCCATACATGTTAAAACAAATATTCCTTTCATATTTATAATAAAAATCCATAAAGTACTTCGTTCAAAAAATGAAAATATTCATTTCTAAACCATTTTTTAAAAATTAAACAAGGTTAAATGACTTTAAAAATAATAAAAGAATATTAAAACATTTTTTTAAACACTCAAAGTAACCATGTACATAGAAGATAAAGGGTTTTCAACCGAAGAGATAAATAAAGTACCTAAGAGAGAAAATTGGTTATATTAATTGAAAATTTATTAAATAAATATAATATAATATAATTAAATTTTTTTATTATAAAATTATAAAATAATAACATTCAATGGAAATTTAACCATAAACAATCCTGATTAAAATGATATTGAAGCATTAGCCCATGTTGCTTTAGTAACTTTTGAATCATAACCCCCTTGAAATAAGTAAGTGAATTGTAACTAAAAATACCATGAATTATAAATTATTGATGATATAATATTTAAATTTTAATTATATACACCATATAAAATAAATTCAATGTATAAAAGAACTTGCGTCTCAAAGAAGCATGTTTTGAGAAAAAACCCTTAACTCGATCTATAATTGCCATGTGTGTTCCTTATTCTTCCTGAATAATAAACATATGATAATTATTTACTTGGGTAAGAAATTTTTTCAAGATTATTATTCCTTTTATTTTATTTTTTAACATGTCATATTCAATTTCATATCTAATTAATTTCATGTTAGATATTTTTACCATAATTGGTTCATATGTCCAAAATCACTTGGAAGGTTGAATAAGGTCAAATAGATTATTATTTCATCATAAATATAATTTTAATCATGAAATAATTATAATTTTTATAAATAAATTATACTTTAAAAACCATTCATGAAGTATTTTTCTAAAAAATGAACTATGTTACAATCATATAAATGATAAGACATGCGTATAGATGAGTAATGTTTCCATTTTTCAATGATCATGATAGAAAAAAGTAAAGTGTTGTTTTATCATTTATATACTAATTATTATATCATAAATATCACATTATTTCTTTAAATACACTTACATATACCTTCCATGTTATGTGTTAATAAAAACAAATCACATCGCTTCACGAGATGTTAGTCTGTCGTACACACAAATGACATTATCATTTATTAAATGGATGGTAAGGTAAGAAAGTATGTGATATATTTATTTTCAATAATGATTAATATTTCATGAATATAATATATAAAATTAAAATTAATCCTTATTACCTTTCATGTATAGGGTAAGTGAAAAATGAATCACATTGCTTCGTGAGGCGGCAGTCCTCTGTGCATATGAACGACGTTATTGTATTCCCTACAGAATGAAAAGTAAGAAGGTATATGTGATATTATAAATATTTAGGTATAATTATATAATAAATATCATATATAAAAATTATATATGTAACTATATCCAGATATGATAAGTGATGATGGAAAATGAATTACATTGGTTGTGAGGCGATAGTCTCCCGTACACACAATCAACGGTTTCATTTCCCATTTAAGGGAGGAGGATATGGTTGAAATTCATACCCTTAACATAAAAACATATTATTATATGTATTATATTAAAGTTATTATATTATCATTGTTTAAAAATAGTTGAATTATGTGGAATAAGAAATAAAATAAAACACTCAATTAAGGATGTCAGCTCTTCTTTAGAAAACTTCTTTAGGTTTCCACAAAAATCCTTACTAGGCTGGATTTTTTATCAAACAAAGGATTACAGGATGAGATAAGGTAATTAAAGAAGTTTTTTTGGTAGTTTTTTTCTGAACCAATTGGTATTGGAAGTGTGTGAATGAGAGGATAGGGGTGTCCTTTTATAAGTGTGGGAGAGAACACACTTGTAATTTCTCAAAATAAAAAATTATACCCATGTTTTTTACATGAAAAAAGGATAAAAATGGTCTATTTTTTAAAATTATAATATATAAGGTCTAAATATAACCATATAATGGGAATTATACATGTTTTGGTTCATTTTTAACACTTATCTTTTTAGTTTAACTCCTGATATACTCATTTTTTCCTTAACCGCAATAAATAATTTTTACTATTTTCACTATTAATTATGGTCAAAAATTAAGTTTACCCTCTTAGATAATATAAAATATAAATATTAAAAATATAGAATCAATTTTTCAAAATTAAACTTATATAAGTGGAAGAATATTATTTAAAATTAAACCGATAAACATGTCAAAAATAACAGTTTTTCAAAAAATTCATTTTTCTCAAGAAAAAAATGAAATTCTAATAACTATCTAAAAAATAATTATAATTAAATGAATATAAATTAATATTTATATATATATAATATATAAATTTAATTTAAATCATTCCTCATTAGGTTTTATTTAAATTAATTAAAATAGAGAAATAATATGCACTTTAAAACTGTTTTCATAAAAAATATTTTAATGTCTAACAATAAACTTAAACTAAAATCCTGTATAAAGATAATGTAAATGTAATTAATTAGATTAAATATAACTAAATAATACTTCTGTTAATTTTAAATCAATTTAAAATAAAAATGGAACTTTTAAATCACTTAATTTATTGAAAAAATGACTATTGTATAAAAAACTGTATTCTAACTATTCATTGAAAAAGTAATATTTTCTGGAAAATACAAAAAATTCACCATGAGTTAATATAGATATTATAATTTAAAAAAATAATTCAGTTTTATCAAATGCATTTTCTCAAAGTAGAAAATTATCAATTATATTTTTTTCTTACCAAAAGCATTAAAAATCTTTTTTTAAAGAAAATTTATTCTTGATTAATAAAATAACATTGCTTAAAATTGAGTGACTAGTTATTTACCATTTATAAATAAGTCTATATTGAGTAGTGTGACATCTCAGCCCAATATACCACTAAACTAGTAGCTGGAATGGTGGCCACATAACCTCAAGCACATCTCCCCATACACTAGAGGATACCGACTAGCATTGAGGGTGTAAAGGTAGTTCAATGGGGAGACTATACCCTCATGCTCAGAGTGTACATTGGTAAAAAATATTAAAACTCATATATAAGCGGAAGTAGTATAAAGAAATAATTAAACAATGAAATACATAAGCAATATCAATTGAAAATAAAATATGGCCAATTCCAGTTCATATGATGCATGCATGCCAAATGATAATGCATAACTAAAATCAACAAACAATACAGCATGCTTTACATTTCAGTAAAAAAATAATAAATGAAAAAAACTTCAATTTTGATCTCCAGGAGCATCCTGAGCTCCATCTTAGTCCATTGGTCCCAACCTCCGGGTATAAGCAATACAGCACACGCAAGGTCCAAATCCCTACAAACAAGTATGTCTACTCGGGAACCAATGGTACCTGAGTAGGGTGTGAGATATAAATCTCAATAGGTTAGTACCCACAGTGTCAAGCCCAATACAACCTATGTTATGAAAATCTAGTAGTGTTAAAGTAGTTATATATAAAAATTAAGTAAGTACTCAAAAGTAATCATCCTATAAAGTACAGGCTTACTCATATATTCAAATACATTTAATCAATTTCATTTAAGTGAGAGGTATCTAATTTAATATTCAGACATGTTTTATTTTACCAAGTTCAAGTGAGGTTTCAACTCATTAATTAAACAAGTATCTAGACCCAGTATGTATCCTGATGTCCACTGTAGTGATATAATCAACATACCTAACCAGGTTATCTATAAAGAATAAACAAGACTGAATCCAATCTTGTGCTTTATCTTGGAAGATGCATCCCTTTATTCATTTCATTCACTAATATATTTAGAACCTTATTCCATCCTTGAAATTCCTATGTTTTAATTCAAGTATAACTAGAGGTATAATTTCAACCAACACCCTATAAGCCTGTCCCTGGAAAATCTCTCAGGAACATAGTATCGCTTTAGGTGAGGTATAAAGTCCATGTCTTTTGAGTCCTTCCTTTGGGGTCTTATATAGAAACCTCAAGTATCACCCATGACATATATCATTGTCCTTTAAGTCTTTCTATGGAAGTCCTCATATAAATGGATTTATATATCACTTGGCATATAAGTCAAAATTCTCTATAAGTTTGTCCACGAAATTATAACATGAATCTATATATCACTCTTCATATAAGTTAAAATACTCTATGATTCTATCCATGGAATTCTAATATGAATCCATGTATCACTAGGAATATAAGTCAAACCTAAAGAGTCTGTCCATATAATCCTTCAATTGGATCCATGTATCACCCATGACTTAATTGTATTTAACCATTGAGTTTATCCATGGAATCTCTCTATGGATCCATGTATCACCCAAGGTATAAAGGTCGATAGTCACATGAGTCTATACATGACATTCTAATATGAATTATTGTATCACCCAAGACTAATTATCATTTACTAGTTTAATTTCATTCAAACAATTCATATAACATGCCAAGGTCAAAACCAAGAGCATCCTTAAACATATTCACCTCAAAGGGGTGATTCAAGCATTTTCCAACCTTATAAGGCTTGGCCTTCTATTTAATCATGTGGGAAAAACATTTAATAACATCAAAGGGATATGAATTAACATACCATATATCAACACCAATAGTAATACATATATAAATCTCAAATCACAACTAATTATCATATAACATCTATCACTTCTTTTTTGTTTGAAGGCAGTGCATCTCTGTTGGAGGAATTTTATTATAAAAACATAAATTTGTTTCTCCAATAAATAATTTATCTCAAATAAGAAATTCATTATATAATTTAAATTCAACTTATCAATAAGCATTAAATAAGAAACTGATGAATTCCTAAACCAAAGGGTAGGTTAGGTACCCTACCTCAAAAGAATACCAAGCCAACTTTCATCACATGATGCTTTCTAACTCGAATTTGTTGTCCAATAACACACACATACATCCATTTATATATATATATATATATATATCATTAACCTAATGCACGTATTCCCCATTCCATGATGGAACACATATGAGGAAGATATATATATAAACATACCTAAGTACATGCATGTGCTCTTCCCAAAATTGATCAAACCCCACTAAAAAAATTCACATAACCCATAAACACCTTAAGACTCTCAAACAAAAGGTTAGAAAACCAACAACACATATAAACCCTTACCTCGGATAGTGGAAGAGAACCAAAACAACCTGAACCACTCTAACTTTGGTGGCAGTTGCCGGAACATGGACCCATGAATCTTGAGGAGGCCTTTTCACACCTTGAAACCAGAAAAAAAACAAAAAACTATGATTAAACCCAACTCTAGGGTTTTGGAAGAATATTCCAAGGTGATGGGGAGACCTCTAATTGGCCGGAAATAGGGAGTAGAAGGGAGATAAGGATTCGCCTTGATGATCCAACCATGTTTCATCAATAAATCTAGAGAAATCATCCAAAGAGGTGGAGGCTGTGAGGAGGGGGCATCGTGTATCGAAGGGGATCCCAGGGGGTAGCATCGTGTGACCCAGATAAGGGAAAAAAGAACCCCCTTTACCCCTCTTAAATTTTATTAAAATTATTTCATTTTTTTAACTACATCTCGGAGTATGATTTAGGTTTCACGGTTTAATAGATCGTGCACCACCCATGCACCCCTTTACTAGGAACCAAGTCACCCCACATGGCTTGGCCTGCACAGTTTAGAAACTATGAGCCAACCGTGTGATGAACAATGTTCAGGTACTTCCTGATCCACTAACCATGTGATCTAGGTTCATGGTTTATAAAACCATGCACGGACCAGGTGACAGCCTCTGTCCACCTAAGAATAAGTTTCACGACTACCTATTATGGGCTGCATGGTTTGAGACAAATAATGTGCCCTCTACAGGTCCTTAAAAACAATCCTTTCCCTGTCTGACAGTCCTGAAACTCTTCAATCCACTTGGGAAAGTTATTAGGCCTTCTCCCCATTCCAAAAGCATCACTTTGAATCATTCCAACTCTCATAATTAAGTTTCGAAATTCCATTTTTAAAATGACTCATCTAGTAATCACCAAAATTCAAATTCCCATGGAATTTTGTATGGTTCAAAAACATAGGTTCTTACAACCTCCACACCTTAGAACTTATCATCCCCGATAAGACTTGAGGAAAACAAAAAAGACCTCACCCAACCTACAAGGGTCATTAAGCTTCATTCAAACGGTCATGTCACATCTCTAAATGCCCAACACACCTCAAGGTAACTCTTAAGCACATGGCACTGAAGCTATAAAACTTGAGAAAACACTCAATTTACAATTGAAACATCAAAGTGGCTCTTACCTGAGCCTTCTTAACCAAATACACTATCACATCATCATATTTTTAAGTATCTAGCCAAAGGTGCTCCCCACTTTAGGCTTTAACATTAGAAAGAGGCCAATTCCCAATCAGGGATTTTCACCACCACTGGAATTACCTTTCTAAACACGCCCCTAAGTGTTTTACAGCAAAAAATTCTAATAAATCTCACACATGAATTTTTGTGATTTGTAAATACCAACCAACAACTTGTTCATTTAAATCTATTGTGCCTCAGCACAAAAGAAGGCATAGACCAATTTTATCCCACTGTAAACACTACCCTTAAATAATTACATATAAGCCCTATAACATGTCTAGGATAACCTTAGATCCAACCCACTAGAGTCCATGGAACTATAACTATGTATTCCATACCCCATACTACAATTGATAGGTTGGTATAAAGCCAAAACGTCCACATAAGAACATTGAATGAGCCTAGAGCAGCATTCGCCCAGCGGTAAAGTCAAAAGAAACAGCAGGTGTCCAAAAGTCCATCCAAGGAATTCCTAAACGGGAACCCAAGAATCACTTAGGAAAAACCAAATCTCAATAAAAAACCATTTGTTAGGCATATAACATAGAAAGAGATCTCAAAAAATCCCTACATATTTAAAATATTAGCACGGCATAAGACCGACGTTCTCTTAGTGCATCATGGATAACGGCATGATAGGGTACATACTCATCACTAAGAAGAAATACTAAGAGTATCTCAAGGATTACCAGAACAGTGATTGAACCATTACCGATCAACCTATTGAAAGAAGTCCGGCTTCACCCGCCTACACATCGCCACTTAACCGATCATAATGCCTTTACCCTAAGGCATTTCCACGATCGTTCAAACATAACCACTAAAGTCCATCCATGACCAACGATGTTCTTAAGGGTTTCACCCATAGTCAACCCCATCAATGTCATGCTACCAAGAAAGCACCAACCCGATTCAAAACTTGCCAGCCTCAAAGGCATTCGAAATAGAAGTAACCATGTCAACGTATTCCTTAATTGTGTTCCTTCTACTCAGAAGGACACATTTACCAGAACTTACACAATGATCCCCAGCATTGGAGTGTCCTAATCTTAAATAGAAGGGATAGAAAAACTATTCACTCACAAGGCACTAGATCAGATTCACTTTAAATGCACATGGTACGTTCCACAAACCATGATCACCATGTAAGATCTTTTGGTATGAAAACCGAAAACAAACTGACCGGCATGTCAGAACACCCAAGTCCTGAAAAATCCTCTTGAACAATGGGATGCACTTGATTCTCAAACACTAAGGTCACTCTACTCCAGATATGACTAATGAACATACACAACAACTCAAATCTCATGATTTAACTGAACTCAAATGGCTTATTTTAATATTTAACACTCGATGGGTACCACATATGTCAACACATACCACCCCAAGTTTCTAAGAGTAAATGGCACATCCTGAGTACTATATATAGGTTGTATTCCCTATTAAATCAAGTATCACATGGATTATACAAAAACTAGCTTAAAATAAAATCATCCTAAACATCCATTTACTTAGATGATGACATACTGATTCATCCATATTTAAAGAAAATAGAGGTTCACATGGCCTGCTAAGTAGCTGACCATGACTGTGACATGTCTAACCTACTAAATAGAGCATTCCTCAATGCTCACTCCCATATAAAGGGTCAATATGCAATGACCACCCATATGAACAAGGGTTTCCTTTTAAAAACCAAACATCCTACTTGGGACAACAGCACTAAACGACACCAAACATTAGAAATGTTATAGCGGAAAGCAAGTCATCAAGCTTTAAGGGTGATAACTACCACAGGCTAGCCCCTTAAGAAGCATAAACTTCAATACTACCTCTTGGTCATGAAAAATAGATTTCACTAGGCTAAATATCCTTTTTTTATTTAATCCAAATCTAAAAGAAATAGCCTATGGATAAATGCTCGTGTCTCTGTTCCAAGTCATACCACTAGAAACATTTAAACTACCCTTACACGGGAGTCTAAACAAAGGACACCACTTCAGGTTCCAATTTAAAGTCATTTCATTAATTCACATCAACCTTTAATATTTGAAAGGATTTTAACAAAACCCCAGTTACCATTTTATAAAACAAGGCACTTGGAATACACTTTAGTTAACAGCTCAAAGAAAAAATAGTAGTCTCGTCAAATTCCTTTTTAAACATTTCACAATTATTGAAATTTTGTTAGAAATAGGTAATTTAGTATATAAATTCCTTTTTAACTGATTAGGTGACCTTTGAGGGTCCCATTAAACCAACCTGGATTCTTCAAAAAACAACCCATTAATAGTTGTTTAACCATAGAAAGCATAAGCACCATAATGATTTATCTTATAAAGGCATCCCCAACTGACCTACTTTGGTCCAGTTGAGCATTTTAAAAGCTAACCAACCATTCAAGTTCAAAAATTAACAGATTTCATAATCATAACCATTCTTAAATATAACATGGTTATATAAAGACTCAATCATATGGGTAGCCATATACCAATCCATAAGGTTCACATACACCTTACGGTTGGCATGTGGATCCCATTAACTGAAATCATTCCACTTTAACATTTAACTTTAGCATCCCTTTTTCATTTTGAAAAAAGTATATAAACTTTTATAAAGGTCTAAAGATGGTTTGAGTATATGGGTTACCCTTTTTCCAAATCATAAGGTACCCATACACCTTACACTTGAAAACTTTCTCCTACCTAAACCTCAACCAATAAATTTCCTGCATATTTAACCATTTTCATATCAAAACTAGCATGCTACAATAAGAGAAAATGAATGTAATATATCATCTAATCATGTTACACCACAATAAAGACATGATAAATAAATAGTTATGCTAAAATATTACCTCAATAGGTACAAAACAAAGCATGGAATCACTCAAGGAACACAATCATACTTAGCAGGAAGCCTACTAATGCTGCTATATGGCATGGAATATGCATGGAATGTGAATTTATAAGTGTAAAATATGATGCATGTCATGTCACTTCCTTTCCATTTTATCCAAGTACAATTTAACCATAAATTTCATAAATCAATAAACCATGAAAAATACATTATTCACCAAAGGTTAAATCACATCAATAGTATAAACAAAAATTCCTAGACCTGGCCACTTGGTCATTTCCCATACATGGGGTGATCAATTCCAAGAACAGATATCTACCAAGCACCTACAAATTTCTAGTCTCTTATCTAATAGCCCAAAATATAAAGACAAAGGAAAAAACACCTATGATACCATTGTGTAACATCTCATCCCGACTTACAACTAAATAGGTAGCCGAACCGGTCACCACATAACCTTAAGCGTGTCTCCTCATACATTAGAGGCTTCCAACTAGCAGTGATGGTGTAAAGGTAGTTCAGTGGGGAGAATGTGCCCTCATACTCAGAGTGCACAGTGGTAAATAGGTAGTAAAACTCAGATATCAGTGGAAGTAATATAAAGAAATAATTAAATAGTAAAAGACAGATGCAATATCAACTAAAAACAGAATATGGCCAACCCCAGTTCATACAATTCATGCATACTAAATAATGATGCATAATTAAAAGTAGTAAACAATATATAATTCTTTACATTTCAATACAAAAATAATAAGTGACCACAAATCCCCAAGGGTGATCTCCACGAGCATCCCGATCTCTAACTCAGTCCTTTTCTCCCAATCTCTAGGTACAAGAAATACAGCACATGAAAGGTATAAATCCCTAAAAACAAGTATGTTTACTCGGGTACCAATGGTATATGAGCTGGGTGTGATATATAAATCTCAGTAGGCTATCACCCATAGTGTCAAGATCAATCCAACCTATGATATGAAAATATAGTAGTGTGCAAGAAGTTATATATTAAAAGTAAGTACTCAAAAGTAAAAATCCTATAAAGTGTAATCTTCCTCATATACTAAAATATATTTAATCAATTCCATTTAAGTGAGAGGTCTCTGATTTAACATTCAGTCCTATTTCATTTTACTAAGTTCAAATGAGGTTTCAAATCTTTAATTAAACAAGTCTTGAGACCCAATGCATAGATCAATGTCCCCTGTAAGGATATAATCAAGATGCCTAACCAGGCCATCTATAAAGGATAATCAAAACCGAATACAAGCTTGTGCTTTGGCATAGTAGGCACGTCCCTTGATTAATTTCATTCACTAATCAATTTAGAACATGAGTCCATCCTAAACATTCCTAAGTTGAAATTCAAGTATCACATAAGGTATAATATCAACCAACACCCTATAAGCTCATCCTTAGAGAACCTCTTAGGAACCCGGTATCTCTCTAACTGAGGTATAGAGTCCATGTCATCTGAGTCCATCATTGGTGGTCCTATATGAAAACCCCAAGTATCACCCATGAAATATATTGTTTCCCTTGAGTCCTTCTATAGCATCCCACATATAATTGGATCCATGTATCACTCGGTATATAAGTAAAAAGCTTATATGTGTCCGTCTATAGCATTTTAACATGAATCCATGTATCACTCAGTATATAAGTCAAAATCCTTTATGTGTTTGTCCATGGAATTCTAATATGAATCCATGTATCACTCAGAATATAAGTCAAACCTCAAGATTCCATCCATGTAATCCTTCAATTGGATCCATGTATCACCCATGACTTAATTTTATTTAACCATTCAATCCATCCATGGAATATCTCTATGGATCTATGTTTCACCCAAGGTATAAGTTCGATAGTCACACGATTCCATCCATGACATTCCAATATGAACTCATGTATCATAAAAGGCTAATTATCATTTAACTAGATCAATTTAATTAAAATAATTCATATAACATACCAAGGTCAAAACTAAGAGCATCCTTAAACATACTCACCTAAAAGGGGTGATTCAAGCATCGTCCAACCTCATAAAAATTGGCCTTCTATTTACTCAAATGGGAAAAACATTTAATAACATCAAAGGAATGTTAATTAACATACCATATATCAACACTAATAGGAAGGCATATGGAAATCTCAATCCATAACTAATAATGATATAACAGTTATAAATACTTTTTGGTTTGAAGGTAATGCATCTTTTTTGGAGGGGTTTTATTATAGAAACATGACTTTGTTTCTCAAACAAATCATTTATCTAAAATAAGAAGTTCATTAAAAAAATTCAGTTCAACTAATCAAGAAGCATTAAATAACCAACTAATTCATTCTTAAACCAAAGGGTAGGTTAGGGACCTTACCTCAAAAGAATACCAAACCAAATTTTATCACATGATGCTTTCAAACTCGAAGTTGTTGTCCAATAACACGCACATACATCCATATATATATATATATATATACTTAACCCAATCCACGTATTCCCTAATTCATGAGGGAACACATACATGGAAGATATATATATATATATATACATATACATACATACCTGAGTACATGCTTGATTTTCTCCCAAGATTTATCAGAACCCACTACAAATAATTCTCAGAATCTATAAACACCTTAATACTCTCAAAAAGAAGGTGAAAAAACCAACAATGGGTATAAAACCTTACCTCAGATGGCAATGGAAAACCAAAACAACCCAAACCACTTCTCCTTTAGTGACGGTTTTCAGAACACGAACCCATGAGTCCTAAGGAGGCCTTTTTACACCCAAAAACTAGAATAACAACAAAAAAATGGATTAAACCCAACCATGGGGTTTCAACTGAATGGTCTAGGGAAATGGGGAGACCTCAAATAGACTATAAATAAAGAGGATAGGGGAGAAAAATACTCACCATGAAGATCCTACCATGTTTCCTCAAGAAATCTAGAGAAATTTCCACAAGAGGAGGTCATGAGGAGGGGCGTTGCGTGTTGAAGGGAAGCCTAAGGGGGGGAAGCGTCTTGTAACTCAAGTAAGGGGAAGAAGAAATCATTTTTCCCCTATTAAATAAAATTTAAATTCTATTAAAATTATTCATTTTTTTAAATCGAGTCTCAGTACACATTTTAGGCCACAAGATTTAACAGACTGTGCACAACCTGTGTGTCCTTTTACTAGGTACCAAGGCACACCGTATGTCTTGGCCCACATGGTTTAGAAACCTTATGCCAAACGTGTGATGAAAAGTGTTTAGGTACTTCTTGAAACACTAACCATGTGTGCTAGGTTCACAGTTTATAAAAACATGTACAACCAATGTGAAATCCTCTATCAACTTAAAAATAAACTACACAGTTGCCTATTATGGGCTGCATAGTTTCAAACAAACCATGCACCCTCTACAGGTCCTTAGAAACATGTCTTCCTTGTTATGTCTTTCCTAAAACTCATAAATCCACCCGGGAAAGTTATTTATCCTTCACCCAAGTCCAAAAACATCACTTTTAATCATTTCAACTCTCATAATCAAGTTCTAAAGTACTATTTTAAAAAAGACTCTTCTAGTAATCACCAAAACTCAAATTTCCATATAATTTCATCTCCTTCAAAAACACGGGTTCTTACAAGTATAACCTTTATATACAATTGATAAAGTATTTAATCATATTTATACCTAATAATTTAACAACTAGGTTATAGTGATCATATTTAAATAGTAATATTTTAATAATATGTTGTGGTTTCTTTAAACTTAGTGTTTTATGTTTAATATGATACCAGACATGGTGATATTTTAAAATATCAGTGTGTTAAATTATTCCCACCATAAATAAATTACTTCCTCTCAATTTTAACATGTTATTAATAATCAAGGGTTGACATTTTAAAATTTATTTGTGGAAAAACTCACATCATAAAAATGGATAATAAAACATTTTCTCAAAAAGAGGGAAAGGGAAATACAAAATTCATTAAATAACTAGGTTTCTAATTTGGAGAACTTTGGTGGAAAGTGAAGATAATTACATGGATGAAAAGTGTAAATAACTATGGATAGTAGTAGAGATCATTGATCATAATAAAATGAATGATCAGAAGAAATTTGACGTCTAAAAAACCATAAATCTGTGATAAATTAAAAGGCTATTAATTCATCGAATATGAAGGAAATAAGATAACATTTTTATTTCAAGATCATTTTCCTGGATTTTAGGTATTATTTTACAATTATGATAGAAAACATTAAAAAATATACTTACCTGATATATTTTTATTTCATACCCTTAATTTCATCCTTTGGTTGTGCTTTGATCACTTTCAACTTCACCTGTTACTCTGATGAAGGAATATCCAAAATGATTTTTTTTATACCGGAAGCACTAAAATAAACTTTTAACAAATCATAATATCCATAAAAGAGTATAAAGAAATTACTCCTATCTTCATTAAAACTAAAATGGTTAGAACAAAGTAATATAATACCCAAAATGAATATTAATATATTAATCTCTTAAATTCATCAATGAAAATAAAGGTTTAACATATACCATTCCATAAATAATTAACCCTATATCCTAAATAACCTCACTAACCTCAACATGAAATAAGTTTTTAACCTTAAAGGTTATCTCATACCCTTTAACTTATATCTCCAAATACATAATAGTATTCTTCAAAAATAACCCTTTTTGTTAAACCTAAAGGTTATATACATCTCAAACTAATAAAACATTTTCAAAAATATGGTGAGCATCCTCAAAATAAAATTAATAATAAAAACATTTTTTACCACTAATTTCATCTATACAACTTATTTTTTCCACAAAATCAAATAATATTAATTGACTATAATTACCTCAACATAAAATAAATATAAAATATTATATTTTCCTCAATCATGTCTCTTTATATAAAATATTACCTTCCCATTAAATCAAATTTCTAGTTCATTATTACCATTCAACATATTATTTAAAATCTATAAATAAAAACTATTATAGAACAATACTTAGAAGTTTCATGACTCTTGTAACTAGAATACCATTGATAAATAATACTCCAACAAAATGATTCTTGAGTTCCAACACATAATCACTAAAATCATTATACTTTAACAGTTTTCAAAACATAATCCCTCAGGAATTAATAATTGGATTATAGAATTGAATCATATAATAACCAAGTTCCCCACATTTATGAAATTGAATAATTAGTGTTTCCTTATGTTGAACTTTATTTGACTACATCTTATTAATAGGACTCATAAATTTTCTTCAATAATTATTTTCTTTGTTCCCTCTTTTTACACAATTGAAGAATAATCTAGTTCCTTTAATGAATTTCCCATCATTCCACTTCCATCATTTTTACATTTTAAATTTTTAATCTTCTTTTCTATTATATATTTCACATTTGAACTTCCATGAGATGCCACTCTTCTATTATTTGATGGGTTTGGAAATTCAATTATGAATCTGTTGATCATAATTCAAGATAAATAATTTAGAATAATCCAAAGATTTCTAACTTCCATTCCCATTAGGTTAGGCATCTCATTAAGGAAATAATTACATTTCCATCACATTGGTTATTAGCATTCTTTATCTAATTTCCCACTATTAATTAAAAAGATTAAAAGAAACAAGATGAGAATTCATGGCACACTATCAGTAAGGTCTATGGCTTCGAACTGTTCCTTTCTCAATCAGATCAATGGCTCGGGGCAGGGGAACTAGGTTTGGTGGCATCCTCTACACAGTGGACTGAAACTTAACATGGATGGGTCCTTTTTAGGGGGGGAGATGCGGGGAGCAGGTGTAATCAGGAACCATGAGGGGGCTGTTATTGTAGCCTTTTTGGACTTCTATGGCAGGGGCGATGCACTTCAGGCGGAGGCGCAGGCGATGGCTACCATCTTGGAGATGTGTAATTGGAGATAAATAATGCTCAACGCGGTGGAAACAGATTCATTCATCCTATATAAAGCACTATTTGTCTCAGGACTGTCTCCATAGAAAATTGAGTACATCATCAGGAAGTGAAAACAACTCTTGGGAAATCACATCGAGGTCACTCACACATGGTGAGTGGGGAATAGGGTCGCAGACTTCTTGGCGTTCATGGCTTTACTGAATCAAATTATGTCATTTTTCACTAGTTTAGGGTCCTTCCCTCAGGAGGGCCTCAAACATGTGGTTAACGATGCTCTTGGCCTGCATTTTTTCAGACCCCCGTGATAATTTTGTTCTTTTCTTCTCCAAAATTAATAAAAATGGTTACTTTCAGTCAGTATGTTATCCATGGTAATGATTCCTATTAGGTTTCATAACCAAACAATTCATTCAATTCCTTCATAATGTTTTATAAAGAGTTTGTTAATTTCAAAAGCATATCTCCTAAGAGTATCAAACCATGTGTGTATTAAGTCCCTTTTCATGTAATATTTAATGTTCAAGTCAAAAACAACACACCTTTTATAAGTTTTTATGCCTAGATACATCTATGCAAGAACCACGTCTACTTGTAGTATCCAGAAATGGATGTAATTTCTTAGAAACCACTTGCTTTATACTTCACCAAGATTCCTGGATATTATTCAATATTTATTATTATCCTTAGAATCATCACTAGGGTTCTAAATAAAGTTTTAACATCCTAGTTCCAAAGTTTAACTAAACCTTTTCTCTAATACCAACTATAGTAACCCATTCCTTATACACATATTATTACATGATTTTTAAACTAAAATATCCAACAATTATAACCCCAAAGATCATAAGGCCTCGTGTATTTAAAAGACATGGTTCATAATACATCAAATTGAGACTAAAATAAATTTTTTGTATTTTATTCACCATAGTGGATCCTAAATCCTTTCTAGATCCTAAAATGCATGGAATAACCTAGGGAATACATAGGAAAAAGGAGTGAACTAAAAACCCAGTAAGGAAATAAATAAGATAAGGAAGCATAGTATTCGAGACAAAGGTATAACAGTATATCATAAAAGAACAGGGACATGTAATCACATGGAAACATAACTTAATGAACATGGTTTTATAAAATCATAGAAACATAGTCAATGTGGTAGAAACAAAAAATATGACATAAATATGAGCCAAGACTAGCTTCATAGTCAATATCACAAGGTTAAAATGTCCAATAACATATTATGTTTACTCTCCAATCTTATACATGATGCCTCATGAGGGTAAAGCTTTACCTAATACATTAGAGTGTTATCTAGGTTTACCTATCATAACATGTTTATGATCTATGTGTTCCACATAAAGGAAATAAAAAATAATTAATAACATAAGAATTATCCATGGAAATAAAATGGGTTGCATAATCTTTCTTCATATCATAATCAAAGAAAATTTCATAATTAAGGCATTTGAGGAATGATCATAAGGAATGTATTACCCTCTCAAAGTAAGGGAGAGTGAGGAAGGTATATATTTAAGAGACATATATATATTATTTATAATCATTACATGAAATTAAATTTTTTTGTATTTTATGAATATAAATACTTTTCAAATTACATTCTTCATGAAAATAACATTTCTACTTTAAAAATAATTTTTTAGAAAATAAAAAATCATAAAAAAAATTCAAATTCTTTTCTTTGAAAATAACCTTGGAAAATTTTAAAGTAATATTCAAGGAAAATAATTTTCATGACAATTGAAAATACCATTCATTCCATGCATGTTAAAACAAATATTTGTTTCTCATTTCCTATTAAAAGTCAAGAAGTACCTCATTTGGAAAAATACAAGAAGATTCCATTTTTAAAACATTTTTTAAAAAGTTAAAAAGCGTAAAAATGAATTTAAAAAATAATATATGAGTATTAGAATATTTTATTAAAACTTTAATTAAATCATGTACATGAAAGAGAAAGCATTTTTGACTGAAGAGAGAAATAAAGTTGATTTTACTTAACAACATTTTCTCAATCATCTTAAATACCTAAGAGAGGAAAATGGTATTATTACATAAAAAATTCATAAATATAACAAATTTTTTAAAGACCTATAAATTTCAAGGAAAATTTTTTCTTAAATAATTTGGAATTTTATGAGTTTGTGGATTCTGGTGGCACCTGATTCTGAGGCCCGGTGTGCACAGAATCAATTTCCAAAGTTTTGTTTGGGTACGTTCAGTAAATGTATGTGCGGGTTTTTCTATCTTTTGAACTGGTGCTCAGAATTGAAATCTGAAGACACTGATGAACTCACAGCGCCGGTATTCTCTTAAGGGGACCTTTACTACTGTTGCATTTTATGCGGGTTGAAAGTTAATTTTTGGGGTTTAATAAAAAAGTTAAATATAATTTGTTGAGAACAATTTTATTTATCCTGGTAGTATAATCCTACATGGGGAAGTTATTGGTGGGTCCCACACCCACATAACTTCCCATGTGTTGATATTTGTGAGGTGGGGTCTACACAAGACCCAACCTTTCATCTCCCCATAACCTCCCTTTAACCCCCTTTTGACTCACCTTTATTTAATTCTTTGACAACCCCCTTAATTAAGATATCTCTTCACCTCCCTCTCTCTCCCTTTATTATTTGCCAACACATTTTAATTAATGAATTCAACCTTTTCAATTAATTAATTAAGTTATTTGAATTTTGAATTACATGTGTGAATAAAAATAATAGATTTAGCTATTATTTTATTTTGGGGCATTCGTTGTGTTGTGAGGATTTGTGAGAGAGCTTTGGAGAAATAGAGAAGGGTGTTCTTCTCTCAATGAAGAACACCATCCTTCCAACGAAGAACTGTCGAGGAACGTCAATCGTCGCCTTCAATCTTCGGCCAAACCAAAGGAGAAGGAGCCGCCCGCGAGGAACGCCGATGACGCGCCATCCTCATCCCTTCTTCCCCAACGTCAATGAGTTGACTCCATCTCCTCGTAATGTCGTCTTCCGCGACGCTCAACTACCGTGAACCATAACTCCAGGTAGGGGTTTGTTCATTTTGAAGTGCTTATATCGTACCCCATTCTTCATTGGAAATCATTGTTTATTTTCGGCCAACTGCTACCACCTAACGCGGAGGGTGCGGGCCGAACTCACACTGCCCGACGACCCTCCGTAGTCTCTTTTTGATTGCGGTGGAGATCATGATAGGAAGGTGGCGACGAACGGAAGCGGCGGTCGTGCGCCGGCCGCATGCGGAATAACCACGGCCCGCAACCATGGGCTGCTCAGCCGACGAAGAACCACCCAGCTAAAGCCGGCCGGGCCAAAGGAGGACCACGGCGCCACAAGGGGCGCAGCACTGAGGAAGATCACGGCCCGCATTCCACAGGCCACTCAGTGGGCAAACCGGTCGGCAGGCGGCCGGCCGGGCTGAGCAGAACCACGGCGCCAGGAGGGTGCCGCGCTGGAGAGACCACAGCCCGCCCGAGCGGGCTGCTTGCACCAAGAAGTCCAGCCTTTTAGGGAGGGCGGTTCCGCTTGGCGCCGCCGGGGGACCCCCCCCCCCCCCCCCCCCACCCCCTGGACCGCTCGACCCCCCTCGGGCTGAGCCACGGCCGGGCCGCACCGTGCCGTGCCAGGCCATGTCGCACCCCATCGTGTCGGGCCACGCCCCCTCGGGCCGGGCCATGTCCCTTTGGGTCGGGCTGTGCATTTCATTGGGCTAGTCCAACCCCCTGCTAGGTGGGACCTGCCAAAACTGGGTTGACCAGACCCGTCAGCCCATTGGGCTTAATGGGTCGGGCCCGTTTTCACTTAAGGGTGAATAACTTGAAGATCGCGCGCCCGATAGACGTGCCCACTGCGGCACTTGGACCCTCATGATGTGGCGGTCATTTTGTGATACTCTATGTGGTTTTTGGAAAACTTTGGAAAATTTTCAGATTTGGAACAAGCGTATTTCCAACCAGGCCCCTGGAACGGAAAATCCTATATCTTTCAGACTGGGCGTCCGATTAACGTGTCATCTGTCACGTTGGGTTCCTTTTGACGAGACAAAACTTTGGGATAAATCAACTCTAGACTTTGTGATAGTTGATGTATCGACCCCTTGGCTCAAGGAGCGGACCCGCCCGGAATCGAGCGTGCTATGTGCGGGAACCCTAGAGCTGGTTACGACTGCAACAACTACCGTACTGGAATCCTAAGTGGGTTCGACGATGATGGAAAATGTAATGGAATCCTCCGTGGGTTCGGTGACGATGACTACCGTACTTGATTCCTCTATGGGTTCAATGGCGATGATTACTGTTCTTATATCCTACGTGGGTCTGACAGTTTGACTTCTGTTCTTGTATCTTACATGGGTCCGACAGAGTAGCTAGACTAGTATCTTACGTGGGTATGACAGCTTAACTGGACTAGTATCCTACATGGGTCTGCCATCTTAGATGAATCAGTGACTACATCTGATCATCTCTATCACCTTACGAATGGTGTATACCTATGTGAGTTGAGTCTTTACTTTCAATCATTATCATCGATGTGATTGACTTCTTTCCTGTGTGGACTGGGTTGTGCTTGGGCTCGAGAGTTGGAGCCGAACTGGGATTGATAACTTAGGTATATGTATGGGCATATACCTAAGTAGAGTTGGTTGATACTTCGTGATTGTATCTTTTCTTTTTGGTTTATCCTTCGTGGATTCTGGGAGACCTTTGGGGGTCTCGGGGTCCCTACTGAGTATTGTTATACTCACCCCTACATGGGAAATACCTACACTACATGGTGTTGGATACAGACGATGTACAGAACTGATCGTGGTGGAGGCTTGTGAAGCTGGACGGTACTCGGAAGTGGACCACTTTGTGAGATGTACACGGAGCGAACGGACGGACCTGAGGTGCTGAGGAGATCATCTGTACCCACCCTTCAGGTGCGATTCCCAGAGGACAACTTAGTGTATGTTGTTTTACTTTTCTGTTGTTGTACTAGACTTTTAATTATACTGTACTTTTCAGTTGGGTTTGTATTCTGGCCCATTTACCTTTCAGAACTTACTTTGTATTCAGTATTACTTTTTGCTTACTTTAGCTTGCCTACTCTGTTGTGTTTGTTTACTTTTATAAAGGCAATGTCTTCCCTTTTTTATCGGGATTTAGGCCTTTGGTGCTAGTCGCCATCCCCTGGCCTATAGAAGGCGGGGTTGGGGTAGTCACGGAATGAGCCCCGAGGATGGGTCGTGACAAGTTTAATAAAATTAAATGGTTCTATTAGATAATAATCAAATAATTTCCTTTAATGTAAATTCAAGAATAAACAATCCTAATTAAAATAAGATTAGAACATAAACCCTTGCCACTTTGGTAATATTTGAAATATAACCCTCAATAATTTTGTAAGTAAATTTTAACTTAAAATTACATGAATTATTTAGGATTCATGATAAAATATGTAAATGTCTATTATATACACTGTATAAAAGAAATTTGGTGTATAAAGGAACATGTGTCTCGAAGAAGGATGTTTTGAGATGAAACCCTTACCTCGAGCCTGAATCGGCATGTAGGTTATTTATCTTCTTAAATAATAAACTTATGTTATTTATTTAATTTTTTAAGAAAATTTTTCATTTTTATTATACCTTTTATTTTATTTTTTACCATTTCATATTCAATTACATAGAAAATTAATTTCACTTCGGACTTTTTGACGATAATCAGTTCATATGTCCAAAATCATATGAAAAGTTGACTATAGTCAAAAAGATTATTATTTTATCATATCTAGAATGGTAATAATGAAATAATTATAATTTTTAAACATAAATCATAATTTTAAAACCAATCATGAATTATTTTTATGAAAAATTAACTATGTTATAGTCATGGAGATAGTAATTTGTACGTACGCATGCGTAATGTTTACAATTTTCAACGATCGTGACGGAAAGAAGGTAGGTGTTATTTTATATTTCTAGAATTATAATTATATAATAAATATCATATTATTTATTTAAATATTCTTACATATTCCATTCATGTGATATGGTAATAAAAATGGATCACATTTCTTTGTGAGGCAGTAGTCCGTCATACACATGAACGACGTTATCATTTAATTAATGGATGGTAAGGTAAGAAAGTGTATGATATATTTATTTTCCAAAATGATTAATATTTAATAAATATAATATATAAATATCAAATTAATCCTTATTACCTTCCATTTAAAGCATAATTGAAAAGTTAGTTACATCGCTTCATGAGGCAGTAATGCGCCAAACACACAAACAACATTATCGTATTCCCTAAGAAATGGAAATAAAGGAGGTGTATGTGATATCCTAAGAAAATAAGAATAATTATATAATAATTATATATATAATTATATATTTAATTGGGAAGTGATGATGGAAAACTAATTACGTCGGTTCGCGAGGCGATAGTCCACTATACACACGATCAACAGTTTTGTTTCCCAATTGAGGGAGGTGAAGATGGTTTTAGGACATTACCTTAACATAACCATATATAAGTATATTAAATATAATTATGTTATTATATCATAATTTTTTAATAATACTTTAAAGTGGTGGGATAATAAATAAAATAAAATACTCAGTTAAGAGTGTTACCTCTTCTTCAGACAACTTATTTCGGTTTTCACCAAAATCCTTCCTAGGTTGGCTTTGTAATAAAAAAAGATACTAGGATGAGGGTAAGGAATTAATTAAGTGATTTGGTCAGCTCTTGTCTGATACAATTTTTTTTAAGTGTGTAAAGGATAGGAGAGGTGGTGGCCTTTTATAAGTGGGAAAGAGGACACACTTTGAATTTTTTAAAATAAAGAATTACTACATCATTTTTCACATGTAAAAAGGATCTAAATATAACATCCCTCGTTTTTAATACATAACTTTTCATTATATTTTACATACATAGGATATTTAAAGTCTAGTGTCTTGGAAATCAGGAATTTAATACATGACGACATAAAACATTATTCTTAAACACTTGAAAGGATTATTCATTGTTCATCCTAAGTTTATTACAGCATCTCATAACCTGGGAGCATACATCAAAGGAAAGGGTGAGCAGAAGTCCCAGTAAGGGAAACAAGAGAAACATTTTACATGTGAACTTGAGATACATCAATAAAGTTATGATAAATAACTTTAAGGCATGAGAAAGAGATCATGAGGCATATCATAAAAATAAAGTGTTTCATAACTTGAAGATGTGGATACAACATTTAACTTAGACAATCATTTCTGTATCACCAAGGTTCATCCCCAAGGTATCATTAAAAAAATTACCAAGGTTATTCACCAAGGTATCGTTAAAATGGTCATCTCTAGAGATTAAGTCTTTATCCAATGCATTAGAGCGTTATCAGTGCGCACCCTTAATTTTAATTTATTAACATGTGATCCACATATATCACCATCAAACATTTCATAAATAACCAATATAGCATAAAATAAATGGGTTTCATTTCATAATCATAACATTTTAAAAACTGCTTTAAAGACATGATCTTTATGTCACTTTAAACCCACGGAAAAGGAAAGTGGGTTTCATGTATGTAAATAAAAGAATTAAAATATAAAATTTTGATATATATGATAATACCCCTATAGAATAAATATTTTTGAGTATTCACTTAATATAATAAAAGAATTTGAGAAAAAGAGAGAGACATTTTGAGATGAAAATTCTGCAGCATAACGGCTATGTTACAGGGTTTTAGAAAATATTGAAAAGATATGGGACATGGGTAAACCACTCATAAATGATCCATAAAATAGTAGAGAAACATGATATAAATGATATAAGAACATGGTAATGAAATTTTTAGGACATACCATATGAAATGAAAAACTTTAAAGGAATACAAAAATAAGATTTCTCTTATGAAAATTAGGCAGCCTAACGGCATCACTTAAAACTTTGAAAAAATGAATTTATGAGATTAAATAGAGTCTCTAATCATTTGAACATAAATGGACAGTATGATGAATATAGATATAATACCCCAACATGGGAAAAGGAACTTGAAAGACTTTACATGAAAGTAGAACTTTGAAAATTGGAAGAGTGAAAGAATCCCTTACAAAAATTCGGCAGCCTAACGGCACCACTTAAAAATTATTAAAATGAATTGATGAGAGTAATAGGGAGTATATAATAATATGAAAATTCAAATTACAGTAAGGTGAATATAAAATAACATCCTATAACATAAGAACATGGAGTATAAAAGAAATGACATAAAAGATAGTACTTGAAAAGAAAGAGAGGGGTAGGATCCCTTACCATGTTTTATTCAATCGAATCGTATGACCAAAAATTACTAAAAACCAAAAGAATCACAAGATAACATGAACATAAATAGAATACTTAAAATATATATCCAATGGTAGTAAACAATACACCTCATGATATAAATAAGTGGAGAACAATTGAAATCTCTCTAACTTGAAAGTGAGATAAAAATCCCTTACCACGTTTCCGACTTGACTCACTCGTATGTTCCTTGTTCTTCCTGAATGATAAACTTAAGTTAATTTCTACTTGATTAAGAATAATTATCAAGTTTATTATCCCTTTTATATCACTTTTTACCTTTCTATAACAATTATTTAATTGTTTGAGTTCATAATGGACATTTTGTCGATGTTCGGAACTTGAGTAAAAAAATGGACTTCTTATAATCACATGATGTTCATGTGGTCTAAAGTTCATTTAATACAGAATGATATTCATCATTTAGATGTAATATATATATATATATATATATATATATCCATTATATATATGTACTTATAATATTACATAACATTTGGAGATAAGAAAGGAAATGCACCGTTCATGGAGACGGTAAGTTTTACGTACTCATGAACGCTACTTTCATTTCTATTTCATACTTTAATAGAATGAAAACAAAATGATACATAGGTATGTTATAATTACGGTATAATATGTATGTTATATATGTTACATAAGTTCATAAATTCTATCCTTTATATGTTCTACATATGGCATTAATGATTCAAATCATTTTGAGTGGGCGGTAGTCCGCACTTCCTAAAATGAAATTATCACGTTTACCTATTATGGAAACCATAAAGGTATGCTATAAAAGAAAAATACAGAAGAATAAATAAAACATAAACATAATATATATATATATATATATATATATATCTTATATAAATATAGTGAAATCTTAATAGCCACCATAAGAGGCGGTAGGAGATAATTGGACAATCATCGTTTCGTGAGGCAGTAGTTCACCGTCCACAGAAACAGTATGTTCTTCACCCATTAGATTAAGGTGTGTGTTAGTGTAGCTTGAATCCTTCTCATAAAAATATCATATTATATTTAATATAATTTTTTTGTTACAAAATAAAGGAATAAAAAGAGTTTAGGGGTTTGGAGAAGCAAAATAAAACAAAAGAACATAAGAGAAGGCATTACCTTTAAATCGGGTAACTCCCCTTGGTTTAAACCAAAAGGGTTTCTTGAAGTGCTTTCCTCCTAAGGTAAGGCTTCTAGGATGAATATAGGGATCTTGGGTGCTTATTTGAGTAGATTTTGGATGAGACAAAGGGCTTGAGAAGTGTAATAAACAGGTAGGAAGTGGGGTCTTTTTATAAGGGAGAGGAGGGGCTCTTTTGGAAAGCATGAAAATATTATTTTATTATATAATGATTTTCGGTTTCTAAAGGTAAAAAAATCATTAAAGTCAAAGATAAGGTGTCCCATGTTCTAAATAAAATCATCCAATAATAATTTGACAAGTGTTGGAAATTATTTTAAACTTTATCTTCTTATTTATTTAAATCATTCATTAATGATGTAAACAATGCATCATCATTGTGTCATAAATAATTTTATTCATTTGATGTCTAAAAATTTATAAAAAAAATTACCATGATTTAGGAAATATTTTTATATTTCTAATGAATTTTTATAGTCAAAAATATAACTAATATAACCCCATGTAAAAATTGTTTTAGTAAAATAATACATGTTTGTGACATTTTTATTTTTACATTAAATATAAAGTTATTAATGTCATTATCATACCCAAGTGGCTACATGGGGCCCCCAAATTGACCCATGGATTATATTGGTTGTCCATGACTCATCCAATAATTTTATTACATGTGTCAAGGTATTTTTATATTTTTATAATATTATTTTTACCTTAAATTACCCTAATTACCTTTAATCACGGTTAGTAAAACTCGAAGTTACTATTCACCAAAAATTATTTTCATCACATTGAACCACATTTTACTTAATAATGACAACCATGTATGTCATATTTTTGAAATTAAATTCACAGAAGCGGTAATATTTCATTTAAACGAAAAATTCAGTTTTTGTTAACTACTACTTAGTAGTTTCACTATTCATCAAAAATTGATGTTTTTCAGAAAAATACCAAAAATTCACCCTAAGATATATTTGATATTACAAATTCAAAAATGATATCCATTTTACCAAATTCAAAACATAGAAGTTTCATTGATTAATTTTATAATTAAATCTCACTGTCAAAACAAATAGCGTGTTTTTAGGAAATAATATCTATCAAAAGATTGACACTTGTTTATGTTCAATTTCAAAGTGAAATTAACTTCAATGACCACCATTAGATTAAATGGTAAAAATATATTCTAATTAAACTTTAAAACTAATTAAAAATATAATCTAACCATATAAATATATTATATTAAAAGTAGGTTTCGAATTAAAATACAGCATTTTTCACTATTCATTAAAAAATGAACTTTATCAGAAAAATAACAAAAATTTACACAAAGTAAATTTTTATGTCCCGATTCCAAATAAGGATTTTATTTTTTCAAATATAATATATAAAAGTGAAAAAAGTAGATTTAAAAAGGGTTCTGCATCAAAAAGGCAATTAATCAACCTTTTAAAGAATATTAGAATATTTATGCTTAAAATTGGATTCATTCATATTTTATGCCTCTAACATTTATAAATGTAAAAATATTTAACAAATAGATATAATAATATTTTAGTTAGTTCTATTAATTCCTGCCAATACAACGGCTAGGCGTTAACTAACATTTAAAATAATATTATTATATTATTAGTGTGCAACGTAAGATTTCAAAAAAACTTGTTGTTGTGTATCGTGTATGCTATCGAACATAGAAACCCCTTTAAAGTAATATTAATATTTAATTAAAAAATATTAATAAATAAGAAAATTTCATATTCTTTATTTATCTAGGATGTTACATTCTTCCCCCCTTTGGATATTGCATCCTCTCAATTTTAAAATTAGGCTTGGAAACTTCTTTGAAAGTCCCACATCGGAAAAAGAGTCAGTAAAACTATCACTTCAAAAGAAAGAAAGAGAAGTAAAAAGGTCACCTGAGTTAACCCATACTAGGATTCCATGTAGGAAAACATGGATATAGAAGAGAAAACAAACATTCAAGTTCTGATGGAGAGTGATAGAAAACATGATTAGAAGAAAGTTAACCACAAGAAAATCACAAATTTATGATGTGTGTTAATGGTCTTTGATTACCCAGTAGGAAACGTAAACCAAAAACGTTTTTGTTTTACGTTCCTTTTCATAATTTTGAGGAATTCATTTACTACATAGAATAAAAACATAAGGAAATATATTTACCTTCAAGTATAGTTTCATCCCTTAATAAGTTTCCACCAAGACTAATCTTTTCTCCAAACAATGAGCATTAAAAAAGACTTGGTCTCATCAAAAGCACAAGAATCGTCTTCTAGAGAATCACATAATACACAAAAGAATAACTATATTTTTCCCTTGTCTTTAGTCATCAACTAAAACTAAAAAGTTTAGTACGAGATCATATAATCCTCAAAAAGATAATCCTTTATAAAAAGAATTATGACTATCAATCTCCAAAATTCAACAAAAGTACCCAAAGTTCCAGAATGACCATTCAATACACAATCATCCTTAAAATTCTTTAGAATAATCCAAACTAAGATTGGAACCCAAAACTCAGAAGGATTTAATCACATATTCTTCCTAAAAAATCTTAACATTTATCTCCAAACAACATAGACTACTATTAAAGTCTCATACTAAAGTGTAATTAACCTATTCACATATTCTCTATGCTAGGTTCATCATTTTTCAGAAATAACCCAAATCACCATATGTCCATAATAAACACATATATTTTTAAAAAATAAAAATTTCAACCATTCCTCCACAAATAAAATCTTGTAGTATTTTATTTTCCTTAGGCATATAGTATTCCAAAAGAGAAAACATCTTCCAAAATAAACTTTATCATTTAATCAACAAATCATTTTTTTGTACCCAGGATATCCATTTGATAAAACATAAGTTCCCAAAATCTACTTATTCTTGATCCATAAAATCATTTAACTAAAAATAATAAGTCATACTAACCAGGGACTTCACGTAGGTCAGTGGTAGGCAATAAAACCCAATGGCACTTTGGTTGTGGGTTCGATTCCATAGCTTTTTCTGACGCGATGGGTCATCACACGGTCTGTGTATTTTCCTTTTTATAAAACTAAAAAAATAACCCTAACATGTTTTAACCTAAAATTATTTCTTATACTTTTCATTTTCATCCCAACACATTAAGATAGTTCTGCTCGTATCCAGATAGGGATGTATTTTCTTAATAAACTACTTACTCCATACTCACCAAAATACCAGGAAGTTTTCCTATATTTAAACTTTTCTATAGGGTTATTCCTAAACTTTTCATATCCTAATTTCCATAAATAACTAAACTATCCTTTGATACCAACTATAACATCTCTCCTTTTTAATACATAACTTTTCATTACATTTTACATACAGAGGATCTTTAAATTCTAGTGTCTTGGAAATCAGGAACTTAATACATGACAACATAAAACATTATTATTAAACACCTGAAAGGATTCTTCATTGTTCATCCTAAGTTCATTATAGAATCTCATAACCTGGGAGAATACATCAAAGGAAAGGGTGAGAATAAGTCCTAGTAAGGGAAACAAGAGAAGCATTTTACATGCGAACTTGAGATACATCAATAAAGTCATGATAAATAACTTTAAGGAATGAGAAAGAGATCATGATACATATCATAAAAATAACCTATTTAATAACTTGAAGATGTGGCTACAACATTTAACTTAGACAATAATTTCTATATCACCAAGTTCTATCCCCAAGGTTTCATTAAAAAAATTACCAAGGTTATTCACCAAGGTATCGTTAAAATGGCCATCTATAGAGATTAAGTCTTTACCCAATGCATTGGAGTGCTATCAGGGCGTACCCTTAATTTTTCTTTATTAAAATGTGATCCACATATATCATCATCAAACATTTCATAAATAACCCATATAGCATAAAAGAAATGGGTTTCATTTCATAATCATAACATTTTAAAAACTGCTTTAAAGACATGATCTTTATGTCACTATAAACCCATGGAAAAGGAAAGTGGGTTTCATGTATGTAAATCCCAGAATTAAAATAGAAAATTTTGATATATATGTGAATAATCCTATATAATAAAGATCTTTGATTATTCACTTAATAAAATAAAATAAGTTCAGAAAAAGAGAGATACATTTTGAGACGAAAATTCTGCAGCATAACGGCTATGTTACAGGGTTTTAGAAAATATTGAAAAGAGAGGGGACATGGGTCACCCATTCATAAATGATCCATAAAATAGTATAGGAACAGAATGTAAAGGATATAAGAACATGGTAATTAAATTTTGAGGACATACCATATGAAATGAAAAGCTTGAAAGGAAGACAAAAATAAGATTTCTCTTATGAAAATTCGGCAGCCTAACGGCATTACTTAAAACTTAAAAAAAATGAATTGATGAGATTAAATAGAGTATCTCTTCATGTTAACATAAAATTAAAGTATTATGAATATAGATATAATACCCCAACATGGGAAAAATGAACTTTAAAGACTTGACATGAAATTAGAACTTTGAAAATGGGAAGAGTGAAAGAATCCCTTACAAAAATCTGGCAGCCTAACGGTGCCACTTAAAAATTCTTAAAATGAATTGATGAGAGTAATAGGGGGTCTCTCATCATATGAAAATTTAAATTACAGTAAGGTGAATATAAAATAACATCCTCATACATAAGAACATAGAGCATAAAAGAAATGACATAAAAGATAGTACTTGAAAATAAAGAGAGAGGTAGGGTCCCTTACCAAGTTTTATTCAATCGAATCGTATGAACAAAAATTACTAACCACAAAAATAATCAATGGATAACATGAATATAAAGAGAATATTGAAAATATATATCAAATTTCAGTACACAATACACCTCATGCTATAAATAAGTGGTGAACAATTGAAATATCTTGAACTTGAAAGTGAGATAAGAATCCCTTACCATGTTTCCGACTTGACTCGCGCGTATGTTCCTTGTTCTTCCTGAATGATAAACTTGAATTAATTTCTACTTGATTAATAATACTTTTCAAGTTTATTATCCCTTTTATGTCAATTTTAACCTTTCTATAACAATTATTTAATTGTTTGAGTTCATAATGGATATTTTGTCGATGTACGGAACTTGAGTAAAAAAATGGACTTCTTATAATCACATGATGTTCATGTGGTATAAAGTTCATTAAATCCAGAATGGTATTCATAATTTAGATGTAATATATATATATACATTATATATATGTACTTATAATAGTACATAACATTTATAGATAAGAAATGAAATGCACCGTTCATGGAGACGGTAAGTTGTACGTACGCATGAATGCAAATTTCATTCCTATTTCATACTTTAATAGAATGAAAACAAAATGATACATAGGTATATTATAATTACAGTATAATATATATGTTATATATGTTATATAAGTTCATAAATTCTATCCTTTATACGTTTCCCGTTTGGCATTAACGATTCAAATCATTTTGAGGGGGCGGTAGTCCGCACTTCCTACAATGAAATTATCGCGTTTACCTATTATGGAAACCATAAAGGTATGCCATAAAATAAAAATACAAAAGAATAATGAAAGAATAAACATAATATATATATATATATATATCTTATATAAATACAGTGACATCTTAATGGCCACCATGAGAGGCGGTAGGAGATAATTGAACAATCATCGTTTCATGTGGCAGTAGTTCATCGTCCATAGAAATAGTATGTTCTTCACCCATTAGATTAAGGTGTGTGTTAGTGTAGCTCAAATCCTTCTCATAACAACATCCTAGTATATTTAAGATACTTTTGTTGTTACAAAATAAAGGAATAAAAAGAGTTTAGGGGTTTGGAGAAGCAAAATAAAACAAAAGAACATAAGAGAAGACATTACCTTTAAATCGGGTAACTCCCCTTGGTTTGAACCAAAAGGGTTTCTTGAAGTGCCTTCCTCCTAAGGTAAGGCTTCTAGGATGAATAGATGGATCTTGGGAGATTATTTGAGTAGATTTTGGATGACCCAAATGTCTTTATGAGTGTAATAAAGGGTTAGGGAGTGGGGTCTTTTTATAAGGGAGAGGAGGGGCTCTTTTGGAAAGCATTAAAATATTATTTTATTATATAATGATTTTTGTTTTATAAAGGTCCAAAAATCCTTATAGTCTAATATAAGGTGTCCCATGTTCAAAATAAAATCATCCAATAAGAATTTGACAAGTGTTGGATATTATTTTAAACTTTATCTTCTTATTTATTTAAATCATTCATTAATGACGTAAACACTGCATCATCATTGTGTCATAAATAATTTTATTTATTTGATGTCTAAAAAATTATAAAAAAAATTACCATGATGTAGGAAATATTTTTAGATTTATAATTAATATTTATAGTAAAAAAATATAACTTATATAACCCCATGTAAAAATTGTTTTGGTAAAATAATACATGTTTGTGACATTTTTATTTTTACATTAAATATAAAGTTATTAATGTCATTATCATACCTAAGTGGCTCCATGGGGCCCCCAAATTGACCCATGGATTGTCTTGGTTTTCCATGACTCATCCAATAAGGTTAGGACACGTGTAAAGGTATTTTTATATTTTTATAATATTATTTTTACCTTAAATTACCCTAATTACCTTTAATCGCGGTTAATAAAACTCGAAAGTTACTATTCACTAAAAATTATTTTCATCCCATTAAACCACATTTTACTTAATAATGAAAAATATTTATGTTGGATTTTTTAAATTCAATTCACAGAATTGGTAATATTTCATTTAAATGAAAAATTCAGTTTTTGTTAACTACTACTTAGTGGTTTCACTATTCATCAAAAATTGATGTTTTTCAGAAAAATACCAAAAATTCACCCTAAGCTATATTTGATATTCCAAATTCAAAAATGATATCCATTTTACCAAATTCAAAACATATAAGTTGCATTAATTAATTTTATAATTAAATCCCGATGTCAAAACAAATAGGTTGTTTTTAAGAAACAATATCTATCAAAAGATTGACACTTGTTTATGTTCAATTTCAAAGTAAAATCAACTCTAGGGACCACCATTGGATTAAATGGTAAAAATATATTCTAATTAAACTTTAAAAACAATTAAAAATAAAATATAACCATATAAATAAATTATATTAAAAGGATGTTTTGAATTAAAATACAGCATTTTTCACAATTCATTCAAAAATGAACTTTATTGGAAAATAACAAAAATTTACAAAAAGTAAATTTTGATGTCCAGATTCCAAATAAGGATTTTATTTTGTCAAATATAATATATAAAATTGAAAATAAGTAGATTTAAAAAGGGTTCGCCATCAAAAAGGCAGTTAATCAACCTTTTAAAGAATATTAGAATATTTATTCTTAAAATTGGATTCATTCATATTTTAAGCCTCTAACATTTATAAATGTAAAAATATTTAACAAATAGATATAATCATATTTTAGTTAGTTCTATTAATTCCTACCAATATAATGGTTAGGCGTTAACTACCATTTAAAATAATATTATTATATTATTAGTGTGCAACATAAGATTTCAAAGAAACCTATTGTTGTGTATCGGGTATACTATCGAACATAGAAACCCCTTTAAAGTAATATTAATTTTTAATTCACAAATATTAATAAATAAGGAAATTTCATGTTTTTTATTTATCTGGGATGTTACACTAAATATGCCCCATTTTAAAAAATAATGAGATATAAGGAATAAATATGACTATAAAATATTAATTAGAGAATTTTTTGGTCATTTTTAACCCTTATATTTTAGTTTAACCCCCCCCCCCCCCGATAAAGTTGTTTTTACCTTAACTGTGGTAATTATTTTTTACATTTTACACTATTCATTATGGTTAAAAATTAAGTTGACTTTATTATATAATATAAATTATATTTATTCCCAAATTTTAATCCATTTATCCAAATTCAACTCATATAAGTTGAACAATTTAATTAAAAATAAACCTATGGATTTGTCAAAAAAATGATTTTTCAAGAAATACATTTTTTCTCAAGCATAAGAGGATCTTATAATAACTATATGAAAAGTAATTATAATTAAATGAATTAAAATTAATATATATATATAATATATAAATTTCATTTAAAATATTTCTCATTGGGAGTTATTTTAATAATTTAATATAGAGAAACAGTATGCACTTTAAAACGGTTTTTAGACAAATGTGTTTTTAATTCTAACAATAGACTTAAACTAAAATTTTGTATAAATATGATTTAAATGTATTTAATTAGATTTAAAATAAATATATAATGATTATTTTAATTTTAAATCAAATTAAATTAATATTTGAGCTTTTACATTTTTTAAATTTGTTAAAAATAAATTGAGATTTTATAAAAAATGGTATTTTCCATTATTCCCTGAAAAAAGTAATATTTTCCACAAAATCTAAAAATTTATCCTTGAGTTAATATAAATATTTTTGATTTTAAAAATTAATTCCATATTATAAAATCTATTTTCTAAAAGTTTAAAATAAATAAACTATAATATTTTCTCACTTAAAACAATAAAAAATATTTTTTTATGAAATTATATTTTTGATGAATAAAATAACCTTGATTAAAATTGAGTGACTAGTTAATTAGAATCTCTAAATAAATTTATATTGAGTATTATCATTATATACATTTCATAAAGACTCAAAATGGGTGATTTTTTATCATAGCTAGGTTATTTTTACCTAAAGGCTCTCGACCCTTGAAAATTGATGATCTCAAGGAGCGAATTTCATCTTGTTGGGGATTTTTCTTCTAGAAATGTATCTTTCTAGGAAAAGGATACTTCCACGTGCTATTTTTCACATAAGGCCTTAAAATTAGAGCTTGGGGATTTGGTTCCATTTAACTAAAACCATGAATTATTCACCTTCATGAATAGAACAAAAAAATAAACCCATTTGAGGTTAGAAATTCCACAACTCAAGTTTGGTTTAGGGTTAATGGATTAAATTAGATATTGTGGCACCCCAAGATTTTATATGATATTGCGATGTCTATTAAAATTCTAATTAAAATTAACAAGGAAATGTAAGTAGCTCACTTTGGAAACTTTACCAGATTCTTGGTTGAGATTGAACTAGGTTCTACTCTAGTTAATAAGGTTATGCTTGCAATGGAGGATGACATTATTGAGTTGAAGATCATTTATGAAAAAATGCCAAAAAAATTCAAGGAATGAATTGTGATCGGTCATGTTCAATCTATGTATATGTGCTCCATATTTTGTAGTTTATGCACTTTACAGGGACATGATGAAAGTAATTGTTTTAAGAAACACAAAATCACACAAGATCAGAAGTCTAATGTTCTTCCTCAGATAGTTATTGAGAACAAAAAGTGGTTGGAAGTAGTAAAGGATTTTGTACTTGAGAATTATTTACCTGAGGATATGAAAAAATCCCCAACTAATGAGAAGGAAGGCATCCCATGCATCATGAAATCTTGGTCTTCCATCTTCTTTGTAGAGACGAATGATTGCAATGAAAAAATTATATCAAATAGTGCTGATGACTTGACAGATGATCAAATGGTTGAAGATGATCTTCAAAAAGAGGTTGATCAACAGCTTTCACATGAAATTATGGTTACTTTAAGTAATTTAAAGGTCAATAAAACATTATAATATGACTCTATTTTCATTTTCAAAAATTATCATGCCTTCTTAAAATCGATTGTGGATAAACAAGGATTTCAGCTTGCTTCCTAAAAAAAGACAAAGTCTCCAATTGATCCTCTAATGGTGGCTAAGCAGGTTACTTTAGGTAATCTTACTATCCTCCCTGAACAAAATTTCAATGGTGTCACTAAGTCACAGGTCTCCATCCTGGGCTTGCCTGATGAGTCGATGCAACAATAGATTATTTCTCTATTAGAAGCAATTGAGGTTAAAGAGGAGATAAATCTAGTTTCAAGAGGAGTCTCTCCTGAAAACATCAAGGAGTAGTAAGAAGATAGGTCTGATAATAGAACTAATGTTGAAACATTAATAGAAATGCTTAAATGTATACCCTCAATAAGGGGGAGATCAAGAGGTTAGGGTGCGGTCATGGAAGGATAGGATGGCCTATTCTTTAAGAGGAACAAAGAAAACTCACTAAAAGACTGATGAAAAATATAAGCAGGTAACTGTTTGATGTGGGGTTTTTTCCATTTTTTTCCTATACTCTCTTGGATTCCTTTTCTTTACATTTTTTAATAAAAGAGACGTATCCTACACCTATCTTAAAAAATACACTATCAAATATAGTGTTATTTTAAAGTCATGGGGTGTTACAATGTAATTTCATTATTGTTAATTCTAACCTGTGTTAACAATCAAGAACATGTAGAAATAGATAATTTGATAAATTCAATTGAAAAATATCAACAAAATGATGGTGATCTTAAAAATTTGAATCTAAAGAATATGTAAATTTTTAAGTCACCCACAAAACTTACTCTCGTTCATCAGTGATAGATCATTAAAATATTCTTATAATTCAATCTCTTGAATAAAACTATAAGGACACATGTTTTGAATATATAATTAAATGTATTTAATAAAAATATTATTATTAATACTGTATTTTATTACAATTTACATATTAAAAATATTAGTATTCATTTTATACAATGTAGTTAAATTGAAACATATGGGTAGTACATCACTAAAAATTATTCTTAATGATTATTTAGTTATAAAAGATATTATATATAATGTTTTTGTGGTGAAAAATAAAAAAAATATAGTGATCATAATTTTAGTAAACTATTATATTCATTTGTGTGTGTGTGTGAAAATATATATATATAATTTGGAAACTCTATATAAATGGAATATATTTTATAAAATTATAATTTTTAAATAATAAGTTAATTATAAATATTCATACTGTAAAAAATATACCTTTATCCCCCAAGAAATAATTTGAATAAATTTTAATTAAGTATGGAGTAATATTTAATAAGACCACATTTAAAATTTATTCTTTTATTATATGGGTTATATTTAGAAAAAAATAATTTTTATTTAACACTTGTCTATGCAAAATGGTAAATGATAAGTATAGCAATATTACTTTTAGTTAGAAATGTAATTATTATGGTATAAAAATTATTAAAATGAAATAAATATATAAATTCATATAGTAATGAAATGAATATTTATTGATGATTTTTTAATTTAATATTAAAATAATATTTATAGTATATAATGTATTATAAGTGAATAAAATTAATGATTATATTTATTAGTAGATTTTAACATTAATTTAATATATGTTGATTACGAATAAAATACAAATATATATATATATATAGGAATTGATAGTAATAAAAGGGTAAAACACACATATATATATAAGAAATATGTTATAATGAAATAAAGAAATGAAAATGTAAGAAAAAAAAACAAAAAAACACAAATCGGTTTATCATCATCCCCAAAAATCCATAGACTTGGTCAATCACCTCCCCTCACCATCAACCTCTCTATAAATCACCACCCTTTCCACCTATTTAATCCTATTATAGCCATCAACTACCCTATGCCATCAATCGAGGAAGTTCCACCATAACTATCTTGTGGGTTACCATATCCTTTATCCTTGAGAAGTTGCACCACCGGTCGTGTTGCATTTTATTAGCAAGCCTACATTTCCTTCTTGCACCCAACAATTATCTCTATCATCATCTTGATGCCATATAGTGAACACCATCTATATATCTTCACCACATTTCTAGAAAAAACCTTCGATAACCCCCCCCCCTCCTTCGTTATCTCCAACCTCAACCCACAGCCATCATCCACCCTGGCCGTTGATGACATAGTACAATAACTAAGGTCCCCAATAAAAATTTTATAATCTTTAACCTCATACCTTGAACAATAATTAAACCTATCCTTAGATTATTATAGACACACACCATCTCATCGCCACCACTACCAATGATGAACTGGATATCAAAGTTATTGCAGTTTTTAAGAGAATCATTGTTTATTTGTCCAGAAGGGGTCAGCATGAGGCTTTCCAGATTCATTTTAGGGGTAGTATAATTAATCAATGCTCTTTGAGTGGGGAAACATGATATTATTGATACCTAATATTGGGTTAAAATTATTTATGGCCAACAAAATCATTATACATTGCACAATGTGATGTTACTTGATATTCCTTAGCTAATAAGAAAAATAATAATAATTGGAGTAAAATGTATTTAGGTCACTCCTTACCTAATTACAATAGAATGATATACTCATTTATAGAATATTGGATGCATTATATTCTATAAAAATGATCTTCTTATTAGTAATTTATTAAAAAAATTATTTTTTTATTTCAATTAGGAATTAAGAGGGTGAGAGAAAAGATGATGAGGGTTTTGGAGTTTTCTATAAGAGAAATAATTCTAGAAATTTATGGTTTTCATGACCAGGTAAGGGATATATATTTTCAAACTTATATTTTTTTATTTCAAAGGAAATAATTTATCTTGAAAATTCTATTTATATATTTATTTGCAAAACCCCTTTTTAGGAAAATATTTCTAAAAACTTCTAATTGTGTTTCTAAAACCCTTAATACAAAAGGTAAATTTATTTTTATTAAAAACTATTTGTATTGTAGTATTATTTAATGAATTTATTTTAAATACTTATCTAAAATAACCATTTTAAAATTCACACAAGTTTATGGAAAGGAAATTTATTTTCAAAATTCAAGGTTTATTTTAACGTAATCATTTTAAGTAGAAAATGTAATTTTATCTCTAAAATTTTTATTTATGGTTATAGCCATGGCCATATACTATATTTTTCATTGAAATTTCATAATTTTATGAAAATAATTTTCATTAATTTAATTCTTTCATTACAGGAATTATTTACTGATATTTTTTATAAATTTTAGTTTTCTACTAATGTTTAAGAGAGAATGATATTTTCCTTAAAATAAGGTTTTGTTGAAGTTTAATAGATATAAAATTATTTTCATTTTTAAAATAATTTATGATTTTTTCAAAAGTTTATTTCAATGGTCTATTAATGATAAAGGTAAGATTTATAAAACGATTTATTTAAAATTTATTAATTTAGGTATTGATTATGAAAATGAGGAATGGGGATAATCCCACAACCTCAAAGGGGACTTTTTTTAGAATTTATATCTTTGAAAATTCTAGTTACCTCATGTATTTCTCATGTTTTTCAAGTATCATTATATTATATTATGGTAAATTATTTTCAATGAAAATTTTTGAATTTTCAAAAATAAATTTGTTTTTGAATTAAAATATATTATTTTTTCAAATGAATGTTTTGGAAAGTGTTTCTTCTATAAATTTTAAAAACCCTAATTTATTATTTGTATGAAGATTTATTTATTATATCAAATTTTTATGTTTAATATAAATATAATTACTTTCAAAAGATATTTTAAATCTTCTTAAAAGAAATTATTTTCATCGGTATTTGAAAACTCCTTACTGAGAAATTTTTATGATTACCCAATATTTTAAAATTATTTTAATAGATTATCTATACATATAAGAATGATGGGATTAAGAATTTAGTTTGAGTGAATGTGAATAATTATTTGTAAAAAAATAAAACACTAATATATATTAATGTTTCTTATATTCCTCCAAAAATTAAACCTATAAGATCCTTGGTTTGGTAAGGAATGTTTATTTTTTAGTTGAATGTGTTAAAAAATTAAAAACATGTTTTTAGGACTGGATCCAGGAGTGTGGGTCTCAACCTATTGCAAAAATCATAGGAAAAAACAGTTCAAAATAGCCTTAAAATAATTTTCACCCTTTGATACAAGAATAAAATACAATAAATGAATTGAAATAATGAAAGACAATAAGAAATAGTTTGAGTTTGGAAGATGAATAAAAATGAACATGAATTGATTTATCAAGATAGCCAAAAAATACCTCAATAAATTATAAATTTTGCATGATCAATGAAATTAAAAATAGAACACAAACACATAAACTAAGAATCAAAGGAAGAATAAGAAAATATAGATAAAGATTCTTTTCTCTTGAGTTGAAGTCCATATCCCTCTATTTAATTTATGATTTCCTCTTGCATTGAATATCTATCTAAATATCTAGAATGAATCTCTTAATTTTAGTTCTAGAGCTCTATGTTAACTTTATTATCTTTGCGCACTCCAATATTTTTTCAGAAAAGTGTTGGAGTCCTCCTCAAAAATGTCCCCATGATCTATTTTATATATTGTATCACCACCTAAAACACCAACTTGTTCAAGTTATTTATCTCACCATAATTTATTTGGTAGTTTCAAATGTATCATTTCATCACTACATTACATGATCTTAATCCCCTAATTGCATGTTGATTGGCCCACATGCATCTTTTTCCACTTATCATGGTAGACTGTTCTTAGATTATATAAAATATTCATTATATTTTAGAACACTTATGAACTATAGAAGTTTCCTAAATAATTATCTTTGAATATGTCCATGTTACCTATAACTCTCACTAGTTTCAGTTTGTTAGTGTTAAAATTTGATCAAATATCAAACACATAAATTATATTAAACTACCATTTCTAAAAAATCTCAGATAAGTTGGCATGGCTCAACTATAATTATTCCAAAACTCAAAACTAAAAAGGATCATCAACTTTATCATGAGTTCAATAGTTTTATTAGCTATCCTAAGTAGGTTGGGAATCTCATATCCCATTAAAACCAAACTGATTCCAAACACCAATCAACTAAAATTGGTTCTCATTCCTTAAATGTGTCAAGGACAACTCCTTCTCAATGGAATCACCCTCAACCTATAGTGTTATTCCTTCAATAAAATCAACTGTATAAATAATACCTTTCACTGAACACATGGAATTTGGATGAATTTATCATTACAATCACAATATAGGAAACCTCAATGATTGATTGACTTCAACTATGAACATTCATATAAGATCATACCAGTTAAAAACACCCTTAAGATTGTAATTGGTTTCAAGATCTCTCACCAAAGAACTTGAAGAATCATTCCAAATATCCTTTTAAAATATGAGCATGATTTCTCTAAATATTTTAAAGATCAATATCTTTAAGGCGTTTATGGTTACTACCTAAATTAGTCTTCAAATTGTGTTTTTGTTGGCAGTTCTTGGATCATAACTATCTTTATGTTCGTTTCTTTATCTGGTTTCAGTGTCTTCCTAAATAGACTATTTGTTGAAATCCTTAATATCCACCTATAATTTCAACTTAAAATGATTATTAACCTACCTCATCATGATTAACTTAATCTTTTATGAGTTTTAAAAACCATTCTAGAGAATAAATGACTAATCTAAATTTGATCCCTTATAAAGATGTTTTTCTAGTATATCTTTGTGATATCATCCTCAACAGGTTAAGTTTTGTATCAGTTTGATTCATAAAGGGTAGGATTCCCTAGTTCTTATGATTTCCCCTTCATCATCATTTTAGTGTTCCATAACCCTGTATTTTATTTTTCTGAATTTATACTTTGAAAGATGCAATTAATGAATGGGCTTGGTTTTCATCTGAGTCTCATTTGGCTATGGTGTGAGCTATGTGGGAATAAACCTTGAATCTCATTGTAGCAAAATTGATGTCATGGTATAAGATAAGTAAAGCCATGGAAGTAGGGTTTCCCTTATCATAGTAGAAGAGGCACAAAAATAGTCATGGTATTAGGGTTGAATTTTAATAAATCATGATGAAATGATATCAGGAAGGTGCACGGTCTCACCTAGATGGTATCACACTAGTTGATAGAACCTTAACAGAAGTATATGGGTTACTTCACTAAACTAAAGGCACGTGGATAGGACTACTGGCATGGTAGTACGGCTACATCACCTACCAATGAAAAAAATAAACACAAATAGATTAAAAATTAAAAATTACACTTCCTAGGTCTAAAAGAAATAAAAATTGAAAATTCAATTCAATTGATTAAATAGAAATTAATTGTATAATAAAAACAATGTCAATTTTAATTATTAAAAAATATTAAATTATAAATTAAAATAAAAATTACTAAATCACAAAAAGTAAGAGATTAAAAAATTAATTAAACTTTTGTTAATTAATTAATTAATAATTAAAAAAATAAGTTAATGAAATTTTAAATTAAGAGGAAAAAATTAATCAACAACACTAAATATTAATATATTTGAAGAAAAATTAATAATTAAATAAAAACTTAAATCTCAACACATTTTTTAATTTAAACAAAAAAATACAATTTAAAACATTAAACTAGAAAATTAATCAATTTGATAACAGATTAACCACTTATAATAATTGTTATATAAATGCACATTTTATCAATAAAATAATAATTTAACCTATAACAGTGATGTGGAAAAATGGTATAATTAAAGGCCACATCAAATTCACTAATATATAAGATGTTTATTATCCTCAAACAACAACTTAGTATAGATTCAGTGGTAGATAATAAATCTAAAATTGAAAAATAGTATTTCTACAATGAATTTATTTTCAAATTATTTCCCCTATAGATTCTCTCAAGTAGAAAGTGTGACTACCCTACTGAATTAAATATTCATAGAGAAGAATTTTTTAATGTTTTAAAAAAATGACTATAATTAAAAAATATAAAGATAATTTAGAACACATTAATTTTCATCCAATTGAATGTAAAGATTCTCTTTACCTATGAGAGAACAGACTTTCATAATTAAAAATACAAAAAAATTAGATGCACCTAAATGGATGGATAAGAATAAAAAATAATATAATGAATAAACAACACATCTATCAGTTAAAATAATAAATAATCAAAAAAATTACCCATATTAGTATTTTCATTTTATAATACATTTGGATGCATATATTCTGATTTAAATTAAAATTTAAAAGCTAAAATTGAATTATTATTATATAAAATATTCTCAAAATTTTTACCTCAGTTGATTTTTTAAATAGTGTAAGAAAAATGATTTACCAAATTAAATTCATATAGTAATAAAGAATAATATCCTCAAAGTTTCATCAAAACCATTAAATTAAAGAAAATTTTCACTGATTAATAATAATTTAGTGATTCTTAAAAACTCTAAAATTTTAAAAAAAATAGGGGTTTAATGGGTAATAAATTAATTAAATTTTATTTCAATTTAGAACACTCACCCACACATAAAACCTAGAATTTTCCCCAATAATGTGTCTCAAATTGGGAGAAACATTTAATCAGTTTGGTTTAAAATTATTTGAAAATGTTGCACATAGAAAGATTTTTTTAAAGGGGTAACATGAATGCTCATGAAAATTTTTCCAAATAATAACCACACAACACAAAATTTTAAATAAGGTACCTACTAGACACTTCTTAGTAGGATTATCATAGGAAAAGAATTTATTAAATTTTCTCACATCATGTGAGTTTAAGAATTAATTTCAAAGAAACACTAAAAATGTTATACAGTTGAAAAATTGGTGTTCAAAAGAAGTTTGAGAAGTAATAGTGAACAATATGAAATTATAGAATTATAGAATGAATTTAAATATATAAAAAAACAAACTTTAAAATAAATATAATTACCTAGAAGTAACTGATGATAATTAAGGGTAGTAATATAAAATTATAATTAAAAATTAATACCCCCCTAAATATAGAAGTTATATCAATTTGAAGATAGTACATGTAACCTCCCTTATGATAATTAAACTAGAACATAGTTTAACAAGTCAAAGATACTACTAGAAAAAAAATCAATGTTATTTATCAAGATTCAAATATTATAGAGAAAATAAACAATGATAAGGAATCAAGGAGGGTTTATACAATTTTTTTAAAAATGTATCTCCTTGATGCTTTGAAAAAATATTGAAACTCGTGTTGTTAATTGGTTCTACATCTTAATCTAGTCACTCAAACTACCATGCCCACTCCTCATGCATAGTCACTCCATCTAAAGTACTACCCCTTTATACTTCATGCTTAACTTGGTTATTCAATTAAAAATCCTTAAAAAAAAATAATTTAGTGTTAACAGTAAATATTAATGATCAAAAATTTTTGACTAAGAAATGGTGGGAGTTTAAGGTAGTAAGCACCAGTATAATTGAGAAGGGACATGAATTTGTATGAACTAAAAGATAATAAGGGTTTTTATTCAAAGTAAAATAAACAAACAAAATAAATAAAAAAATTATTGAATAGTGGGTTGCCTCCCTTGCAATGCTAGATTTATAGCACCCATCCAGACTCTCCTAGAAACTAACCATAGTAACTAGGAGGATTTATGAAGTAGGAACCACCACAAGTGTTTTCCCAATTTATTTTTTATTAAAAATTGAATTATGTTGGCACCCATAATTCTAGTAAAACCTTTCAAATTCTTTTTATTTGAAGAATTCCCCTAGAAACATCCCTTGATAGTGAAGGATAACTCAAAGGAATCTCTTAGTAGAGAATAATAATTATCACACAATATCAATTTCTTATCGATTTCAATATAATCATATTTACATGAAAAATATGGGCCTCCCTCAATATTTTCCATGAATAACATAAGATCATCAACATAAAAAAATATCAATTGAATTACCAATTGTATCTCTGATATCTACTTCATAAATTAACTCGGTTTTAGTAGACTCAATGTTTTTTCACATATTCAAAACACACCTTGTTCAAAAAATGAAAAAAATATTACTTTTAAAACATTTTTTTGAAAAGTAAAACATGGGTAAAAATGACTTTAAAAAATAATTGGATAACAGTAAAAAATTAATTAAAAACATTTTTATAAAACAAAAATATGGAATATAAATATCAAATAATTCTCTCAATTGAGACTTAAATGTAAACAATCCTAAATATTTATGAGATTGTAAAATAAAACCTCAAGTTATCCTTTCATAAAAAGAAATATAACCTCTTATATAATAAATTTAAATTTATTATACCTTTATAACAGTGTTTTTTCATACTTATCACATCATATATGATCCCATAATAAAATTTCAACCTCCATTTTATCAATAATTCCTTATTAAAATCATTGTTTTTGGGTGTTAACTACTTTGTTTATCATGCGTATTCCAGTTCAATTGCTTTGGTCCTTGTAAATTTACATTATTTAAATTACCTAAAAAATATTAATAATCATATAAATATCATATATATTCATTATATATAAATTTATATTTATCCATAAATTTTATAAAGAGAAAAATGAATTACATCATTCATGGAGATGGTAGGTCGTACGTACGCATAAACCTTGTTTCCATTTTTTTGACTAATTGAATGAAAGAACGGTAAATAATAATTAACCTTTTAAAAATAATAAATATTTAATATATATCATATATATTCATAAAAATTATCCTCATTTCAATCCAATTATAATATGAATTAAAAATTAATCACATCCCTTCATGGAGTTAGTGGTCCACACGTACATATGAATGATGTTATCGTTTCCCAATGGATTGGATGGTAAGTAGGTAGATATTATATTATAATTATAGAAGTATAATTATTTCATATATATCATATTTAAACATTAAACCCATCATAATAACCATACATAAAATATGGTTATGAAAAATGAATTGTATCGCTATGTGGAGACGGTAAGTCATACGTACACACGAGCGATACTTTCACTTATTATTTGATGGTAAAGATGGTGTATAATGGTGTTTAAATAATCATAAGAAAATTTAGAATATTTTGGATACTTAATTTATTATTTTATGATAAATACTATAGGTATATGGTAGTTAAATGATATTATAAAATAAAGTGATCGGTTAAGGTGATTACCTCTTCTTGAAAAGAACTCCTTTAGATCTACTCTTAAGGAACATAAAGTTGATATTTTGAGAATACCAAAACCTATAGAATGTAAATATGAAAGATTATAATAGAATTTGGTAGATTTTTGTTAATACAGAAGGCTCAATGTGATGTGAAGAAGATAAAGGAGGGGATCCCTTTTATAAGAGAGGGGAGGGGGACTCTTGGAATAACTTAAATGATTAAAATATAATAAAGTAAATCTCAAGCTAAATGGTTCCAAAATACTTATAAATAGAAAATGGATTAAATTATAAACCATATAATATCCCCTTTTTCCTATTTTATTATTTTAATTATTTTTATGTGATTTAATAAAATATTATTCAGCTAAAATATCATTACTGCCAATTTAGACATTATTCACATAATTTGACTTAAAAAACATAAAGATAAAATTTTAATTTGAATATAATATTATAAAACAAAACTAAGGGTTATATTCACTTATAAATTCATATAACACATTAAGTTTCTCTGATTATATTTCTTTTAATATTTTTAAATTCATTTATTATATTTTTCTATTAATTGGAGAAATATTACATCAATGTTTCATAAGAAATTAGGGTTATTATATAATTACTAAAAAAATTAAAAAATATATATCATGAAAATAAATTTATTTAGATAAAAATAGACACTTTTATTCCTTTATAACTTAATTATATTCCCATGTAGACACATAATATATATTAAAACCAAAGAGAGTGACATTTTATAACTTTCCTTGATTTAAATAATATATAAGTCATTTTTATGGAAAATTGTCCATAAAAATAATAAAATTGGAACCTAATGTGATAAGGCTAAAATTAAATTAATAAAATAATAATTGTGATGAAAAATTATGGCCTTATTACTTATTTTTATTCTAGACTAACCCGGCTTACCTTTTACCGAGGTGATAAATTTTACCATGGCTACTATTTATATTGACCAAAAATAAAAAATTTTGATTTACCATATCTGAACAATATGATTTCAAAGATGGAAACCATTTTTAATAGTTAATTTTTAAAAGTATTAGAAATTAATTTTAAAATATGCACGAAACACGTGACAAAAAAATTAGGAAAAATTATTTTAATAAAAAAACTAGATTTGTTCTTATCTTATGCCTATAAATAATATTTGTTGAATGTTTTAAAAAAATATAAAGTAAATAATATATAAATTTAATTAAAATAATTCATCAATAGTAATTAATATAAAAATAAATTATGCATATAAAAATAATTTTTCAGAAAAACATCACTTTTATTTCAAAATAATTTTTTTTTAAATTCTAATTATTTTATAACTAATGAATTAGTTTTATAAATATGTAGATCATATATTTTTCATAATTTATTTATTAAAATTAATACCCTCTAATAAAACATCTAGGTGATAACAAGCATATAATATTTTAATAATTTGTTCATTATGGCTTGTCTTCAGCTCTTTTTATGGGGCTAGCTATTCTTTACGAGCATAAATGGGGGCCTTAGTCAATGGTATTGAATTATGCCTCACTAATCAAATATCTTATGCATACTCAAAAATAATCTGGAACTCTATCAAGGACCTCTCCTCCTCTCCCTGGGATATCTCTTATTTGATTTGTATATGTAAGTCTCTCCTTCCTAATGGCACAAGGATTCTTCATATGTGGCGTGAAGGTAACAGGATGGCTGACTTCTTGGCCTCCAAGGCCTCTCAGGAAGCGCCCTGAATGGTGTTCTTTATAATTGGATCTCTCCCACCAATATGTGCAGACATTGTGATAGGATATTCTCTTGCAATCCACTTCTATTATCCCCCTTGATCTTGTAATTTCCTTATTTCAATTAATAAAATAAAATTTTTCTACAAAAAAATATTTTAATAATGTTGTGTGGTTCATCTAAACTCACTACTATGTGTAACGCAATCTATTGAAGAAAATAAATGATTTAAAGAAAAATATTTCATAAAATTATAGGGTGTTATAATCAATACCCATCATAGTTGAGAAATTTTTTAAAGATAGGGAATGTAATTTTTCTTATCATTGATGGACTAATATTTAGAAAATTTATTATTTTCATCCAAAGTTCACTCAACTAAGAACAAAAACTCATCAATCATGCCTTCAAGTAAAGGATCTATGCATAATTCATCTACTGTTTTCCCAACCCTGAATTCAAGTACAAACTCCAAATATTCATCCTCTAAGAAAAAGTATATTGAGTGTTCCAAATCAGTTTCAAGGGAAAAATTATTAAATTTGGCTCTATAAAGAATTGTTTTAAAAGATTTCATGTTTATATAATCTTTACCAAGTTGTTCTACATAATTTTTTTTAATTTTAAAAATCATTAGAGGAATCATCAATGGGAGAAAAAGAGAGTGAAAATTCGTTAATAAATTTTTATTCAAATAATATTCCCTTATCTTTTTCATCAAGCACCCATTCAAATATTATTGTGTTAATATTTTCAAAAATATGGATGATCGCAATTACTAATAATTTTAAAATTATCAAAAACATTGAATTTTAGTTTATTATTCTCTTATAACAAATCCCCAATTTCAAGTTCAATTTCATTATTAAAAATTTTATTAATTTAGGGTGATTTTTTCCAAGTTTTAAGTAATCATTTGAAAACTTCTTCTCAACCCAAGATACTATATGTTTAAATCTCCTAAACTCAACTGGTTTAGGAGGGGTAATGATAATAGATTGATCATATTCTAATTCCTTATTTGTAAAATATTATTGGTATTGAAATAGAATTTGTCTAATGATTTAATCAAAATATAGTTCTTCCTAAATGATTGATTCTTCTTCTTTAATTTCCATAAGATTTCCATTATTGGGTTCAAACAAATCATTTTCTTTACTCCCCATTTTAATTTTCATTTGATCTTTTATTTTATTACCTAACTACAATGTTTTAGTGTGCCAGTTCTTCATTCCATAATTGTGTGGTTCTTCATATTCAATAAATTTATCAATTATTTTATATAAAATTTCTTTCAAAACTAAATTATCATCGAGTTTATTTTCATAATATTCTTGGTTCTGTTCAAGGTGATTAATGCGTTGTGGTTGATTATAGAAACATTTCAATGAAGTGTTCCCATATTAGCCACCAAAAGCACAAGATGATCCATTTTATTAAGCCCAACCCCCTTGATATTAAATTTTTAATAAGAATTCATAAACAACAAAAATAACTATGTTTTTATATTTAGCACTAAAATCAGTGGTTAAATCAGTCAACAATAATTTACTTGGTAAAAACACATTATAAAATAGCAGAAAGAAAAAATTATGATTTCAAATATCAACATGCAAAAAATGAAGTATAAAATGAAAATTTATCACTTGCACTAGTGATATATTATTTTTTTAGTATTTTTTATTTTGTTTTTTAATCTTTAGATTTTTTTTGTTCTATATTCTTAAGAAACTCATTTCATGCATTCCCTAACAACAGCACCAAGATTTTGATATATGCGGTCATTAATTCACCATAAAAATTAAAATTTATAATTTCTTACTCAATATATATAGTATAAATAAGGTTAGAATTTAACATATCTATGTTTTTTTAAAATGAAACACTATTTTTGATATTATATAAGATAAGTCACATTGAGTTTAAACGAACAACTAAATATTATTTAAATGTGACCATTATAACCTATTCATTAAATTGGAGGGAATGAATAGTAATAACTAATTTATTAAATAAATATAAATTTAAAACTCAATATGAATTTATTGGTGTGTTTTTATAAAATAATCACGCTATTTTTAATAAAGTAATTTTATTCTTCAAAAAATAAGTTTTCTTCAAAAATGGGTTTTCTTATGTTTTATGAGTTAATATTATAATAAATTTTTGGAAATTTTATAAAATTTATTTTATAAAAATAATATCATTTTTTAAATCATAATTCCAAAATTATATTAGGGTGAAAATTTCAAATTTTTTTGAAAAGATTGATTTTCTAGTGAGTAGTGAAAAATATCGATTTTCATTGAAAACAGTATTTTTGTTTCAACCATTTATAAACATAAATTATATTCTAAAATGGATAAAAAATAAAAAAATTATATTATGAATAATTCAATTAGGTTTATTGAAATAAATTTTATAATTTAATTTGTTATAAAATAATTTTTAAACATAAATAGGCATTTTTAAGAAAAACTGTATTTTTTCAAAAAAAGTGGTTTTCGTTGTATTTTGAAAACTAATTTTAGAAAAAATTTATATCTCTTATAGGAGTTTCATTTCATAAAATAGAATTTATTTTTTTATTTATGAATATAAATTTATCCTAGTATGAGTTTTTTTACATTTTCCTGAAGAAGTTACATTATTAGTGAATAGAAAAAAAATATTGTTTCTATGAAATACGATATCTTTTATGATATCTCCAAGACATGGAAATAATATAAAAAATTATTAAACTTATTTAACAAATAAATTATGATAAAATAATATAAATATAATTCAAAAATAATTGAAATCATAGTGTTTAGAACTTATTTCATGATAAATATGAAAATAATTTTTAGTGTTGACGTAGTGCATACACGACACTGGAAAAGTAAAATTTGATATCCTAAAAATAATAATTGGAATGATATAAGTAATTTATATACTTTTATATTAAATATTATTTATTATTATTTTTAGAAAATAATTTTAGGGTTATGTAACAAGTGGATTATCTAAATACTTGTGCAATACTTGTGCAAGGCCAACAAAGTCAAAATAACACATTTAATGTGTTTTCATGATATAGATGTGAGTTAAAATAAATATTTTGTGAATATAAATGAATATTTTGATCATAAAAAACTTATTTTAATGATATAAATTTATATATTACTTTTTTTGGAATCTTGGCTAAGATTAAGACCTTTATAGCATTTTATCTAAAGAAATGTCAAACATGTCACACTCTTGTTTATAATAAGTTTAATATTTTTAATATAGTGTAATCTAGAGTCTATGTTAGAATATAAATATTATCTTGAAATATATAATATATGATCTAAAATTTCATCCTCTATGAATTTATAGGACATTTGGATGAATTTGGATCTATAATAGTATTATTAAATTTTAATATTTTAAAAAATTCCATGAGTGTCCCTCCCTTCTCTTATAAAAGGGCACCTATTATTATAATTTCTTCACACTTAAAACCCCGTTATTTTTTCCAATACTTGAAAAAATAACTTCCTAGAATCCCTACCCTCATTATATAGGTATTGTTTTAGGAATAACACCAACCTTATTGGTCTAAATGTGTTAAGAAATGGATATTGTCTAAATTAGTGGTATTTTTTTTAATCAAGCATTTCTGTTTTGTTTATTCTAACACATCACTCAAAATTTATTCAAACATGATAAAGTAATAAATAAATTATAAAACATATAATTATATGTTATTATTTTAGTTTCATGAGCTATATCCATCTCCACATTCATCAAATAGGAAAATAATTCATCATTCATGTGTACGGCGGACTACAGCCTTGCAAACAGATGTAATTTATTTTCCATCACCATCTCTCCTGGATGAATTATAATGATGGAATTGATGTTTATATATTATATTCATGACATATTTATCATTCTGAAAATATAATATATCAATTATGTTCTTACATTTCCATGAAAATAAAAATGATAACATCATCCATGCGTACGTGTGGACTACCACCTCCACAAAGCGATGTAATTTTTTTTAATCACCACATCGCTTAGATGATATATATAATTATATTTATGGAAATAATATGTTATTCATGATATTATTATAATTATGTAAATATAAAACAATATTTACCTTGTTTCCTATAACAACCTAGATACAAATATAATAAAATGTTTTTTATATTTATTGGTATTCTTAAATTAAATAGTTATTTTCATTATGTTAAGTGATTCTTAAAATAAATAATTTATTATATAGTTATTTATTAAAAAAATAATTTTAAAATAATATAATTTTAATTTGACAAAACTAATTTCATTTTCTAATTTATCATGTTGAAATTATCTTTGTATAAATTTTTGAGAATTTTCTAAAAAAGTTTAATTTTTAATGAATAGTGAAAAATACTACATTTTATTTTAAAACTGATTTTTCGTATAAATTTTATATATCATTAGATTAACATTTTAATTAGTCTTAAAATATAATTAAATCAAGTTTTAATCATTTAATACAATGTTGTTTAATAGAATCAATTTCACATTGAAATTGGATATAAAAACTTTATAAACTTTTAAACAGTTTTACTTTAAAAACCTTTTTCCTCGATTCATCAACGAGATTAATATTAAAATTAATTGTAACTAATTCTATTAATTAGTTTTTTAAAAATTTACATAAAATTTTTTAATTAATGTGAAATTTTTGGTCTAATAAAAACAACTTAATTTTTTTGTGAATAGTAACTTTAGTATTTTTTTAACACGGTAAAGGGTAAATCAGATAATTAAGGGTACAAATAATATTATAACCATTATAAAATTCACTAATAGTTGTCCTAATTTAATTATATAAGTTTTTTCTAAATAAATCATTCATGGGTCGATTTTAGGACCACTTGAAGTCACTCAAATGACTTTAATCCATTTATAATATTTTATTCAAAGAAAACCCAATTTAAAAAATTAAAGAAGTTTCCTTAACATAGATATAATTAAATATACGTGATGAAGGGATATAAATGATTATTTTTAACCTTATTTATTTATTTTAATGATGTTAATTTATTTTTAATTTTTATATATGAAATAATTAACACTAATGTCTGTGCAACGCTAAGCAGTGCTTGTGCAAGCATAATAAAAATAAATAAAATGTTTTTATTAAAATTATAAGAATTATTAAATGACCCAAATTTTAGATAAAACTTATTATATAATAAAATTTTTACTATTATCATATTTTTATTCAAATTTGGGACATTTTGGACCCATATGAAGCCCTTTAATCTCTTTATAATATTTTATTTAAAAGTAAATCAAGTTGTTTACACTATAAATTTTAGTTTGTATAATATTTTAATATGAGGATTTCCATAAGTGTTTTTTAAAAAGTAATATTATTTGTAATTATAATAAATTTATATTTTCATAGAATTTTATTTGTAATTTTTAGGGAATAAATAATTACCTTAATGGCTTGAACAATTATGATGTAGTAATTATTTGATTAATGAATTAATCAATTTAATGATATTAAAAATAATAAATTAAATATAATTTGATATTTTTATGATAATTTATGAATTACCTGGATTAATATGATATGTATTTCATATAATAAAAAAATTATTCTGATTTTAAACTTTTTTTGATATGTTTAAAGTCATAGTTATGAATAGTGTATAATTTGACATAAACTATTTTTCATTAATAAAATATTTTATTAAATTATTTTAAAAAATATTTAATAAGGACAAATGGGATAGTATTGTGTCTAGAATGTAATCACATTTATTTTTTAAGATTTTTTTGAATTCTTAAGCCCTATAATAGATTTATTATATTTTAATAATTTGAGTAATTATTTAGTTACCCCTAACCTCAATTATAAAAAGGGACTCTTTCCTTCATAAATTTCATCACCTTAAGCCATCTTTTTTGGATGAAATCTTTTAATAACCATTATAATCATCCTTTTCCACATTATAAATCTTTTTTTATCACAAAAAGAACACTTCCAAGAGCCTTGAGGAGGTTCTCAAGGAGAAATTTTCAAGAGGTAAGATTATTTCTTCTTCTCTTTTAAATTATTTTTCAATTCTAACTTATCTCCACCTCCTATCCAATGATTCATGAAAAATATAGTATCATATATATACTGCAATTTTTTATGGTATATACATCATAAAATATCTCATCTTTTCTCTTTTATTCTAAAAATGAGAACATTGTTCGTAATGTGTCGATTTACTACCATCGCGGATGATACACATTTATTTTCCATCGTCGCCTTCAAGGATAGTCATAAAACCATTAATATGGTTAAATAATAATGTATCATGCATATTATAAGTTATGTAATGTTCTAGATCCAATATATGAACATGATATTAAATAAGATGATATAAGTTTGTGATGATCTTAAAAACCACCAAAAATAAATTAAATCATTATCATTAATGTTTTATCTAATCATCCTCATATCAAAAAAATGATATATGGTATCATTTTATATTCTAGAAAACCAATTAATACTATTTCATTCCACTTCTGGAGTTTTTCTTCCATTCGACAAGAAAATTCATAACGAACTGACCATGTAAACCATGTAAAGATGCACCTGGAACAACAAAAATATCAAAGTATTATTAATAAATATGTGAAAATTTGTTATAATTTGATCATATAAGCTAGTATAATCATGAGTATAGTTATTTAATAAATTAATAACACTCTTTAAATCATTATACAAAGGTTTGAACAATTTTTAAGTAATAAAAACCTAAGGTAAGGGAATTCTTAACCCAATTTCCATTCTTTGGGTTAACTTTATACTTAATTGATTTTATAATGCTAAGATTATTTTTGAAATTCTATTTTATTTATATTATTTTTTATTATGTGGATTCATAGTGAATATAAAAATTCCTTCCATTTTATTAATTCTTGCTTCAATAATATGATATTTGTAAGGGACGTTTCTTTAAAATCTTCTTTTAAATTATATTTTTACAAAATTAAAAAGGAATATTTTTATGAAATTGTTATTGTTAAATAAATATATTATGGTTCTTGGTAATTATTTATGATGAATTTTGGGACCTATTTCTCTCTCTCATGTATTGGGTATGTTTATGTTGGAGGTCGGTCATATGGTTACTCCAAGTGTAATTGTGATGGTTACACCATAAGGTAGCTGTGAGGGTTACATCATAAGGTAGTCATGAGAGTTACAAATCATATGGTAGAAGAGAGGGTTAAAATATTAAGTAATTAATTCCCCAAGTTACTATAATGGTTTATTTATGTTTTCTATGTTATATGGGAATCTCTTGTTTTTACAAAGTAAGTATATGATACTTTATGGGTGAGATGTATGTCTTTGTGAAAATATTTTCATTTGTTTATAAGTATTAATGTATTGATGGTTCCTTTCTCTTTTATGTACCTTAATGAGATTTTTTTACTCATCCCAAGTTTTAAAATGTTTTTTATAGGGTATAAGGATGGGTAAGAGGAAGAAGGAATTCAAGTTGGATGTTATGAAGAATTTCATGAAAAGGAATCCATGTTTTATTTAAAAAAGTTTTATTTTAGATAAAATGGATATTGTTTTCATAATATCCTCATTGTATTAATGTGGTATGTTATATATATATTATTCCCTAATTATATAAATCTATAAACCTTAAAAGGTCCTCAATGTGTAAAAATATAAGTTCTTGACTAAAATTCAAGGTTATGTAATGTTTTAAGGTGGGGTCCTTATAGTTGGTATCAGAGGATGGTTTAGATAAATTTAGGAGTTAGGATGATGCTAATAGAATACCATAAATTATTTTTAATCTATGGTCTATATGAAATTATATATCATTTTAATATTACCATATTTCTTCATCTAAGATTTGACTGTTAATAATGGTTTTCCATAAAAGAAACAGGGAAGCTGAAGTAGAAAGGCAGCGAAAGAATGATATCCTTCTGAATCTACAACCTAGAATGGTGGGAATTGGAACTGAGTATTTTGTGGCAGTAATGGATCAGTTGATATAGGCTATCAATGGCATGGAATCCATACAAGACAACAACCAGATCTACCTAAAAGTAATGTGATGATAGTTGAACATTTTATGATGCAACACCCTCCTATTTTCAGTGGATGTTCTAACCCAGTGGTGGATGAAGGGTGAATTAAATAACTTAGAAATATATTCTATTTCATGTGGTGTTAATATAATCAAAAGGTTATTCTTTCTATTTTATCATTTTGAAGGTGAATCTGACCATTGGTGGTCAATGGTCAAGAATATTAGAGATAGCGAGAAGATTGATGCCTTTCAATGGGGTGAATTTAAGAAAATTTTCCTTGAAAAATATTTTTCTAAGGTGGTTTTACTTAGGATGGAAAATTAATTCCTTTAATTGAAATAAAATAAGGAAGATTCGGTGGTCATGTATGATGAAAAATTTACCTTATTGGTAAGGTATGCTTCAAATCTTATTCGGGATCTTGATAGCAAAATCAATCATTTTTACTCAGGATTAAAGCTAAGATATCTAAGGATTTTGGACTCCTATGAGTTCAAAATATATGAGAAACTTGTTCTGTTTTTTGATAGGGTAGAAATAGAGTTCACTAAAAATCACATGTACTTTGAGAAAAAGAAGAATAAAAGGTCCATATAGCAATAAATGGGTAAGAATCAGTCAATGAAATCTGAAGCTAAGAAGATTCAATTTCTAGTTTGTGGGAAGTGTGGTAAAAATCACTATAGGGAATGCCTTAACAAAGTTGGAAAGTGTTTCTGATGTGTTAAGTTTGGACATATGTCTCGATATTGAAAATAAAATAATCCTATGATTAATTCTGATAAGAAAACTAAAAAGTGTTTCAAATGTGGTGAAATAGAGAATTATGAAAATACCTACCCAAAGAAAGATATGAATGATGGGAAGTATCCAGACTACAAGTATAAAGGTACATTGAAATCTTTTGAAATTACTTCAACTGATGTTGGTCCATCCAATGAAGTGGTATTAGGAACTTTGTTTGTTTAATCATATTTTTCTAATGTCTTGTTAAATATGGGGTCTATACATTTCTTTATTTCTGAAAAAAAAATAGGTAAGTTAGAAATTTCACCTCAAGAAATGAAATCAAAACTTATAGTGAAAACACTATGGAGAAATATAAAGTAAAAATGATATTATAATAATATTTATGTTATTGTATGTATAGATACATTACCTAGAAACCTTTTTTTACCCCTATTATAGTTTGAAGTTATTCTGGGTATGGATTTTCTTTATGTTTACAATGATAATATTGATTACAGAGATAAAGAAGTTTTTTTCAGAAATAGTTTCAGTTTGTATTCAAGAATGAACCCATACTATTGATAACATATCAAGAAGCTGAGAAGTTGTTAAAATATTATAATGAAAGTTATCTTGCACATAGTGTTGAAAATAAGGTAACTGTTCAGATTAATGATGTTATAGTGGAAAATGAATACCTAGATGTTTTTCTTAATGATTTTCCTGGTGTTATACCTAATCGGGAAGTTGAATTTACTATTGACATAGTTCCTGATACTAAATCCAATTTCAAAACCCACTTATCAAATGGCTCAAGTGAAACTTCTTAAATAGAAAAATTAGTTTCAAGAGTTTCTTGATAAAGATTTAATTTATCATAACATTTCACCATGGGGTGATCTTGTTTTGTTCACTAAAAAGAAATATGGTTCCATGATACTTTTAATTGATTGTAGATCATTGAATAAAATTACTATTAATAATAAGTGTTCATTTCTATATATCAATGACTTGTTTGATCATCTATAGGGAGCTCAGTATTTTTTCAATTTTGAATTGAGATCTGGGTACCATCAATTAAAGGTGAAATAGGATAACATTCCAAAAATAGTTTTCCATACTAGATATGGGCATTATGAGTTTTTTTTATTCCCTTTGGTTTGAAAAATGATCCTGATATATTTATGGATCTTATTAATATAATCTTCCATGAATATTTGGATAAGTTTTTTGTTGTTTTTATTGATGATATTTAAATTTATTCAAAAAGTTATGAGGATCATGATAAACATATAATTGTTTTTATACAAACACTTAAATAAAATAAGTTATATAGGAAATTTAGAAAATGTGACTTTTGGTTATAATATATTTCTTTCCTTCAGTATATTATTAATAAAGATGGAATTATAGTTAATCCTACCAAAAAAATTGGTTGATGAATGGACAAGACCAAAAAATGTTACTAAGATTCATAGTTTTCTAAAATTAATAGGCTATTACTGATGGTTTTTTAAGAACTTTTCATGGTTATCTATCCCACTAACAAAATTAACACAAAAATGATTTAAATTTATTTTAATAGAAAAATTTGATGTTTGTTTTCAGGAACTGAAAAAAAAAAGATTAGTGAATGCTCCAGTTTTGGCCCCACATTCTAGAAATGGTGATTTTTTCATCTATATTGATACTTCATTGAAGGGACTTGGTTGTGTTCTGATGCATAATGATCAGGTAATTTCTTATGCTTTAAGACAACTAAAACCTCGTGAGTTAAATTATCTCACACATGATTTGGAATTACCAGTTGTGGTTTTCGATTTAAAAATTTGGAGGCATCATTTATATGGATCCAAATGTGAAATATATATTGACCATAAAAGTTTTAAGTATATATTTACTCATATGGAATTGAACATAAGGTAGAGAAGATGGCTAGAACTGATAAATGATTATGATTTCATAATCAATTACCATCCAAGAAAATGGAATAAAGTGGCAAATGTCTTGATTCAAAAACATCATGCATCATTAATTTTTTTATGTTTGGAAAATGACCCATTGATTAATGATTTGATGAATTTTGTCTAGGAATTTTTTGGTGTAGGAAATTCCTCTATTTTGTTTTAGGTGTCAGTGTATTCATCTATATTAGATAGAATTAAATAGTTATAGAAGGAAGATCGTGAGTTGTATAAAAAGGTATAATTGGTTAAGAAAAGAAAATTTCTTAAATTTAATGTTGATAAATAATATGTCTTGAGATTTGGAAAAATATTATATGAGCCTTGTAATTCCCAGTTGAAGAAAGAATTGTTAAGTGAAGCTCATAGTTCTTCGTTTTCAGTTCATCTTGACAGCATTCATATGTATAGAGAACTTTGGTAGTATTACTGGTGGGATGGAATGAAAAGAGACATTGTTTATTTTACCATGAAATGCTTTAATTTTTAAATAAGTTAAAGTAGAGTGACATCTATCGAAAGGAATGCTTCATCCATTTCCAGTGCTAAAGTGTAAGTGGGACAATATATTTATGGACTTCGTGGTGGGGCTACCAAAGACTCCTTGAGGTAATAATGTGATTTGTGTTATTGTTGATCGGGTGAATAAATTTTCACATTTACTTCCTATTTGAGACACTTTTTCTCTAGATTAGATTTATTTAATATACCTCAAATAGATTCTCAGGTTGCATGGAGTTTCTCTATCCATTGTATGTGACTGTGATTTCAGGTTCAATTCTAACTTTTGGAAAGGCCTTCATAAGTTGTTAGGAATGTAATTAAATTTCAGCACTACTTTTCATCCTCAATATAAAGGATATACTAAGATAATAATTCATAAATTAGAGGACATGATTCAAGATTTTTTAATGGATCACCATAGAATTTAGGATCAACATCTTTTTTCAGTTTAGTTTTCTTATAATAATAGTTTCTATTCTAGTATACAGATGGAACCTTTTGAGGATTTATATGGAAAGCGATATCAAATTATATAATTTTGGGATGAAGTCAGGGAAAGGAAGTTGATGGGACCAAAATTAGTAGATGAGGTAGCTGAAAAATTGAATATGATCTAGAAACGGATGAGGACAGCTCAGAGCATGAAGAAAAGTTATGCATATAACGTTAGGAAAGACCTTTATTTCGAGGTAGGTGATCATGTTTTCCTTAAAATATCTCCTTAAAAAGGTGTTATGAATTTTGGTAAGAAAGTAAATATAAGTACATGGTTCATTGGACCTCATTAAATCCTTGGGAAAGTTGGAATAGTTTCCTACTGAGTAGCTTTGCCTCCAATTTTATCTTAAGTACACAATATTTTTCATGTTTTTATGCTAAGAAAGTATGTTCCAGATCCATCTTATCTTTTGAGCCCAAAAGTAGTTCATTTGGAAGATAAAATTTCCTATGAAGAGAAATTTTTTCAAATTCATGATCATATAGAGCTAGTATTGTGGAACAAGCTAATTCAATGGGTTAAGGTTTTGTGGAGAAACCACACGGTAGAAGAAGCAATATTGGAATTTGAAAATGCTATGAGGGAAAGGTATTACCACTTGTTTAATAAGTAAATAAAAATTGTGAGGATTTAATTTATAGAAGTTGGGTAGACTGTAATAACCTAGGTACATATAGAATAATTGTTTTTGTATTTATTAGTATTCTTAAATTAAATAGTTATTTTCATTATGTTAAGTAATTCTGAAAATAAATAATTTATTATATGGTTATTTATTTATAACATTAATTTTCAAATTATATAATTTTAATTTTATAAAAATAATTTCTTTTTTTAATTCATCATGTTGAAATTATCTTTGTATGAATTTTTGATAATTTTCTAACAAAGTTTAATTTTTAATGAATAGTGAAAAATACTGCATTTTACTTCAAAACTAATTTTTTGTCTAAATAATATATATCATTAGATTAAAATTTTAATTTGTTTTAAAGTATAATTAAATCAATTTTTTATCATTTAAACCAATTTTGGTTGTTGGAATCAATTTCATGTTGAAATTGGATATAAAAACTTCATGAACTTTTAAACGTCTTTACTTTAAAAATCTGTTTCCTCGATCCGTCAACGGGATTAATTTTAAAATTAATTTTAACTAATTATTTAAATAAAATTTTGAAAAATATACATACAAGTTTTTAATTAGTTTTAAAAAAAATTTCTAATAGGAACAACTTAATTTTTTTGAATAATAACTTTAGAATTTTTTTACCACGGTTAAGGGTAAATTAGGTAATTAAGGGTAAAAATAATATTACAAGCATTAAAAATTACCATAACACTTGTCCTAATTTAATTTTATGAGTTTTTTTAAACAAAATCATTCATGGGTAGATTTTAGGACCACTTAGAGTCACTTGGATGACTTTAATCCATTTATTGTATTCTATTCAAAGAAAATCTTATTTAACAAATTAAAGAAATTTTCAAGACATGGATATAAGTAAATATACATGATGAACGAATATAAATGATTATTTTAAACGTAATTTATTTATTTTCATGATGTTAATTTATTTTTAATTTTTATATATGAAATAATAAACATTAATTCATGTGCAATGATGATACAGTGCTTGTGCAAGCATAAGAAAAATGAATAAAATGTTTTTATTAAAATTATAAGAATTATTAAATAACCCAAATTTTGGATAAAACTTTTTATATAATAAAATACCGACCATTTTCAGGTTTTTATTCAAATTTGAAACATTTTGGACCCACATGAAGCATATAAAACCCTTTATAATATTTTATTTAAAAGTAAATCATGTTTTTTACGATATAAATTTTAGTTTGTATAATATTTTAATATGAGTTTTTACAAAAAAAAATAGAACAATAATAGTATTTGGAAAGGTAATAAAATTATATTTTTCATAAAATTTTATTTTTAATTTTTAGAGAAAAAATAATTATCTTAATGGATTGAATAATTATGATACATAAATAATTTGATTAATGAATAAATCAATTTAATGATATTAAAAATAATAAAATAAATATAGTTTTATATTTTTAAGAAAATTAATGAATTTCCAATATGTATATTATATTTATTTGATATAATAAAAAAATTATTCAAATTTCAAACTTTTTTTTAATATGTTTGAAGTCATAGTTATGAATAGAGTGTAATTTGAAAAAAATTATTTTTCATGAATAAAATATTTTATTAAATTATTTAAAAATTCCAAAAATATTTAATAAGAAAAAATAGGATATTATTTTATCTAAAATGTAATACCCTTTATTTTTTAGGCCTTTTTTAATTCTTAAACCCTATAATATATTTATTATATTTTAATAATTTGAGTAATTCCTAAGTTACCCCTCACCTCAATTATAAAAAGGGACTCTTTACTTCAAAAATTTCATCACCTTAAGCCATATTTTTCAGATAAACACTACCAATATCCCTTATCATCATCCCTTGACACATTATATATTTTCTTTTCTCATAAAAATACCACTTCTAAGAGCCTTGAGGAGGTTCTCAAGGAGAAATTTTCAAGAGGTAAGATTCTTTCTTCTTCCCTTTTAACTTCTTTTTAACTTATACCATATCCCCGCCTCTTATACAATGATTCATGAAAACTATAGTATCATATATATACTATAATTATTTGGTGTTTATGGTATATTCATCATAAAATCTCTCATATTTTCATTTTTATTCTAAAAATGAGAACATCGTCTGTGATGTGTCGATTTACCATCATCTTGGATGATACACATTCATTTTCCATTATCGCCTTCAAGGCTAGTCATAAAACCATTAATATGGTTAAATCATAATTTATCATACATATTATAATTTATGTAATGTTATGGATCCAATATATGAACATGATATTAAATGAGATGATATAAGTTTGTGATGATCTTAAAACCTGCTAAAATAAATTAAACCATTCTCATTAATATTTTATCTAATGAATCATACTCATATCAGAAAAAAAATGATATATGGTGTAATCTAATATTATGTAAATATTTTAATATCATTTCATTCCACTTATGGAGTCTTTTTTCCATTCTACAAGAAAATCCATAATGAACTGACCATGGAAACCATGAAAAGAGCGCACCCTAAACTATGGAAATATCAAAGTATTATTAATAAATGGGTGAAAAGTTGTTATAATTTAATCATATAAGGTAGTATGAACATGAGTATATTTTTTTAATGAATTAATAACACTATTTAAACCATTATATAGGGGTTTTAACAAGTTTTAATTAAGACGAACCTAAGGTAAGGGAATTATTAACCCAATTTCCATTCTTTGGGTTAACTTTCTACTTCATTGATTTTATCATGCTAGGATTATTTATAAAATTTATTTTGATTATATTATTTTATATTATTTTGATTCATAGTTAATATACATATTACTTCCATTTGATTAATTATTTCTTCAATGATATGATATTTCTAAGGGACTTTTCATTAAAATCCTCTTTTAAATTCTATTTTTACAAAATTCAAAAGGAATGTTTTTATGAAACTATTCTTGTTTAATGATTATATTATGTTTCTTGGTAATTTTTTATGATGAATTTTTTGACCAATATCTCCCTCTAGTGCATCAGTTGTGTTTGTGTTGGAGTTCGGTCGTATGGTTACTCCAAGTGTAACTGTGAGGGTTACACCATAAGGTAGTCATGAGGGTTACATCATAAGGTAGCAGTGATGGTTACAAATCATATGGTGGCTGAGAGGGTTAAAATTTTAAGTAAGTAATGTCCCAAGTTACCTAAATGTTTTATTTATGTTTTCTATGTTTTATGGTAATCACTTGTTTTCACAAAGTAAGTATATGATAATTTTTGGGTGAGATGTTTGTATTTTTTTTAAAAACCATATGTTTATAAGTATTAATGTACTAATAGTTCATTTCTCTTTTATGTCCCTTATTGATCTTTTTTTTCTCATCCCAAGTTTTAAAAAAAATTCATAGGGTATAAATATGGGTAAGAGTAAGAATGAATTCAAGTTGGATGTTATGAATAATTTCCTGAAAAATATTCCATGTTTTATTTTAAAAAGTTTTATTTTGGAAAAAATGGATATTGTTTTCATAGTATCCTCATTATATGAATGTTTTATGTTATGTATGGATTATGCACTAATTATCTAAAACTATAAACCTGAAAAGATCTTCAATGTGTAAGAATTTACATTATTAAATAAAACTCAAGGTTATGTAATGTTTTAATGTGGGGTCCTTATATTTCCATAATGATCATTGAAAAATGGAAACGTTACTCAAGCGTACGTACATATTATTGTCTCTATTATTGTAACATTGATAATTTTTTAGAAACATATAAAATGGTTTAATTTAAAAGTATAAATGATGTATAAAAATGATAATTATATCATGAATATTATTTTTTATATGATGTAATAATGACCACTTTGACCTTAGTCAACAAACCAAATTCATTTTGGATATAAGTACTGAATTTCATCAAAACATTTGATGTGAACTTAAGTGATTAAGTGATTTTATATAACATGGAAATACATGATATAAAATGAATAATAAACTTGAAAAAGATCTCAAGAAATTAAATAATTGACCTAATTTTATTATTCAGTAATAAAAAGAACGTATGTTATATGTAAAACTTAAGGTAATGGACTTTATTTTAAAAAATTCCTCATTCACTTTTATTAAAATATTAAAAAAGGAATTTTTTTTAACTTATATGGAATGATAGGATTTTACCACTCTTATTACACCTTAATTATTTAAATATACATGTTAATTTTTATATAAACAGTTTCCCTTTGTATGTGCGCATTTTTTCAAAAAATATGTGATTTAAAAATGAAAAGTTTATTTTCGTTAAGAATATTTTTATGATGCAAGAATTCATATTTTATGATTATGATATGGTTATTGGGTATTTTTTATAATGATAGGTGTTTATAGTATAAACCAATGGTGGGTTGTTTCGTGATAAACGAAAGATGGGTGGTCATTTTATTAACTAGTGACGGGTGGTTTTGTGATAAACCAAGGATAGGTGGTTATGTTATAACCTCCAATTCATTGGGTACTCCAAAGATGTAAGTCGACCATATTGGTTATTCAATTTCTAATAGTGATATATACAATTATATCCCAGGTTACCTACTTAACTTTTATACTCTTTCTAATGAATTTTCATAGAAATAATTTGATTTTAAAAAGGTAATATAATGATCTTTTTGAAAAGATGATTCACTTTTCTAGGTAAAAGTGTATATTTATAAGAAAATGTTTTTATGGGATTTTACTAGACTAACAATTTCCTTTCTTTTATATCCATTAATGTTATTTTTTTCCTCATAATATAATTTTTTTTTAAATCATAGTTTTAAAGGAAGTTTTGGGATATTGATGAGTTCAAGATGAAAAATATGAAATTTTATTACGAAAAGAAACCATGTTTTTTTAAAGAGATTTGTTTGGTGTGAAAAATAGATATTAAGTATAAGTTTCCACCTATAATTTTTGGTTTACTATGTAAGGGTTTGTTCTAATTCTATTAAAATATAAACCAAAAAGATCCTCATAATTTTCAATAAGTGAATTCTAGTTCAAAAACACTAGAATATTTAATACTTAAGGTTGGTTACTTACATCGAACAATAGGGAATGAGGTCTAGATGTTCCTAGGGATTATTTTTAAATATTCTTCCCAAAAAATGATGGAAATGGATATAAGAAATGTGGTAGAAATATGATTTAAGAGAGGATGAAATGTTAGTTATGTTATTTCTAACCAATGAAAATGAGAAGGAGCATACATAAAGAGATACTAAGAAAAATTCAATATAATAAACTCATTGAAATAATGATTTAATTAAAAAATGGAATCTATATAACATGAAAATAGTAAATTTGGTAACAAAATGAACTCTCAGTCATTAGTGAGTGCTTATTCAAATAGTCCTAAAATCTAATCTCTTGATTAAAATCATAGGAAAATAATTCAAAATATCCTTTAAATTTCATTTCATTATTCAATACATCAATAAAAATAAAAAAATAAATTTAAAGAATGAAATCCATGAAGAACATGTTGGAGTTCTAAAGATGAAGAAATGTGAAAATAAATTGATTTATCAAGCTATAAAAACAAATTTCATCATGAAATTATACATATTTCATGATAATATAAATTAAAAACACATTATAAGAACAAGAATAATGAATCGATAGAAAATTAAATAAGGAGAGATAAAGATTATTCTATATTTAGTTTAAGTCTATCTCCTTAAATTTAATATCTCATTTCCTATTTTATTAAAGCTCTGGATCATTCTCTATAATGAATCACTGGCTCTCATCTTTGGAGCTTAGTGTTATCCTTGTTAACTATTATCTATCTAGTATTTTTTTAGTTAAGTGTTACACTCCTCCTAAAAGATATCACTATGATCTGTTTTATATATTATCTTACCACATCAAGCACCAAATTATCTAAGAAAATTAATTCACAAACCTCCATATTCTAGCTCTAAATGTTTCTTATCACCACCACCTGACATGAACTTAACCCCCTAACTAAAAAATGATACACCCACATGCATTAGTTTCCAAATGTTGTGGTGTACCTCACCTATATCCTAAGATAGATTCATCCTTTTTAATAACACATATTAATTCCAAGATTTCTTTATATTGAGCTTAAACCATGAACTTTCTACCTATAACTCTCATTAGTTTTAGGTTTCTAGTGGTCCACTTTAGTTGAAGCTCAATCACTTAAACTAGGTTCAACTACCATTTACTAATGGATTCTCACCTAATAAGTTATGGACTAACTATAATTATTCAAATTAATAAAACCAACATAGTTCTTCACTATTATAATGAGTTCACTGGTTAAATAATCCTCCCTATATAGGCTAATTAAGTCATTTAGTTTTAAAAATAGAATTATTCTCAACCCTACTCAACTAAAATCAATTATGATTCATCAAATGAGTCATGGAAAACCTATTATAATGGGAATCACCCTCAACTTTCAATAAAATGCATTAAATTGAATCATATGTCATAATAAATCCTTTCCTTGAACACCTAAAATGTGTCAGGCTTCATCATTGCAATAGAAATATAAGGAAACTTAAGGCTCAGCTAACTTCAACCATGAACCTAAAAATAGGATCATACTAGAAAACAATACCCCTAATCTTGTATTTGGAATAATGATCTCAAACCCATGGAATTATAGCTTCATCATAAATATATTTTCACAATATGATCTTGATTTCCCTTTAAATTTTGAAGATTTATATTCTTAAGGATCTGATCGGTACCACTGATATCAATCCTTAATTTTTTATTCAATAAACTGTTTTTAGATCATCATCTTCATGTTAGTTTTTATGTCTGGTTTTATTGTCTTATTCAATAATATTTTCATCCAAATCATCAATAACCACTTATAATTTCATCTTTGAATGATTATTCACCTTCTTGATCTTGATTAACTTCATCCATGGTAAGTTTAGAAAACTAGTTCGAATCAAAAAAGACACATCCAAATTCAATTCATCATCATAATTTTCTAGTACATCTTCAATAGATCATACCCAATAGATAAAGACTTGGATTAGTGTAATTTGTTTATAAATTGTTTAATTCCTTGGTTTTCATTATTTACCCTTCATTTTCATTTTGGTGTGTCATGACCCTTTATCTGATTCTACTGAATTTGTGCTTTGAATGTCTTGAATATTGAATGGGTTTGGTTTTAATTTGAGATCTGTTTGACTTTAGTATGAGTTATATGGGCATCAACAATGAAAATCACTGTATAAAAATGGGGGCATGGTAGAAAATAGGACAAGTCATAGAAGCAGGGTTTCCCTTCTCATGGTAGCAGAAGCACACACATTGTCATGGTAGCTAGGGTGAAATTCACAAGAGCATGATGGAACTATAGAAGATAGGTGCATAGTTGGACATGGATGGTACCAGAAGGTAATAGGGAATGGTGGCACAATATATGGTAAAACCTTAATAGAAGAATATATATTTATTTATGAAATCAAAGGAATGAAAAAAGGAATACTGGAAGAGTAGTAGGAATACCTCGACCGTATATACAAAAAAACACAAAAAGATAAAAAAATTATAAATTACACTTTCAAAATATAAAAGAAATAAAATATTGAAGTTAAATTCATTTGATTAAATAACAGTTAATTATTTTAAAAAAAGATATAAATTAAAATTATTTCAAAATATTAAATTGAAAATTAAATAAAAAATTAATAAATCATTCAAAGAAAGGGATTAAAAAATAAATTAAATTTATATTGATTGATTGATTAATTAATAATAAAAGCATGGATAAGGAAGTTTAAATTAACATAACACAAAAATTAATCAACAAAAATAAATTTTAAAATTTTAAATTTTTGAATTAAATAAAAACTCTAATCTTGGCGCATTTTATAATATAAGAATAAAAACACAATTTAAAAACTAAAAACAATAAATTTAATAAATTCAAAAATAAATTAAACACTTGTAATAATTAACTAAATAAAGAAAAAAATTATCAATAAAAACATGATTTAAATAAAACAATTGATGTGTCAAAATAAAATAATTAAAGGCCACAACACACCCCCTCTTTCTGATTTATATGATGACCAATAGTTGGTTATGCAATCTCTTACTCTCTTCCACATTGTAAGGGAATCCACCGAGGAAGGAGGTATAACCCCTTTTCTTCTCTTCTCTACTAATCACTTATTCTTATTATTATTATTATTATTATTATTATTATTATTATTATTATTATTATCCTAACCCTTCTCCTTTCACTTATGTTATTATCTTCTCCTTATATATACTTTCTACATTAGGTACTCAAAAGTATTGATATTTCACCATATGAAGTCAAAAACTTTAAATAGGTAAGTGATTTCCCTATAAGAGGATAGAAAATACCTTCCAAACCCATTTAGGATTTGCATCATCACTCATTCTATTACTAGTAAGTGTTTTCATTTATAAGGAATTGATATATTACATCAAATTTGTGATTTAATTTTAAATGATTCTCTAGGACTCAACTTAGTGTATTACAGTTCTAGTAACTAGTTGGTTTTTTCAAATTTTAATGAGGTAGGTGATTCTATAATTTTTCACTTCTTTAATAATGCATTATATGTTTGGGTGTTTATTTATTAATTTTTCTTAATAGTAGATCTTCATTTAATTGTCTACATTGGTTTTTTATTAATTATTCATATCATATTTTAGAATTTCATTTGTTACTTAAGTTTTTTCTATTATTCATGTAAAATATTTTCTTAAAATATTTTCTTAACATTTGTATTATTTTAATATGATTTGGTTGGTATGTATGGGTTTTTAAAATGAAAAATGATTTATTATAAATTCCTTAAATGTTAGTTATAATTGTTAAAAACTACTTTTTTATACTTTAGTCCTTTTTGACAAGGATATAAATTAGAATCATGTTTATTTATTCCATTTTGTCATACCCTACTACAATTTAATTTCTTGTTGGATTTTGATGCGATAGAATATTTTACCATTGATATTAAAGGGTTTATTTTTATTAGAGTGTTTTTAAGTGTCCAAATGATTTATTTTATAAGATTTTATTTTATTCTTTTGGTTCTAGTTTAGTACTTCATGGGAACTATATGATTTTATTTGAGATAATTATATATGGGTGATTTATTTTCCATTATTTCACTTTGACTAAAATTGTTAGTTATGATTTCACTCTAACTAATCGGTGACCCTAGGTATGATTTCATTTGTAACTAGTGGAAATAACTGACCGATCATTGATTAAGTAATTAATTTGATTGGTTCACATTTTTTCTAATATATTGCATCAATTTCTTTGATCTATTTCCTAAGAATCTAGTAAATCTTGGTAGTTTATTTCATGATGGTATGTTTTACATGGATAATGTGTTTATTTGTTCTCATTTATCTTTTAAAATGAATCTATCTTTTATAAATAAAATTCCCTTTTTGATTGAATTAAATGTCATGTTCTGGTTAAAGAAGTCACATTCACTTATTTGGTTTTATTATATCCTATCAAAGTTAAAATACCATCAATCATTATAAATATTGTTAATATATATGTTTAATAGTGATTGTATGATTAGTATAAATATAGGGTTTTGATAAATCCAATTGAAATGGAAAAAGGAATTGATAGCCACAAATAATAAGACAATACCTTATTAAGCCCATTTATCAGAGCTTCTGAGGGATATATAATCATTGTGATTTTCCCTTGACTAAACCCAAGCTGAGATCTAACAACTAAAGAACTACAGAAACTATATATGGGAGAAGTTCAATCTCATTGAGATCATAGCCCAAACCATGTATATTGAACCACCCTAAGAAAATATCATCACCATCATGCACCTTACCCTTGGGAAGTTTTTTGGTGTAGAAAAGGTATATATATCAATTCCCTAATGATATAAATATTTATATTATACTTTCTATAGAATAATTGTTATATTTACTTCTTAATGTTGTTACTTTATAAATGATTTTGATTTTGATATGATGAAAAATAAATTGTATTTTTTTGGGTAATATACAATTTCAATTAAGAAATTCCTTTTGATTAATTAATGAATTTTTAAAATAAATGATATTTTGATTAAATATTTTAATTAAATATTATTTTTAAAATATAAAATATAATATAATTTTTATGAACTAAAATATAATTTTTATAAGGGTACGAAAACTGTTATTGTCAAAAAAACCCAATATTTCTCAATAAATGACTATTATTTTTTTAAAAGTAAAAAATAACATATTTAAAAAATTATTTTGATAAAATAAATATTATTTTTGAAATCAAAATGTTTAAATTATCCAATAGTGAATTTTTCATAATTTTTTTATATAGTCAAATTTTTGGGTAAAAATTAAATATGGTATAAATATACGGTGTGTATTATGACATCATAAAAACCCAAAAGTGGTAAAATAAATTATATAAATGGTATCCACTACCAAATATTAGTTTCCCCTTTAAAATATTTTTTTAGGTTATTTGATTAATTTTATAAAGCCTTTATAAATCCTCCAAAACCTATATTATATTTTTAATGTTTTAAAATAATTTCTTTATAAACATGACCCGCCTCCACATAACCAAGGGTGATATTTTAATTATTTAGTCTCTTGGACTTATAAAATAAATAAAAACTCTCCTATTTTTCAGAATCTATGGGCAAAAACTATGGGAAGGTTTGCAGTTTTGATTGCTTTATTATATAGGGTCCAAAACCTATGTTTGGGAAATAATAAAGAACTCCCCTCTCTTTTACTAAATAATCTCACCCAAGGTCCCCTTAATCTTAATTAAAAATACTTGTATCATGTTCTTACTATACCCTTCCCTCTCTAGAGTCCTCCCAAGGTTCCCCACCCTCTCAAGGTAAGGGATCCTCTCTTTCTTATATTTATTCAAGCACCTTAATTATATAATACACTTTTTCTTCCAATTACTATTGATGGGATATTCTTTACCATATCCCTATTACTTCCCTTATGATTTAAAAGTGATGAGTTATCCCTTTCACTCTCATTAATCCATTCCATGATTCATAATGTACCCCCATTATGATGCTGAAATTATCCTATGATTTTCTATGCCAAGTTTTTATTCAAGCATTCTCCTTGAGTTATGCCCATAAATTCCCAAATTTTTATATTGGGTTATGTTATAAAATATCCCTAAAACTTTCTTTTTAAATTACAAGAGATGATAGACCCCCTTCTCTATTATTTAACCATTTTATGAATCTTCATGTACTGTTATTAGGCTACTAAAATTCCATTGTGATTTTCCATGCCGAACATTTGCGAGGTGTATACTGATACTAATTTACACTCAAGGGTATTCACCTAGTTGAAAATATACTTCATCTATTGGGTAATTACATGTATGTAATCCATAATCCTTAATTTTGTGATTAAATGTGATGAAATATGTTCTTATGTTATATGATCTATGTGGCACACATATGCATCTACATGATATGATTCTGATGGGTGCACCCAGATAGCGCTCTAATGCATTGGGTAATATTTTAGTCTCATGAGATGTCATGTATTGTGCACGGGAGGTTATCCTAATCACATTATGTTATGATTTATTGGTGGTTAACCTTGACTTATGTTTATTATTTCATGTTTAAAATTATTTTCACATTCCCATGTTTCCTTTATATTATAATGTTATATCATGCCTCTTTGTTCATGTTTATGATTATCACCCCTTTATGTCCCATTTAAATGTCTATTGTCTAACATGTAATACTTTCTTCATGTTATACATTTTTTATTCTCTTACTAGGATTTATAGATCACCCTTTTCTTATGTATGTCCCCAGGTTATCCCATGTCATTTTAAGAACGTTTAAATATTATGATCATGTTAAGGAAGTTTTTAATAATGATGATGTACCACCTGTTTTAAGTTATTATGTAATGTTCATAATTATACAAAGACACTATACCTCTCAATATTCTAGGTTATAATATGTGCATTCTTATGTAATAAATCATGAATTAATGTGTAATAAATACAAGGGTTTCCATCATTAGTATCAAAGAAAAGATTAGTTATTTTTGTGATTAGGATTAGGAAACTCTAGAAAAAGACTTAGGGATAAGAATACAAGTATAGAGAAAGTGGTTTCTAAGAAAATACATCCATGTCTAGATACTACAAGTGGATATGGATATAGTATAGAGGTTCCTAGGGGTAATAATCTTGAAAACGGGAGATTAATATGGACTTGATCATCACCTAGTGCATGAAAAGGGGCCTTGACTAAATGGCCTGAAGGCCTTCATTTTTTATTGATTTTTGATAACCCCCCTTTCAAGGGATGATGGGGAACCCTTACAAGGCTTGTATGCTTTATAGATTACATGGACCATAGGATTAAGAGACATTACATGACCCAAAGGTCTTAGGGAATTCAACTAGACTATAACTATAAGGAACTACCCCTCCCCAGCATATGCATCGTGATGGTAGCTCTCCACCTTTGGGCCACCTTTAAGTGCAGATGCAAACCAGACAACCTACAAGGAACAATCTCTACAAGGAGGATGAGTAAGGAGATTTCACAACAGCAGAAGCTAAATGGATTGAAAGAATGAGAGGGTATGGAACCTGCCATCAGGATAAGCCTGTGAATGCACGGGAATGCCTAGCCAAACAGCCATGTGAAGGTGGAGAGATGATTTCATGATAAAGATGATGGGGAGGAGAAGTTCCAAATAGTTAGTCTGGTATGTATGTAATGTTTTAAGCCTACGGGAAATGAATTCCTCTAAGGCCTATGGGCCATGTAATACTTGTGCCTACGGGCCTTGTAAGGGTTCCACCTCACCCCTTAAAAGGTAGATTATCAAAAATCAATAAAAAATGAAGGCCTTCAGGCCATTAGAGGTAGCTCTCCACCTTCCCATGGCCATATGGCTAAAACTCCCATGCAAGCATAGGCTGGTCATGATTTTGTATCCACAGCCTCTCATTCTTCTAAATTTGTTGGTTCTACTCTGGTGAGTGTGCCTATTCTGAATCCTCCTCTAGGGCTGCTCCTTTTGTGTAGAGTCTGTCTGGGGTAACTACATTGATCATGTGGTCCGAAGGCCTTGAGGTGGACCAAAGGCCTTAAAGGTGTCCCAAAATCCTTACTGGCCCAAAGGACTGGGTGGCTCGAAGGCCTTAAAGACTCCAAGCTGAAACTGGTGGCCCTATGTGAATAGTTCTGGATGCTACAGTATTGAACAGTACCCGCACAGTGCTGCTACCATACTGATACAGTGCCTACTATAGTACTACTACAGTCCTGATACAGTAACCTAATAAAACATTATTGAGATGGTTTAATTCTTGTTTAACTATAGATATGAAAATCATAGATCATATTTCTTAATTATTCTCCCCAAAACATTGTTGAGATCCAAAAAATCAACACCTTCTTTGACTACATTACAACCTGAAAATTTTATTCATGACATAAAACATTAAATATCTAAATATAAATAAATCTCTAGAAAAAATACTAGAGAATGGACAATGAGATTATGACATAAGGATCTAACCTTTAATTCTCAAAGTGCCCAATTATTCTATGATCGGGCACCTTATAACATGAAATATTCCACAATGGTGTAATCCACTTTCTAGAAGTATAACAAGTTACCCATAATAGGTAATGTTGCATAATTATTTTTCTACACTATTATACTAAAAAAATGGTTTGTTTTATGATTTAATACCTATATAATATAAACAATATAATTCCTAAGGGAACCATTATAGTTTTACTAATGTGTATTGAACTTTGATTATTTTTTAAGAGTAAATTCTTCCTTCTTTCAAGCTTATTGTTTTTTAATGAGAAAAATTCCATGCCATGGATTTCTAAACATTAATAATTTTTCATTTTTTTTCTAATAAAATATCTCTAATTATACTTTAACTCATCTATATGGGCATTTTAAATAAATAAATCAAGAAACAATCATCATAATTAATGAATGGATTATCACAAAAAATAATTTATATCACACTCCCAATGTGGATGTCATCTAAACACCACATAATTAGATATATTGATGTGTTTAAAAATTCTCCAACCATCAATGTAAATTTCAATAATATGTTGAGATAATCTCACAAATACCCCTTTATCAATTCACTTAATCATGAATATTCAATATCCTAAAACATCATGGGATCATTAATCTTCCCCTTGGTATTTGTTATCAGCATGTGAGAAAAACATGTGAGATCTTCTCCAAGAATCATATTCTATGTACTCTTCTCCCCTACATGAAAAAATTTTATTCTCCTCTCATGCATTATCATCACTAAAAAAATAATCAATTTTCACCCCATTATAAGAAGATATTCAATACTATTCATCAACTTTGATAAAAAATAAAAATGTAATGAAAAAGGGGAAATATTTTAATGAAATTATAATGGTTTAGGGGAGAATAAAATCCCAATAATAATCTAATGTGTTAGAATACATCTTTTGTTTGTGGTTTTGTTAGGATATCCAAAACTTTTACCTTTATTGAATCATATTAAAATTTAATCTCTCTATGATCCACCTTATCCATGATGAAGTATTATTTGGTTTTAGTATACTTTGAACTTGAATTTTGTACCAAATTCTTTAATAGATTGATTTAACTTTGATTATTACACCCAAAAACCAATAAATATGACATTTAAACCATCATTCCTTCAATCTATAACTTCATTCATATCATTTGAGTTGTGTATTATGATTTTGAAACATAGTCATCTACTATTGTGGTGTGTGGCTAAATTTTTTTTCTTACAGTTCCAAGAAACACACCTTCCTCCAATAATGGATGAAACTCTATAAGTTTAATTATGATCACTAACATCACCTACCCAATTTTTATGAAAAAAATAATAATGTTTGAATGATGATTATTTTTCATATCTCATCCCATAATCAAGTATACCTTTGATATATGGTGAGATCTAATATATTTTTATAATATGGAATTCCTTTAGGTTTCTCTAAAATCATTTACAAAGAGTAATAATATACATGATTTCCAACATTGACACTATTAATTTATGTATAATTTCAATAAGGTTTTGTAATACCTTTTTATAAACACCCCTTCCTTCTTCATTCAATGAAAACTTGGACCCAAGTGTTATATTAGAAAATAATTATCTCCATTATTCAATACCAAAATTATTCAATAACTCATGAGTAAACTTATATTGTGAGAGAAAAATACAACCTATTGTGTTCATGACATGAAAACCACAAAATAATATCAAATCACTGATCAATGACATTTAAAATTGTTTTTTCATTTGATCAAAAATGTATTCACAAATTTTCTCCTTGTTTATTTAAAAATAATTTATTCAACATGAATCAAAAAGAGTAAATTTATTCCCTCTCCATTGACATAAATATTTCTATACACATTTCCTTTATTTAACTACAATATCTATAAACTTATATATATTTAAATATGATGTTCTTAGATTTTTTTTCAAACTATATAGTTCTTTCTTAATCATTTATGATTCTGCACCATCACCATCAAGTTTAAAACCTTTTGGTTATTCAAAATATACCTATTACTCTAGTTATCCATAAAAGAACATTGAGGTAATGACTAAAATGTATGGGTCACAGTTTTCTATGCAAATTTGAGTTTCTATATTTTTTGTAGAGTAAAGGTGGGATTACTGTGAATTTTTCAATAGGAGGATCATCATGTTGTAATATATGAGGATCACAATTTAATACAGGGTGGATTTATGGGTCATGTTGTTACTAGGGAATTCAATATAATGTTGAGGTGGTGGGTCATATAATTACTAGTGGGTGTCACAATGTGATGGATTTTTTGTTTTTGGGTTTTTTTCTAAGTAAAATGCCATATTTATGGTCATTCCATGGACAGAGGTGTCATATAGTGATGGTGACTCTTACGTATGGGGTATAGAAACTCTTATATGTTTCTATTTTCATTTTTATTGAAGAAATTTAATCATTATATGGACCCTAGGGATTCATTATTAATCATTTCCATAAGAAGGTGTAACAACATTGAGTATAAAGTACATAACGTGAAGCATAGAGGCCATGATGGAGAAAGTTACACCATGAAGGAGAAGTTCATTCCATGAAGGCTATCCATGAGAATCTTGGTTCTTACTTGGAGATGTGTGTCATTCTATGATATGTAAGGTCACAATGTGATGTTTCCTCTGTAGTGGAGGGCCATGATATGGAGGGGTGACTCTCAGGTGGAGTCACATCATGAAAACTTGGGTTAAATCATGATCAGAAAGCATTTTTAGGTGTTGCACCATAATTTTTAGGGTCACACTGTGATGTACCCCTTCTATAGTTTTTTAAGAATAGGAATACCTTTATTTTCACGGTTTTCACACTTCATGATTTTTAGGTAAAGGGTGTTGGGAGTGAGGAATTTTAATCAGCTCTCTTCCTCTTTCTTCCTCTCTTCAATGCCCCTATTGAGGAGTAATTCTTAGATGTTTATGTAGTTAATTATATGTGAGTTCTTATCCCCAATACCATCTTCTTTATTCCCATTTATCATTCTCTAGTTTTTAAAAAATTGGGCTAGGTTTTTTGTAACAATTTCATCAAATTATTGTGAAAATCATCTAGATTGATGGTAATTTTTTTATCATGTCTAAACAGGATCCCAGGTGGATGAACACACTTGGATTTGTGTGGTTTTGGCGATGAAGCATTTCTTGGTTTTTTTAGGTAGTTATTACTAATTTAATTAAAATAAATTTTTATTTATAAATTTTTATAATTAAGTCCTTATGTGTTATTGTGAAGATAGGTTTTGGGTGTTTATTTGAGATTAGATAAGAAATAGATGAGATTGGATGAGGTTGATTGGATCTTGGATAGGATGGTAACTCCATTCTTAAGGTAGGTGTTCTCTATAATAATTAAACATATTATAATTTATGCATAATTATGCATTAATTAATGAATATATATGGGTTTATGTAAAATAGATAGGGACTGAGAGAACCCTAGGTAATGGATGATGGTGGCATTGAGCCTCTTAGATGTGGAACAAGGGATCTATCAAATATCAAGTATTTTGGGATCTCTCAATGACTACATTGCTCGGGGTTGGGGATATTTTTTTGATTCACACTCACGATGAGGAACATCCTCTTGAGGGTATATTTGAGTCTTTAGAAGTTTTATGAGGATAATATTCCCTCTAAGGCTAGATGTGGTGTGACATGGAGGGTTTCCTCCTGATTAAATTCTCAAGAGATCTCCAGGGGGATATGTGAGATGATACCCAACTATAGGATGGGGAAAATTATCTAGAACACTTGGTATAGGGTTTCCAAGGGACTTAGTTTGAGGAAATCCTTGGTTAGAGGGATTAGATTATAATGCATAATTGGAAAAGAATGGGACTTTCCTCTTAAGGATAGGTCCAGAAAGGTTCTTTGGTATGTAAATTCACCATAGGGTAATGAGTGTATATTGATACCACTAAGAAGAGACTAGGAGGTGTTTGTATGAATATAGTGGAAGCACAAATGGGTGGGATAATAATTCTGAGAGGCTCAACATGCTATACTTATGTGACCAATATGTTCTTAAGAAGATTAAACTATGAGGCTAGATATATCATGATACATGCTTAGAGATATAAGACTAGGTATTGAGTGACTACACACTGGTTATGAGCTGGTGAGATTGTAGGATTGGTTTTGATTCCCTGTATATTTTTTCATGTGTGTTTCTAGTTTTGTGTGTGTAGGATTTTGAGACCGGATGAATGGCTTAAAATTGAGTGAGAATCTGGTGGAAGGACCTTTCTGTGAGAAATAAAACAGTGGTTGGGCTATTATGTTTAATTCAGGTTATGAAATGGTTAGTGTATGGACTCTCCTTGAGTGATATAGTATTGAAAGTTTGATACCTTAAGTGAGAAGGTATTTTTAAGGTTATTTTTATGAGATAAATCCTAGGAGAGTGTATTGGTTACTACGATTTGATTAATGATGTGACTTGATGTATGGATTCACTTTGGTTGAGAAGGTGTTGGAAGGACCACCTTAAGTAAGAATGTATATTTCAGGTTGTGATGTGTTGTGTGATCCACCCTAATGGAGAGGGTAGTGGTCGATGTGATGTATCATTGGATGTGGATGCATGGACATGACTTTAGTGAGAAGGTGATGGAAAAAAAACCATATGTTAGTGGTTGTAGATTGAGGTTATGGTTATAATTATGGGACCCTTCCTTGTGATATTGAGGGTAGATGTCAAAAAATGGTATGGTGTGACTGTGGATTGGTATAAGAACCTACCATGAGAGAGATATTAGTGGTTCAAACAAAGTAAGACACATTACCATCCATATCCAAGTTTGGTTTGGGACTATAGAGACCCCAAGTAAAGAAGCCTTTATTTTACATCATGTCCATAATTAAAACATTTCATTACATAATAATCTCAATACCCTAATAATTGAGAAGTTTAGTGTATTTAGATACTAGGAACATAGGTGACTTATTATACAATACTTGCTAACATTTCCCAATATTTTCATCATACTAGATCTTCTCATAGGCGTATCATAAGTAAAACTCGTCATTATGACTTAGAAAAAGGAAACAAAAGAAAGGGGTGGGATCAAACATCCAGTAAGGGAATAATAAACATAAAAATATATTACCCAGGGTGAGGTCATGAGAATATGAGGTAATATAAGTAGGATAAAAAAATATAAATAAAATAACATCAAATTATAAAAAAAAAATTATTATAATGATAGTAGAACAAGTAATCCCATATGAAAAAACATATAACCTAGTGTAAAGACTCAGAAAACATGAGAAATTAATCATGGTCCATGGATCATAGTGTACTTACATTTCAAGGAAGTGTATGAAACAAACATTAGCATAATTAACATAACATAGTGGATCAGGAATCACCACCAATTTCCCATAGTGGATCAGGCACCCCTACCTATTTTATGTAGTGGATCAGGCATCCCAACCTATTTTTCTTTTTTTGGATCGAGCATCACTACCTATTTCACCATTATCTCATGAGATGTAAAGGTTTACCCACTACATTAGAGGTATATATAGGGACCACTATTCACTTAAATATTATCCATATATATGTTCCAAAAGTAGGCATTTAATCATCACATCATTAAAACCCTATAATAAGAATGGGTTTCATGTTACATTTTATAAGGTATCCCATAAATAACCACATAAAACTGGTTAATCAATACCAAATTCAATAATCTATATAAAAACATCATAAAATAATTTAAAAGTTTGGTTCATAAAACATAAAATAACTGAATATAGATCCATTGAGTTGAATAGGAATATTGAAGTTAAATCATGGAATGGTGATTTAGAAAAAAAAAATTAATCATTGTAAAAAGGAAGGAGTTACACATCATTTTTAGAATTCATTTTCAAAAGTTGTAAATTGAAAATATTTAAAAAAAAATAACTTTTAAAAATAATATCCAATAATGTAGCCTTGAAAAATATTTATAATTTTTCTATAGTAAATATGGAAGTAAAAATAAAACATCTGATTTTGATAGGAAATGAGTTTTTTATATTTTGAAAAAACATTTTTGAAAAAACACATCATAAAAAGAATAATAAAACATATGATTTTAAAGAGTTAAAGTATGAAGATCTGATAAATTGATACATACTTGGATTCCAAAACATTAAAGGATAAAATTGGCATCAAATAAAAACATAGACATGAAACAAAGATCTAATTAAGAGATGGATGTTTGTTCTCAATAACATCATACTTTTATGTGAGATGGTGATCAAAAATGAAGATTTGAATAAAAATTGAAACTTTACATAGAGTAATAAAATTGAACATATTATATAATGGAAAATAAATTAATAAATAAAATATTTATATTTAAAGTTTAAAAGAAACTATTAACTCAAATAAATATATTTTAGTTACCAAATTCCCTTACAGATAATAGTGTTCATGAAGTAAGAAAAATTTGAAATGGGTTTTATTTAGTAAAAATTTAAATCCCGAAAATTAAAAGATATAAATTTGTATAATACAATAATAGGGAACAATTTACACAACTTATATTAAATATGTTTTAGAAGAAAAAATATAACTCAATGAATGAGAATTAAGTTTATAAAAATCCTTACAGCCTAAAGAGAATTAAATAAAAACCTCTTGAAATAGAGAGATAAAAATAAAACATAAAATATAATAAATAATAGCCATTTCATGATATAATATCTCAATTAGGCAGCATATTCATCACATAAAAGTAATTAGGGTCATAATTCAAAACATGTCTCAAAGAGAGGAATTTGGGATAAAAACCCTTACCTTGGTCCTGATTCATTCTTCCCTTAAACCAAACATCTTGAATAATTAAATTTATTCTATTAGTTACATACCAAAGAACCTTATTCATAACTATAATTGTTTATACTCCTTAATTATAATCATTCCATACATATATATACTAGTATGTTTTTACTTATTTTCCCACATTGGGTTTTTATAATTTTAATGGTTTATACTTGTTTTGTAGGTGCGGTGTCGGTATTTTTTATTCTTATAAAGTTAATATTTTAAAATTAATTAATGAGGAATGATTTATAAATATTTATTATGGTTAAATTTCCTTTCATGAGTGCTTTAGTCTTTATCCTAGAACATAAGATTGAGAATATGAACATTTCAGTGATTGTTAACCAATGGAGAGTGTTTTCTTAATTAATGAATTAAATATTGATATAACCCTTATAGAACCAAAAATAATAATTATTTAAATATTTATATTATATCATATAATTAATTATGTTTTTATAAACACCCATGATAATGATTTATATCATTATTCAAGTAAGAGGTTAAACCAACCAAACATGAACATACCATAATTAATGGATGACTATAATATGAATTAGTTGAAAAATCAGTATACCATAAGCATATAATATTATTTAATGTTTATAAGTATGATATATCATAATTTTAAAGAATTATAAATAGAAGATAATTTATATAAATCAATTACTTAGGATGAAGAGACTGTTTCCATCTTAGTGTGCTCATTTTAAGATGGTTAATTTTATAATGACTGTTTATTATTCATATAATTAATAGGATATTAAATTTTTATTACCAGAACCTTATTTATATCATAAAAATAACATTTATCCTTTAAAATAGTTTTTTGAGAAATCCATGTATAGAACCATTGATAAAAATGAACTCATTTATTCATGAATGTGACAGTCCATACACACAAATGATTCATGTTTTCTTAATTTGTTATTGGAAAAAAGGAAAGGCGATTAATGATTATAGAATCATGATTAAAACATATAATTATATTATGTATAATTATGTTATCATTTTTATATGGTGTAATATAATTTTTATAAGAATATTTTAATATAAAGAAATAGAAATTTGAGAGGTTAGAAACTTATACCTCGCTTTTTGGATTATCTTCATTGAAAATGGGTTTAATCCCTTGAGCGATGGTCCTTTGAGAAGAAAACAACCGCTATAAGGTGTATGTAAAGTTTAAGTAGAGGTTTGGGTAGATCTTGGTATGAACATATGGGGTTAAGGTGTGAGTTGAAGTGAGGAGAGGAGATCCCCTTTTATAAGTGAAAAGGGATGACATTTTTTGTAAATACCCATAACATTTCAATAATGGGAAGTCACTCTAAAAGAAATTGGATCTAAATTTTAGGAAATAATGGTGTGAGGAAGATATAATCTCAGTAAATCCTCAACTATGTTTTCTCACACATGTTTTAAACATGCTTCAATCCCTTTATCCCATGAATTATTACTTTGACAATTTTATATTTTACCATGGTAACCAGTTTTTACCTAAGGTAACATGGTCATTATTACTAAAAGTAATATGAATATTATTAGATAATTTGGACCAATTGATTCAAAATTTTAAATATAATATTTTGGATACAATTTTTAATGGTTTTAAAAAGAATTCTGATATAATAAATGTCTAATGTATTAAAAATTGAGGAAAATATTAATTAAGTTCTAAAATATAAAACTTATGTTTCTAAACTAGAATAAATATTTTAAAATTTATAATTTTAATTATATAATTAATATTTTTAATTAAAAGTTTCATAAATTTCTCTGTCATACTTATATACTAATACGGGCATAAAATAAATAGTATTAGTAAAAACTGTGTATTGAACTATTTACCAAAAAATCATCTTTTTTTAGAAAATTCTCAAAAAAATAATATTAAGATAATATTGGTAGGATAAATCCAAAAAATGATGTTATTTTTTTCATATTCACATTCTAAATTTTATAAATTTTATTTTTAATTAAAATAATAAAGTATAATAAAAAGTTGTTTTTATAAGAAAACAACTTTTAGTGTATTAACTATTATTTTTTATATAAATTACTAATTAATATAGAGTTAAACTATTATAAATATAATAAATATATATATTTATAATTAAATCACAATAAACTTACTTCTTTGAAATAAAAAAACTAATTTCCAAAATTACATTTTTTAAGTATAAAGTGAATTGGGAAAAAATGAACTTTCAAAAAGTTTAAAAATTCATGATATATCTATACATATAAATATTTCATTTCATTTTAATATCATTCTAATTTATACTTAATTATCCCTTATGATATCCACATATGACCTAGTCATAAGATAAGCTTTGGTTGTAGTTTTGTGTGGTAGTTCAACTAGCATAGATCTTGTGGCAGTCTCTTTGAGCTTGAGCTTCTCCTGTATGCGGTTTTTCTAAAAAAATTCCTTGAGTTAAACTTAGGATTAACCTAGGGGAAAACCTTGTGAATCAAACTCCCTGAAAATCTTTGATAAATGGGATTCATAAAGAAAACTTCTTCTTCTAGATGCCATTTCTTCATACCTTCTTTATTGATTTTGTAATATGGTTACTTCAATTTATACCAGCTAATTCAACAGCTACATTTTAATAGTTGTATTTAATATTCAAAATATATCATGGTTTTTCGGGTAACTATAGTAGTGTTGTAGTAGGCACTGTAGCAGCATGGAATTGTAACAGCGATGACACTATAGCAGTGGAGGCACTATAGCAGGAACTATAGCAACAGCGATACTGTAGTAGGAACTGTAGAAACTTGGGGGTATTGTAGCAATACTATTCACTAAAGGGCCCTTTGAGCCAAAAAATGGGATTTTTGTCCTTTTATTTGGGATTTCATGCCCCAGGCCTATGGGTTATGTAATGGGTCCCCCTCTACCCAATCTGAAAAGGAGGCCTTTGCTTTAATAATAAAAATGAGGCTTTGGCCCCAACTTTTTTTAATATATTATTTATGTATGGATAATATACAGTGAAATATCAGGTCGTTACATTCTACTCCCATAAATAAATTTTATCTATGAAATTATACTTATTAATCACTAATGAATATTGGTGAGGGTATTGTTAACATATTCATCATTCAAGATATATCCTCCTTATCCAACATTAACCTAACTCTCTTAGGATATACTAATTTACTTATCCTCCCTCAAACAATATTAGTCATTCATACAATGATCTACCCATGTTTGTATATACTCTAATCATATAGTCTCTATATCATACCATTCCCCAAACCATTTTAATACGAAATACATTAAAACATAGATAGATTATATATTCTAACCAAAATTAACTGCACATTTTACTCTAAAATGGTATAAAATCACACACTGGCCAATATATTTTAACATCACCAAAAATATGATGAAATTTACCAAAAATATCATGAATCAATTATCAATACCATGGATAACAATACTATCTAACTCAATAATATAAAAAAATAAACCCTCTATTACCTTAACATCAATCATATAGTAAACCTAAGAGTTATCCATACCTCAATCATGTGTTCTTCCATAGTTATCCCAAAAATAAAACCTTTTCATAAAATCACTTTTCAAGGTTATTGATATTATTTAATATTTGTTTATAAACATTTAATTAAAAACTATTGAAGGAAAAATATTATATTTTTCACATAATCCTCATAAAATTTAAAATATTTTAAAATATCATTGATAAATATCACTCACTAATAAAAATATCAAAGAGTATCAAGATTTAATTTATATTAAGATATCAACCTCACAACCTTAGGTAAGACTAGTAAAATCAAATTTTCTATCATAAGAGGCATATACTATTATTATAAACCATTTAAGTGTGGTTCCTTATTTGTTTATAAGGCTTTTAATTTCTAGATACATACCTTTATAACATTTATTTTTTTGATCCTGTTTCAACCAAATACTAAAACCCAAAATGGTTATCAGTAAATTCAGAGTAATTGATCATATAAATATTAAATCAAAATACTAATATTTCTTCTCTAATGACACCTTAATTTTAACCAATGATCCTTTAATTTCAACTATATCACACTTGGTTCATCCTATTGCATTCTTGGTTAAAACTAAGCTACATTAAGTTGGGTTTTTTTGTACTTTTTAACCTTATCCCTCAAAGTAACCTATAAATCAATCATAAATATTTTTTTATAAAGGGAATATGATCAACCAAGAATATCTTCCCTAGAGTGTCTATCTAGGTGTGTAGTCTTATTCCTGCTCATCATGCATCAATGTGATGATTGGTTTAATTATCACATGTTAGTGCCCAGCCCGGATCAATGTATCAATGAGAGGGGTAGGGGTGAATCAGTTATATCTTTTCCCTTTAAGTTTCTTTTCTTTTGAAACAACCTTCTCCTCCTATTAAAGATTTATCACTTTTCTGAAAACAAAACAATCACACATCCACGGAAACATATGTATTTATAAGGTTCTCTACTCAACAAGGGTAGCTATGTCCTTGGAATTGTTTGAAAATAATCCAATACCACACAATCCACTAGAAAACAATCAATTTTTTTGGATACAACAAGTAATATATATCCTTAAACTTGTTTGGTACTATGTTTAATACAACAGTTCATGTGCATTTTCTAGAAAAAATGATGTAATACAAGTTTGTGTAACAAGTAATGAAACCTTCACCAGTTGGTTCAAATCAAGTTACTATGCTACCTTATCAACTTCCATTAGAATAGATTCAAAACAAAATTCTTCACTTTCCTACCCATAAATAAGTAGAAACATCCTTTATGGACTTTGTTATGAAAAATTAGTCTAATGGCTCAGTATGATTCCCTAATCTGATTCTCTGGTCCGATTCTTGAGTCTGGAAAATATATAAGAAATAATACCCTAGAAAAAATTATAAACCACTTCTTATTTCTCCAAAAACCTATGTATGATGGATTGGTTTGATTTAGTAACCTTTGATTACTATCCTTCATTATGATTCTTCTATCTGGAGATGTTTCTTAGGAAAACTTTGTCTAGAAACTCTACTGGTGAAAAACCTTTGGTGCTTTATCTCTTTCTTCTCACATCAAGAGTACTCCATTTTTAGTCAGTTAGAAAGTAAAATGTAATTACTACTATTTATAGGTGCACCAAAAGTGTTATGGGTGGGAACTTACTTTTGTATCCTACTTAACCAAATTTCCTTAACTTAGAATTTCATTTCAATTTCGACTACATCTTTGACTATTTCAGCGCTTCCCAAATCTTCTTGAAACTTCTTGAAACTTCTCAAATTTTCTCACAACATTATCCAACTTCAAACTCTCTAACCATTCTTCAATATGATACCATTTTATGTTTTGATTAAATTATTCATTATGATGAAAACATATGGTCACTCTGATTTTCTTGACCCACTTGCTAATGCATCAGAACTGAAGACTTCTCATTACGATAACCACTAGTAAAAACAAAAGAATGCCTCCTCATACTGATTCTCTATACCAACTAAAACTCATCTATTAAAACATTGGAAACATCCTACCATAAACATCATTTAAACTTCTAAAGATATCATCACTTCTTGGCAACACTTCAGCAACATCTTTAAAACACTCTTAATAAACATTTTTTCAAAACTCTTCAAACAAATCTTCTTTTCTTATTTCCTTTAGATAAATGATCCTACATCTTATGGAGTTCAGTGTTTGATGAATTTATCAGTGTCAAGATGCATCTAATGTATTGGTCTATATCACACTATGATGGATTGGTGTCACCTCTAGACTGATGAATCAGCACCACATACTGCCTGATGACTCTTAAACTACTTAGAAAAATAATACTAGTTCTTATTTCTATCTTTACCTACTTGATAAATAATCATGAATTATTTTCCTCTTGACCCAACTGAAGACAACCAGCATATGTTTTATGAAAATGGTTGATTACATTATTAATATTAATCTATTTGGTCGGTCTCTGATTCTTCTCATTCATTGGTCCAACAAACTCCCACTTCTTAATCATTATGCCTCTGATAAATCAGTGGCACGTCGTGTCTGATGGACTGGTTTCGACATCAATAATTTTTCTTCTAGACTTCCCAAGTGATGATTGATCCTTATGACCTATTCATATGGTGAATCGGGGAGTCTGATGGATTGGTCAATCAGTGCTTCAGTAAGACTTCGACTTCAGTAACTTCAACCTTCCCAACTTTTCTTCCTTTACAAACTTTTACTTGTACCATGATTTCTTTATGAATTTTAGAACATTAGGATTGGAAAATCATCATCATATTTAAGGTACCAAACATATCTTCTTCCACTTTATTTCATATGGCTTTCATAAAAAGTTTCTCATACAACTTGTGATATTTTTGAATTAACCAGAAAACAAAGCATCGTCATATTTAGTATATAGACTTTCAATACTTCAATACTTTTCCTCATATCAATTGAAAATTTCATTCCATACATAAGGTGAGTTTGAAAAAACAACTTATTCCGTAAAACGTCTTCCGAAAAAAAACTGAAACTAATAAACTTTCTTATCAAATTTGTGTTTTATTTTTTGATTACTTTTCAACCTATCATTCTTTTCATCTGATCATAAATACTTACAAAGTAATTTGATTTTATTTTATTGAAAAAAAATACAAAATAATCAGCAAAAACTTCTTTCAACTTCCAAAAACACTTCTAGACAACTTGGTCCCAACATCACCAACCCTTTTGGGATGATTACCCCTAGGTTCATCTATTCCATAACCATATCCACTAGCCAGTATGTGGACATGGATTTATAACTAGGAAAAATACATACTCAATACTTTTCCTATATTTTAGGATGTCATATTATACATAGGCACATCTCTAGGATTTTCATTAAGGTTCTCTAACCTTAATCCCAAAAATAACTAAACAAATCTCTAAAAAAACTAAAGCATTCCTCTAATAACAACTATGGTGTCCCAGACTAAACATGCATTTATTTTACATCATTTCAATAAACAAATAAATACATTACATAATAATATAAACATATAAATAATTGAGAGGTTTTAGTTACTTTAGAGACTATCTATATATATGACTTATATTACAATAGTTGTGAACATTTCCACATAATCTCATCATACTAGATCTTCTCCTAGATGTCTCCCAAGTGAAACTCATCCTCATGACCAGTGAAAAGTAAACATAATAATGAGTTGTGCTTAAATTCTTAGTAATGGAATAATAAAAAAAAGAACGCATTACATAGGGTGAGATCATGATAATATGAGAAAATATATGCAAGAGAAAAATAACTAATTAAAATAACATGGAATCTTGAAAACTATTCATCAGATTGATAGGATAACAAGTAATCCCATGTGATCAAACATATAACCTATCATAAATACTATAAAAATATGAGGAATAAATCATGATCCTAAGAGTATAGCATATTCACATATCAAATAAGTGTGTGGCACAAAAATACACATAATAAAAATAATATAATGGATCAGGAATCACAGTACATTTCCTATAATGAATCAGTAATCCATACCTATTTTTCATAGTAGATCAAGTACCCCATTCTGTTTCCCATTTTGGATCGAGCATCCAACTAGTTTCATCATTAACTCATGAGATGTAAAGATTTACCCAATGCATTGTAGGATTATATAAGGACCACCCTTTATATAATGATTATCTATACATGTATGCCACATGAAAATATCTAATAATAACATCATTGAAACCCATGAATAATAATGAGTTTCAAGTTACATTTTAAAAATATATTACAGAAATAACCACATAAACCAGATCAATCGATACCAAATTCAATGAACCAAAGAGTATCTTCCTAAAATATTTTAAAAGGGTGGTATATAAAACATAATAACTTATAATAAAGTTCCATTTAGATAAATAGGTACATTGAAGTGAAACCATGTAATGATATTTTAGAAAACTATTTTATAAACATTATCAAATTGAAGGGGTTAAATAACATTTTCAAGTCATTTTTAAAAGAGTAGATGTGAAAACATTTGGAATACTTTTATTTTGAAAAGAATATAAAATAATGGAGTCTTTAAAAAATATAATATTTTACATTAGAAAATATAGAGATGAAAATTAAACATCTGATTTTGAAATAAAAATCTTTTTTTATATATTTTGAAATACCTTTATAAAAAACCCACATCACAAAAAGAGTAATAAAATTTATTTTTATAAATTTGTAAGGTATGAATATCAAATAAATTGATACACACCTATTTTTAAAAAATGAAAGGATAAAAATGCAAGCAAGTGAAAAAAAATGAACTTGAAATGAAGATTCAATTAAGAGATGGAGGTTTGTTATCAATAACATCATACATTTATGTGGGAGAATGATCGAGAAGAATGTTTTAAATAAAACGTGAAATTTTATATAGAGAGATAAAATATAACATTATATAAAATGGTAAATCTATTAATAAATATAATATTTATAGTCGACAATCAAAATAAACCATATAAATCAAAGAATGAGATTTGAGTTACCAAAGTCCCTTACGAACAACATAGTTCACAAGTGAGAAACTTTTGAAAAGGTTTTTTTACGTTAAAATTGTAAATCCAAATAATTAAAATATAAAATACAAAATTATCTAATTATAGGTTAAAATTTAACAAAATTATATGAAATATTTTTAAGAATAACAATTGTAACTCAATGAATGAAAATTGAGTTAACAAAAACCATAAAAAAATTAAAAACATTAAATCAAAAACTTATGAAAGAGATACCTTTAAATTTAACTTAAATTTTAATTAATAAAATGTATTTTATTATATAATATCTCAATGAGGCATAATATTTACTACATAAAATAAATTAGGTGTGTAACGAAAAACATGTCTAGGAGAGAAGAATTTGAGATGAAAACCCTTACCCTGGTTATGATTCATTCTGAACTTACACAAAACATCTTGAATAACAAAGTTATGTTTATTAATTACATAAACAATAATAGTATTCAAAACATTAACCATTTATACTCCCCATTTATAATCATTCCAAACATATATATACTATTTAGTTTTTACATATTTTTTAATAGTGGAGGCCTATAAATTTATTAGTTTATACTAGTTTTGTAGGGGCGGTGTCAATATTTTTTATTCTAATAAAGTACATATTTTATAAATAATTAATGTTACAATAAATTATGATTTATAAATATTTATTAATTTTTAATCTCTTTTTATTAGTTCTTTATTCATTATCCTAGAGGATTAGATCGACAAAAAACACATTTATGTGATTCTTAACCAACAAAGGGTATTTTCTTAATTAATGAAATAAATTTTGATATAAACATTATAGAACCAAAATAAAACTAATTAATTATAAATTTATTTTATATTATATGATTAATTATGTTTTCATAACCATCGATGATAATGATTTATTACACTATTCAAGTAGGTGGTTAAACCGACCAGACGTAAACATACCATAACTAATGGATGATTATGATATGGTTTAGTGAAAATATCATTATAACTATATAATAATGATCTTATTTAGTTTTTATAATGGTTTATATAATAACTTGTATAATTATATGGAGAACATAATTTATATGAATCCACTACTTAGAATGAAGTGATTTTTTCCTCGTAGTATTCTTTTTTTAATATGGTTAATTTTATAACAATTGTTTATTATTAATATGAATAATAAGTTATAAAATTCATATTAATATGACCTTATTCATGTCATAAAAATAATTTGTATCCTTTAAAACCACTCTTTGAACTAGCCATGAATGGCGGTATTGAAAAAAATGAAGTTGTTTATTTATGGAGGCGGTAGTCTGCACACATGCATGATTCACATTTCCATTTTTATTCATGGAAAAAAGGAAAGGTGTTTAATGAATATACTATAATTAAAATAAAATATTGATGTAATATTGATAATTATGTTACAATTTTAGTATGGTTTTGTATAATTTGAAGAAGAATAAGTGCACACAAAGAAATAGAAAAGTGAAAGACAGGTTAGGAACTTATACCTCACTTCATGGATTATCTCATTTTAAATGGGGATTAGGAAGAGATGTTATTTTTAGAAGACCATAACCTAATTAAGGTAGATGTAATGGTTTAGGAGAGAGTTGGTATGATTTTTTTTCCAAAAAATAGGGGTTTTAGTGTGAGGAAAAATAAGGAGAGGTGAGCCCCTTTTATAAGTAAAAAAGGGATGGCATTTATGTAAATAACCATAACCTTTTAATAATGGGAATTCGCCCTCTAGGAATGTGTCACTACCCGACCCTACCCAGGCTCAAGCCGCAATTACCCCAAGCCCGCCTCCATAGGCCAGGGGCTGGCGACCAGCGCTGAAGGCACAACAACTTAGGGAGGCCTTTGCCTAAGTACTTGTACACACACACGCAGCACACTCAATGCGATAGTGCAGAGTAAAAGAAAAGACAAGCAGAGTAAAGTGCAACTGCTATATATAAACCACCAAAAGTGCATTGACCTATAAAAGTACAAAGCAAGTGGTGAAAGTAAACTAAAAAAAAGGGGCAAAACACGCGTCCAACCAGAAAAGTGCCACAACCCGGCAACAGGTGAACAAAAAGTAAACAGCTGGAAGGGTCCCCCACTTGGAACCCGACTCCGACCACCGCACGCGGTCCACGCTCCGGAACTCCTAAGCTCCACTGAAGTCACGACCAATATGTCCGTCGTCTGCAAGGGCACACCAAATGCGGACAAAGACCAAGCAGGGGTGAGTATAAAAATACTCAGTAGGATACCTCGAAGGCTCGAGGGAGAAACAAAGGAGGTACTGAAGGGTGAGCAGTAGATCGAACAGGGAAAGTAAAGGAGTACAACCGAGAGTGTAGTAGAGTACCAGTAGAGAGTCCAGCTCAACCCAACAAGAGAAATGAGGTAGACTTGTCCAGACACAAGGAGCTGGAAATGGTGAGAAGATGAACTTCTCGTCAAGTCTTTGCTACCTATAGCAGGAGAGTAGTACTCGTCCAACCACGAGAAGCTAGACACGGAAAGCACGTGGCATACCCCGCGCGTCTTCGCCTCCCCTGGAAGGAGAGTAACCAAACCCAATAAGTGGGTACTGGAACAAGGTATATACATATCCATATTCTCAAACAAGAGGCCCAAACAAGATTGTAAGGGGATCTCCATCCCGTAGCTTAGCCCAAGAAAAGTGAGTCGCCAACAGTCCCAGAAGTAAACACCATCGATGCCCAGCATCCTGCACGTCTGCCCCGAACTACAAGTCAAGGGGCTCAAATCACCGCACCTTGACACTATCCACTTTGGACGGCACTGACTCACCCGCATGGTTTTAGGTCGCGTCACAAGGATGTGTCTCGGTGGGTAAAGCGCCCCTCGTACTTGAGAGTTCCGGGTTAAGTCAAACCACACCCCGTCACTGTCACACAGTCGAGAGGTCTGCTCAAAGTCAAAGTTGTCACATCACTGACCCGTACAAATGAGGGTCCCGCTCTAGTAGTCATGGAGTAAATCCACAGACTAGCCTAGTAGAAAGGACTGAGTCTGAAATGTCAACGGTGACCCACTGCCTAGCCCCGCTAGAGGGTAAACCCCAACAAGATATCGGGTGACCCACTGCCTAGCCCTGTTGGAGGGTAAACCCTAATACATCATCAGGTGACCCACTGTCCAACCCCGGTGGAGGGTAGACCTGGAATAAGTCGACAGGCGACCCACTGCCCAGCCTTGCTGGAGGGTAGACCTAGAACTAGACGACGGGCGACCCACTGCCCAGCCCTGCTGGAGGGTAGACCCTAAGAGGTCGTTGGGTGACCCACTACCCAGTCTCTGCCGGAGGGTAGACTCTAAGAGTGTCGGGTGACCCACTGCCCAGTCTCTGCTGGAGGGTAAACCCTAGAAGTCAGTGAGCAACCCACTGCCCAGTCTCTACTGGAGGGTAAACCCGAAGAAGTCGATGAGAAACCAACCGCCCAGTCTCTATTGGAGGGTAAACCTAGAACTACTCTGGTCATCCCTACTAGATGGTACAACACTGGCCAACAGAACTCGGAGTGGGTATCGTGCAACCACCCAACTCCAGAACAAAACCAGGGGAAACCACTCAACCCTGCTGATCTAAACCATCATGAACAGGAGGACCCTCTATGTCGCGAGTGGTCAAAGGTGTGCAAAGCATAACACGGAACGCACATGGGGCCCACACGACGTGTGGCCCCAAGCCAACTCCAACAAAGCGCACAAACGTTCTCACGTACAAACAACCTCATGTACCTCCCAGCGTTCTCGCATACTCCTAGAGTATGCCACGTCTCCAGCCCAAATGCTAACATGCACACGGCCCCCAACATCAACACGAAGGCATAAACATAACAACTCCAACTTTCCACCTTAAAAGTTGAGGCACGGCCAACCACATCTCCTTAAACACCAACATCACTCTCCCAGGAGTGAACGCGATCACACGCCAAGGATTCCCTACAAACACCGCAGGAAGAACCACCACCGGTACACCTTTCATATTTCCACATTTAATAACACCATGCAAGAGGCTCCACACGCCTGAACAGATTACACCGTTGTAATCCTCGCGGAAAAACATGCGAGATCGACTACTTACTCGCCTGAAATGGTCAACCGGTGAAAAAGGTACTATTCACCGTAACCAACCCGTGTGGGCCCACCCCAAGATCCCGAAACTGAACAAACGGAGCACACCACTGCAATCCCCTCGGAAAAACACATGGGATTGACTACTCAATCGCCAAAAATGGACACCCGGTGAAAAAGGTATTATTCACCGTAGTCAGGTCGGGTGGGACCCACACCACGTCCCCGAAAAAGGTCAGGCGAACTGTGCCATCACAATACTCTCGGAAAAACACATCAAATTGACTGCTTACTTGCGTGGAACGGATGTCCGGAGAAAAACATGCATTTCGCCGTACCGCACACAAGTTGTGCTACGTGGGACCCACATCCCGGTCCCGAAGCACAAAGAACGGATCGCACCGCTACGATCCTCTCGAAAAAGTACATAAGATGGACTATTCACTTGTCCAAAACGGACACCCAATGATAAAGCCAGAAATCACCGTCAAATCCCGAAACGGCCCTCGTGGGGCACGCACCATCGTGCTGAATTAAAGCGGGCGGATTGCGCCATTGCAATGCCCTCGGAAAAACACCCAACATCGACTGCTCGCACGCCCCAAACGGACGTCCGATGAAAAAGTTACAAAACGCTGCTAACAGCTCAACAGACGGGTCGTGGGGCCCACACCTCAACTCCGGCTTCAACGCCTGAAACCACACTGGAAAACTCTGCCTCGACGCCAGGGTCGCAGCGCCACTGACGGCGCTCAAAACGGACGTCGGACGCGTCCGCACCGTCCAAAACAAGATCCCCCGGAAAAACGTCAATTCACTTAAAGACGCGTCGCGCCTCCGAGGCCCCTCATTTCGGGAATTAAAAATTCCCAAAACCATCTCAAAGAGTCCGCCTTAACGCGAGGTCCGCACTGCCGCTGACGGCACGCAAAACGGACGCCCTGCGGATGATTTATCAAATATAAATCATTTCCATAATAATAATATTATTATTATTATTTTTATTATTAACCCCTTTTTTGACATATATATATTTTTTTTACAAAAACTGGACCGGCCAACTGGCCGGTCTCAGCACGTCGCCCAGCAGGAGACCCGCAGCGCGCGGATCTTGCTCCCCCGTGGTCGCCGCCTCGTCGAAGACCCGTCGCACGCCTGCTGCCGACCGCGCCCCCGCGCTCCCGCTCGCCCGGAAGAGCCCCCCCGCCCTTTTCGCCTGCCGCTGAAGCCAGCAGCACCGGCCTCCGCTGCCGAGGGACCCCACCGCCTGCCGCTGAAGCCACCCGCGCGCCGACGCCTTGGCCCGTGCCGGCCTCCGCTTCCGAACTCCCAAACCGGCCGGAAATTCCCACAAACTTCGACGAACGACCGCGACACCATCCGAACCCGGATTTCAATTCCGAAACAAGCGTTTGAAAGCTCAAAATATGTACTACGCAAACATGGGATTTGATTTCAAATTCGACACCAATTCGACATGATTATTCGAGCTCAAAGTAGGTGCGGGAAGAATAAAAAGAAACGCACGATCCTACCTTGTTGGGCTTCGGCCGACGCTTCACGGAGGGTCTACCACCGCGTCGTTGCCTTGCCGGAGGGGAGGAGGAGAGGAGGAGCTTGAGGGGATTCCTTGAGGGTTCTTCCACCAGGGTAGAGCAAGGGGAAGAGAGGGGAGGTGGGTAAGGGTTTAAATAAGAAAAACTTAATTAAAATTTTAATTAACTTAAACCCCTAATTTTAACCCGCATCCGAAACTTTTGGCGAGGTCAAAATTAAACCTCCCCTAGGGTAAACACCACCTCTCGAGAACAACAGCGGTCTCGGAATTTGATTCTGAGCTTCCGTTTGAAAGTTATTAAACTCAACGCCTGAGGCTGTCAAATTACGAAAACGCCCTCGAGGCCATTTTTCACTGACAGCCCGCGCCTGTGAAACTTACACCCCTACTAGGGTAAACGGCACACTTCGAACTCAACGGTTCCCTTAGTTTCCCAATCTGAGCCACCGTTTAAGAGATACTTGAGTTAAGTAGTTAAACGAATAAATTAATTATTTAATTTATCCGTTCCACGCTCTGATAGCGAGCGAGGGGTCCAAACATCCCGCGCTGACATGTTTTATGTCGTTCTTAGGGTAAACACCCCATTCCGGACCCATCCTTGCAATCAGATCTCTGATCCAAAACTCTGTTTAGGAGTTATCCCATTTATTTGGCGTTCCCAGTGTGAACGCACTGAAAATTTAATTTCGGCCACACCGAGGCTCGGAATCGCACATCGTCTGAAGGCGCTGCTCTGGAATAACATCAAGAATATTCCAAAGTCTTTTGTAGCTGAAAACCGGGTTCTTACATCATTCCCTACTTCAATATTTTCATCCCCGAAAAGCAAAACCAGGGAACAACTCGGGGTACTCAGCCCGCACCTGGCTCCTCTGTACCCAAAAGAACTCATGCACAGCTCTGCGCCACCGCACACAGACCAAAGGATTGGATCCATTCATGTGAGGTCTTCCCTTGCCGATGACATGCATAGGAGCGCGCACACATCTCCTCAGGTGAGTCACGTGCGAGACGTCGTGCACCCAAACCAGCCTTTGGGGTTAGGGAAAGGCGGTAGGAAACCTCGTCATCCCTTTGCACGATCTCAAACGGCCCGAAGGCTCTCGGGGGTAGTTCACCTCCCCGATCGAACCCTTACATCTCACTCCGCGACTGGAATCATCGCCCGCACCTGGAACAAGTCCCAGTGATTCCCTTCTTCAGAATATCCATATGGTGGAACACCCAAGGATATCTGGTCACGCAAGGTTTCACAGTCGATGTCTCTCAACCAAGACTCTCTTACACGCTTGGAGAGCGATGGAGTCGACGCCATCGACTAAAGAGGAAGGTTACACACCTTCTAATCTACCAACACAGGGTTACGCTGACGCCCCGCATCACCCTGGTAACAACCCAAGCAAGGAGTAGGGAGAAAATAATTCCACACACACAGTCTAACAATTCTACTACAAAAAGTAGAAGAGTTGTAGAGCGTACCTCTTACCACCTCATGCTTTGCAGGATCGTAGACATCCAAAGATTGTGGTTGTCCACGATCCCAACTGTCAGCTCCCGAAGCCTAACGTGGACCGCCTAGTGGTGATGAGAAGACCTCGTAAATTCATCCCCCACTACTAGCTCCTCCCACTCCTCTACTAGCACCACCTCTCTGGGCGCTACTCCGATCATGACGCTGCCTCTGTCGTGGTGGTGCACCTGCTGCCTGCCCGAAGCTCTCTACATGCCTGGTCAGGCAGCCCCGTGCCAGGTGACCTCGCTCATCACAAGCATAGCACCGACTCTTTTCTGGCTGCACTGGTGCCCTCCGGCGCCACTGTGGTGTACGACCACGCCCCTGAGTCTGGTTGTCAGAAAGCTACCTGCGTCGAGGTTCTGCTTGCCGACGCCGGCTAGCTGCGACAGACGTCTCAGCTCTGTCGAGCCTACTGCCACCACCAACTGTAGAGCGTGACAGGAAGCTCTCTGCCACCAACTCCTGCTCTAGCACCCCGGCATATGTGGAAATTCCCAAGGGTACTATGACAGCACAAATCTCTCGGCGGAGACCCTACTCAGACTTCTACGCTCGGATGTTGTCGTCATGGACCAAGTCCGGGTAAAAGCGTGCATGGTCTACGAAACTATCCACGTACTCGGCCACCGTCATCCCTCCCTACTGAAACTGCAGGAGCTCCTGAATCCGAATGGGTCGTAAGAATGAGGGGTAAAAATCCTCACGAAACAACAACTGGAAGTCGCCCCATGAAAGCGACGAATCGTCAAGAAACTGAGTCACTAGACTCCACCAATGCCGAACTGCTCTATGAAAAAGGTTGGTTGTCAAAGCCACTCTCTGATCTGTCGGTTTCTGCACAAGACTGAAGAGGAAAACCACTGTCTCGATCCAAACCTCTGCTGCCTGAGGGTATGACTCACCTCTGAACCTCAGCGGTATCTGCCGCTGGAATTCACGGAGCGCGCTCAACCTACGCTCAAGCTCAGCCTGCTCTGCTGAAGCTATCTGCTGCTCAACAGGTGGGGGTGCTGCTACCGGCCCACCTGGAGAAAGGGGCTTGCATGATGGGTCCTAGACTGAGGCCTCGTAGCTCACAGGGTCATCATCACGAACCAAAGCTGGTATCCTGGCTGGCTGTCTTCGCGGAGACATCCTGAATGTTATCAAGGAGTGTCGCAGTCAAATGAGCATATATGTATATATCAGTAACAACAACGATGGGGAGCTGACTCAAGAAGGATAGTCAAATACTCAATCCTATGTGATGCACAAACAAATTTTCCCTGCAACGAGTGTCTCAGCATGCCGAGTCGACAAGCGGGTTATCAGGGTCCTGGTGAATGGATACGCCGGCCGCCGCACCATCACTGGACTCCCTGGCCTGAGAGCCACTCTTGAGACACGTAAACACTGTTACCCTAAATCCCAACCAATTACTTTCATTTTAGGGATGTCCAAACAGTGTCCCAAGGAATGAACTGCCTCCGATACCACTTTGTCACGACCTGACCCTACCCGGGCTCGAGCCGCAACTACCCCAAGCCCGCCTCCATAGGCCAGGGGCTGGCGACCAGCGCCGAAGGCACAACAACTCGGGGAGGCCTTTTCCTAAGTACCTATACACACACACATGGCACACTCAATGCGAAAGTGCAGAGTAAAAGAAAAGACAAGCAGAGTAAAGTGCAACTGCTATATATAAACCACCAAAAGTGCATCGACCTTTAAAAGTAAAAAGCAAGTGTTGAAAGTAAACTGAAAAAAAGGGGAAAACACATGCCCAACCAGAAAAGTGCCACAACCCAGAAACAGGTGAACAAAAAGTAAACTGCTGGAAGGTTCCCCCACCTAGAACCCGACTCCGACCACCGCACGCGGTCCACGCTCCTGAACTCCTAAGCTCCACTGAAGTCACGACCAACTTTTCTATCATCTGCAAGGGCACACCAAGTGCGGGCAAAGACCAAGCAGGGGTGAGTATAAAAATACTCAATAGGATACCCCGAAGGCTCGAGGGAGCAACAAAGGAGGTACTGAAGGGTGAGCATTAGATCGAACAGGGAAAGTAAAGGAGTACAACCGAGAGTGCAGTAGAGTACCAGTAGAGAGTCCAGCTCAACCCAACAAGAGAAAGGAGGTAGACTCGTCCAGACACAAGGAGCTGGAAACGGTGAGAAGATGAAATTCTCATCAAGTCTTCGCTACCAATAGTAGGAGAGTAGACCCGTCCAACCACGAGAAGCTAGACACAGAAAGCACGTGGCATACCCCGCGCGTCTTCGCCTCCCCTAGAAGGAGAGTAACCAAACCCAAGAAGTGGGTACTGGAACAAGGTATATACATATCCATATGCTCAAACAATAAGCCTAAACAAGATCGTAAGGGGATCTCCATCCCGTAGCTCAGCCCAAGAAAAGTGAGTCGCCAACAGTCCCAGAAGTAAACACCATCGATGCCCAGCATCCCGCACGTCTGCCCCGAACTACAAGTCAAGGGGCTCAAATCACCGCACCTCGACACTATCCTCTTTGGGCGGCACTGACTCGCCCGCACGGTTTAGGTCGTGTCACAAGGACGTGTCTCGGTGGGGAAATTGCCCCTCGTACTTGAGAGTTCCGGGTTAAGTCAAACCGCACCCCGTCACTGTCACACAGTTGAGAGGTCTGCTCAAAGTCAAAGTTGTGACATAACTAACCCATACAAACGAGGAACCTGCTCTGGTAGTCACGGAGTAAATCCACAGACTAGCCTAGTAGAAAGGACTAAGTATGAAATGTCAACGGTGACCCACTGCCCGACCCGCTAGAGGGTAAACCCCAACAAGATATCAGGTGACCCACTACCCAACCCTGCTGGAGGGTAAACCCTAATACATCATCAGGCGACCCACTGCCCAGCCCCGCTGAAGGGTAGACCTAGAATAAGTCGACAAGCAACCCACTCCCTAGCCTTGCTGGAGGGTAGACCTGGAACTAGACGACGGGCGACCCACTGCCCAGCCCTGTTAGAGGGTAGACCCTAAGAGGTCGTCGGGTGACCCACTGCCCAGTCTCTGCAGGAGGGTAGACCCTAAGAGTATCGGGTGACCCACTGCCCAGTCTCTGCTGGAGGGTAAACCCTAGAAGTCAGTGAGCAACCCATTGTCCAGTCTCTACTGGAGGGTAAACCCTAGAAGTCAGTGAGCAACCCACTGTCCAGTCTTTACTGGAGGGTAAACCCGAAAAGTCGATGAGCAACCCACTGCCCAGTCTCTACTGGAGGGTAAACCCGGAACTGCTCTGGTCATCCCTACTGGATGGTACAACACTGGCCAACAGAACTCGGAGTGGGTATCATGCAACCACCCAACTCCAGAACAAAACCAGGGGAAACCACTCAACCCTATTGATCTAAACCATCATGAACAGGAGGACCCTCTATGTCGTGAGAGGTCAAAGGTACGCAAAGCAGAACACGGCACGCACATGGGGCCCACACGACGTGTGGCCCCAAGCAAACTCCAACCAAGCGCACAAACGTTCTCAGGTACAAACAACCACAAGTACCTCCCAGCATTCTCGCATACTCCCAGAGTATGCCACGTCTCCAGCCCAAATGCTAACATGCACACGGCCCCCAACATCAACACGAATGCGTAAATGTAACAACTCCAACTTGCCACCTCAACGGCTGAGGCACGACCAACCATATCTCCTTAAACACCAACATCACTCTCCCAGGAGTGAACACGATCACACGCCAAGGGTTCCCTACAAACACCGTAGGAAGAACCACCACCTGTACACCTTTCATATTTCCACATTTAATAAGACCGCGCAAGAGGCTCCGCACGCCTGAACATATTACACCGTTGTAATCCTCACAGAAAAACATGCGAGATCGACTACTTACTCGCCTCAAACGGTCAACCGGTGAAAAGGGTACTATTCACCATAACCAACCCATGTGGGGCCCGCCCCAAGATCCGAAATTGAACAAACGGAGCACACCATTGCGATCCCCTCGGAAAAACACACGGGATTGACTACTCAATCACCCAAAATGGACACTCGGTGAAAAGGTACTATTCACCGTAGCCAGGTCGGGTGGGACCCACACCACGTCCCTGAAAAAGGTCGGGCGAACTGCGCCATCACAATACTCTCGGAAAAACACGTCAAATTGACTACTTACTTGCATGGAACGGATCTCCGGAGAAAAAGATGCATTTCGCCGTACCGCACACGAGTGGTGCTACGTGGGACCCGCATCCCGGTCCCGAAGCACAACGAACGGATCACACTGCTGTGATCCTCTCGAAAAAATACATAAGATAGACTATTCACTTGTCCAAAACGGACACACGGTGATAAAGCCGGAAATCACCGTCAACTCCTGAAACGACCCTCGTGGGGCCTGCACCATCGTGCTGAATTAAAGCGGGCGGATTACGCCATTGCAATGTCCTCGGAAAAACACCCAACATCGACTGTTCGCACACCCCGAACGGACGTCCGACGAAAAAGTTACAAAATGCTGCTAACAGCTCAACAGACGGGTCGTGGGGCCCACGCCTCAACTTCGGCTTCAACGCCCGAAACCACACTGGAAAACTCTGCCTCGACGCCAGGGTCGCAGCGCCACAGACGGCACTCAAAACGGATGTCGGACGCGTCCGCACCGTCCAAAACAAGATCCCCTGGAAAAATATCAATTCACTTAAAGACGCGTCGCGCCTCCGAGGTCCCTCGTTTCGGGAATTAAAAATTCCCGAAACCATCTCAAAGAGTCTGCCTTAACCCGAGATCCGCGCTACCGCTAACGGCACGCAAAACGGATGCCCTACGGATGATTTATCAAATATAAATCGTTTCCATAATAATAATAATATTATTATTATTATTATTATTATTAACCCCTTTTTTGACATATATATATTCATTTTTTTAAACTGGACCAGTCAACTGGCCGGTCTCAGCGCGTCGCCCAGCAGGAGACCCGCAGCGCACGGGTCTTGCTCCCCATGCTCGCCGCCTCGCTGAAGACCCGTCGCGCGCCTGCTGCCAACCGCGCCCCCGCTCGCCCAGAGGAGCCCCCCCCCCCCCCCCCCGCCCTTGCCGCCTGCCACTGAAGCCAGCCGCGCCGGCCTCCGCTGCCGAGGGACCCCGCCGCCTGCTGCTGAAGCCACCCACGTGCCACCGCCTTGGCCCGCGCCGGCCTCCGCTGCAGAACCCCCAAACCGGCCGGAAATTCCCACAAACTTCGACGAACGACCGCGACACCATCCGAACCCGAATTTCAATTCCAAAACAAGCGTTTGAAAGCTCAAAATATGTACTACGCAAACATGGTCTTTGATTTCAAATTCAACACCAATTCGACATGATTATTTGAGCTCAAAGTAGGTACGGGAAGAATAAAAAGAAATGCACGATCCTACCTTGTTGGGCTTCACCCGACGCTTCACGGAGGGTCCGCCACCGCGCCGCTACCTTGCTGGAGGGGAGGAGGAGAGGAGGAGCTTGAGGGGCTGCCTTGAGGGTTCTTATGCCAGGGTAGATCAAGGGGAAGATAGGGGAGGTGGGTAAGGGTTTCAATAAGAAAAACTTGATTAAATTTTTAATTAACTTAAACCCCTAATTTTAACCCGTATCCGAAACTTTTGGCGAGGTCAAAATTAAACCTCCCCTAGGGTAAACACCACCTCCCGAGCACAACGGAGGTCTCGGAATTTGATTCTGATCTTCCTTTTGAAAGTTATTAAACTCAACACCCGAGGCCATCAAATTACAAAAAACGCCCCTTGGGCCATTTTTCACTGACAGCCCACGCCCGCGAAACTTACACCCCTCCTAGGGTAAACGGCACGCTCCGAACTCAACAGTGCCCTCTTTTTTCCAATCCAAGCCATCGTTTAAGAGATACTTGAGTTAAGCCGTTAAACAAATAAATTAATTATTTAATTTATCCATTCCACACTCCGATAGCGAGCGAGGGGTCCAAACGTCCCGCGACGACATGTTTTATGTCGTTCCTAGGGTAAACACCCCATTCCGGACCCATCCGTGCACTCAGATCTCTGATCCAAAACTTCGTTTAGGAGTTATCCCATTTATTTGGCGTTCCCAGTGTAAAAGCACTGAAAATTTAATTCCGGCCACACCGGGGCTCGGAATCGCACGCCGTCTGAAGGCGCTGCTCTGGAATAACATCAAGAATATATCAAAGTCTTTTGTAGCTGAAAACTGGGTTCTTACAGAATTTGACTCCAAATTTAGATAAATAATTGGGTAAAGAATAGATAGGGTCAAGTAAGCCTCAACCATATTTTTGTATGCATGTTTTATGCATGTTTAAATCCATTTACCCCATGAATTATTACTTTTTCCATTTTATCTTTTAACGAGGTTACTAGTTTTTTTTCTAAGGTGAAATATTCTTTATGTCTAAAAATAAAGTCATAATTATTTGATAATTTATACCTACTAATTATAAATTTGAAATCGATTTTTTATTTCAATTTATAAAAGTGTTAAAATAAATTTTAATATAATAAATATATAATGTTTAGAACAATTTTTGAGAAAATATTACTTGAGTTCTAAAATATCAAACATTAGTCTCAAAACTATAATAAATATTTTAAAATGTATAATTATAATAATAAAATGCAAATTTTTTCAAGAAAATAGTTTCATAAATTTCTTTGTCATACTTATAAACTAATAATGGCATAAAAGTCAAAGTATTATTAAAAACAGTATATTGCACTATTCCCCTAAAAATAAAAGTTATTATAAAGATATGTAAAATTCATTTGAAGATAATATTTCCATGAAAAATCCAAAAATGTAATTAATTTTTTCAAATTCACATTCTAAATTGATAAATTTTATTTTTAATTAAAAACATAAAATATAGTGAAAAAATATTTTTATAGGAAATTTTTTTTTGGTATATTAATTATTTTTACTATAAATTACTAGTTAATATAGTGTTTACATATTATCCATGAAATAGATATACCTTGTTATTAGTCAATCATAAAAACACAATTGCTTGAAATAAAATGCCACTTTTTGGAAAATACATTTTTTAAGAATAATGTGAATTTGGGAAAAATAACCTTTCAAAAAGTATAAAAAATTATGATATATATTTATATTTTTTTATTACATGTTGATATCATCCTAATTTCTACTTACATAACCCCTTATGATCTCCACATAATACCTAAGCATCAAAAAATCTCTTGTTGTAGTTTCAGGTGGTGGTTCAGCTAGCATGGATCTTGTGGCAGTCACCTTGAGCTTGAAATTCCCTCATATATGGTTTTTCAAAAACCATAATGTAACGAGTTAATCTTGGTATTAGTCTAGGAAATTCCCTATCCAAGCTACCTCCCTTTTGAGCTCAGAAAAATGAGCATCATAAGGAAGCATTATGCTTCTGGATGCTATTTCTTCAAACCTTCTTTATTGATTTTTTAATATGGTTACATCAACTTATACCATATAATTTAATGGATATGTTTTAATGGTTATATTTAATATTGAAAATATATCAAAAAATTTAATGAAAGTTTGGTCTAGTGTGTGAAGTGAACTATTTAATATATTATTTATTTAAGGAGAATATATAGTGAAATATTAAGATGTTACAGGGACTCGGTGAGACACCCTGACCTGTATCATCATGTAGTGGTTGGTCATGGTATGAAACTCAACCAGGAGTCCTTATATATGGACAAAGATATGTGGTATGTTTTTACTATTCATTGGTATTGGCTGGAGCTAGTATGGTCATGTTTCATAGTGTCTTGGATAGCACATTATGACCCAACATGAATTCTTATGTGTTTGATTTATATCATTTATTTTCCCCATGCATACACATGTATATGAATCCTTGTTTTAGAGGAACTTGGTGAAACACTAATGATATGTATTTATCGTACCCAACAATGGAACCCTAGTGAACATACTGACTTTATGTTTTGTTATACAGGTTTAAGAAATGGTTGGGCAGTGGATTGGGCTAGAGCAGCTCGATGAGAATTGGGGTGATGAGATGAGGTGAGGCTTGGGAATGTACTGGAGCTTCCTGATAAATTTTATTATTTGGTTTTTTAAATATGTGATCAGACCAATGAGAAATTAGTTGGGATGTATGCTTGTATGAATGCATTGTTCATTTGATACTGCATGGATCTGTTTTATGGATTCCACATACTCTGATAGTTTTCTTGGGATAATATTTAGTTATTTTTATTGTTATTGATGGTTATAAAATCAAGGAAATTGTCTCCACAATGTATGATTTTATCCCTTGCTTCTATTTGGTATCGTTTGGCATATGAGGAGGCATGCTTGAGGTCTTGTGATGCAGTAGATGGGATACTACTGAGTGATTTCATCTAGGGTGTGACAAAGTGGTATCAGAGCATCTTTCCACTTGTATTACTATTTGGGATAAGGAAGATATGGAATAGAAATGTGTGAGGGACTGTGATGGACCTCGGACTGGTGAGTTATGAGCACCTTTCTGGTGGGGATTCCATGTTACCAGGTTTGTGGGGTTACTATTTTTGGGTTTTGTGGTTATAGTTGAGATATTTACTCCAAAATGATGCATTTATTTGAGATAATTATTATAGGAACCCAGGCTTATCATACATGGATATTACATCATTTTTTATGAATATTCATTACATTACATAAACACACACTTGAAGACCATAATAGTTTAGTTCCTTTAGAAACTTGGAACATAATATTCAAATCTGGTGAAGGATCTTCAATGTTTCCCACAAATATATTCTCATTTAGAACTCCTACTTAAAACATTTCTTCATAAGGGGAAAGAAAACATTATAAACGGTGAGATCAAATGATCAATAAGGGTAAATAAAGGAGATGTGTGAGCATAACATGGACATAATGGCATGAGAATGTGAGCATAACATTTGAAAACCATACCCTATATATCAAAGATCATAATCATGAGTCATGGCATAGAGATTGGAAGTTCATAATACATGAGTCATAAAGGAATCAAAGGACATGATCCATAAGAGCATAAGATATGGAATTTGTGGAATACATATAATCATAGAAAATCTTATGTTAAGGCTACCTACCAAGATGTTCATAACATGTTAGGCTTGGGCTAACCACCTGTGTACCTGCTTTGAGCTTGGGTTGACCACTTGTGTACCCTTCTTTTTGGGCTTGGGCTAAACACTCATCTACCCTCATCTTTGGGTTTGGAAAAAACACTAGTGTACCCACTGATCTCATATACCATTTATCATTACCCAGTGCATTAGAGGGAGATATAGGTCCCACCAGTCACATAATGAAAACTATATTTATATGTGCCGCAAGATCATAAACATTCATCATATCATAACCCATGAAATGAAATGGGTATCATAAACATTTCATCATATCATAATCAGTGGGAAACTAACGAGTTTTATAATCATTTCAATATTTCATCATCGCATAACTCGTGAAAAGAAGCGGGTTTCATAATAATTTTATCATGGTATAACCCATGGAAGAGAAATGGGTTTAATAAAAATCTTGTCTTCATAAATATAAATAATTCAAAGAAAGAATAAGAATGTTATCCTTGGATCATATACCTAGTAAAGCATAAGTAACGTTAAAGAATATCATTTTAGATGGAAAATAATTTTGAAAGACTACTTGGGACATTTCCTAGAGGAAAATAGATTTTCATTGAAAATCAATTTTTAAAACATGAAACATTATGAAAATCCTTTTCTTTGAAAATAACCTTAAAAACTTATAAATAAATCTTTAAAAAATAATTTAAAACATTTCTTGATAAAAATACCCTTTCTTCTTTGAAAACACTTTTTAAAACATAAAACATTTTTGAAAACATTTTTATTTGAAAATAGCTTTTAAAAAACTTATAAAGGAAAATTTGAAAGTAATTTAAAACACTTTTTAAACATAAAACATTTTTGAATTCCTTTTATTTGAAAATGAGCTTAAAGGATCATTTAAAAACATCTCTAAAATCATTTTTAGAAAATATGGTTTTGGAAGAAAACGAATTTCTAATCGAAGAGATAAATAAAGTTGGATTTTCTTAAAAACATTTTCTTAATTATCTTAAGTACCAAAGAGTGGGAAAATGGTACAATTACTTGAATATATCATGTATAACCATAGGATAATAAAATTCATGAGAAATCTTGATAGGTGTATCATTATATTTCAATATTTGTGACTTAATCATAAACAATCTCGATAAATGATGAGATTATAACATAAATCTTTATGAATTTGGTAATATTGAAACATAAGGACCATGAAGGAATAACATAAAATGGAACTTAAAATATCATGAGGATAGATGAATTCATTCTATTACATGTCAAAGAGGTTGTATATACACCTCATGAAAGGATATAGGTTCATATCATAACATACGTCTCAAAGAAGGAAAATTGAGACAAAAATATTTTACCGATTTGGTAACTTTTGAACCATAAACCCCATGAAAGAGAGATCCTAAAATGGATATGTAAATACCAATAAATTTTAGTAACATTACTTTTTCACCATTCACCATAAGAAATCCATATCTCTTGAACTCTCAACGGAACCTACCAAACCTTTGAGGTACTTTTGTAACTTGAGTTGGTTCTTATTCCACAACTCTTTATAGAACCGGGTCAACTTCCACCTCAGGAACACTTCTTGTTTGTTAGTCTTGAACTTCTCTAAGTTAAACTTTCCTCCCATTGAATCCTTGATTTATATATTCTTTCTCAAGAAATATACCAATTAAGACCACTAATACTTTATGTTCAGTAAGATTATAGAAACAATATCTCTTAGTTTCTTTTAAATAACCAATAAATAAGCACTTTTTGACTTGGGGTCAAGTTTTTCAGAAGCCAGCAATGGTATATGTGCTTCAAAACCCCAAATATTCATAAAAGAAAAAGTAGGATGTTTCCCATACCATATCTCATATGGTATCTTTATGGATTCTTTAGATGGAACATGATTAAGTAGTAATCTAGTGCATAACCCCAAAATGAAATAGGAATATCACATTGATTCGTCATCAATCAAACCATGTTCAATAGGTTATGATTCCTCCTCTCAGAAACACCATTCCACTGTGGTGTTCCAGGAGGAGTGAGTTGTGAAAAAAATCCATAATCTCACAGATGATTAGTGAATTACCAGCACAAGTATTCACTAACTTGACCTGATTTAAAAATCTTAATACTTGGTCCCAGTTAATTTTGTACTTTTCTCTGAAACTCTTTGAACTTTTCAAAAGTGTCATTATTGTGTCTCATCGAAAATTCATAATCATACTAACTAAAGTCAATAGTAAAACTAACAATGTACCTAAAAGTACCACTTTTTTTAGTACTCATTGGTCCACATACAACTGTAATGTGCGATGGGATTTTTTTTCATTGGTCCACATACATCACTATGAATGAGATCCAATAGTCCACTAGACCTTTCACTTTTTCTATTAAAGGTTGCTTTGGTTATTTTTCCAGATAGACAAGATTCGCAATTATCAAACAATTCATAATCGAATGGTTCTAATATTCCATCTCTCAGGGGTCTTTGGATTTGTTCCTCATTTATATGGCCAAGGTGGAAATGCCAAAGGTAGGTGGAATTAGAATCAACCCTAACCTTCTTACTTTGAATGTTATAGATAGGATTATCAATATATAGAATATATAAACCATTTATCATATTCCCACTACCATAAAACATTTCATTCATATATATAGAACAACTCTTGTTCTTAAAAATGAATGAAAATCCCATATTGTACAAACAAGATACATAAATCAATTTTTTTATGGCGAGAGCATAAGAACAATTCTCCAATTCCAAAACTAATCCAGTTGGTAAATTCAGATCATAAGTGATGAATTCCAATGCAGCAACTCTTACTTCATTACTAACATGAATATCTACTTCACCCTTTTTCAATTCCCTCTTATCTCTGAGTCTATGTTTATCAACACAAATGTGTGATGCAAACTCGATATCCAATACCCATGAGTCAGAGTTGGTGAAATTTTCCTTTATAACATTCACATTTAGATGCCTAAAATGCTTCTCTTTGAGGACACTTAACAACCTTAGACAGCAATCTAGAACTATTTTATAGGTCAAGCATATAAGGGATCTCAATATGATTAACATGATGCAAGTCATAATCTACAACAAAGACATATCTATGGGTGAGTATCATGTTTTATATTTTCCATCAAGAACTTTTAATGAAAATAGTCCTACTAAAAATGATGACCCCATACATCATATCCATTTAGTGAGATAAGATCCATATTTCACTAAGTAATGAGACTATTATAGCGTTTCTCTCACCACTTAGTTATTTAGGTAGGCAAACTTGTCAATCATAACAATTTTGATTCTTGGATAGTTGAGTGGATAACTGTATTCAATCCAACAGATGGAAAAACTCAACTCTATTCCTCTAGTGACCTAATCCTATTATGGTCTCCCGGTTAATGTAACTCAAAGAAAACACCAAGAACAGGTGTCCAATCCTATTATGATCACTCATTAATTTCTTTCCTTGCACTAGATAATCCATGGGAACCTAGTTATGGCATGACCTACCTGGTTGGATGATCAAGTTCTTAACAAGTATCGTTTTGGAAGGAATCCCACACTTAATTTTTGAGGGGTTTTCTTTTAAAGTCTCAGCAGTTTAATATAAATCACATGCATATTAAACCAATTGCATCTCATGAAATTATTATCTCATGTTTTATTACTTTATGTGTACATGCATCTAATGATTTAGTTTTGGAATCTCTATTTCATCCACCAAATTAATGTGTTCACACCACATTAATGTGTAACCCTTTAGACAACCCATAAGTTTGTGTTACTCACCCAAAAGTAGAATCCAAACATATTCATATATATCTAAATGCATCTCATGCATAAGGTATATGAACTTTTCATGAAAAGACATAGAATTATATGAGATTGATAATCTCCAAATGAGTAAGCTCGGAGTAACAGATTGACAACCCCACCTTTCTAAAATAAGGCATAAGCCTCCGGGATAATGGGAAGTCCAACCCCAAGTCCCTCTCCCCATGGAGACTTTACTCAAGAGAGAATCTAATTCATAATAAGTCTAAAACATAATGTGTAAGAATTATATTCAACAAATAAATTCAAGCTAATAACTTTAATAACAAACTGAGGTTAAGGTAGATGAAAACAAAATTTTAAGATGTTGTACCTAGCATGTAATGCAAGGCATAGTAATCAACTAGAATCAATTTATTATATAAATTTAGCATGCACAATATTCACAATTCCTAAACATTTTATAAATATGAATATTATAAAAAATTAAAAAATAAATAAACATTATTTATTTTCCAAAACATGAGATACCAATATAAACTTTTCATATTTAATTTAGGCATGAAAAATCTCATTTTACATGGCCTCACACTTATAATTTATAAACATTTTATTAACCATAAGAAAAAAACAAAATATTAATTTTTAATTTTTTTACCTATATCACATTTTACGACTGATAATAGGAATTATCAGTCATAAATTATGATTGATACAGAAGTGAAAAATCACTTATCAATCATATTCTATGATATAAATCCAATCGTACGCACTGATTTCTATCACCAATTATGATAGGTGATATAGTAAGGATCCGATCATATTATACAATATCATTGATATTATATTTATGCTACGATACTCTATTTTCTGGAAACTCAGGACTGAGTCATATTTTATGATATCCTATATTGTTTCATATGCCACAATTTAAATCTGTGGGTTTCCACTATATCATACTTTTTAATATAGCACAGTCATGCATTATGGCTAACCAAAATAGATGAATTTCTTCATATTGTATTATATGATAAAGCTACAAACGTTTTGCGATATAAAATTCTTAGAAAACCCAGTAGAATCGCATGTTGATCCATTGAAGAACAAATCTTTGATACCACTGATGGATTTAGGGAGTTCATATAATTATCTTTGGCAGTGGAAGAAACCCATGAAATGCCTGATCTATTTTTCAACAGACGCTGTGTGTAATAAAATGGTGAACAAAGCAAGAATACCTAAAATGCGACTGCCTCCATCATGTTATGCTTTGTCGCATGTTTGATGGAGATCACAATAACAGCATTCAATGCCTCCTACCTTTGAGATATTACACCATCGATGGATCCGCGATTGTATCAAGAGGATTCTCATTCTTCCAAGGAGTGTTAGCACCTTCAATGAAGATAAATGAAGAGCCAGGATAAGAGAGCTTCGGATTTCTTTGTTCGAAATGAGGGTATCCATACAGGAGTAATTTCAACCCCATTTATATCACTCTTCATCTAATGAAGAGTGTTTCGAGCATCGGCTACCATCTCATAGCAGTCGAGCATTACTTCCCATTGGGGTATTCATTGAACGTTTCAATGAATGTATATAGTGTGAAAACCTATAAATTTATCATCTCATGATTCACGATTATTATAAATTGTGTGGGAGAACATGGCCAAATGCATGCATTCGCATCCCATGCAAACTGTATCGTATTCCAAGCATATGGTATGACATGTGTAGAATACGACATCCTATTCCATTTTATGATACAATCATATCATTGGTTGTAACATCCATCACATGCATGTCGCTACAAATGATAGGGGGTATATCGTTAAATATGATATACCCTTTTAGTGAACTTCCAACATATTGGTGGTGTCAAGTTTCATACAATATGTCACAAAGAAGGTTTGAAAACAAAAAATTGTGGTAAATTTACAAGAGTATGGATATTATGAAAAGTTGGTTGACATTATTGAGTTAAATTATCATGGGAAATTCCTAGTTGTGTTATTCAAATGCAAGTGGATCATTATTCATAGGAGTTTAAAGAAAGATTCAATACAATTTATCTCTTTTAATGAAATTCCTATGAATATATGAACCATAGAGAAAAGGGGTTGAATCAGTGGTGATCTTTTATCATTTCCTTTCTCCTGAAATTAACCTATGAAACTTATTAAAGCTTTGATCTTATCAGCTTTGTAACTCAACCTCACTTGCATGCAATGATAAGGAATATTTTTATATGGTTCGGTCCCAATATAGGTACTTAATCCTTATTGTGTCTGGTTATTATCCCAATACAAATAAGATATCTCCCAAAAAGCTCATTTTGTCTCCTGATAGGAAATAATACTGGTTGCCACCAGTTACAATGTTTGTATCTTCTTTTGAGTGTATAGAATAATTGAACGTAGATTTCTTCTTATAATGTAATTTGTCTGTAATAAATGCTCTAGAACTTCAATCATCGAAAGATATACTCCCAGTTTCTCAACTTTGTAGTTCTTTAAAATTCGGTGCTTCTTCTCCAGCTCTAAAAACTTTTGAAACTTCAGAAATCCTTTAACCCTTCTGATTCTCTAAACAAAGTTGGTCAGACAATCCTCAATAATAACTTCTTTCATAGTTCTAAAAAAAATGAGTAGCAGTAATGAGTCTCAAATGAACCTGCCCTTTTATACTTTTTATACTCATCAATTCTCAAGTAGTTCGGAGGTTCATGGTATTCAAACTCTGAGACTTTCACTTTTATATTTTTGGTTGAATACTTTCAAAGCCTCCTAAAATCCAAGAGTCAACATTCTTCATTAATACTTCCATGAATAACAGCTTCAATTATCATCAAAGCTTCCTAAGATCTTGGCAAGAATCACACATTTTACTTTGTGAAAAAGATCCACAGACGTCCAACTAAGTATCATCACAATATGTATTTTTAATGCTTTAACCGCTATGAGTTTCACTCACTTTAAATTCTCTCATGCAATCATTCTTACGTCATCTTTGTTTGAACTCACATATACTAGTTGTCTTCCTTCCTTCTGATTACAATAACCCTATATGCATGCTCACCTTAAATTCACTACCCGCTTTATCTTCCGAGCACCTGGATTTGCCTCTGCCCAGCACTCAAACCATCACATCTTGCAAGACCTCAAACAAACTCGCACAAATAGTACTTGAACTTATAGTGAACATCATCTATTGCTCTGAAATATTATTCAAACTCCAACTCCAACTTCCTCTTATGATTGTATTATTCATGATTGCCTTTGGTCCCTTGCTTACATGCTATTCAAATTTCATGCTTCGACGTGACTGTGATCGAGATGGATTGTTAACACACCATTTTCTGGTAGTTTTCCTCCAGAGCTCCTTCTATCAGCTACATCAGCCGATAACATCCATTATCATACATCCAAAATAACTAAATTCATTGGCCTCAAATACTTTGACACAAGAATCTTCTGGTCATGGTGTTCAGATCGCCTTCTATTTCTTTACAAGTTATTATTCATAGTGCAACTTTTGCACTCTCCACATGAAATCCTTTGTATCCTCATGACTATTTAGCGTGCACTTCTCTTGGATTCCAATAATCTTCAATCTTGGATCATAATTAGCACTATGATATTCATTGCGTTGAAAGAATAGCGCTTGCATCACCATAATTAAGTTGTCTCGTAATCCACCCAAATAATTCTCATATGCCTCTACTTCATCACATGATCTTCACCTTAAGAAACCCATCAACTATCCATCATTTGATGCCTTTGTTGGTGTTGTTTGAACTTTTGGTGTCTTCACAGATAACTTCTACTGGTAGTATCGACATCTTAGGATTTAATCTTTCGGCAACACAGCACCTCACTCCTGCACCTAAATATATCAACATCCGGTGCTTGTCGACCGACAACATATCTTATCTCAAGATCTTTCCTGGAGTCGAGCTCCTAGTAGTTACATCATGGTTCTTACAAACGCGATGTGAGGTTGAAAATGATGGGTTGCTTAAGTTAAATCTTGCACGCGTATATTTTTTTAATTTTGTATAGTGCCCGATGGAGGCAATCCCACATCGAATTTTCATATGGGATGTGTTTTGCTTTATTATACTCTGCACTCCTCATAGCCTCCAAACAAACCCATCAGAGCTTTCGACCCCAGTGGTCCACCTGTATCGACCTGTATAGTAGTCTGGCCCTATGTCCTCTATGAGCCAAAACACGCACCAAACCACGCACCATCTCCACATGCCAATGCTGACCCACGCTGGTGCTTAGCCACCTATATGCTCCTCCATGGCCGCCTAAAGTTGGTCACCTTTAAGCTTGGTCAGTACACTAGTACTGGGCTACTTGGGTGGTTGGCTTAGGTTTGCAATTTTTTTTTACAAACTCACAAAAAAAAAATCTTTTTCATAGCCCACAATCGTCATAATTATTGTATCTTTCGGTCACATAACAAGATTACCTTCAATGCATCTTCTGGAATCAAATCATTGGAACCAACAACTTCATCTTTACCTACAACTCAAAAACATTTGAATAAACGGTTCACAAAAGATACAATAACTTCAACAATTCCAAACCATGGGTTCTTCGGTTAACTTCTCTCAGTTGATCGATATTAGTGAGTGTGAAAAACATGATCCACATATCTTGAATTCCCAAGAAAAAATGGTACATTATATGGATAATATAGTATGTGAAAGACGAAATATTGTTGTACACATGAAACTGAAAGACATGTATGATATGGATGATGAAGATGAAGTTTTTTATGACAATGAACCCCATCAATAACAATACACTGAATTTCTTGTCTCTGGTGACATTGAAATCATTGGTCTTGCAAAGGAGAGTGAAGAATAAGGAGATGAAGTAACGTTACTAATGGAGGTCGATGACAATATGGTCAATTAAGAGGATTTATGATTATAAGAATGTAAGTTTGTATTTTTTATTTTTAGTTAAATTGAAGAAATATGAGTGTGATGACTTGTAATTATCATGTGTACTGCTCATTAAAGATAGTTTTTTATATATAGACAATAAGAATTCTAAGTTGTTTTTAAAAAATTTATAAATCACACATTTTCTGTTTGTGGAATAATTAAATAAAGATGAATGTCATGACTTATAATTATTAAATGTTACATATAGTGTTTTCCTTGTTGAATTACTTGCTTTCTTATTTATTTTTGTTATTATTGTTTTATTTCAAATATGGATATATCATCTAATTTGGTTTTCACTAGAGGGATGCCGAAGGCTAAGATGTTTGGAGATGTTTGGAGTTTCATTGATTTGAAGGTTGGTGTGCCATTTGACGCATTTCAAGTACCCATTGAGGATATTGCGGGCCTTTACGAGTAGATTTTAGGACACCTAGCTTGTGAGGCCGCATCCCTCCGCCATACATTATTCAGATTGGAGTCATAATTTATTGTCGTGGAATAATGAATTGTATGATAACCAGAAAAAGGTATTGTACTGATTACGTATTCAAATATGTTAAATTTAATACTGATTATTATGTTAAAATTCTAATGAATTTAATATCTGTTATTTATAGATGTTATTCCATTTTGATGTGTGTGATGCGATTGTAAAACCATGGACATCTTGGATAAGATTTATTGGACCGGCAAATTTCATTAAACACCTACCAACCTACTTTAAATGTCTTCTATTTATTAGTTGTATGCTTTTATCAAAATAGAATGAATCGAGAACGGAGCCTGGTTCAAGATATTTGCGTGAGCTTTTCTAACAGATTGAGCATATGATCCCTGGGAAAGAAAACCGGGTGGAAGAACAATCGGAGCATATTTTATTAATTATCTAGAAACACCAAAAAGTTTAATATTCTACTATTTAATTCATAAGATGGGATTGTTGAAAGCCAAAAATAAGTCTGAACAGTAAGGAGCTAGAGAACGACCTCAAACATACCACAAATCTGGCAGTGGATGTACAACGCGGTTAACTCAAACAAGGTCTTAACACAGAACTTGGGCGAGGATCTGCAGCCCTTGTCAAGGTGTTCCTCATGGGCATCCCCAAGCCGAACCCGCAGCAACTCCAAGTTCACCTAAAATCACAACAATCAACATTACAACACACAGTTGCAAAAAAACCTAACTTTTCGTTTTTAAAAAAATATTAAAAATGTATTAAATTATATATAAATGAAAATTATATTTTAGAAAACGAAGAAGGTACCTCATCGCCTCTGTTCAGTTCAAGATTACAAAAGCCGCAATAAATAACACGGTGACTCTCTTGCAATCCCCCGCGCTTGCAAATTGGGCACCAAATCACCTTGCATTCCTACAAAAGATTGCAGGAATCCATCTAAGTTCTCAAATTACTCGTTCAAAACAACATTTCAAATAATAAAAAAACTATCAATCAAATTCGATAATGGATCAATCACATCATCTGCAACCATGTTGCTCAAGAAACTAGTGCGTATGAAATCTGGATCAAATTGGAGAATACGTGTCGATCAAACAATATTATTTTATTGAAGCAGTTGATGAATCATTAACCACAGTGGAAACTCTATTGATCAAACACGTCATCAAGGTCTGAAGCCTATTGAATCAATTGGTGGTAGCCGAAAAGACTCTCCCGAACGAATATCAGGTGAACTATGCATATTTCCAGGTAGGTAGTTTACACTGGCGGTCTACCCAGCAATTCAATTCCCAATGGTAAACTTACCATGACAATGGGAAGGGATGGTCTATTCAACAAGGAGGAACGAGGAAGGACATGGGTTACAACCAGGTGCAAAACCTCGCCATGGAAAAGTAAGGGAGTCAACAAGGAGGTGGTCGAGGTGTGGGGAGCAAAGGATAGAGCAAGAGTAGGGGAAGGCCCGCAGATGACAAGAGCTCGTCATAGTAGTGTTGTCATTGTGGCATAGAGGGACACATGAAGAACAATCAGAAGTTACTATTGCGGAAACGTCAGGAGTCACAAGACAGAGGTTTGCAGATGAAGAAAAGACAGAACAAAAGAAGAAGAATAAGATGAACATGGACACACCAATTTCCTTGGTTCGGGAATAATCCCTACATCCACGAAGAGGCAAAATCACTTCAATAAAAATCCGAGAGCACAATTACAAGATCAGAGTTTCACACACCCACAACCCTAACTCGAATGAGCTAATAAAGAAAACGGAACACTGTGTCACCAACTGCACAGTAAGTCCACTGTGCTACAGTGAACAGTGTGGTTAGAAGTATGTACAGCTACAGTGTTGCGCTCACTCAAATCCGAGCTGCTACAGTGGCCGGTGGCAAGAAATCAACGAAACTACAATACCGTTGTCTCCAAAGTCCAAGATGTTATTGCAACCGTGTCAAAATCTGCACTACTACAGTGTCTTGTCGGTGTCGCCTGATCAACTCTGCTACAGTCAGTCAGAGTTGCTACAGTTCCCAAAAATTTGGGCGAGGACCTTCGACTCCCGGACCCCAGAGCAAGGGTGCATTGCCCCCTGCAACCCCCAATGAACTCACCATGAAACTCGACCCGCGACAGTTGTGGTCTGGTGCTCAGTATGGACCACTAGCATTCGACCCAATATCATCCAAACGGATCGGGGTACACCAATCCAACAGTTACTACAAGAGAAGGGTCACAATAATGATCAACAAAGAAATGGAGATGCACAAGTGACAATCATAGGAAAAATTGCACTTTGCCCCAACAAAGATAAGAGAAATGTTTTCACACATCATTCAAACACACGAAGTCGGTGATCGATACATCAACACCATCCTAGTCACTACATCATGAGCATTTATTGACTTATCGAGCTAGAGACTATGATGTTGTCAAGATGGGGAATATCAATTCAACGAAGATTGCTGGCATATGTGATATCCAAGTCAAAACAAATTTTGGATACACAATCTCCTTGAAGGATGTGTGATATGTTCAAGTCTTCGACTGAACCTATTATCAGACATAACCATTAACAGAAACGGTTGTGACAACATCTCCAGCAATGACGTGTGGGAGATAACAATAAAAGCAATTGGGTCACTCAAGAACACATATGTGGAATGTTGTACAAGACTCGTATGAAGATATTAGCAAGCATCCTCAACACGATGGAGGGAGAGTCATCATCAAATCTATGTCATAAGAGACTCGGTTGAAATAGGGTTATCCACCCTAAGAAAAAAGTACATCAGAGTTGACAAGGATGCATCGTTGAATCCTTGCAACTGCTGCTTATGCAGAAAACAACACCAAATCTCATTTAGCACAACTTCATCCAAGATATTGAAGTTGTTTAGTACACTCTGATTTATATAATCCCATAGAGATTGAATCAATTGTAAGTAACAAATATTTTCAAACTTTTATTGATGATGCATCTCGAAAGGTGTGGACATTTTTCTTGCGAACAATTAACCAACTAGAATACTTCAAGTTGTTACATGCCATGGTAGAGCATGAAACCGAGAGGAAGCCAAGGAGTCTTCAATCAAACAATGGATAAGAGTGCACATTTGGGGAGTTTGATGCCCTATTGCATGAATCATGGCATCCAACGTAAAAGGACGATCTCTCGCTCTCCACAACACAACGAGTTGCAAAAAAATGAACAGGTCCATCGTCGAAGAAGGTTAGAAGTATGGTGAGTTTGGTTAAGCTACTTAAGTCATTATGGGGAGAATTTGTTCGAGAAGCGTGTTTTCTCATTAACAAATCAGCCTCACTCCCTTCGAATTTCAAGATTCCACAAAAAAAATAGTCTGGTAATCATCTATTTTACTCTCACCTACAAGTATTTGGATGTTTAGCATTTGTGCATGTATCCAAAGAGCGCGGGCATAAACTAAATGGAAGATTTACTCCATGCATCATCATCGGCTATGGAAATAAGGAATTCAAATACAAACATGGGAAACTGAAGGATAAGAAGGTGATTAGAAGCAAAGATGTCGTGCTTCATGAGAACCAGACAATCGAAGACATTCAAAATTCTAGAATGTCTCAAAGAAAAAGTTTCAATAAATCAATTCATTATTCAACACCTGTAACAGTACAACCTACCACTGAAAATGAAAAGGTGCAAGAAAACCCATCGGTAGCAGACTAGGAAGCAGTGAAGTGGGAGATTGGGTAAGAGGCAACTCATTCCTCTTCATCAAAAGTTGAAGAACCATCACAAGAGGCATGTAACCAAGCATTTCACAGATTTGAAGACCTACACGATGAAGGATTTCATCAACAAAATATATGAAATCGGAGTACCTGTTGTTGACTAATGAGGGGGGGCCAGAAAACTATCAAGAATCAGTATCTTGTCCCAACAAACTCAGGTGGGTGCATGCAATGGAAAATGAGATAGAGTCATTGACGAACCAAATCGCGTACGATTTGGTGAAATTAACTAAAGGTAAGAATAGACTAACAAGCAAACGGGTATTTAGGCTCGAGTATGAATAAAGAAGAGGTCAAGCACAAAAATTGATTAGTGGTCAAGGGACACTTTCAAGAAAAAGAGTGACTTTGACAGAAAAAAATCACCAATAGTGAAAAAATGCTACCAGTGGTGAAAATTGCTTCAATCTGGGACTTTTTTGGATTGGTAGCTAACTTGGAACCAGAGCTTGAACAAATGGATATGAAGACAACATTTCTTCACGGTGACCTCACTAAGGAGATCTATGTGAATCAGGCTGGAGGATTCAAGGTCCAAAGATAAGAAAGACTCGTGAGTAAATTCAAAAAATAACTTATATGGTTTAAAACAGGTTCCCAGACAAAGGTATAAAAAGTTTGATTCATTCATAGTGGGTTATAGTTACAGGCGAACATAGGAGCACTTCCACAATTTTCATGATGGCATCTTCGTTGCTCTATTACTTTATGTTGATGGCATGTTGATCATTAAAACTTGTTGGTATCGGTAGAATTAAAAGAGTGAAGACCCAATCCCCAAGGTGCCTCTCTAAAGGAGGTCTTGAGGTTATTTTATAATGAGTAATAAAGCACACATCAGACCACAAGTCCGATGTGGGATGCAGACTCCAACACTCACCCTAAACTAGTAGCTTGAACACATAAAGAAAAACAAAGCAATCAACATACGATGCAAACACGCCCTCTCAAATTGGACATACTCAGCTTGATTAAAAAAAAAACAAAACAAAGAAAAGATAAACAGTCATGACTGCTGCTCCCCCTCAAGACGATGATGGATGATGTAAGAAGCCGGTGAAAAGAATGGGTCGGTCGTCAGAGCGCCAGGAAATCCGCATTGACGGGCCGATAGTCGGAGCGCCGAGAAATCCGCACTGGTGGGCTGGTCGTCGGAGCGCCGGGAAATCCGCACGGGCGGGCCGGTCGCCGGAGCGTCGGGAAATCCGCATTGGCGGGCCAGTCATCGGAGCGTCCGGAAGACCGTAGGAGGAGGCCAGCATGGAGACAGAGGCTGCCGCAAGAGGAGGTCAGCATGGAGGGAGCAGCGGTGGAGGCGTCTTACAGGGGTCGCTAGACTGGAGGGATGGAGGGCAACGCGCAGCAGTCGCTCACGATGGGGGACGCCCGGAAGGTAGGAGAGGCAGAGGAGTCGTCGCAAGGAGAGGTCGGCGACAGGATCCAACTGGATCGGGCCAGATCTCAGAGAGGGGAGGCCGCTTGGTCCGTCGTACGCACAGGAGTCGACGACCAGGAGGTGCCACTGCGGGAGGTGCCTGCGGGAGGGCGACGCGCAGGGAAGGAGCGCGAGCGGGAGTCGCGTCCTAGAAAGGAGTCGTCGCTGCATAGGGAGGGGCGACGGGAAGGGAGGTTGTCGCACGCAGGGGGTGCCGCTCGAGCGGGGTGGAGGGCCGCACGAGGGAAGCAGCGCCGCACGGTGGATGGGATTCGTCGGGGCGGCGTCGTGGAAGAGTTGTGCGCAGGGATGGAGAGGACGGGGTCGGAGGTGCCGACGGAGCTGGCGCACAGAGCCTCGGTCGGGAGAGCACCACCGGGTGAGAGGGAGGGCGAGACCGGACAGATCCGGGAATCTGCAGGTAGGGCAGGGCCGGACAGAGCCAGGACGGCGCTGGGAAGGCGGGACAAGAAGCGCCCGCATGAGAGAGGACCGGCCATGGAGGGAGGGGCGACGGCGGATTAGGGCTCCCTGGCCATGGAGGTCGCCGCCCCCCACGGGGGAAAAATGCTGGAACCGTAGACGGGAGAGAAAAAAAATAGGAAGGAGGGCTCGGGTGTAAGATCCCGGGTTTTTCTTGAGGTACAGATCTTTTTTGGGTTAAATGTGTTGCTTTCCTTTTTGGCTTAGACCCTAGGCCGGGTTGGGGGGCGGTTAGGTTGTTTTTGAGAAAGGGGAAAACAGGCTGAAATCTAGCCGCAGGCCAGGTACACGTCATGTACTTGGTCTACACGTCGTGTACTTCAAGTACACGCCGTGTACTTCAAGTACACGCCGTGTACTTGGCCGTCACGACGTGTAGCCGGTCTGGCTCAGAAAAAAATAAGTTGGAGTACAAGCCGTGTACTTGAGGTACACGCAGTGTACTTGAGGTACACGCAGCGTACTTGTCCAACGGGGTTTTTTTTTATAAGAGGCAGTAGCTCATTTTTTTGACGTAAAAGCTTCTCCTCTCGTTTTTGGAACCCAAAAGCCATCTAAGCTAGTTTTTCATGTATTGAAGCAATCCAGACTCCGATTCGAGCATCATCTGTCACGTAGGAACCGTATCGGTAAGTACTCGATTCCTTTCTAGTCGTTCTTGATTCTTCGGAACAACGGCTGCGCTATTTGGATTTAGGCTCATATGCCCTAATAATCCGTTCTTCGTCCGTTCTTCAAATTTCTTCCAAATCGAGACGAATCAGGACACGATACTGGACGAGCTGTCTACTACCGAGGTGAGGCAGGTGGTCTATACTTTCTTTCGGCTTTTCTTGGTGTTTTTCAAGCGTTCGGCCGTTATGCCTTTTGTCGGACTTTTCGGCGAGGTCTCGTTTTTGAGCGAGTAGCTTTTAGTAGCTGTAGTTGGACCTAGTGAGGTTGACCATGGGTTCCGTTTAGGTGCGTTGGCACTCGTTGCTCGTTTCGAGGTCCCCCGAGGGGTGCGCCTTAAGGGAATAGCTTGTTTATGCCTATTTAAACCACCCAAGGGGTGCGCCTCGGGCTTTGCTACCCCGTAGGATCCGGCTTGCTTGGGTTCGTGTAGGACTTGCTATTGCCTTGCTCCTAGGACCCCAACCAGTACCTAACCGAGTTTCCACCAGGGATGCCCATGGGACTCGATGAGATGCCTCGGACACGCTCCTTGGATCCGGCCCTCCATGGTCTAGATATTTATTACTTGAATGCCTTGGTCTGCTAACACCCTGGATCCAACCCTCGGGATCTACATTTCACTATACAGCGTGGCCGTGGGATGCTACTTCACTATACAGCGTGGTTGTGGGATGCTTGTTCACTTTATACAGTGTGCCTGTGGTTTGCAGGATACAAATGGAAGTACGGCGTGGTTGTGTGACTTGTTTACTTATTATAGTTGTCTTTTTAGGAGCAGACTCTCTTTTACAGGTAGCCTTAAGGGCTGTTCAGTTTTACTTGTTATAGTAGACTTATGTCATGGGCATATGCACTTACTTACCCGTTGTTTACACTTGCTAGCACCTTTGTAGAATTGTTGTTAGAATTGTATAGACCTGGGTGGTTGCCTACTGGGATGTTTATCTCACCCCCTGTTTGGACCTCCTTGGGGACCCAAACAAATTATATGGTTGCAGGTGATGATAAGGGCAAGCGCCCTAGTACAGGTTGTTGAATGTGGCTTTGGAGCAGGGGAGCATAGGACAAAGCTGAGGCTTGCGATGCTGGGATACCTTTTTGGTCTTTTGTTCTGTTTTGGGACTTGTACTGTATTACATTGCCTTGTACCTGTTTTGGCTGTTTTCTAAACACTTGTACCATCTGCATCATTTTTGTATATGAAAAACTTCTGGTTATTGATATGTATATTCCTGTCTACCTGTATTACTTTCAGTTGTCTGCTTATTTATTCGTTTCCGTTATTGCATGTTTTTGACTTCCGTTGTGATACTCTGGTAATGAGGGCATAGTCTCCCCACTGACTCACCTAGGCCCTTACTGCTAGTCGGCAGCCTCTGGCATTTGGGGAGATGCGCTTGAGGCCTTGTGACTAACCGAGCTCGGGGCACCGTTTCAGGTGGCATCTGGGTCCGGGACGTTACAAAGTGGTATCAAAGGTTTTCCTTTTTCTGGTTGACTTACTGTTTGGTGACGTTAGACAGGAATAGGAAGAAAATGCAATTTGGTAATAAATTGTGCCCGGGAGTAGCTACCCCGCGTACAGGGAAAAGCCAAATTGTCTCGAATTGAGTTCTGATTTTCTGGATTTGGACTATTACAGTTGATTTGATTTCACCGTTGGGTGATGCACTTGATTTCTGCTATTACTGTTGATGCAATTTTTGGTTCTATTTCAGTTGCAACCCGATGAGATGAGGGTGTGTCATCTCATGCAATATATAGACACTTGTTAGAATCACATGCCATGCATTATGCCATGTCATCTAGGATGCATTAGACATTGCATACTGTTGTGATAGCTGTGTCTGTTGTGTTAGTTGGGTGCAGTATATAAAGGTGTGATGTCATCTTTCAATCCATAAGGAGTATGGGCCCTTATGAATTGGGAAATAGCGTACCAATGAAATGTAAATGTTAAATGAACTTGTTATATGTATGGGTTGAATGGGAGCCAAGTTTTGAGTTTTTTAGGTGTTATGGGCCCTTATGGATTCGGAAATTGGTAAACCCTTCGTGGAATTTCCTGAATAACTGAATGTAAAATAGAAATGGAAACTTGAACTAATGGATAGAGACTTGACCTAGACTCGGCTTTTGAGTGGGCAAGAGGCATAGTTTCTAGTGGCTCGATGGTTGTTCTTTATACAGCCCTGGCTTTAAAAGCAGGTTGTGGGTTTAACTTGGTTTCTAGGAGGGTTTTGACCTATCCTACACTTTTGAGCCTTGTGCCTTGATGTTATTCTTTTCTGAGGCGTGCGTTTTGCATTGGAGAGACATGCCGCCACGACGATCTCCAGTGGTACGCCGTGATAGAGGCGATGACCATACTTCAGAGACGGTGGGCCACGGGCTACCGCTTGATCCTCCTATAGTGCCAGCTGCGGCACATGAGGCTGTTCCGGACACAGGTGTTGAGGCACAGTTCCGCGAGGGTTTCTTTCGCTATATGCAGTCTTTCCAGGGAGCACCGCAGCCAGCCTTGACTATGGCTGAGCTGACACGGGTGTTCCAGCAGCAGCAGCCTCCTACGTTTTCAAAGGGCGGACCACAGGCTGCAGAGTTGTGGCTAGAGACCACGTTAGCAATTTTCGAGCATTTGGAGATGCCTCTGGAGAGGGTCAAGCTCGCGACTTATATGCTACGTGGAGCGGCAAAGCACTGGTGTGACGTTCTGAACCAGGCTGATGGGTTGCGTAATATGGGTTGGAATGAGTTCCAAACCCGCTTCTACGACTACTTTTATCCTGCGACTCTGCAAGCAGAGCGGGCTAATGAGTTTATGCGTTTGGAGCAGGTCGCGATGACGGTTACGGAATACGCAACACGCTTTACAGAGCTGCAACGTTTTGCACCGATGTATCTTACTGATGAGCTGTCGAGAGCGAGACGCTTCGAGGAAGGTCTCAGACATGCCATCAGATCTCAGGTCAATGTGTTCAGGTTGCCTTTTATCACTGAGATTGTGAATCAGGCGCTGATTACAGAGCGGAACCTGAGGGAAGCTGGGGGTACAAAACAGGGGAGTGTTGTTTCTCGCCCCAGTGGATCTACGTCTTCAGGCAGGAAGGGCCGTTTCGAGGCTTCCCATGACGTGAGTGCTAGTCAGGCTGTGGGTGCAGGCAGCTTGGTGTTTTGTCATCAGTGTGGTAGGTGAGGCCACATGAAAAATCAGTGCGACCGCAACCCAATCAAGTGGCGAGCTTGCGGCAGGATGGGGCACATGCAGCGGTTTTGCAGGACCTTCCCTCCAGCTGCGAGTGGTAGGGGGTCAGCTCCGACGTCAGGTTCAGGAGCAGGGTCTTCAACTCTGCGCCAGGCTAGAAGCTGGAGCAGTGCAGGCCGGTCAGGCCAGGGCAGCGGTGGTCGTGGTCATGGTAGCCAGACACCGAGTTCTCAGAGGCAAGAGGGCGGATTAGCTCAGGGTAGCCAGGCAAGGTCACGGAACTGTGGTACAGGCCAAACTTATGCAGTGCAACAGACCCAACAGGAGCAGGATCCTGGACCGTCTACAGTGAGAGGTACGGTTTTAGTAGCTTCTACTATTACATCTGCTCTTTTCGATACATGTGTCTCTCACAGCTTTATCTCTGCACGAGTGGTAAACAGTCTTGGGCTTGTTGTTTTTCTTTTTGAGGGCGTTTTGACGCTAGACACACCATTGGGAGCTAGAATGGGTGATGTACGTTAGTGTACGAAGTGTCCCCTTGAGGTCGGAGGGTGTCACTTCATCTGGGATCTTTATGTTCTCGAGATGACAGGGTTTGACGTCATTCTCGAAATGGACTGGCTCGTAGCTTATCGAGCATACATTGACTGCTATCGTCGGAGGGTGACTTTCACATCACCAGAGGATGCAGTGTTTATTCACAAACGTGAATGGGATGTCCAGGCAAGCAGAGCTGGACCCAAGCATCATGGGCTTGGAGGGATGACAGCCCAGACTGTTAGTTTGTTTCTGGATGATCAGGGAGTGAGTCAGACAGACTTTCCTCTAGTGGTTGAGCGCTTCAGGGGTATCTTTTCCGATGACTTTTCTGGTTTACCTCATGAGAGAGAGGTGGAGTTCTTCATCGAGCTAGTGCCAGAAGTTGCGCCGGTATCCATTCCTCCGTACAGGATGGCTACGACGGAGTTGCAGGAGCTCAAGAGGCAGCTAGAGGATTTGGAGACGAAGGGTTTAATCAGACCCAATACTTCTATGTGGGGTTCGTCGGTCCTTATTGTGGAAAAGGCGGACGGAAGTCTTAGGCTATGCGTAGATTATCAGAAACTAAACCAGTTGACGGTTAAAAACGGATATCCCTTGTCACGAATAGATGACCTGTTTGATCAGCTTTGAGGGGCTCGAGTGTTCTTGAAGATTGGCTTGAGGTCAGGATATCATTAGATGCGTGTTCGACCTGCAGACATTCCCCGTACTGCCTTCCGTAGCAGGTATGGGTTATACGAGTATCTGGTTATGCCGTTTGGTCTCACGAACGCGCCAGCGGTTTTCATGGCTTTGATGAACCGAGTGTTTCATCCTTACCTGATTCTTTTGTGGTGGTTTTCGTGAATGATATCTTGGTGTATTCTCACAATCAACACGACCATACCAATCATCATCTTGAGATCGTTTTGAATACACTGAGAGAGCATCAGTTATATGTTAAGCTCGCAAAGTGTCACTTTTGGATGGATCAGATTCACTTCCTGAGTCACATTATCTCGGAGACAGGAGTGTCAGTGGACCCAGAGAAGGTGAAAGCTGTAGTTTTTGGGAAACAGCCCAAGAATGTTTTTGACATACGGAGCTTCTTAAGGTTAGTTGGCTACTGCAGGCGTTTTATACAAGACTTCTCACGCTTAGCAGCACCGTTGACGGGCTTGACTAAAAAGGGTGTGAAGTTTGTGTGGTCAGAATCTTGTGAGACAGCCTTTCAGGAGCTGAAAAAGAGGCTGACATCAGCACCAGTCCTGATACTGCCAGAGCAGGGCTAGAGTTACACAGTGTACTGTGACGCTTCAAGTATTGGGTTGGGGGCAGTGCTGATGCAGGGGGATCGAGTCGTAGCGTACGGGTCTAGACATCTGAGACCTCACGAGAGAAATTACCGTACGCATGATCTCGAGTTAGCTGCAGTTGTTCATGCGTTGCGCTGTTGGAAGCACTATTTACTGGGAGAGCGTTTTGTAGTGTACACAGACCACAAAAGCCTCCAATATATCTTTACGCAGTGTGATCTGAATTTGAGGCAGCGAAGGTGGGTGGAGTACCTACAGTCCTTTGATTTCGAGCTTGCTTACACGCCTGGCAAGGGCAATACAGTAGTCGATGCACTGAGCAGGAGGACTCGGATACAAGCAGTGCAGCAGGCCAGTAGCGAGTGGCAGCTTATGGCGTTGTTCTCTGAGATGCATCTAGAGGTGCACAACAGATGACGACAGACTTTTCTTTCATCCTTAGTTGTTACCTCTACCCTGTTGGACAGAATTAGGATGAGGCAGTTATCGGTTTCGGAAGGCCTAGTTCTACGGGAAGGTGTGGCAAGTGAGGTCCCTCCTCCTGGTTGGACGGTAGGCGATGATGAGATCTTGTGTATCCATGGATGTGTCTGGGTTTCAGTGGATATACATGAGGAGTTGATGCGGGAGTTTCATGCTTCAACTTGGGCAATGAATCCCGGGGTTACCAAGACGTACCGTGACTTGCGACGTCAGTACTGATGTTCGGGAATGAAGAGAGAGGTGGCTGGTTTTGTTACGAGGTGTTCTACCTGTCAGCAGGTGAAGGCGGAACATCAGCGACCAGCTGGGCTTTTACAGCAGCTACCCATTCCTGAGTGGAAATGGGATGATGTCGCGATGGATTTCGTGACGGGTTTGTCGAGGTCACCTCGAGGTAATGATGTTGTGTGGGTTGTTGTTGGCAAGCTTATGAAAATCGCTCATTTCTTGTCGATCAAGAAGACCTTCAGTGTTGATGATCTTAAAAAGTTATACATCCGAAAGGTGGTACGACTTCATGGGGTCCCGCACACTATCATTTCGGATAGGAACGCATGTTTTACGTCTCGTTTATGGCAGAGTTTTCAAAGGACGTTGGATACACCGGTGCTTCTGAGCACAACATACCACCCTCAGACCGATGGTCAGTCAAAGCGTACGATACAGGTGCTAAAGGACATGCTGCGAGCATGCGTCCTGGATTTTGGGGGCTCTTGGGAGAGGCACATTCCCCTGGTTGAGTTCGCCTACAATGATAGTTATCAGGCGACGATACAGATGGCACTTTACGAGGCTTTATACGGTAGGTCATGTCGTTCTCCCCTGTGTTGGTTAGAGGCAGGCAGCTTTATTGGGATCGTGTCTCATGCAGGAGACTTCTGAGCAGATCTAGTTGATTCAGAAGCGGATGGCTACTGCACAGTCTCGTCAGAATTCATACGCCGATCGCCGCAAATGACCTATAGAGTTCGAGGTCGGGGATCGGGTTTTCTTGCGTGTTTTACCGAGGTTGGGACACAAGTGGATCAGGAGACAGGGTAAACTTTCACCGGGATATGTCGGGCCGTTTGAGGTTCTGGAGAGTCGAGTCGGTTGTCTATCGGTTGCAGTTATCTCAGAGGTACCGAGCCATGCACGACGTCTTCCATGTATCTCAGTTGCGCCGTTATCACTCAGACCCGTCTCACATTTTTCAGCCCGAGGAGATTGAGCTTCAGGTTGATGCATCCTTTGAGGAGCATCTGATTCGTATCGTTGACAGGAGCACGAAGGTTCTCCGAGACCGGTCAGTTCCTCTAATACGGGTGTTATAGCAGCACGGCCGTTTCCAGGATGAGACTTGGGAAAGGGAGGCTGACGTATGTGCTCAGTGGCCGGAGTTGTTTTCAGACGAATCTTGACCACCCTTCAGAGAGCAATTCGGGGACGAATTGCTATAAGGGGAAAAATTGTAAAATCCCGAGTTTTTCTTGACGTACGGATCTTTTTTGGGTTAAATGTGTTGATTTCCTTCTTGGCTGAGACCCTAGGCCGGGTTGGGGGCCGGTTGGGTTGTTTTTGGGAAAAAAAGGGTAAAACGGGTTGAAATCTGGCCGTAGGCCAGGTACACGTCGTGAACTTGGTCTACACACCGTGTACTTCAAGTACACGCCGTGTACTTGGCCGTCACGACGCGTAGTCAGTCTGGCTCAGGAAAAAAAATAAGTTGGAGTACACGCCGTGTACTTTTCCAGCGGGTTTTTTTATAAGAGGCGATAGGCTCTTTTTTTTACGTAAAAGCTTCTCCTCTCGTTTTTGGAACTCAAAAGCCATCTAAGCTAGTTTTTGATGTATTGAAGTCATCCAGACTCTGATTCGAGCGTCGTCTGTCACGTTGAAACCGTATCGGTAAGTACTCGATTCCTTTTTGGTCGTTCTTGATTCTTTGGAACAACGACTGCGGTATTTGGATTTAGGCTCATATGCCCTAATAATTCGTTCTTCGTCCGTTCTTCATATTTCTTCCGAATCGGGACGAATCAAGACACGATATTGGACGAGTTGTCTACTACCGAGACGAGGTAGGTGGTCTATACTTTATTTTGGCCTTTCTTGGTGTTTTTCGAGCGTTTGGCCGTTATGCCTTTTGTCGGACTTTTCGGCGAGGTCTCATTTTTGAGCGAGTAGCTTTTAGTAGCTGTAGTTGGACCTAGTGAGGTTGACCATGGGTTCCGTTTAGGTGTGTTGGCACCCATTGCTCGTTTCGAGGTCCCCCGAGGGGTGCGCCTTAAGGGAATAGTTTGTTTATGCCTGTTTAAACCACCTAAGGGGTATGTTCTTGTGCTTGCCTAGTTAGAGAAAGTCTGCTAATGACTTGATAGCTTGAGTAGCTAGTTTAGGAGATGTACTGCCTCCTTGCTCTTTGAATATCATGTTATGTCTCGCCTATTTTGATAGTTTGGCATGCTAAATGGATGATATGGGTGTGTATACCTATATGTAGATGATTAATGACATGTTAAATGGTTTATATGGGAGGGTAGGCCCATATGTTTATGATAAATGGTTTGCGTGAGTGGGTATACTCATGGCTTGTGCTTGTTGACATGAGTGGGTATACACACCTGGTTATAAATGTTTTACTTGAATGCTTGGATGCTTAATTGAATGGTTTGATAGATGCTTTGGACTGCTCTCCTTGGATCTGGAATGCGATAGTGGACGCCTTTGGTTGATTCCGCCTCTTGGGTCTTGATTCTGTGGGATGCCTCGGGCCTTGCTACCCCGTAGGATCCGACTTGCTTGGGTTCGTGTAGGACTTGCTATTGTCTTGCTCCTAGGACCCCAACCAGTACCTAACCGAGTTTCCACCAAGGATGTTCATGGGACTCGATGGGATGCCTCGGACACGCTCCTTGGATCCGGCCCTCTGTGGTCTAGATATTTATTACTTGGATGTCTTGGTCTGCTGACACCTTGGATCCGGCCCTCAGGGTCTACATTTCACTATATGGCATAGTCGTGGGATGCTACTTCACTATACAGCGTGGCCATGGGATACTTGTTCACTTTATACAGCATTGTTGTGGGTTGCAGGATACAGATGGATGTACGGCGTGACCGTTTGACTTGTTTACTTGTTATAGCTGTCATGTTAGGAGTTGACTCTCTTTTGCAGGTAGCCTAGAGGGTTGTTCAGTTTTACTTGTTATAGTAGACTTATGCCATTAGCATATGCACTTACTTACCCATTGTTTACACTTGCTAGCACCTTTGTAGAATTGTTGTTAGAATTGTATAGACCTGAGTGGTTATCTACTGAGATGTTTATCTCACACCCTATTTGGGCCGCCTTGGGGACCCAAACAGATTATATGGTTGCAGGTGATGATAAGGGCAAGCGCCCTAGTACAGGTTGTTGAATGTGACTATGGAGCAGGGGAGCATAGGACCAAGCTGAGGCTTGCGATGCTGGGATACCTTTTTGGTCTTTTGTTCTTTTTGGGACTTGTACTGTATTAAATTGCCTTGTACCTGCTTTGGTTGTTTCCTAGACACCTGTACCATCTGCATCATTTTTGTATATGAGATACTTCTGGTTATTGATATGTATATTCTTGTCTGCCTGTATTACTTTCAATTGTCTGCTTATTTATTCGCTTCCGCTATTGCATGTTTTTTACTTCCGCTGTGATACTATGGTAATGAGGGCATAGTCTCCCCACTGACTCACCTACGTCCTCGCTGCTAGTTGGCAGCCTCTGGCGTTTGGGGAGATGCGCTTGAGGCCTTGTGACTAACCGGGTTCGGGGCACCGTTTCGGGTGGCATCTAGGTCCGGGACATTACATCTGGTTGGATTAAACCTCCTTTGATATCATGTAGAAGTAAAAAGGTGAAGACTCAATCCCCAAGGTGTCACTCTAAAGAAGGCCTTCAGGTTATTTTATAATGAGTAATAAAGCACATACTAGACCACAAGTCCAATGTGGGATGCAGACTCCCACAGTATCCAATTGAGGATTGGTGATGGGATGTTGTTGGATTTGTTGTCAACAGGAGTTGGATTGGTTGTGTTGGATTTATTGTCAACACAAATTGAGCTTCTTGGGGTTGAAGTTATTTCAGACATTATTCTAGAAGGCGGAGCTGTGGCTTTAAGAGAAAGATGGAAGTGGCAAAGCATTGAGAGTTGCCTGGAGCTGTCAAGTATAGTGAAGGAGGCTGAGAAAGCTTGAAGATGAACAAGTGCATGTGAAGGGCTGGATTATGTTTGTTTTTTATTAATATGGCCTTGGAATCGATTTGGATGCATTTGAAAGTACTTTGGTGGAATTTAAGTCCTGGACTCTTCTTAAAGGTAACCTGAAGCAAAACGTGAGTCATCAGACAAATCGTAAGAGTCACTCATCTGTGACTTGATCCGAAAAATTGGCAAAGGTACTGGATAAGAGTCATTCCTGGCATCTTGTAAGAGTCATCAGACTCATTTCGTAAAGGTCAGCTTGGTTTTGTAAGACTCATTTGATGCTGACCAGGCTTGAAATCTGGCGAAGGGAAGAATTTCCCCTGTAACCGTAAGAGTCAATTCTGAAGGGGACAGATGATAGAATGGCAAAGGCAGAGATCATAAGAGTCACCCTGGATTTCGTAAGGGTCACAAGGGCAGCAGGCAGAAGAAAAATGGCAAAGGCATCAAACCGCAAGGGGTCATTTGGCCCAATCGTAAGAGTCATCAGCAAAACTTAAGGATCGTCAGGAAAAACATAAGGGTCATTCCCTTTGTGAAATCTGGCAAAAGTATCTGAGCACCCTGAAAAACGTAAGGGACATCGAAACAATTTGTAAGAGTCATCTTGAGTGGCACTGCGAGGGAGCATCCGTGAGGATCATTCCCTTTGTTGTTATTGGTGAAGACTCAGCTGGGAAGACTGTGTCTGAGTTATTTTTTGCCACAGTTGAAGTTCATGATGGTGATGTTCATGCCATAATGGAGAATATTCTTAATAGATTTAAGTTTGGCGATGATGTGCTATTTTTCAATGTTTCAAACATTATGATTGAGGTTATTATCAATGTTAGAGTCTGCATCCCACATCGAACTTATGATCCGATGTGGTTTTTATTATTCATTATAAAAGAACCCCAAAGCCTCCTTCAGAGAGTACCTTGGGTATTCGGTCTCCCCTTTTATCATTCTACATGCTATCAGAGGGAAACTAATCTCGAGCCCTCCCTCCCATTTTATTTTTTCCTGTCTAGGGTTCGATTTTTATTTTCCTCTCGTAAGGGGGAGGCAGGCACCTGGCCCTAATTCTCTGTCGCCGCCCCCCCTCCTGCACGACGGCTTCGCGTACTCTCTGCGCCTCTCCCGGTGCGGCCCTGCGCACATCTCCCGTCGCCCCCCCTGCTAGCCTTTCCTCCTTCCCAGCGGATCGAGCCCCGCCGCATCACCTCATCCCTGGTCGGCACTCCTGCGCATCCCTCGACGGCTTCCCCGCTGCGCACAGAGCCTCCGTTGCGGCTCTCGGTTCCTCGCCTCTGCAGCGCGGTGCATCCCGGCCCACCCGCCCTCTCGGCTTCACGAACAACCCCGCCTCCCTCAAGGCGGCCTCCTTCGCTTTGCCTCCTCCCGTGACGCCCCATCGGCCCGCCATCCCTCGCGGCTCCCTTTCCTCCGTCCCAGCGGCTCCCTCCCGGCGGAACCCTCCTTTCCCAACGAGATCCCCTCTTATGCGCCATCCCCTCCAGTGCGCCAGCCTCCCGTCCGCTGCGCCCTCCATGCTGGCTTCTTCCTGCAGCAGCCCCCTCCCTCCATGCTGGCTTCTTCCTGCGGCAGCCCCCGCCTCCATGCTGGCTTCCTCCTGCGGCAACCCCCTCCCTCAATGCTGGCCTCCTCCTGCGGCAGCCCCCGCCTCCATGCCAGCCTCCTCCTGTGGCAGCCCCCGCCTCCATGCCAGCCTCCTCCTGTGGTTTCTCGATGCTTCGACAACCGGCTCGCCCATGCGATTTCCCGACGCTCCGACGACCAGCCCGCCCATGCGGTTTCCTAGCGCTCCGACGACCGGCCCGCTCGTGCGGTTTCCCAGCGCTCAAACGACCAGCCTGCCAGTGCGACTTTCCCAACGATCCATCGACCGGCCCCGCCTGCGCGATTCCTTTGTTGTGCCTCAACAACTTGTCGCGCCGCTGGGGGGAGCTGCAATCTTCAATCATCCATCATTTTCATCTCATGGGGGAGCAGCGACTGCTAATGATTTATCTTCTTTTTGTTTCATCTAGTTTTGTCATCAAACTGGGTATGTCCAGCTTGAGGGGGAGTGTTTGCAGCGTTTGTTGATTGCTTTGTTTTTTTTTTATGTATTCAAACTAGCTACACCTGGCTTGAGGGGGAGTGTTGGAGTCTGCATCCCACATCGGACTTATTGTCCGATGTGGTCTTTATTATTCATTATAAAAGAACCTCAAGATCTCCTTTAGAGAGTATATTGGGTATTCGGTCTCTTCTTTTATCATTCTACAATCACAATTCAAGCAACTGGTTTCGGTGTTAAAGAATGAAGATGAATTTGTTATACGTCATGAAGAAGAAAGTCACGCCGCGAAGCTGACTGTGGAGAGATAAGTCGAAGCTAGTCCTCGAGTTTGAGATGCAGTTGCACAGTAAGGAGAGTTTCACGCCGCAGTGCCACACGAGAGAGAGAGAGAGAGAGGGGGGGGGGGGGAAGTGAAGGGAGGGTTCCTAGGGAAGCAGTGGGTCGTCCATAAATCTTGTAAGAGGAGTAACCTCAGGCCTGGGAGTGCCCTAGCCTAGACCTACCACCAAACAGTGAGTTTAGTGGATTCTAGTGCATAGACACATTGTCGATTGCATGCTTCTTGGATTAGCCCAGTGCGGGTGAACCAAGTAAAAATTCATGTGTCTTGTGTGCATGGTTTGTCTATATTCGGCAAGACGTAACTTGGTGAAGGTGGGGTAAGCAATTGATAATCTAATATGGTAGAGACAAAGCTAAGTGAAATTACAATTGGATCATCATTAAGAGAGAACCCAAGCATGGCCCTACTAACTATGAGGTCAAGATCATCTATGGCAGTGAGAGTTTTAAGAAAAAAGTGATTAAATGGGAAAAGTTTCATACCCTGATTCACCCCCCCAGGGTATCCATCAAGTCTCTTGTGGGCCTAACAATGGGCATCAGAGCATAGGCTCTTTTGTTGGATTTGTTTAACTCTGAAGTGATCTGATTGGTTCTTGGAGTTAAATTTTATTCTGCACTTATATTCTTGTGGTGATATGGCAGAGGGAGAGAAGAAGCAGAACTCCAAAGGAATTCCATACCGTGGAACAGTTTTTGAGAAAAGTGAGATTTAGATAATGGAGTCCAACAGCCCTCGAAAGGAAGGTATGAATGATTCTGATTGTGAATCTATTAATTTTTACAATGATGCTACGGGATTAACTGGGGAGTCTGATATCCTAAGTGATACTAGAACTATTGATGATGAAGAGATATCAAGTAGTCCAAAGGTGGAGGTTGTCCACTTATCAAAAGAGATAGATCAGAGGCTGCAAGAAAACATCAAGTTGAAAGAGAAGGATCTTATAACTCAAAAGAAGTTCAAAATCTGAAGAATAAACTTGCTGCACACCTGACAAAATCGGTCAAGGAAGCACAAAGGCGGAAGCAAGAGGAGGTTAGCCTTAAAAATTTTATTGCTCAAATGAACACCAAGATGGAGCAAAGTGCCATGCTGGATAAACTTTTCTCATGCATTGGAGGATGAGATGTCCAGTGGGAAGACACTCAAGGAAGATATGAATGCTCATCTTGAGAATAAAAGCAACTGGAAGACGAGCTAATTGTTGGATTGGTATAGTCCAATCCGGTTGGGCCAAATGCTTGTGGCCCGTACTGTGCACTAGCCCACAACTTTCGCGGGTCGAGCTCCGCGGTGAGCTCATTAGAGGTTGCAGGGGGCAATGCGCCCCTGCTCCGGAGGCCCGGGGGTCAAAGGTCCTTGGCCCCAATTTGGGGGGGCACTGTAGCAATGCTGACTACTGTAGGAGAGCTGACCGACAGGCACTGTAGCGACGCGGACTTCCAGCTACCATTCATTGTAGCTCCTTGGACTTTCAGCCGGCAGCCATTGTAACACTTTTGACTTGGGTGGACGTCTTTCACTGTAGTGATGCGGACTTTCTGAGATTGGTGGAATAGTATTTCGTCCTCTACATTAACCCATTTTCGGGCTAGGGTTTCTAAGTGTGTGTGAGAAACTCCTGTAAATTGTGCTATTGGATTTTTCATAGTGAAGTTATTCTGCCTCTCTGTGGACGTAGGTATTTTTCCCAAACAACGTAAATCCTTATGTCGTTTTTTTTTTTTCCTTTTTTACTCTTCTGTGATCCGTTCTTTGTTTCGTTGCTCTTGATGTTTTTTTTCCGCAACACTAATCTCAGTCAAAAAGCAAGTAGAACAATCAAGCATCAAGGGTAAGCCAATTCTAAAAGATGATTTACACTTGTTAGACAATGAGATGAAGAACAGGTATGCTTTATCAGAGGAGAAGCATGAAAGAATTGTTATGTCACAACGACTGCGCTCCATGGGAAAACCTAGCCTTGGCCATGATATAACCCCTTCGAAGCACGAGAAGAAGAAAACTGTGGGAGCTTCCAAGAAAAGGGAAAACAGTGGGAATGCTGGAAACAAATTCAAGAAAGTCCCTACAAGAGGTAAGGACAAACGGATGAGTTCCGATGGAAGATATGGAGACATATGCATGGTCATATTTCCAGCTTTTTTCATAGAGCATTAGAATATATTAACTGCAGTGAAGTTGATGGAAGTTTTGCAAAAAGAAGTTACCAACCACAGCATCAAAGGTATGAGTTTTACTCCAATAATTCTTACCATACTAATCATGTCTAGTGAAAGTTTCATGAGAAGTTCAACCGGAAGGAAAGGAGAAATGCATTCAATGATAAATCTGTTCCTCTGAGAAATAGATTTTGGGGGCTAGTTGAAGAAAATTATCATGCTGAAAATTGTGTCAAAAGAAGTTCCAAATCTACTATTAAAACAAAAATGTCTTGGAAAGACAAGAAGAAGATTTGGAAACGAGAGAGGAGTGCACATGTTGGTGAAACTGAAAATGCTCATATGAAGTATCCCAAGGCAAGGTATGTGTTAAAAAGCGTAATAATTCTTGCAGGGATGGTCAAGGCAACAAAAAGGTTTGGAGAAGAAAAGGCCAACTTGAGATGTGTCAAGAGATCCTTGTCAGTAGGAGTGCCCAAGGAAGAGCAGATTGTGATTTGGGTCATAAAGAAAAGAACAAGCCTAAAGAAGTTGAAAAGAAGTTGAATTCTATCAAAACTAATTCTGATCTGAAGATGCACTCCAAATTGAAGGATAAAGGAAAAATGGTGTTCCACAATGACTCACCATTTTCCTCGACTTGAAGAAAGTGGAAGTGTTCCCTCTCCCCATGTATTTAAATTCTATTAATTGTTGTTGAAGTATTTCAGGTTTTGGGGGAGATACGATCCATGGGGAAGTTGCATCAAGATATGCCAAGTGATGTTGTGACATGCTCCGAAGTTCCAAATTGATAATTGGAGCAGTACAAGTGGAATCCTTGTTGAAGCTGGAACTGCATGTACATGAGTACAACAAGAAGCATCAAAGCAGTAAGAAGTATCACAATGGGTATCAAGGTCCAGTTGAAGTGTTGGTGTTAAAAGCATGTATTGACAATTGACCATGGGTATCCAACCTTGAAGATGGAAGAAGATACATCAATGGAATGGCAGCAACAAAAGAATAGTCATGATTTATTTGTTTAGAACAAACATGTGATATCATCTCACTGTTTTCGGGATATCAAAAGCTGCTAGGTGGTTGACTTTCATACTGAATGTGCAGAAATCTGTTCTTAACAAAAGCGGTATCAATCTGCTTTTAACAATTGGTATCAGGTTTGGTGTCTAGAGCTGATCTGAAAAATGAAATATGGTATGACTCACACACTGTATAGCTCATGTTTATTCACTAATGGTTTAGTGAAAGTGTGATTGAGTTCATGGGAGGAGTTCATTGGTAAAAGCTGACAATTGTGACTACTTGAGGTTTAGGGAAGTAGGAGAGTGCAATGGAAAGCAGTTGTGTTATTAACTTAATCTCCTGTTTCCTACATTGAATTCCGACTCAGTAAGTTTAGGGGTTTTGTTGGTGGATCGTTGCTGTAGAAGGATAAAATAAGAGGAACCCGAACCCCCAAGGTGTACCCTCTAAAGGAGCTCTTGGGGTTCTTTTATAACAAATAATTAAGACCACACCGGACCTCAAGTCCGATGTGGGATACAGACCCCAACACTCCCCCTCAAGTTAGGTGTATCTAGCTTGGACACACAAAGAAAAAACAAAGCAAGCAACATGCTGCAAACACTCCCCCTCAAGCTGGACAGACCCAGCTTGATGACAAAACAAGACGAAATAAAAAATAAAGCTATTGTTCCCCCTCACGATCCCAGCTCCCCCGCAGGATGATGGATGGATGATGTCGCGGACGCAGCAGATGAACCACTCAGACCGGGCCGATGGACGAAGCGCCAGGAATGCCGCACTAGTGGGGCCGGTCGATGAGACGCCGGGAAAACCATACTAGCACCGGGAAAGCCGTACTTGCGGGGCCGGTGACGGGAGGCGGGGATTCCGCAGAATTGTTGCGGGATCTGACGGCGCCAAAGGGCCCGGTCCTAGGTGGTCGAGCTGCTGTGTCAGCGCATGGGCGTGCCGGCGGACAGAGATGTGGCTTCCGGGAGTCGTCGGGATATGCCAGCGAGGCGGGGATGCCGCAGGAGGTGCCGGAGAGCCAAAACTGGAAGTAGGGCAGCCGCTGGGAGAAACTGGAGCCGGCTGGCTGCTGGAAGAGGAGCGCAGGAGGAGGCCGGCGAGGGAGCAGGACAGCGGGAGGGGACGCTGGGGACGCCTGGAAAATCAAAGAGGAGTCGCGGCCGTCTGGAGCGGGAGCCGCGCAGAGCGGAGGAGGCGGGGCAAGCTGCATGGGAGGGGCGCCGTGAGTCGCGTGGGGAGAGGCATGCTGCATGGGAGAAGCGCCGTGAGTCGCGCGGGGAGAGGCACCGCTAGAGGGCCGCGACCATGAGGCGCTGTCGTCGGGAATCTCGCACAGGAGGCGGAGCCGGGAGAAGCAAAGGCGCCGGGAGAATCGCGAGGAAGCGCGCTGGGATTCCGTCGCGGGAGCCTTGACAGGAGGGAGCCGCGACTCAACGCGGCGGACGGGATCACGACGGGAGGCGGAGCCGGGCAGATCGCCGGGGAAGGCGTAGCAGGAGTCTGAATCGGGAGAGAGGTGGCGCCGAAAGCCGCTTGAACGGGAGGGCGGTTCGTGCGTAGCGAGAGATGCGAGAGGTGGCCGTTCTTCTCGCCGAGAGATGCGAGAGCGAGTGCCGGCAGTTGCGGGGAGCCGAAAAGACCGCCGGGTAGCCGAAAAGACCGTCGGGTAGGGCGGGATTGGCGGAGGAGGCGGGGCCGGATGTCGCTGGGAGGCCGCAGGAGAGACGGCGGTGGGGAGAGGGCAGCGCCTGGGTAGAGGGAGGTGACGTTGGATGTCGTCGAATGGGAGGCTGTGCGCATGGAGGACGGGAGTCGCGCGCATGGAGGACGGGAGCCGCGCCGGACTGAGGCCGGCTGGGAGAGATCTGCCGCCTGGGAGGGAGGGCGTTAAGCCGTCGAGAACAAACCGCGTCGCGCGGGTCAGCCGGGAACCTGCACTGGATCGCGAGCGGTGGACGCTCGCAGAGAGCCGCGCAAGGAAGCGGGAGAACAGGAGGCGCGAGTCGGGCGGAAGCCGGAAGCCGCCGGGCGGGACGCCGTCGAGAAGAGGGGACGCTCCGCAAGAGTAGTCGTCGTCGATTGGAGGAGCCGGGAGACGCAGCGGGGTTGATCACGCCGGGAAGTGGAGGCCAAGGGTGGTCCGTCGTTGCCGGGACGGCCGAAGGAGAGCACCGCAGGGATCGCACGTAGGGAGCCGCTGTCGCGGGAGCGGGTCCTGCCATAGGAGGAAGCGGCGGTGTGGGACGTCGCGGCAGCTCTGGGTCGGGAGGGAAACGGCGCCGGAAGTTGCTGGAACGGGAGGCGAGGGACGTCGCGCCGGGAGGAAAGCCGTCAGGGCGGAAGGGGCGTCGTCGGGGAGAACCGCCGGCTGGGAGTGCGCGGCGGGGAGGGACGCAGTCGGGAGCCGGAAAGGAGCCGGGAGGGCCGCGGTCGTCTGGATGGGGCCGTCGCGCTGGAGCGATCTCTCCCATCCGCTGGGATAGGGCGGTTCCGTCGGGATCGCGACAAGAGGCCGCGGGAAGGGCGCCACTGCGAAAGGCGGGGCCGGGATCGGGACGCCGTCAGGAGGCGCGCCGGGAGCCGCGGGAGGTGGGCCGCCGGGGAAAGCCGCAGGAGGCGGGCGCCGCTGGAGCCGAGAGAGGATCCGCTCAGGGTGTGAGATCCATCGAAGGAGGGAGGCGGGGCCAGGGTGAACCGGGAATCCGCAGAGGCCGGCCAGGGGCGGCGGCTGTTTTAGGGCTCGATGGCCTTTGGCAGAGCCGCCGCCCCCCCACTGGGGAAATTATCAGGAACCCTAAATGAGATAAAAAAAAATAGATGGGAGGGAGGGGGGATCGGTATTTGGTTTCCTCTGATACCATGTAGAAGGATAAAATAAGAGAAACCCGAACCCCCAAGGTGTACCCTCTAAAGGAGCCCTTGGGGTTCTTTTATAACAAATAATTAAGATCACACAGGACCTCAAGTCCGATGTGGGATACAGACTCCAACAGTTGCTAAGTGGTAAGGTCACTCACTAAAAGTATTTTAGTATGCAGCCACAGGAAGGAATTTTTAAAGCTTAAAAGACAAATCTGGAATTTTGGTTACCAAGTGGTCAACAAGTAGAGAAAGAGTAAGAATTTGCAGGAGTCTTGAAGTTTATTTCAAGAGGGTGAACCTAGTCTCTCTATATCTGATGCAGAGGGCATATTGATAAGGGAGAAAAAAATTGTTGAAAATATCCCCATGCTATTTGGAGATAAAACTGGTGTTGTGTTGAGGACCCTAACAATTGGTATCTAACAAGAGGTATAGAAGAGGTGGAGCTTGTGTTGTTTGACATCAAGAAGGTGCAGGGAGCATGATAATGAAGCTGAATGGTCAAACCCTTGTCTCCCAAGATAAAAGGTTTTTAAGGATCCTGCATCCATTACTCCGAGGAAGATTTTTCCTTGGATTTGACATCAAAGGATGACATCATGAATCCATGAATCTGCCCCGCCCTCAAAGGGGGGAGTAGAAAGTATCATGATGATGAAATGGAGTTTTTGATTCATGATCTGTGTTACCAACAAATCCAAAGGGGGGTATTGCTCGCATCCAATTAAGGATTGGTGATAGGATGCTATTGGATTTGTTGTCAACGGGAGTTGGATTGGTTGTGTTTGATTTATTGTCAACACAAGTTGACCTCCTTGGTGTTGAAGATATTCCAGATATTATTTTGGAATATGGAGCTGTGGCTTTAAAAGAAAGATGGCAGCCAAATCGTGCAGGTTTACCCATAGAAATACGGGTTGGCCCGTGGGCCATTAATTTAAATTTTATTTTAAAAAAAACTGAAATTCTCGTTTTCACCCGTATGCATTTCAAATTATATCCCCACCGGGAACAACTCCCCTCCGAATCTCTTATTCCCAAGATCCCGTACTCGTTCCTTTTAATTTTATTTCAACTTCGTTTCATCTGTCGCTAGCTTGCTCTTGCCACCCTCCCTTCTACATGCACACCAGACAAGAAGACTAACCCAGACGCCCGTCTTCTCACTAGCCTGCTCGACTTCGCCCGTCTTCCAGAAGCAACACAACACCAGTTTGTCCATCGCTTGCCCTTCCCTCTCGTGTCCGCCCCCTCCGTTGCACTAGTTCCCCTTTTGCGTCTTCCTCCCACCCTTCAAGCCTCGTTGACGTCGTTCGCTAGCCCCGCCTCCTTCTCGCCTCGTACCAGCCCTCGCGAATGTCGTCCACGTCGCCCACCGGCCCAGGTTCCTTCTAGCCTCATTCCTAGCCTCTTCAACGTCGTCCATGTCGTCCGTCGTGTCATCCCCCCACTCCTTCCGACTCTCAGACGCCGTCCACGCCGTCCCCTACCTCCTTCCAGCCCCGTACCCTCACTGGCATCGTCCACGCTGTCCGACTGCCCCCACCTCCTTCGCCCCCGGCCCACCCTCCGAGGTACCGTCGCTGGCCTCCCTCTTCATCGTTGACCTCCCCAACAAACTCTCCCGCTGGCACACAGGTAATGTGCGTTTTAAAAAAAATATAAAAACAATAAATAATGCGGATTGGGCTTGCCCGCATCCGTTGCGAGGAGGGGCGGGCCTGATAAATCCACCTGTTTTAAATGGCAGGCTTTGCAAGTTCTAGCCCGCACAGGCTTGACCTGCCCCACCAGTTTCGCATTACTAGGCTGAGTATACTTGAAGATGAACAAGTGCATGTGAAGGGTTGGACTGTGTTTGTTCTTGATTAATATGGTCTTGGAATAGATTTGGATGCATTTGAAAGTACTCTGGTCGAATTCTGGACAATTCTGGCTTTGAGCAGGTTTGTGAGAATTCGGCCAAGTCCTGGACTCTTCGTAAAGGAACCTGGAGCAAAACGTAAGAGTCATCAGGCAAATCGTAAAGGTCATCCCTGGATTCTGTAAGAGTCACTCCGTGACTTGGTACGAAAAATTGGCAAAGGCACTGGATAAGAGTCATTCCTGGCATCTCGTAAGAGTCATCAGACTCATTTTGTCAGGGTCAACTTGATTTCCTAAAGAGTAATTTGATGCTGACGGGGCTTCAAATCTGGCGAAGGGAAGAATTTTGAATTTTCCCTGTAACCGTAAGGGTCAATTCTGAAGCGGACAGATGATAGAATAGAAAAGCTGGAAATTGTAAGAGTCGCCCTGGATTTCGTAAGGGTCACCAAGGCAGCAGGCAGAAGAAAAATGGCGAAGGCATGAAACCGTAAGGGTCATTTGGCCCAATCATAAGAGTCATCATCAAAACGTAAGGATCGTCAGGAAAAACGTACAGGTCATTCCCTTTATGAAATATGGCAGAGTATCTGAGCACCCTGAAGAACATAAGGGTCATCGAAACAATTTGTAAGAGTAATCTTCGGTGGCACAGGAGCTTTTGTAAGAGTCATCAGAGAGCATTCGTAAGGATCATTCCCATTGTCGTTATTGGTGAAGACTCAGCTCGAAGACAGTGTGTCTGCGTTATTTTCGGCCAGTTGAAGATTGTGGTGCTGATGTTCATGCCATAATGGAGGAGATTCTGAAGAAGAGATTTAACTTTGACGATATTGTGCTATTCTTCGATGTTTCAAATATCATGATTGAGGTTATTATCATGATTCAAGCTACAAGTTTCGGTGTGAAAGAAGAAGATTAATTTGATACTCTGTGAAGTAGAAAGTCACGCCGCAGAGCTGATTATGGAGAGATAAGCTGAAGCTAGTTCTAGAGTTTGAGATGCAGTTGTGCCGTGAGGAGAGTTTCATGCTGCAGTGCCACGTTGATTAAAATGTTCATTATTAATCATAAAATACGATTGATAATACAGTCAAACTCGAATAATGAAGCCTGCGGATTTTGTGGAAGAATGGAGACCATGATTATTTTGAAGGAGATCGCATAGATTGTGGAGAATTAAAGAAGATTACCCGATGCTTATTCCACGGTGTTTCTATATTTAAAATATGGAAAATATGTCATGCGATCTTATTGAACAGACTAGACAGAGAATCTTGGAAACTTGAATAAGAGATGGGGGACTGACACAGCTGCTATCGAAAATATCTGTGTGAAAAAAGAAAGAGAGAAGGAATCCTGGAAGGCGATGATTGTGGAGATATCTATCTCCATAAATATTAGAGATTGCTGCGATGCAATTGGGGAGAAAATGAAATATCCGAGTCAGTAGAGAAAAAGAAAAAGGTTTTTTGTTGTTGTGCAGCAAAGTGAAGCGTCATTGCATATCTGGAAAGGTGCAGTTGTTGGTGAAGTTCACAGCCAGCCTGTGAAGGAGCAGCTCATGGAGGTCAAAGGCACCAACATATATCCGGTGCAACTACAACAGTGGTGATCTGTTTGTCTTGGCTTGCATGCCAAAGTGGTACTCCTTTCTTGTAGTAGTGAGCGAAGAGAGAGTAATTGATGGGAGAGTTCTTATGGAAGCAGTGAGATGTCCCTAATGACCCCAGACCTAGGAGTGCCCTAGTCTAAGCCCGCCACAAAACAGTGAGTTTAGTGGATTCCGGTGCACCGACACATTGTCGATTGCATGTTCAATGTTCAATGGATTAGCTGAGTACGGATGAACCAAGTAAAAAAATGTGTGCCTTGTGTGTATTGTTTGTTTGTATTCTGCAAGACATAACTTGTGAAGGTGGGCTAAGCAATTGATAATCTAATCTGGTCAAGGCAGGGCTAAGTGAAATTACAATTAAATCATCATTAAGAGTGAACTCAAACATGACCCTACTAATTATGAGGTCAAGATCATCTAGGGCAGTAGGAATTTAAAGGAAAAAGTGATTGAATTGGATGATCCCCCCCCCCCCGGAGTCCCTTGTGAGCCTAACAGAGATGATGCAGCGAAGATCATTCAACTGGATAATGAGGTGTCCATGTCTTTTGACATGACAGACTTAGGAGCAGTTGAGCAAATTTTAAGGATGCAAATTATCCAAGAGGAGATTCGGGTTATCTCAAGAAAAAAATGTTGAGCGTCTACTGAAACAATCCAACATCAACGGAGTTAAACCGTTGACCATCTCCCTACCCGTACATTTGAAGTTATACGAGAGTTCAAGTCCCATGTCGAAGGAAAAAAATCAAGGTGGTGGAGATGATACCATACTCAACAATTGGAAGTTTGATGGACGCCATAGGATATACAAGGTCATAAATTGCTCATTCAATGGTGATTGAGAGCCGATTTTTCCCCAATCCTGGGACACAACATTGGAATACAATCAAGTGGATTCTAGGGTATCTTAAAAGTACATCGAAGTTATGTTTGTACTACGGGAAAACCGATCCACACTTGGAGAGCTATACAAATACAAATATGGTTGCAACTTATAACAGCAGGTAGTCGACATCGGGATTCATCTCCACTTTTGCAGAATGAGTTGTATCTTAGCAATCAAGATTACAAAAATGCATCGTTTTATCCACAACCAAAGTAGAGCACATTGTTGTTGTGAAGACTAAAAAAAGATGCTGCAGTTAAAACATTTCACAAAGAACTTGGATTCAATCAGGAGTACATAGTTCATTATGATAGTTAAAGACCACTGGACTTAAGCAAGAACTTCATGTACCATTCTTGAATGAAACACATTAATATTCGCTATCACTGTACAGTGAGGTGATGAATCAACAATTGCTGAGAATTGTAAAGATTCACACGAACCAGAATTCAATGGATAGATTGACAAAAGTGGTAACTCAAGAGAAGTTGGATCTTTGCAGATGTACTAGCAGATTGCAACTGAGGGGTGAGTGTAGAAGGCGAATTCCCCTTACCTCAATGTGAGGCGGAGATATTTTTTTATAGATGAGTGAAATAAATTACAAGGCGGGATATTCCGATGTGGGATTCGGAAATACCCATTATACTAAAATGGGGTCCAACGCTCCCCCTCAAGCCGGACATGCCCTAGCTTGGACTGAGAGTCCCACAAAAAGAAAAAAGACGACATCGAACAGGGCCATACATACTCCCCCTCAAGCTGGGCCGTGGAGGCTGTGAATACCCAACTTGGTAGTGAGAGAGTCCACGCGAGCTCCTGAGAGGCCTTTTGTGAAGATGTCGGCAAGCTGATCCGCCGTCGGAATATAACCAAAACCGATATGGTTATGCTTTAAATGGTGGCGAAGAAAGTGGCAGTCCACCTCGATATGCTCCGTCCGTTCATGAAAGATGGGATTCGATGCAATCTTCGTGGTTGTCTGATTGTCACACCCATAGTTATTTACAGCGCATGGCGCACAACGGCGACAAGAGCCCCCGGCGCAAAAGCGCACAGCGCGGCGCACGGCGCGTGGCAATATTAACTTGCTGCGCACAAAAGAGGTGTATACATATATCAGAAATAACAAATAATAAATTATACAATTTATATATAAAAAACAAAGATTTATGTCAATAATTCATATTCTATACATCAAAAAACAAATGAAGTCAACAATGACACATACAATTAAATATTAAAAACTTTATATCTCAAAAAATCATATATATCAATTCCTGAAATATATTAAAAACCATATATCTCAAAAAGCCAAGACGGAAGTAAAAAACCATATATCTCAAAAAAACAACAGGAGTAATTCGAAAAAAAATAAGGGGCGAGCAACATAAATAAAATTGAATTAAAAACAAAAAAAAAAGTTACTGATTCGCACAGAAGGTGCGCCTGCTCTGGACAACATTGCGTATCTAAGTCGCGGTGGTTGAGGGAGCTCGGCTAAGTCGTGGTCGACTGGGTCACGGCGGTCGAGGGATCTCGGTTTGGTCGTGGCAGTCAATGTGGTCCAACACCGGTTGGGTCACTACGCTCACGGGAAGAGTGTTACGTAGAGTCGAAAGGGGAGGTTGTTGTTTGACCTCAAAAGAGGTATTTTCAATCGGGGCGTAAGAGTTGGCAGGTTAAAAAAATACAAAAAAATCAAAAAGGCTCAATGGCGCGCGCCATTGGCGCAACATAGCACGCGCCATTGCGCAATATGGCGCACGCCACAGCGAGCCATCTTAAATGAGCCATGGCGAAGCCATGGCGCGGTGCACCACTCCCTGGCGCTAGCCATGGCGCAATGGCGCGCCATGGCGCGCACCATTAATAACTATGGTCACACCAGATATGAGCAGATGTTCGCGCTAAGAAACCAAACTCATGGAAGAGATAACGTGACCAGAGGATCTCAGTGGTGACTGTGGCCATGGCACGGTATTCTGCCTCTGCACTAGATCTGGAGACGACAGTCTACTTCTTGCTGCGCCATGAGATGAGGTTACCAGCCAAGAATATGGCAAATCTAGAAGTAGAATTGCGGGTAGCAAGGCAACCTGCATAATCCGCATCACAGAAGGCCTCAACATCCAAATGAACATGATGTGAGTACTGAAAGCCACGTGCAGGGTCTTTCTTTATGTATTTGGCAATGCAGAGGACAGCATCTCATTGAAATCTGGTTGGATGCTCCATGAACTGGCTCACTTTGCCAACTGCGCAGGCAATGTCAGGTCGTGTCATGGTGAGGTAGTTGAGTTTGCCCACCAGTCGACGATAGCTCTCTGGGTGAGGAAAGGGTGCCGAGTCAGCATGGAGAGAGCGTTCCCCAGGCTCAAAAGGAGTATCCACTACAGTCGCTTGGCTCAACCCTGCATCCTGTAAGATATCAAGGGCATATTTTTGTTGGCAGAGAGAGATAATGTCCTCAGAACGGGAGACCTCGATGCCAAGAAAGTAGGTGAGATGACCAAGATCTTTGGTGTGGAAACTGTGGTGAAGGTGTGCCTTGAGTTGGGCGATTCCAGTGGAGTAACTCCCTGTGATGATGATATCATCAACATATACCACCAACAAAATACAACCAGTTGACGTCGTACGGAAGAAGACGGTGTGATCTTTAATATTGCGAGAGGCCAAAGGCTGTGACGACAGTGCTGAAAAGCCAAACCAAGCACAAGTAGACAGCTTGAGGCCATATAGGGATCGACGAAAGCGACAGACATGGGAGTCGGCTCCAGAGGCACGAAAGCCGGGGGGCTGCTGCAGGTAGACTTCTTCGTCAAGAAAGCCATGGAGAAAGGCGTTCTTGACATCCAGTTGATGAAGCGATCAATGATGATAAGCGGTTAGAGATATGGATAGCCAGACAGAGGTCATCTTGGCAACCGGAGAGAAGGTCTCAAAGTAGTTTATGCCATATGTCTGAGAAAATCCCTTCGCCACAAGGCGGGCTTTGAGGCGATGGAGAGTGTCATCGGCATTGAGATGGATCGTATAAATCCATTTGCAGTTGACCGCCTATTTGCCTGCAGGGAGGGGGACCAGATCCCATGTACGGTTTTCATCTGGAGCCTGTAGTTCATCCCACATCGCCTGGAGCCACCCTAGGTGGGATTTGGCATCACCAACCGTGCAGGGGATAGATATCGTCCCCAGTGCTGACAAACCTCTGTATGAAGATGCAAAAAGAGGAATATTCTAGCAGGAGCGAGTACCTTTCCGTAGTGCAATGGGCAAGTCGTCTGGTGTTGTGGCAGGAGCATCAGACGTAGTGGGAACGATGGTGTCCTCGGCCTGGACGAGGGGGGCAGTTGATGGACGATAGAAGTAGACTGTCCCAAAGCGATGACCAGCAGGGGAAGACACCAGAGAAGGGTGAATGATGAGAGGAAGGCACTCATCGATGGAAGTGTCTGTGGAATGGGCCAAAGCTCAAGCAGTTCATCCCGTAGAGTCTTCCATTCCATGAAGTATGCCGGAAATGGACGGGCTTACTGGCGGAGGAGGGACAGTTGCTGAAGAAGATTGGATACCCGAGCCAAATTATTGGTCTCGGAGTACATGAGAGTCAAGGAATCCCAGAGTTCTTTGACTGTGTTGGCTGCCCAGGTGACGTCTTTGACAGAGCGGTCCATAGAATTGTCCAGCAAGGCAAAGATTTTGCTATCCGCAAGCTTCCACGGACGATATTTCGGGTCGATAGGTAGGGGTGGTGGATCCTCAAGCTGGGAATCGAGGTCCATGCCGGTTAGTAACATTAGCACAGTCTTCCGCCAGACGGAGAAATTTGTGGAGTCGAGCCGCTCATCGACCAAACGGGTGGAGGTGGTGATAAGTGGAGTCAGGACCGAGGCGGCCATCGGAGGGAGATCTTCAGGAGTTGTTGAGGAAGTCGGCATTCAGCGCCGGAAGGACGCACTATTAGCGGGTGTCGGCAAAATGGGAGACGGTGGGAGACGGGGGCTGGGAGCCGTCGTAGGAGGCGGGGCAGGGAGCCGTGATGGGTGTAAGAACCCGGGTTTTTGGAACGGGCCAAAATCCTGACCCTATTTGAATTTTTGACTCGTTTCTGAAAAAACTGGAGAAATTGGACAATTCTGGGAAAAACTTTTAAAGTTGTGGAAGTCGTGCAGGGGCGCATGGTTGGCGCTCGGTCTGAACAAACAGCGCGGCCAGCCCAGGAAACCGTGCACCCTTGACAGTGGGCTCCGCACGGGCAGCGCACGGTATGACAAACCGTGCGGGAAAGCCGTGCGAAGTCCCTGGGTGAGACAGTAGCAACCGCACGGTTGGCGCACAGTTTACCAAACCGTGCAGCCACTTAAAGTTAGGGTTTTTAAGTCCCAAGCCACTCGGGATTTCTCATTCCTCCCTCATTCTTCCTCCCACTCGAAGCACTCTCGGGATTTTCGGTTCTCAAGGGTTAGAGGGACTCTCCCACACATTTTGGAAGCAAATCGAAGGGTTTCTTGTTGGATTGAAGCCGGTTCTTCTCGGGGAAGGAGATATAGAGCGGTTTTCCTAAAGCGTTTGCCGGATTGGGGTGCGATTGTTGTGGGTCGTTTTCGCCGGAACCCTAAAGGTAGGTGGTGCATACTTCTTTTTGTGTTCTCGTAGACTTTTGGGTGGCGCGACCTATGGCGCGTTTTCGGGTATTTTGAGCATGACCATGTTTTACCTGTTATTGCCTGTTAAATTGATAATTGACCTATGGGATGCCTTTGGGTATGCCATGTTACCTGTTTTGCTTGAGCGGGGCTGGGCGAGGGGTCGTCGCTCATATGGGGCATTTTGTCCGGGGATGCCAAAATGGTATGAATTGATTTTGTTTGATTAAACTGCTGAGTTTAATTCGTTAAGTTTTGATATGAATTGTTTGAGGCATTTAAGACCTCAGTACTGTTGTTTGATAACCGTTGGGCAAGTGCAATTCAACAGTTTATACTGTTTTGTCTGTTATGTGTTATATATGTAATTGCTGAATTGCATATACTGGAACCTCTTGGTTGTGTTGGGCATGGCCCGGATATTCTTGAGTGATGAGGATCACAGGTTGGACTTGGCCCGGGATACTTTGGGTGGTTCAGACCACGGGATTGGGAGTCATGGACGTCGACTTGAGGCAGGATGACTGTGAGGTTGGGCACGGCCCGGGTTACTGGGATGGCGATGCCATCAGACTTGAGCGACATGGTCGCAGGGACACGAGATGTCAGAGACGTTGGGGCTTAGGTACTATTTTGGTGATTACTGCTCACCCGGAACTTTGAGTAGTGTGCACACAGAGAGACTCCGTGATGAGGTGGTTTTGACCACTCGTGTGGGTAGAGGCCCCCGTTAGTTGCGGTCTAGGTACTATTGGTTGGGGGTGCTTGTCGTAGGAAGCCACGTGGAAGGTGAGGAGCCTTCAGGGGATAGCATTGAGGCTATCGGGTTGGGGGCAGAGGCTCGCCGTTATTTGAGGGCAGAGGCTCGCGGTTATTTGAGGGCAGATATCGATGTTCCTCCGGTTACTTATTTGAGGGCAGACAACGTTGTCCCTCCGGTTACATTATTTGAGAGCAGATGTCGTTCCTCCGATTACTTATTTGAAGGCAGACATCGCTGTCCCTCCGGTTACATTATTTGAGGGCAGACATCGTTCTCCCTCCAATTACATTATTTGAGGGCAGATATCGTTGTCCCTCCAGTTACATTATTTGAGGGCAGGCATCGCTGTCCCTCCAGTTGCATTATTTGAGGGCAGATATCACTGTTCCTCCGGTTACTTATTGAGGGCAGACATCGCTGTCCCTCCGGTTATTTATTTGAGGACAGACATCGTTGTTCCTCCGGACTACTATTTCTTGGACGTGCCTTCGGGACGTCGGTACTTGAGACACGCGGTGTCAGGGGGCACTTGGTGTCGGGTTACATGACAGAGATTCCGACATTGGCCGAAGCAGGTGACACTCCATGGTGGCTGCTGAGCACCAGTGGAGTTTGTGTTTGGTTGTGTGCATCGTACTGTTTATTGTTTTCCTTATAAATGCATGTCTGCTGAAACACTTATATTAGGTACGCACCGTTGGGTGGTATACTACTGAGATTCGTCTCACACCCTGCACGGGCCCTTCGGGACGCGTGCAGACTTTATGAACTTACGTGCAGGAAAGAGGTCAGCTTCAGGAGCTGGGCTGCATTAGCTGTTGCATAGAGATGCTATGGACCTTGAGGTCTTGCTTAGCTGGAGTTTACTTTGTTATGTTTTCCTTCCTGTATCAACATGCTTGTTTTGTAGCTACAGTTGGTTAGTCATTGGCGCCCCTTACATATGGATGTGTATAACCTGCTTTGGATGCATGTTTTGTTATTGTTAGTAGTTACAAGTGGCGTTTAGCATGCTGTCGTGTTTATATTTCGTTGTTGTTGTTATATTTATAGTTTTCGCTGTTTATTGATATTGAATGTGCTTTCGCTATGCAGGTCGGGTTCGAGTCTGCTGAGTCGTTATTCCGCTGCCTTTTTATTATTATACTCGGACCAGTACCAAGATTATCCTCTGAGAGGGTATAGCCTCCCCACTATACCTATAAGACCCTCGCTGCTAGTCGGCAGCCTTTGGCGTTCGGAGAGGTACGCCTAAGGTAATAACACCCGACCCGTTTAGCACTGTTCGGGTGGCTGCTCGGGTCCAGGTTGTTACAATGGGAGGCGGGTCGAGTACCGCGATGGGAACCGGGAAGCCGCTGGAGGGAGGGAGGTTCCGCCTGGACAAAGCCGAGAGGGCAGGCGTCGGGCAGACGTGGGAGTCTGCCGATCAGGAGGGCCGTCACGTGGGGCTCACCTTGAAAAAGGAAGAGGAGCCGCGAGAGGGAGGGACGCCTTCGGGGCGGGGCGCAGCCATCGGGAGGGACAGGGGGCGCCTGGGTTCGTCGGGACGGAGGGGCGCAGGGGGCATCGCCGGAAGGGACAGGGGGGCGCCTGGCTTCGTCGGGACGGAGTGGCGCAGGGAGCAGGAGCCCGCGATGAAGGTGTCACCTGGAGGAGCATCGTGCCGAGGAAGAAAGTGGCGGCAGGATCTCGCCGGACAGAACGAGGAGGGTTAGGGCAGAGGCGGGGCCAAACAGAATCGGGAATCAAAGGGGATTTTCTTACAACCCTAGATGGGAGAGGGAAAAAAAAGAGGGATCGGGTTAGAAAGTACCCTCTGATACCATGTAGATGGCGAGTTCCCCTTACCTCAATGTGAGGCAAAGATATTCTTTTATAGATGAGTGAAATAAATTACAAAGCGGGATATTCCGCTGTGGGACTCGAAAATACCCATTATACTAAAATGGGGTCCAACACGGAGAATTGAAGATGTTTCAACCAACACCTCTTTCAAATGTGGTTGCACTAACCCCACCATTATCATGATTACTTCAACCATGGTTGTCGCACATTCAACATGTGGAGAACTGTTTCTTTGATTGTCATTTATTGGAGTCTGCATCCCACATCGGACTAGTGGTCTGATGTGGTCTTTGGTATTCATTATAAAATAACCTTAGGTATTGGGTCCTCACCTCTGTTTTTATCATTCTACATCATTGAAGAAATCAAGATGTAGATGGGTGTAAGTGGGGTGTAAGTGTGTTTTTGGTGGAATTGGTCAAACATGTAAGTCATGATCTTGCCTATATAAGGAGGTCATGAGAATTGTCTAGCAACATCTCAAACACGCTAGAGAACTCCCAAAATCTGGGAGAAAGCTTTGAGAGCTCCATAAGAGAGGGAAAGGGCTGTAGAGGGAGAAAGTTTGTGTAAACCTTGTTCATGGAGAAATAAAGCTTTGCTTCCCATTGCATTTCTCAGTAGTTTGAGAATCACAATATAAATTTATATACTATCCATTCTGATTAAAAAAAATTGATTTCTTCAACCGAACATGATATAATGAGACATCCAATGGGAAATTATATTATAAATCATGTTCATAAACAAATAGTTTATGCCAAACTTTGTCAAACTTCATCACCCTTACAAGATTAGTTTTGCAAAACCCTGACACAATGGGTTTTGCCCAAGACATACATTTAGAGTTGTACCCAATAACTGATAATTAATTTGATGCAAGTCATTAGACATTCACAATAAGGCACGCATTTTGAGTTGGCACGTGTTCACATTGAGACAAAAGGGTAAGTATCATGACAGAGATCATGTAAATAGGCATATTATGATTCAACTTTCAATTTTTTTGGGAGTTTTTTCCAATTTTACAGTAACCTTAAATAATATCCTTTTCTATATCAGTACGATGATACTTGTAACAGAAACAAAGCTGAAGGAAATAAATAAATAATTAAAAAGCGCAACAATCTTAGATCCTTCAACTCAAAGGAACAGATACTTAAATAGAAGAAACATCCAGTATAGAAAATTGCCATACTGCCAAACAATATTTCACATTTTAATGTAAGCAATATCATAAAGCAGAGATTTATGTCAGTGTCAAGAATGCTAAAAAGACAATTCTCCATACAGAACAGTACAAATATATATTTATATCAGTATTGAAAAAACATAAAGTTCCATAACTGTGTGCTTGCATGCATCATACCAGGTCACCGTTTAACTTCATTTGCTCATAAACTGCACGAGCTAAGTAATCATCTTCTTCATCTTCCCAAGTTAAACCACAAGTGCTTGATTCTGCAATGAGCTCGGGTAAGCAACTACTTTTACAATATGACCTGACTAAATGTGATCCTTTTAAGGGTATGTTTGGTAGAGAACAAACATGGTGAGGTGAAGGGAATGAAAAGTGAAAAACAAGTATCTAATGTTTGGTATGCAGTATTTTCAATTTACACGGAAATCAAAACCCATGCCAAAACAAGCCCTTTCACATGCCCTAAAGGGAAGAAAACGGAATGAGGGGCATATAATAATTACCAAAAAATAAATTATCTCGCAAGCAATGACAAATTCTTCTTGTGTGGTTTTCAATAACAAAGCCGTAAAAGTAGATACCAGCACATGATTGAAAACCATCACACATAAGTATAAAGACTGACAAGTGCAAAACTGACAGATTTTTTTCTTCATTACCTTTTATGCATAAAAAACATGAAATCAAAGCTAAAAGGCAGATACCAAAAAGCTGGTTCATTTTCCTTTCAATGGGAACTGCTGCAATTTTTTTCATTTTGTTAGGCCATTATGATAATATAGTAAAACATTAACATCACAAAAAAAATCCCAAAATTGTATAGCTTCGTTTCTCCCATTGCCTGGGAGCACTTAATGATTGGGGATAAGAAATACAAATGAATTTGCAGAAATCAAATCAGAGAAAAACTAATTTGTAGACTAAAATCTGAGTTACACCTCCTTTATTTAATTCAGCACTAAGATCCTCATAAAATATCTTTTGCATCTCTAATAATATCCCTTCCCGTTCACCTTGATAAACCAAATGAAGACCATCATATTCCCATAATATGCTATCGGCATCATGGGAAGAACCTGTGGTATTAACACGGTCACTAAAAGGCGAGTCCTTGATTTTTTTCAGTTCATCAGAAATAATGTCTTCAAAAGAAGACTTGATAAATTCCTGCAGCAGAAAAGTATATGGATAAAAAATTGGAACAATACATTCTATGCATGGACTCATTGAAAAAAGTATTCCAGCAGCTAGAAGCTTTTTGGTGAAGAACAGAAGCCATATGCTCTGGTGTCCAACAACCCCTTGCCATTGCTAATGAACTTATAAGATCAAACAAACAAGTTACCAAAAAACAGAATCCTTGCATCTGATGAGCAGGCACCAGACAAGCCAGGGTTGTTTCATAACAAGGTTCAGAATAGAGATGTGGAAAAATTCAAAAAATTAAGAAGAGAAAAGAAAGGCAACAAATTAAGTGGGGAAATGTTTGGTGGCAATTAGCAATGGTTCATTTCGCTCACCCTAAAATGGAGTACAGGGTTCATTAGAATCCAAGAGTATGTTCAGATAATGAGAGAAGAAATAAATTTTAATAGAAATAATAAAATTGATACTGTTGATTTTCTGTTTAAGTTCTTGTTTTATTCACTGATATGTTATCCTCACTGTCAAATAGTCAAGTTGGGAAGGCATATGCAATCTTCCATACAAATATCAATAGGTAAAAATACATTATACGTTTCTCCAAATAATAGACAAAGTTTCTAAAAAGGAAAACAAAAGGACAAAACTTCATCTTGGAAAAATTCTTGCTATTTTCAGCATCATGGGATTCCAAGATCGTGACAGCCGTCATTGATGTCATTGATTCCACCACCAGGGAAGCAAAGGAAAGAACAGTGAAGTGTTGATGGTTGCTGTACTTCACGTGCAGTTTTATCATATCAATCCCAAGAACAGTAACATTGTTTTTATTTTGTCATGAAACATTCACTGCTACCCTCTGCACACTTAAAGAACAACTCATCTTCAAATCTTGTTATCACTAGGGATAGGACCGTGGGTGCTTAAGAGGAATTGCTATGATTTCTATTAGCAAGAATGATATTACAGCAGAAAACAGTAGAAGGAAGAAGAAGAAGATGGTGAAGGAGAAGGAAGAAGCTCTCTGAAGAAGTGTCATGACCCGCTCCCACCAAAAATACCCCTCCTGGGCTGACAATGAAGAAAGGGAGATGATGACCCCCGAGTCCCGCCTCCAATGGACCCCATGTTTGCGACCAACACCAAGGATATACAAATCTCACAAAATGCGAGGTATTACCCTTTTTTTTTAAACAAGATCGGGAGATAAGATTAATCATCCACAAAGCAACTCCAAGACATTATATAAAAGAAAACCAAAATTCAACCCACATACAAGTGCAAAATAGAACTGATACAAAACAAAAGTCTTCAAAGTACCAAAAGTAAAGCTAAGCAGCGACACGGCAACTGTCAAGATCCGAGCTAGTAAGGTCCTGCACGGTCAGCGAAATCCTCCTGGAAACCTGTAAACAGTTTAATATACGTAGGGTGAACATACGAGTATACTCAGTAGGGAAAACCAAAGTCTCTTGTGCACATGTGAAAGAAGAATACTAATGCCTTTGTTAGAAAACAGTATAACCAAACAGCACCTAACTGGTATACTAACCATCACAACCTCACCAAGGCACACTCACCAAATAACGCAAGTAAAGTAGTGTAATATAATGCACATCGATGATAGGGTACCCCGCACCACTTCCCACTGATTAGCGGTTATTGCCTAACGACAAACGTGCTCGCGCTCCCAGCTCTTCCGAAAGTACCACATCACAACCCGCCCGCACACACCTGAGCCACACAAACCACATCACATCCCACCCGCAAACACCTAGGTATCACAAACCACGTCACATCCCGCCCGCACACACCCGGGCCTCACAAACCACATCACATCCCGCCCGCAGACACCTAGGCCTCACAAACCACATCACATCGCATCCCAAAGACGCCTAGGAAAGCACAACTCATCTCATCCCAAAGACACCTAGGAAAGCACAACTCATCTCATCCCGAAGACACCTGGGAAAGCACAACTCGCCCACACACACCTAGGCCACAAACCACAACCTGCCCGAAGAATCTTGGGTTTCACCGCCTGGAAGGAGCAGGGAAGAGCGGGTGACCATTCATCCATCCTCCCACCGAGATGTTTGGGAAAGACACTCTCCCCTGTAACGATGGGGGTGTTCGGCACATAGTACTCAACTAAGGTGGGGTGCATATAGAAATCACAAGGAGAAAAATAAAAGTATATGTATATAGATACCAAACAATCAACCCGACTTATGGGTTCTCAAACAAATAACCAACTCGCAATACAGTCAACTTTGTTGCTACCTTTAAATGCACAACACCACACAACAAGCCACAAACCCAATCCATATTCCCAGCCAATTCATTTAACCAATTTTCATTCTTTATTAACAAATATTTATCCACTCCGTTAACCAAACCAACTCAAACCATTCCAGACCTCATTAACAATTTTTCAAACATTCCATCACTACCCGGGCAACTACCAAGCAAAGCACACAACAAGCAACACAACAAATTCAATCACAGAGAAACTCCGAGCGAATTACCCCTACCAACCATCACCATCCTTCTTTAAAGTCATCCCTCCAAAACCATCCACACACAACCACATCCATCAACACATACCCATACAACCCGATCGCAACCCCGCTGCACCACATTTCTCATCCATTTCACAATCAATCAATCCCTTAACCTGAGATTCCATTACACCACCCAAGTCATTCCGCAGTACACAACCGTGCCCACAACCGCACCACAACACAACCCCACGCACACATCATAACCACTTCATATCTCGTTTGTCCCGCACACACAACCACAGCTATCCCACACAACACATCACCCCACATACCAAGCATAACACAATTCTGGGTTTAACAAGGCATCCCTTATTTAATTCCACTTGTTAATTGAGGGGTTATCATAAAAACTAGGTAATCCTGAGGCATCCGTTTATGAGCTAAGTTTACGTGATTTACCAATTTCCATATACAAGTATTCAAAAGGATCCAACCAACATGCAACTTGTTTAGCACACAAACAAGAACCACCAACGGCCACGATTTTCAGCGGGGCGTTTAGCCCGTATAATTCACAATATCACAATAACTTCAAAGCCATAAAAAAATGCAAATCGGATCCCTCTATCCCTTTCAATTTCATTTACCCGGTTCTTATCTTTGATTAGTGTGGCGCAACTATGATCCGTAGGCAAAAAAAATTAGATCCCTCCCACATGATGCACAATCAAAGAGAAACGAAGGAAAAACTCTACCTCGAAAGAGTGTCAGCGTTCTTCACGCGGAAACGGATCACGCAACGGTCCTTCGATTTCTTCTCCCACGAGATCTACATCCACCCGAGGATGCAGCACCACCATCACACTGATCAACGACCGGAGAAGAACACATTAGAGGCAAGGAAGAACGTCGGCCATCGCATGGCAAGAAGAGCGGGAGGAAATGAGAGACCGACCCAAAAGAAATCGTTGAAACAGAGGAAGGATGCACCTTGGATCGAAGACGGATCGCTATGGATCGACAATGGAAGCTCGATGATCAATTCTCGTTGAAGGGATCTCCAAAACACCGAGGGTACTGTCGGGTCGCCTGGGACGAGAGAGACTGCTGCAACCATAGGGTTGGTGAAAACCAGAGCGGCTAGGTTGTTTTAAAACATTACAGCATCGGGGGATTACACGACGTGTAATCCCATTTCACGTCGTGTAATACCTCGAGGTCCGCTTCCGCCGAAAAAATCATCGCCTCTCGATTTATTTTATTTTTCAACCCCTGAAATATTACACGCTGTGAAACCTCCAGGACAAGCCGTGAAACAAGGTTTCACGTCGTGTAATACAGTTACATGATGTGTAATCCCCCTTCCTCCAGCCTTTAGCAACTAAACTTCTTTAAACTCCCTCTGAGCCTCCTCCAAACACTCCAACCAAAAATCGGCAAAGTAATGGACCGGGATGACACGGACCGTTACATCAGATACCTTTCAAACAATTCTCGCCCTTGAGAATCCAAAACCAAGCCCAAAAGAAAGAAGGGTCCGAACCACCCCCCCATGAGATACCTCTCAAGAATCTTGCTACTCTTGAAACACCGCTAACAACCGAACACGTTAACGTTCAACGATAAACCACCTTGTGTTGTTCGAAATCTAGAATGGAAACCCCCACATCCAAGATCACCTCCTTCGACATCAGCAACTAAATCTTATCACGTCAACCCAAACGACCACAAAACACACCACTCAAGCACAACAACCACACCGTCCGAACATCCGAATCAAGGAATTTCGTCCTCCATGTCAAGATATTATCCGCTATGGGCGACACTGACTTGCCCGCACGGGTTTAATCGCATCACAATTAATGCGTCTTGATTAGGAATCAAGTTCTCCCCTTTCCACATGTCAGGACTTTAACACACAGCGCACCGCACATAACACTACCAAGGGAAAACAGCTCATCTCATATAAAACAAGGTTTAAGCATTTTAAAACAAAATAGAAGAAGGCAAAGCTCAAAACAACTCCGGGTACTGGGCACGCATCTGCGTTTCTCGCTCCCAAGTACTCTCCTCCTGGCCACCATGCCTCCACAGCACACGAATCAAAGGAATGGTTCGTCCACGCGGCACCTTCTCTTGACGATCCTGGATCTCTACTGCTCGCTCCACAAACGCCGCGTCATCCTCGATATCTAACTCTCCTCAGTCAATGACATGGGAGTCATCGTGTAGATACTAACAGAGTTGTGAGACGTGGAAGACGGAGTTGATCCTTCCCAACTGCGGTAGCAACGCCAGCTGATATGCCACCTCACCGACTCGCCCCAACACCTCAAAGGGTCCGACGAACTTGGGAGAAAGCTTACTCCTTCTGCCAAACCTTCGTTGCCCACGTTGAGGGGAGACCTTCAAGAACACATGGTCTCCAACCTTGAATTCCAAGGGCCTCCTCCTGCGATCGGCATAAGACTTTTGTCGGTCTTGCGCTGCTTTCATCCTCTCTCGAACAAGCTGAACTTTCTCGATCGTGCTCTGCACCACATCCGAACCAAGAACAGTTGTTCCCCCAACCTCCGTCCAGCACAACGGAGAACGAAACGGCCTCCCATACAGCGCCTCAAACGGAGCCATGTCAATGGAAGAGTGATAGCTTTTATTATAAGCAAACTCCACCAAGTGCAGGTGTTGTACCCAAGATCCGCAAAAAATCCAAGACGCACGCCCGCAACATATCCCACAATGTATGGATAGTTCACTCTGTCTGCTCATCTGTCTGAAGGTGGAAAGCAGTGCTGAGGCACAATTGGGTGCCAAAAGCATGCTGCAATCCCCTCCAGACTCGTGAGGTAAACCGCACGTCATGATCTGAGACAATGGACCTCGGAACTCCATGCGACCGCACCACTTCGTCCACATACCTCTTCGTCAAGGCATCTACTGCGCCCGACTCCTTAATTACTAAGAAGTTGGTCGATTTCGTCAACCAATCCACTATCACCCAGATAGCATCGTAGCCTCCCTGAGCTTTGGGCAACCATGTGACGAAATCCATTGAGATGTCGTCCCATTTCCACTCGGAGACGTCTAAAAGCTGCAACAAACCACCAGGAACACGGTGCTCGACTTTTACCTACTGGCAAGCCAAGCACTTCGCCACAAACTCCGCCACTGTCTGTCTCATCCCAGGCCACCAAAACCGCATCTTTAAGCCACGGTACATCTTGGAAACTCCCGGATGTACCGCCAAGGGTGAGCTATGAAACTCACGAAGGACTTCAGTGCGCATCGCCACCAGAACAAACAACTTCCCTCGGAACAACATTCGTTTTCGATCGTCCTTCGACCATCCCTCAGAAGCATCAGCATGGCCAATACGATTGCGCAACACCTCTGCCTCTGAGTCTCCCCACTGAGACTCCTCCACATCAGAGAAGACCACACCGTCATCTGAAACAAACAGCTTTTACCATTATCCACTCCTGCATCTAAGTGCAAAGCTGCCAACTCCTCCATCGCCCTCCAAGCATCCGCAGATTCTAGAACAACCTCCTTCTACGAGACCAAGAAAACTGCGAACTTCTGCCGCATTCTTGGGTGTCGCCCAAGAAACAATTGCTTTGACTTTTGACGAGTCTACTGTTACACTCTGCTGAAACACCACATGTCCAAGGAAACGTACCTCTCGTGTCTAAAACTTACACTTAGACAACTTCTAATAGAGCTGGTGGCGTCGAAGAACCTGCAAGACAGCTCTGAGATGCTCAACGTGCTCCTCCTCTGACTTCGAATAGATCAAGATGTCATTGATGAACACGACGACGAACCAGTTCAGGAACTCACGAAAGACGGAATTCATAAGCCCCATGAACACGGTTGGTGCATTCGTAACACCAAACGGCATGACCACGAACTCGAAGTGCTCATATCTGCATCTGAAGGCAATCTTCGAGATATCACCTTCCTTCACGCTCAACCGATGATATCCAGACCGCAGATCGATCTTAGAAAACCAACTTGCCTCTCTCAGTTGATCGAAAAGATCGTCTATTCTTGAAAGGGGATAACGGTTTTTGACAGTTACCTGATTCAACCTCCGGTAGTCTGTACACAACCTCAGACCACCATCCGCCTTCTTTGCGAACAACACCGGAGCACCCCACGGCGACACACTGAACCGAATAAAACCTTTCATCATCAGATCATCTATTTGAATCCCCAACTCTCGCAACTCAGAAGGTGTCATCCGATAGGGAGTCATCGAAACTGAAGAAGCATCGGGTTGTAAATCTATCCTGAACTCAACATCATGTTGAGGGGTAGTGTCCTAACCTCCTCGGGGAAAACATCCAGGAACTCCCCAACGACTCTGGGAACCTCCATCATCTCAATGTCTACTGATTCCACTGAAAGCTCAGCCAACAAGAAAAGAAAAGGCTCCACACGCCAACTGCCCACCTGACAACCCCGCTCGCCAACGAAAACCACACGCTGGCCATCCACATCTGAAAACACAACTCTCCTCCAAAAGCAGTCGATAACAGCATACACGGAATACAACCAGTCGATGTCAAGGATGACATCGTACTGCTACATCTGTAGCAAGAAGAGAACCTCACGGGACTGATGCGGCCCTATCATCAGTCTACATCCCCGGCACACATCAAACAAGCTGGTCTGGCTTCCGACTGTCGTACTCAACACCAGGGGCACGGGAAACCTCTCTACGTCTAGTCCCAGAGCATGGGCTAGAGCAGGTGCAACAAAGGAGTTCGAAGCTCCTGAATCAAACAAAGCACAATCAATGGTACTAAACAAACTGAACATACCTCAGACGATCTCAGGCCCTACTGGGACCGTTGCCTCCACTGCGTGCAATTGACCACGCCCGGCTCCCCTACCTCTCTGACCACCGTAGCAGAACTGACCGACCGACACCAACAGGCACTGTAGTAGTGCGGACTTCAGAGTCAACTATATTGTTGCACTTTTGACAAAGGTGGTCGTCGTTCACTGTAGCGACGCGGACTTCCTGTTCGGAACAATGGATCGTCTTCTCCATATGTAGCCCATTACGGGCTAGGGTTTCCAACCTAGAATAACTCTATAATTTGTGCTCCCGTTTTTAGTGAGAATTCTGCCTCTCCGTGGACGTAGGGATTTTTCCCAAACCACGTAAATTTGTGTGTTCTGTGTGCTTTCTTTTCTCCTGCATTTTCTTTCGTTTCTCGTTTTTGTCATTGCAACTCCCGACGATTCCGCAACAACAACTGTCACCACGACCACGCCCGGGTCAAGGTCCCTGAACACGAGGGACATCTTGAGGTCAGCCTCTACCTGCTCCATCTCCCCTCGGTGGAGCAAAAGTTTGTTGTCCCTGTTGCTGAAACTGTGTCACCGGCAACTGCTGCTGAGGTTGACGCTGAACCTGTCCACCTCCACCATACTGAGCTCAAACAGTTGTCGGACACTGTACCTAAAAGATGACCGCGAACTCCACAAAAGAAACTTTGGTCCCAAGCTCACAGGAAAAGCACGAAGACCAGATGGTCGAAAAGGAAGTTGTCGAGGTCAACTCCCTGTCGGTCGAAACCTTGAAGGTCCCAGCGCCTGAGACCTGCCACTGGCAACCCTGCCTCTCGAAGAACTCTGTTGGCTCCCCTCTCGCGGTACTCCTCGCGAATGCATTCGCTCGATCACCTCTGCCATCTTCTGAACCTCCAGGTACGTCGGTAACATAAAAGGAGTAACAACATACTGGATTGAAGGACGAAGTGCCTCCTCGAGACGTCTCGCATGAGATTCATCGTCCAGAAAGAGATCTGGTGCAAAACGAATGAGGACCTTGAACTTGATCCTAAGTTCCCACACTGACATACCGTAACGCCCCGACCCCAGCTACCCAGAGTCGGTGCATTACTTCGTAACATTGGCATGATCACAAAAGATCAAGTCTCGAAAGACCGATTAGTTTAGTAGCCTTGGAAACACTAGATACATTCATAAATCTTACATTACATCATAAAGTGAAAAACTAATAACAAAGTCTTCATAGTCCACACTCATATCCTCTTCTGACTATCCCTGCAGGTCATTCATAAAATACATCTTCACATCCTGGAAAATATTAAAACATTGAAAGGGGTGAGCTCAAATGCTCAGTAAGGATAAAAATATTGCGGAAGCTTTCATAAATAAACATTAACTTTTAAGGCAATGTATAACTAAAACAAAAGCCTTTTAAACATGAACTTCAACATAATATGGAAAAGGTAAAATGAGATAATGCCATTTACTTATTCACATGGATATTCTATTGGTCGAATAATCACATGCAATATCAATAACCACTTTCATAATGAGGGAATGTATAATGCCAGACATTCTGAAACACTTTGTCAAGGCCTCGGCCAAGACGTCTAAAATGATTAAGGCCTCGGTCAAAACCATAAATCAAATTGGGAAAGGGCCTCGGCCAATTCCACGTCTAGTTGTCTCATGAGACCTACCGATGCATCGAGGAGCTATAGCGGGCTCCACCCGTCACTTATTAAGTCCAATACATTCCTCATATGAATAGGTTTAAACATATCATAAACCATAACATAATCGTATCACGTAAAACATGCATAAAGGAAACATAACATTTCCACATTTTAATCACAAGATATCAATACAACACATTGATATAATAAAACCGCTTTCAAAACCATTTTCAATACCAAAATAAAAGAAAAGTATAACATGGTATTTATTTTTCATTAAAAAAAAGGGTATGGCTTGTAGAGGAAGTCGAAACTCAAATAGTGGCCACGGCGGCGGAGAAGTCATTGTCGCCGCATACGTACGACAAAAACATTCCCTTTTTGTCGTTTAGTAAAACACTTCGTATAAAAAAGATTCCTTTTGAATAAACGTAAAAGTCAAAGGGGTTTATACACCGTATAAAAGAAAGTTGTGTATAAAACCAAATATGCCTCAATGAAAGGATATTGAGACGAAGTCCCATACAAAGATCATTTTTAAAATAAAATAGATATATTATGTGTATTCACTATACGTACACATAAAGAAAGTACAAATACAATATAGGACATAATAATATCATGACATAATTTGAAAGTAGGAGATTAACCCAAAGAATAGAAATTGGGTTAAGAAGTTCCCTTACCTCGTGTCTGACTTGACTCAACCGTTCTTTAACCTCCTGAATAATAAACTAGAGTTAATATATACGTTATTAAGAACCATTTTCAATTTCATTATCCTTATTATATCACTTATTACAATGATATGAACATTATGTAATTATTTAAGTTAATAACGGTCGTTTTGTCGATCTTTGGTACTTGAGTCAACAATAAACTTCTTATAATTACAAGTTGTTTATGTGGTAGAATATCCATTATCTCCAGAATTATATTCATGATTTAGATGTCATATATATCTTATATATCCAGTATATGCATTCATTTATAATATTACGTAACATTTAGAGGTAAGAAATGAAATGCACCGTTCATGGAGACGGTAAGCCGTACGTACGCATGAACGCTACTTTCATTTCAATTTCATATTTAATGGAACGAAATCATAATGATATAAATGTATAATATAATTCCAGTATAACATAGTGTATAATACCATTTACTCCATCCTTTATACATCCCACATATGGCATTAACGATTCAAATCACTTTGATGGGGCGGTAGTCCGCACTTCCTAAAATGAAATTATCGCGTTTTACCCATAATGGAAATCATAAAGTATGCCATAAATGAGAAATACAGAAGCATAAGTAAAACATAAACATATTATATATCATATATAAAAATATTGACATCTTAATGGCCACCTTTGAAGGTGTTATATGAGTGTTGAACAATCATCGTTTCGTGAGGCAGAAATTCTCCATCCACAGAAACCGTATGTTCTTTAACCATTAGATGTAGGTGTGTGTAAGTGTAGCTCGAATCCTTCTTATAACAACATCCTAGTATATTTAGGATACTGGTTTTGTTACAAAAGAAATGAATAAAAAGAGTTTAGGGGGTTGGAGAAGAAAAATAAAACAAAACAACATTAGAGAAGACATTACCTCAAAATCGGGTAACTCTTTTTGATTTGAGCCAAAGGCTTCCTTGAGAAGAGTTCTGCCCAAAGTGAGGCTTCAAGGAGTAAGAGGGGGAAGTTGGGAGAGTATTTGGGCAGAGGTTGGCCGAGCCAAATGGCTTGAAAGTGTAAATGAGGTGGGAGAGGTGGGGGCCTTTTATAAGTGGAGAGGAGGGGCTCTTTTGGAAAGATTGAAATGTTACATTATTATACAATGCTTTTCGGATTCTAAAGGTACCACACTTATATAATTCGTGGCTAAGGTGATAAGGGTTCGAAATCTCTTCATCCAATAGGCTTTGGACAAGTGTAAGCCTTGGATTTTGCATTATCTTCTCATTTTATTTAAATCGTTAAATAATGAGGTCATCGCCGCATCATAATGATGTCATCAATAATTTAATTTATTTAATGTCTATAAATTATAAAAAAAAAATACTATGATGTAGGAAATCTTTTTAGCTTTCTAATGAATATTTATAATCAAAATTTGGACTTGTGTAACCCCACTTAAAAACTGTTTTAGTAAAATAACTCATGTTTGTGTCAATTTAATTTTAACATTAAATAAATATATATTAATGTCATTTTCCAACTAAAGTGGCTTCATGGGGTCCCCAAGTTGACCCATGGGTTGTCTTGGTCGGCCATGACTCATCCAATAGGAGTAGGACAAGTGTCATGCTCATCTCATATTATTAAAACATTAGTTGTTCCTTAAACTACACTAATTACCTCTAATCGCGATTAAGAACTTAAAAGTTACTATTCACCAAAAATTTATTTTAATCTCATTGAACCACATTTTACTTCTTAATGACAACCATGTATGTCGGATTTTTGAAAATCAAATCACAGAAGTGGTAATATTTCATTTAAATGAAAAATCAGTTATTTAACTACCACTTAGTGGTTTCACTATTCATCAAAAATTGAAGTTTTTCAGATCAGAGCCAAAATTTCACCCTAAGCTATAATTGATATTCCGAATTCAAAAATGATGTCTATTTTACAAAATTCCAAACATATAAGTTGCATTAATTAATTTTATAATTAATTCCCGCTGTCACAACAAATAGCGTATTTTTAAGAAACAATTTATATCAAAAGATTGGCAATTGTTTATGTCCAATTTCAATGTTAAATTAATTCTAATGACCACCATTGGATAAAATGGTAAAAATATATTCTAATTATACTTTAAAACCACTAAATAGTATAATTTATCACAATAAATTATTTTGATTAAAAAAGTTGTTTTAGGTATTTTTCACTATTCATAAAAAAATCGGAAGTTCTCAGAAAGTTACAAAAAATTCAACTTAGGATAATTTCGATATTACGAATACAAAAATGAAGTCCATTTTGAAATATAAAATTTCTATAATTTTAAAAAGTGGTTATTACTATTCATAACGGCTACTTTGATTAGTCGCGGTGTTTTAGAACTCGAAGTTGCGTACAACGCAAGCTATTGCATTATTGAATGAGAAGCGTATCGTGGAAGCTCGGGGTGTTACACATACTCCCCTGCTGAAGGGAGAGTAGCTCCTGCCTCTTCTCAGCCTTCATGGTCGATGAAAGGAACTCTGCTCGAAATTCCTTCTCAGAATCGATCCACAAAACGTTTGTTTCCTTCCTCTCCCCTAGATACAACGTCCACTACAGACGCGCAGCTCCTCGCATCTGACTGATTGTTGAAGGAACCCAGTACTCCGTTGGGGCCCGGATCAAACTAAAGGTGATCTCAAGCTCCTTGAGCCAGCTCTTTGTCTCCATGTCTGAAACACTACCCTCGTACTTTCCCAAAGCCTGTCGTTGGAAAGCACGCAGCGTCCTCTGCCACTGGTCATCCTCCTCGACCTGATCAACCCTCCATCGATCAACCGGATCAGCCCGCCAAGCCTCCACTGCCTGAACCACACACGGACGATGACCGGGAGTCATAGCTGAAAAGTAAACAGGGAGTTCCTAAGCCCGAGTAGTATGGAACTTTCCCAAAATTTATTTTAGTTCATTTTATTCATTTTAACCTCCCCAAAACAACTCAATTTGAACAAGAACACAAGTCATTATGATGCATGTACCTCTCCTAGGTCTCTACCCTGCAAACGACGTAGCCTCACTTGGTCATTCGGTAGGCTCAGAGTTCTTTCATTGGATCACGAGGAACCCTAAAATCCCGTGTTTGAGCCGATCTTCCCTGGCCTATGTTAGGCACCAAGGTCACCTGACATTATTGCTCTACCAACTCATGCAATCCTCACTGTGTCTAACCCCCAACTTCATCCTATCTCCCAACCATCACCTCTAATACCATTCTGTCACGACCCCCTCTCTCCAAAGATACCCCTCCTGGGTTGGCAATGAAGAAAGGGAGATGATGACCCCCGAGTCCCGCCTCCAGTAGGCCCTGGGTTGGCGACTAGCACCAAGGGTATACAAATCTCACAAAATGGGAGGCATTACCCTTTTTTTTAACAAGATCGGGAGATAAAATGAATCATCCACAAGGCAACTCCAAGACATTATATAAAAGAAAACCAAAATTCATCCCACATGCATGTGCAAAATAGAATTGATACAAAACAAGTCTCCAAGGTAAGTACCAAAAGTAAAGCTAAGCAGCAACACGGCCACTAACAAGATCCGAGCTATTAAGGTCAAGCACGGTCTGCGAAATCCTCCTGGAAACCTGTAAACTGTATAATATACGTAGGGTGAGCATACAGGTATACTCAGTAGGAAAAACCAAAGTCTCTCGTGCACATGTGAATGTAGCATACTAATGCCCCTGTGAGAAAACAGCATAACCAAACAGCACCTAACTGGTATACTAACCATTCCAAGCTCACCAAGACACATTCACCAAATAACGCAAGTCAAGTAATGTAATATAATGCACATCGATGATAGGGTACCCCCACCACTTCCCACTAATTAGCCGCTCTTGCCTAACAGCAAACGTCCTCACCCTCCCACCTCTTCCGAAAGTACCACATCACAACCCGTCTGTACACACCTGGGCCACACAAACCACATCACATCCCGCCCGCACACACCTGGGCCTCACAAACTACATCACATCCCGTCCCCACACACCTAGGCCTCACAAACCACATCACATCCCGCCCGCACACACCTGGGCCTCACAAACCACATCACATCCCAACCGCAAACACCTGGGCCACAAGCCACAAAGCACATCACATCTCATCCCGAAGACACCTGGGAAAACACAACTCATCTCATCCCGAAAACACCTGGCAAAGCACAACTCATCTCATCCCGAAGACGCCTGGGAAAGCACAACTCGCACACACCTGGGCCACAAACCACAACCTGCCCAAAGAATCTTGGGTTATCACCGCCTGGAAGAAGCAGGGAAGAGCGGGTGGTCAGTCATCCATCCTCCCATCGAGATGTTTGGGAAAGACACTCTCCCCCGTGATGATGGGTGTAACGACCCGAACTTTTATGAATAAAATTCTCTTCTTTGATTTAATTAAATGTATTATGGATAAAGAAAACACACACTTCTTTTGTTTTAACCAATTGGATTTTAAATGACCGTTAAGTATTGTTAACGTTGATAATATAGTCGTTGAACAGTGATCACATAACTAGTATAAATATAGAGTTTTAACAAATCCTTTTGGCACAGACAAAGAAAGTGATGACCTCAACCAGTAGGATCATACCCTATGAAGCTCATTTATCAGAGCTTCCGAGGGAGATAGCATTTCTGGGTTTTTCCCTAGACCAAGCCCAAGCCGAGATCCAACAACTTAAGCATAAACAAAACCGTTTACGGGAGAAGTTCAAGTTCATCAAGATCACAGCCCAAACCATGTTCACCGAACGACCCCATAAAAGCTCCACCATCGCGCACCTTACTCTTAGGGCGTATGCCGATGTGATAAAGAGATGTATCAAGACCCTAGCAATAGGAATATATACATTATTTTTGTATAGAATATTGAATATATTTTCTTCCTATTATTATTACTTGGTAAATGATTTTTAAAGTACAAATAGTATTTTTGGTTAATATTCAAATTCAATTAAGAAATCTATTTTGATGAATTAATGGATTTTTGAAATAAATAATATTTTAATAAAATATTGTTGGTCGGAGTGGACAATCAAGAGCCGGTGAATTGAGTTTCAATCAAAATTTCTGTTAAAATATTTTCTATTAAAATCCCACAATTTATAAAACAAGTTAAACTGTAGTGAATTTGTAAAACTGTAAAAGTTCAATTAGGTTCTCAAAGACTGATTAGGTCTCAGTTAATCTAATCAGAAAATTAAATTAGCTTTTGAAACTAACCTACTAATTTACAATAGTTACAAACACTTGCTAGATTAACTATCAAAGTAACTTTAAAATAGTTTTGTATTTCAAAGTAATAAGCAGCGGAATATAAATTAGATACTGTATATTTTGAACTTAAACTAAAAATGCACAGCAGATATAACCAAGAGGTTCAGTCTCAAGCCGAGACTTAGTCCTCTCAAATTTATATATAAATTTGATCCACACCCTGGATCGGGTTAACAACAGTACAAGACTGTCCAGGTCACTCAGGGACCTCTACCACTGTTCTTCGTGGGAAACAAAAATAAAGACCAGGTCACACAAGGACCTCTTCCACAGTTGTCGTGGGTAAACAAGAGTAAGGAGTTTTGGTGTGAGGATTGTGATATCCTCCAGTTCAGCACAGGAGACAGTGTGTGTGTAAAATAAACAGGATACACACACTGCTTGAAAGTAAATAATAAATCACTTAGAGATAGTATATGAAAGTTTAGAAAGCTCTAGTGATTGGCGGTGCAGCTCTGGACTCGTTGGATTCAGCAGAAATGCTTCTGAGTCCTTCTCTGGTTTTGTGTGAAAAACAGAGTGTCGTGGTTCAGCTTGTGTTCTTCACACGTAAAAATGTTCTCTTGATTCTTCGTGTGTTCTTCAATAGAGTTGGATTACACTCATAAGAGTTCTTGAAAGATCTTGCAATCTCTTCTTTTTGCTCAGGATTGCTCTTTTGTTCAGTACAGAGCACTTCGCGTGTATTGTCTGTAGCTTTTCGTATATTCTGGTGTGTGTATTTTTGTGTGTATTCCTCTATTGCAGCTCAAACCTCCTTATATTCCTCAAGCTCCGGCAATAGGAAATGATTTCTTTTCCATAGGTACGAGGTACGGTTTCCTGACATGCAACAACTATCATTAAATAACATTAATTGCATTAAAAACATCAAATATGACCGTTAGCAATATTTAAATAATATTGACAAAAAGGTTAAGAAACGGTGTCACAGTGATTATGTAAACGGTGTCTCCAAGAACCGGTATGTCCTTCACTGTGTCTCCTTCACGGTGTCTCCATGTCACGGTGTCTGAGTCACGGTGTGTCCTTCACGGTATGACCTTCACGGTGTGTCCTTCACGGTGTCAGGCTTACTGTCACGGTGTGTTGAGGTCACGGTGTCTCGCTGATCACGGTGTCTGAGACTTAGGCTTCACGGTGTCTGCTTCAGTGTTTCTGTTCACGGTGTCTATTTGACTGTGACTGTGTCTTGCACGCAGTCTGTCTTACTGTGTCAAACTTCACGGTGTCTTTATACTTAGACAAATATCTGTATTTAGACTTAAACAGTAATACGCAGAATATGAATTAAGCTTAACCATTATCAAGTAAGAGAACTTGAAACATAAATACAAAGGTTTGATAAGATAAGTGAGATTTGTGATCATGCAGAAGATTTGTAAATAATAATGAGAGTAATTGACAGTAATAAGATTTGCAATCATTAAAACATGATGTGTAATTATTATTGAGATTTGTGATCATTAAAACATGATTAATACATGAGAAGTCCAACAAATATTATTATTAAATTACTCTTAAAATATAAATGATCATATAATTTTTATGAAGTCAAGGGTAATTTTTATTATGGCTCGAAAACTGTTATTGTCAAAACCCGTCAATTTTCAATAAATATCGGTTTTTATTTTTAAAGTGAAAATTCACATATTTAGAAAATTATTTAGAAAAAATAAATATTATTTTTGGAATTAGGATGTCAAAATTAGCTAACAATGAATTTTTCATAATTTTTTGAGAGTTGAATTTTTGGGTAAAAATTAAATACCGTATACGGTGTGTCTTATGACATCATAATGGCCCAATAATGATTTAATAAATACTATAAAAGGTATACTCAACCAAATATATGTTTTTCCTTTAAAATAATGTGATTTTAAGTTTATTTGATTTATTTTATAAAGCCTTAGTGAATCCTCCAAAACTTATAAAATATTTTAAGATTTTAAAATTATTTCTTTGAAAGTATGACACACCTCCACATAGGCAAGGGCAATATTTTATCATCTTCGGCCTTTGGCCTTATAAAATAATGTATATCACTCCCCTTTGACAGAAACCATGCGCAAAAACCATGGGATGGTTTGTGATTTTAAATATTTTATAATGTAGTGTCCAAAACCAAAATAATAAAGAAATCTCCCTCATTTTCTATATAAACTCACCCAAACTCTTATTTCTCTTCACTCAAACTCCTTGAAGCTCGTTCACACTCTGCCCTCTACTCCCTAGAGTCCTCTCAAGGTGCCCCCAAGCTCCCAAGAAACCTCTCCTAAGTCTTTGGAGTCACACATCCAAGTAAGAGATTTCTCTCCTCTCCTTTGAATTCAAGCACCTTCTTTGAGATTAGTTCTTTTAATTTCAATTGTTTATATCGTCATTCATTTATAATCATTACCTTACTGTCCAATTGATGTTATTTGTATTAGGGATCATTTATTCCCCCTCATTTGAACCATTACCTAAGCCGTTACTATGCCGAAATTCCGTAGAGATTCTCTCTCTCCTTTTTTTACCAAGTACTTCATTTATGATATGCCCTTTTGATTTCAATTTGATTAAGTTGGGATACATTCTAACCTATCCCCTTTATTGCCCATCTGATGTTTGAATGATGGGAGCCCCTTTCACTCCCTCTTATGAACCCTTATGCACACCGGTTACTATGCCGAAATTTTATAAGGAATCTTCCACCCTCCCTTTCTATCAAGCATTCCTTTTATGTTATGTCTTCTCATTTCCTTTTGTTTATGTTTGGATATGTTCTTAAAGATCCCATTTACTGTTCATTTCATGTCAAAATGATGAGACCATTTTCTCTCTCATCAACCCATTTTATGAATTCCTATATGACGTCGTTATGCTGCCGAAATTGCACCACGACTTTCCATGCCAAAATTATCGTGTACTGAATACCATACTCATTTCTCTATCAAGAGTATTCACCATCATGCACATATACTTATTATTGGGGACTTACATGTATGTATATTCTTAGATCGTGGAATAAATTATGATGTTGAATGAAACCATGCTATATGATCTATGTGGCACACTTAAACATGAGAATGAAATGATTATGAAGAGTGCACTATAATAGTGTTCCAATGCGTTGGGTAATATTTAGTATCATGATACGTCATGTGCAATGAGTTTTGACTCATGCACCTTCATGTGCAATGAGCCTTGACTCATGCACCTTCATGTGCAATGAGCCTTGACTCATGCTCCTCCATGAGCAATGAGCCATGACTCATGCTCCTCCATGTGCAATGAGTCTTGACTCATGCTTACGCCATGTTGTATGTTGTTGTCATATTTCCCATGTTATAATAATCATGCAATATCGTGTCTTATTATTCAAGTTCCTTTTATTATTCATTGATATGTCTATTGTCTAACATGTATTGTATTCCTCATGTTATGCCTTGTTTATTCCATTACAGGGTGTTAAAACCCTTTTTATTATTATGGGTATTTCCGAGTCCCACATCAGAATACTCCTATGTATATTCCGTTTTCTCAATCTATAATAGAAGGCCTCCGCCTCACCTTGAGGTAAGGAGAGTTCCTCTTCTACACAGGGCTTTATAGTTCATCCTTTTTTATGTATGTCTTCAGGTTATCTCATGTAGTGTTAAGTATGAATGAATGTTTTGGCAATGTCAATGAAGTTTTCAATAAAGATGTTATATTTCATGTTTTAAGTTGTTATATAATGTACCTAATTTCCCAAAAACACTGGACATCTTGATCTTCTGAGTAGTAGTAAGTGCAATTTAATGTAATAAATCATGTTTAAATATAATATAAAGTGCAGGGTTGTTATAATGGGGGTGTTCGGCACATAGTGTTCAACTAGGGTGGGGTGTGTATAGAAATCGCAAGGGGAAAAATACAAGTATATGTATATAGATACCAAACACTCAGCCCGACCTATGGGTTCTCAAACAGATAACCAACTCACAATACTGTCAACTTTGTTGCTACCTTTAAATGCACAACACCACACAACAAGCCACAAACCCAATCCATATTCTCAACCAATTCATTTAACCAATTTCCGTTCTTTATTAACAATTATTTATTCACTTAGTTAACCAAACCAACTCAAACTATTTCAGACCTTATTAACAATTTTTCAAACATTCCATCACTACTCGGGCAACTACCAAGCAAAGCACACAACAAGCAACAAAGCAAAGTCAATCATGGAGAAACTCCGGGCGAATTACCCCTACCAACCATCACCATCCTTCTTCAAAAGTCATCCCTAAAAAACCATCCACACACAACCACGTCCAGCAACACATCCCCGCACAACCCGATCGCAACCCCGTTGCACCACATTTCTCATCCATTCCACAATCAATTAATCTCTCAACCTGAGATTCCATTACACCACCCAAGTCATTCCGCAGCACACAATCGTGCCCACAACCGCACCATAGCACAACCCAGAACAACCCCACACACACATCATAACCACTTCATATCTCGTCTGTCCCGCACACACAACCACAGCTATCCCACACAACACATCACCCCACATACCAAGCATAACACAATTCCGGGTTTAACAAGGCATCCCTTATTTAATTTCACTTGTTAATTCAAAGGTTATCACAAAAACTGGGTAATCCTGGGGCATCCATTTATTAGCCAAATGTACGTGATTTACCAATTTCCATATACAAGTATTCAACACGATCCAACCAACATGCAACTTGTTTAGTACGCAAACAAAGACCACCTACGGCCACGATTTTCAGCGAGGCGTTTCGCCCATATAATTCGCAACGTCACTATAACATCAAAGCCAAAAAAAACATGCAAATCGGATCCCTCTACCCCTTTCAATTTCATTTACCCAGTTCTTATCTTTGATTAGTGCGGCTCAATTATGATCTGTAGGCAAACAAAAGTAAATCCCTCCCACAAGATGCACAATCAAAGAGAAACGAAGGAAAAACCGTACCTCGAAGGGGTGTTAACGTTCTTCACGCGGAAACGGATCACGCAATGGTCCTTCGATTTCCTCTCACACGAGATCTGCATCCACCCGAGGATGCAGCGGCACCACCGAACCGATCAACGACCGAAGAAGCACACATTAGAGGCAAGGAAGAACGTCAACCATTGCGTGGCAAGAAGAGTAGGAGGAAAAGAGAGACCAACCCAAAAGAAATCGTTGAAACGATGTAAGGACGCGCCTTGGATCGAAGACGGATCGCTACGAATCGACGATGGAAGCTCAATGATCGATTCTCGTTGAAGGGATTTCCAAAACGCCGAGGAGGGGACTGCCAGGTCGCCTGGGACGAGAGAGACTGCTGCAGCCGTAGGGTTAGTGAAAACCCTAACGGCTGGGGTGTTTTAAAACATTACAGCATCAAGGGATTACACGACGTGTGATCCCCTTTCACGTCATGTAATACCTCGAGGTCCACTTCAACCGAAAAAATCGTCGCCTCTCGATTTATTTTATTTTTCAGCCCCCGAAATATTACACGCCGTGAAACCTCCAGGACGAGCTGTGAAACAGGGTTTCATGTCGTGTAATACCGTTACACGACGTGTAATCCCCCTTCCCCCGGCCTTTAGCAACCGAACTTCTTCAAACTCCCTCTAAGCCTCCTCCGAACACTCCAACAATCAAAAACCGGCAAAGTAACGGACCATGGGGACACGGACAGTTACAAGAAGACTCTCTGAAGCCAAGGTCGAGGCCTCCTCAATCTACTGGTACGTTTATAAAACGTACGAGTAACTGCATGATGCGGATGCATGGCTCGGGGAGCATCTTCGTAGCCTATATAATGAAAGCCAGCCCTCGGGCAGTTGTGGGCATTCCACCTGGCCGAAACTCCCCCCTCCATGGAGCTCTCTCTTTCGACCTTCTTAGTCACCGAGTTACTAGCATAATGTGAAGGAATCGGAAGATCCCGCCCAAAGGGTTTGGACAATTCATAGCAACCCGTGGATACACAACGGAGGGAAGAATCTTAGGGTTGTTCCTCGGTGATCGTCATCAAACAACATAAGGCAACAGTAGCTAACCAAGGTGAAAGGTATGCGTGTTCTTCATTTTCGTTTTACGATTTCGGTATTAAACACATGAAGATTCTTGGTTTTATGATTTCTATGTGCTTCCGCTATTTAGATTAAATGTTAATTTATGCTTAAAAATCAATTAGTGGTATCAAAGTCATCCCATGTCGTTTAATCTGTGATATGAAGTTTTTGCATATCATAATGCTTGTCGTATTTCTAGTCATAAAATACGATATCAATTTTGTTATGCCCGATAGAATCACAACTTATGATACGGGGATGTCATAAACTGTGATTCAGTACAAATCCTTGATTTTGTACAGGTCGAAACATACGATATCGATATATTGTATCCTACGATAGCACTTCGGTTGGTCACAAAAACAGAGCATCGTATAGTTATTACGACATCTCCATATATCGTAAAATACGATTGTCTATCATCTAGACTTCGTAAGGAACATCCAGCATTTCATAAGGTTCATTCCCTTCGTGAAATTTGGTAGTTGGGAGGCATCTCAAGGGGATTTCCATAAGGTTCATATGTGTTGCAACCTAGGTTCCTCGTCGCCACATCAGCACGCATACAAACCAGTTGTAGGAGGCCATGTGGATTTCGGTGAGTATTATCAATCGTATATTACGATTGATAACTTGGTCAAATGTGAAGGAGCTTACAGATTTTGTGGAGAATTGAAGACCGCGATTTATGGAGAAAATCGTGAGGATTATGAAGAATGAAAAGAGAAGGATTTCTCCGTGTTTCCATATTTATAATATGAAATATATATCATGCAAAAATATCTCATAATGAAGAGAACGGGTTGGACCGAGAATTGTGGAGACTTGAATGAGAGAGAGATCTGGAGACCGATATCGAAGGAGAATCTCCATATTCAAAATATAGAAAGATATCTCACATGGATATTCGGGGTTTTATATAAAGAGGAGAGAAGAGAGATCGACGATGCTATTTGTCCTTGAAATATTTGTACGTTGAAAAAAAAATACATTGCTACATCCGATTCGAAAAAAGATCGACAGTGTTATTATTTCAACCACCTTTCAATGTTGCACAGCAGATTTTATGTGCGGTTGGTGGAAGAGAGTTTCATCTTCTTTATCAACTCATTTTGAGCTAGGGTTTATGTGTGCGTGAGGCTTTGATACTCCCTGTAATTTTGTGCTCCCGAAACTAGTGATATTTTCTGACTCTCCGTGGACGTAGGAATCATTTTCTGAACCACGTAAATCTTTGTGTCCTATGTGATTTTTTTTTTGTCTTTTCTTCATCTGCAAACTTATTCTGTTGTTGCGACTCCCGACGTTTCCGCAACACCTATATAATGAAGGTCATCCCTTGGACAGTTGTGTGCATTCCTCCTGGCCGAAACTCTTCCCTCCTTGAAGCTCTCTCTTTCGTCCTTCTTAGTCACTGAGTTACTAGCATAACATGAAGAAATCAAAAGATCCCACCCAAAAAATTTGGGCGATTTGTAGTAACCCGTAGATACACCATGGAAGGAAAAATCTTAGGGTTGTTCCTTGGTGATCGCCATCAAACAAATACAAAAGGCATCGGCAGTAGCTCACCACGATGAAAGTTGTGTGTGTTCTTCATTCCTATTTTACGATTCCAACATCAGACGCATGAAGATTCTTGGTTTTATGTTTTCTATGTGCTTTTGTTGTTTAGATTAAACATTAATCTATGCTTAGAAATCTATCAGTACCTGGATTATCTCCTCATCGAGAGATCGACTTCTGCGTTGATTTGCACTCTGGGACCACACCGATATCTTCTGCAGCTTATCGGATGGTCTCGATTGAGCTCGGGGAACTGAAGGTGCAGTTGGAGGACCTCATGGACAAAGGTTTCATCAGACCAAGTGCATCCCCCTGGGTAGCTCAGGTGTTCTTCGCTAAGAAGGCGGGCGGAAGCTTATGGCTTTGTATTAACAATCGTTGCCTGAATCAAGTGATGGAGAACAATACCCTCTATCGAGGATCGAAAACCTCTTTGACCGACTGAAGGGAGCGAAGTGGTTCTTGAAGATCAATTTTAGGTCAGGTTATCACCAGCTTTGGGTTCACGAGGAGGATATCTCAAATATAGCGTTCAGGTGTAGCTACGAACGAACATTATGAGTTTATGATGATGCCCTTCGGAGTGACAAAGGCCCTAGCTGTGTTTATGAGCCTCATGAACTGGAACTTTCAGCCTTTCTTGGACCGGTATGTAGTGGTTTTCATCGAATACATCCTCATATATTCAGCATCGAAGGATGAGCATAGTGAGAATCTGAGGATTGTCTTGGACTTGCTTCGAGAGCACCAGCTCTACAATAAGTTCTCTAAGTGTCAGTTTTGGATTCGAGAGGTCCACTCCCCAAAGCATGTCATCTCAGAGAGCGAAGTAGTGGTGGACCCAGCAAAGATCGAGGCAGTGCTTGTTTGGGAGTCACTCAAGAACATGTTTGGGGTGCAAAGCTTCCTTGAGTAGGCTATAAACTACCGGAGATTCATGGCGGACTTCTTCAGGATTACAACTCTCGTGACTGCCCTTACTCGAAAGAGGTGGCCCTTCGTTTGGTCCACGTGATGTCAAAGAACTTTCCAGGAGCTGAAGCGGAGATTGACGGTGCTCTTATTCTAAGGTTGTCAAATGAAGGAGTCGAGTGTGTAGTGTTCTGCAATGTCCTTTGAGTTGGGCTTGGTTATTTACTGATGCAGAGGCAGGCGAAGATTGTTTATGGGTCCGAAGATTGTTTATGGGTCCAGACAGTTGACACATCATGAGCAGAAATGTGTGACCCACGATTTGGAGCTGGTAGCGGTAGTGTTCGCATTGAAAACCGAGACATTACCTTCTCGGTAAGCGATTTGTAGTCTACACGGACCATAAAAGCCTCAATGCATCTTCACCCAAAGAGATTTTAAACTGAGACAGAGTCGTTGGTTGGAGTTCCTAAAAGACTACAACTTCGAAATTGTCTATACTCCAGAAAAGGACAACGTGGTGTTTGATGTTCTTAACAGGAAATCTTGAGCACAGTTGATAGAGGCGTCTGAGCAGCTGACGGTGGTGCAGTTATCCTTGGAGGATGAGGGAGAAGTGGCTTATCTTCGATCGATGGCGGTGGCCCCTCTGCTTCCTCGCCACATGGGGGAGGCCCAATTGGGAGACATCAACTGCGAGATCCTGCGCAACCGGATAACCTCAAGCAATGCACTAGATGGATTTTCCGATGGTGGGGAGCATGTCATCCTCTTCCGAGGTGAAACAGTGGTACCAATCAAGCTGCATGACAAGGTGCTAAGGAGTTCCGTTGCGGTGTGAAATCAGCAGGTCAAGCGTTGCGACGTGATGGTACGGCTCACGCCATGACTGTGTTGAGTCCTAGAGATAAATGACATGTCACAAGCCCTTTGTGAGAATATACGTATCTTTCCACTCATGTGACGGATTAGAGCAAGGCGATAGCTGATCCTAAGCATTTTTCTACGTAAAGTGCAATGGTATGATCCTTTAGACCACCTGAGGCTGTTTATATCGTGTTTTGGGTGGATTTAGGCTTAAAGCTTCATAAGACCGACAACGGGGTTTGGGCGCAACGAGCGGAGCATACCCCGAGGTTCAATACTCCCCTGGCTTCATGTTGATTACAGAGCACGGGTCCCCCGCAGAGTTTTAGAGTTCGATACTCCCCCACATTCACAGGGTAATGGCCCTCTACAGTTCAGATATGTACTCCCTTGCACCTGACAAGGCGCGCGTCCTCCACATGGTCAATGGAGTCAGATACTCCCCTGATCGATGTTCCATGAATCATCGGGGCGCGAGTCCACTATTTGTGGAATCAGATACTCCTTCGTTTGACGACTTTATTCAACAAGGAGTGAATCCTCAATCAGGGGTTCAGTATTTCCCTCGACCAACACATATCTAAGTGAGGCGCAAGTCCCCCACTGCAATTAGTGAGATGACATGGGTTTGGTGTAACTGGGTAGCTTGGATTCTTGGGTTGCTCTGGGTGACTGGTTTCTTTGAAAAACTGGGATGTTGATGAGTGGGATTGATCGCACCGCAATTCACTATTTCATTTTCACTCACCACTGTGCTAAACTAGTTTTGTATTAAAAATTATAAAAATAATAACAAATTGCACTTCATGTTTGATTCAATTATTTTGTGTTTATCACTGTTAAAAAGGGCAATGTCACTTGTTTTGATAATTACGTTGAAGGTGAAGGTGATTTGGAGGACCCGTGACAATGTTCAAGAAAAATGGACCAAACTGCGCAGGATCCAAGCACGCCAGTGGACTCAACCGCACACTACTGCTAAACAGTGCATCCAAATGGGCTGATATTTTGTGGGTTGATCCGAAATTCAATGGGCTACATTTCATATGAAGAAACCCAAGCCCCATTCGGCCATCTAGTGGCCCATCCGGACTGATCTGTCCAGGGAATCAAAACTACACAAAGTCAAAAGTGGTGTTCTATATTATGTCAATATCTCGAGTTGTAATTGTCCAACTGGTGCCAAATTTTCAGTGGAGATAGTCAAAAGGTGGGGCTACAACTTTGTAGTTTTCTCAAAAGCGAGATAATACTGTCTGGAGGTCGAAAACAATGGGCCAAGTGGTTTTACACAATTTGTGTGCCCAAAACCACCTTCCACTTCGCCTATAAAATGGTACTTTGGGCACCTAATTTGTAAGTTCAACCAAGGAGTGAAGTGCTGCCAATTTGGAGTTCCAGATGAGTTCTCTCTTCATCCTAGAAGTTCTGGAGGCCCCTATCCTCGTAAGGGGATCAAGGATGAAGGAATTTCACCCGACTTTCCTCCTCTCGATGTTGGGCTAAATGGTGGGTATTCGTTGTGGGGTTGCTATACACATGTCAAGGGAGTTCTGGCGCATCTATTAGCTACTGGTTTGGAATAATTTGGGTGTTAAAACATTTCATTCCATGTATCTTACATGATTTCATTTTTAATGCTTGTTTTTATGCATGTGAATGTTATGCTCTTAATTTCTAACTGATCGGTGTGAGGTTTTGAGTGTGTGACTTATGTTATTCCGATTGGACAACACAAGAATCATTTTCTTACTCACTTTCTTGAGATTTCAATCTGCTTTGGAAGCTCTTATTCCATGCATAAATTCTGGACCTTGGCAATACGATTGTTATGTCAAAGTTTGGTTCTTTAAGCAATGAAATAAAGGCTTAGGAATTAATCGGGATTCCAATTAATTTCAACCAAAGAATTACTTCAAACCTAAATGAATTTATAAGAACAATGAACTCGAAATGTGTGTAGTGAAATCACAATGACCCCTTAATCTCATATTTTTCAAAATCCACTTGGTTTGTCAACTATTAAACTCTTTAAGTTAAGTTATTTTCTTAAAACTGTTTTCAAAATCACCCTCATTTTTAATACTTTTTATGAAAAACGCATACTCTAAACCTATCAACGCTCCTTGAGAGACGACATAGGGTATGTCCTATACTATAAATCAACCTTAAAATCATAATTAACTTGATGTGTCACGACAACGCGTTCAAATTTTAACGCCATTGCCGGGGAGCTCTTTTGTTTTTAGTGTGTGTTTTTTTTATAAAAGAATTGTGTATTTTGTAATTATTTGTTCTTTTTTTTCTTCATTTTTTTTAGTTGATTTCTAAAATAATCCATTTGTAAGCCTTGTGCATGACGCGATCTTCAACGGAGGAAATACTTCCATTCGAAAACGAACCGGAGAGGATTATACGTCAGCAACAACGAGACGCACAAGAGAACCCTTTGAAGAAAGACACAAAACATCGACACAATTCTTGATCCTTCTTCTTCTTCTTCTGAAACCGACGTTAAAACCGAATTAAACTTGTATAACATGGCTGAAAACAACCGAACATTAAAATAACTAACCTCACCTGATGTTGATATTCAACCCACTTACATTCAAATTCAAGGCGAGACACCCAATTTTGAACTAAAATCTGGTTTAATTCATTTATTACCAAGATTTCATAGACTCGCGGGAGAAGATCCACATAAACACTAAAAAGAAGTTCGTATTGTGTGTTCTACATTAAAACCTGCTAATGTGGATGAAGAACAAGTTAAGCTTAGAGCATTCCCATTTTCATTAGAAGACACTGCGAAAGATTGGTTGTATAATGTTAATTCACCAATTAGAGATTGGGCGGACATGAAACGCCTTTTTCTTGAAAAATATTTCTCAGCCACTAGAACCGCAACAATAAGGAAAGAAATTTGTGGGATAAGACAATCACAAGGGGAAACACTTCATGAATACTGGGAAAGATTTAAGAGGCTTTGTTCAAGTTGTCAACACCACCAAATAAGTGATCAACTTTTAATTCAGTATTTTTATGAAGGTTTAATTCCTATTGATCGAAATATGATTGATGTTGCTGCAGGTGGTGCACTAGTTGATAAAACCTCAATTGCTGCAAGAACCCTAATTGAGAACATAGCGCAGAACACTCAACAATTTGGTTCAAGATCCAATGTACTCATTCGAGGTGTCCATGAGGTGCAAAGTACTGAATTCAAGAAAAAGGTGGACACAAAGTTCGAAGAGGTAAGTACCCTTCTTCGACAAATTGCTTTTTCCCAAGGGAAATCTCAATCTCCTCCTCCCATCCACTGTGGAATATGTTCTTCTGACACCCATTATTCTGACCAATGCCCTCAACTAAGAGAAACTTCTGAAAGTTGTGAGGCAATCTTTCCAGGTCGCCCCTATAACCAACCTTTGAGGCAAAAACCTTACTATTCATCCAACTCTGGGTGGAAAGAAAACCAAACTTATAGGCAAGGGGGTATTCAAACCAACCTTAACAACAATGGAACCAACCAGGGCAGAGTAGTCATCCACCGCCACCGCCCAGAAATACCCAACCACCACAAAGGTCTTTCCAACCACCCTCTCCAAAACTCGAGCCTAGCCTAGAAGATATGATGAAACAAATAACTCCGAACAATCTTCAATTCCAATAAACCACCCAGACAACCATACAAGACCTAAAAACCCAATTAGGCCAACTAGTTAACTCTGTGAGGGAAATTCAAAGTCATGGGCCGGATAAACTACCCTCTCAACCAGTAGTTAACCCTAGAGATAAGGGGAATGTTAGTGTCATCACCCTTAGGAGTGGGAAACAACTTAAAACCCAAATGAACCCTCCATTAGAGTCATCCCCTCCTGAGAAAACCACCATCCCAACTGCTGGAAATGGTCCAAGAAGAAAATCTTTGTCCTGAGAGAAGCCCTTCCAAAGGTGAGAGAAGTCCTTCCAAAGGAAAGAGTGTGTGTTGATGAGTCACATGTCCCAACCATTCCTCTTTCATTTCCCAAAGTACCACCCAAACAAGAAAACAAAAAAAAACTGAACTTGATAAAGAAATCTTGTAAACTTCCAAAAGTGCAGGTTAACATTCCTTTGATTGATGTCGTGAAGCAAATTTCAAGATATACCAAGTTTCTGAAGGAGATGAGTACACACAGAAGGCGACTTCAAGGTGATGAGAAGGTGAGCTTGGGGAGGAATGTTTCAGCATTGATAGAGTCATCACTTCCCACCAAATGCAACGATCCTGAAACGTTCTCAATTTCATGCACCATAGGAGAGTATTCCTTGTCCAATGTTATGCTTGATTTAGGTGCTTCTATAAATGTGATGTCTCGCTCTATTTACTCTTCATTGCAGGTCGGAGAACTGAAGTCCACTGGAATTGTTGTTCAATTAGCAAATCGGAGTACAGCACACCCCTCTGGTGTGTTAGAGGATGTTCTTGTAAGGGTGTAAAATTTAATTTTTTCTGCTGGTTTTTATGTGCTAAAAATGGAAGATGATAGGATGAATGGACATGCCCCCATTATATTGGGAAAACTCTTCTTGAAAACCGCCAAAACCATAATTAATGTCCACAATGGTACATTATCTATGGAGTTTGGTGGTGACATTGTCCACTTCAACATCTTTGATGCCATGAAACACCCCTCGGAAGAACATTCATCTCTCTATTAACTCTATAGATGTACTCCCCCTAAAAACACTTCTTTTCATTCCAATGATCCCCTTTCTGAGTTTTCATCATTGATTGAAATGCTAGAAAATGAGTCATGCAAAGAATGTTGTACCTGTCTCGAAAAATGTCATGCATGTTTATTAATTGATGATTTCTTGAACATTGAGGATCACATGACCATTGATGATACTGCTAAGCTTGTAAAAACCCATTCCTCATCTGAGGATGATACCATTGAGCAGTTAGATGAGATTAGTGACCTCTCATTTTCACACTCTCATCAATCCAAAATCCACCTGAATTGGAACTTAAACAACTGCCTCAAGATTTAAAATATTCATATCTTGATAATGGAAACAAGTTGTCTATCATCATTGCTAGTTCACTCCCTCCTGAGCATGAATTGCGACTGCTTGAACTTTTGAGGGAGTATAAACAAGCTTTGAGATTGACACTTGCTGACATTCCTGGTATTAGCCCATCAATTTGCACACATCATATATTGTTAAATGATGAGGCTAAACCAGTGAGGCAGCCACAACGTCGACTAAACCCAAACCTCCTAAATGTTGTTAAAAATGAGGTAACAAAATTATTGGCTACTAGAATCATTTACCCCATTTCTGACAGTCAATGGGTCAGTCAGGTACAAGTGGTTCCTAAAAAAACTGGTATTACAGTAATAAAAAATGAAATGAATTGGTTCCAACTGGTGTGCAGAATAGTTGGCGTGTCTGTATAGACTATCGCTGACTCAACCAACACACTAGGAAGGACCATTTCCTATTGTCATTCATTGACCAAATGCTAGAGAGGCTAGCAGGAAGGTCTCATTATTGTTTTCTTGATGGGTATTCTGGATACTTTCAAATCCATATTGCCCCCGAGGATCACGAAAAAACAAGCTTCACTTGCCACTTTGGTACATTTGCATATAGGAGGATGTCATTTGGTCTGTGCAATGTTCCAGGTACTTTCCAGCGATGCATGGTTAGTATTTTTTCAGATTACCTAGAGAATTGCATGGAAATATTCATGGATAATTTCACTGTATATGGATCCTCTTTTGATGAATGTTTGAGTATGGTCGGTCCAGTCCTACATCGCTGTATTGAAAAGAATCTCGTATTAAATTATGAGAAATGTCATTTCATAGTGCGACAAGGTATAGTTTTGGGACATGTAATTTCTGGGGATGATATCCAAGTAGATAAATCAAAAGTGGATGTAATTTCTTCCCTACCATTTCCCAAAAATGTACGAGATGTGTGGTCTTTCCTAGGTCATGCTGGATTTTACCGTCTTTCATTCGTGACTTTAGTAAAATTGCACTCCCCCTCTCCCGATTGCTCCAAAAAGAAAATAAATTTGTTTTTGATAAAGAATGTGGGGAAGCTTTTAATAAGTTAATGGAGTCTCACGTCACCCCCGGTAATCCAACCACCTCAGTGGGATTTACCATTTGAGCTCATGTGTGACGCCTCTAACTATGCAGTTGGGGCAGTCTTATCACAAAGGGTCGATCGAGCTTCACATGTCATTGCATATGTCTCACGTACTTTGGACCCTGCCCGAGCAAACTACAACACAACTCAAAAAGAATTTCTTGTCATTGTGTTTGCCTTGGATAAATTCAGATCGTATCTTTTAGGGTCCAAAGTCATTGTGTTCTCAAACCATGCAGCCCTTCGGTATCTTCTTAAGAAATCGGAAGTCAAACCACGTCTCATTCGCTGGATGTTCCTCCTTCAGGAATTCAATTTAGAAATTAGAGATAAAAAGGGAGTAGAGAATGTGGTGGCTGACCATATCAGTAGGATCCACCCATCCTCAGACATTGACCCATCCCCTTGTATTCCCATAAATGACATGTTTCCAAATGAGAAATTGTACCGAGTGCAAAATGTTATTCCTTGGTATGCCGAAATTGTAAATTATTTGGTAGCATCTTGCATTCCTGCTGATTTCAATAAAAACCAGGTCAACCGTATAAAACATGAGTCTCATTGATACATTTGGAATGACCCCTACCTTTGGCGCACATGTAGTGATCAAGTCCTCAGGCGTTGTGTTCCCGATAGTGAGTTTCAGTATGTCATTAGGTTCCGTCACACTCTTGCTTGTGGGGGCCACTTTGGTCCCCAACGGACTGCTCGCAAGGTCTTTGATTCTAGTCTCTTTTGGCCAACACTTTTTCAGAATGCCCATGATTTCTGTAAATCTTGTCATCGCTGTCAAAGAATGAAGAATGTATCTAGAATAAATGAAATGTCACAACAACCCTTGCCCCTCCATGACATTTTCGATGTTTGGGACATTGACTTTATGAGACCACTCCCCAGTTCATTTGGGAACCTTTACATTCTTCTGGCAGTGGATTATGTTTCAAAATGGGTAGAGGCACGAGCCACAAGGACTGATGATTCTAAGGCAGTTGTGGAATTTTTTAGAACCCAAATTTTTTGTAGGTTTGGATTACCTAGGTCCATCATCAGTAACCCGGGTTCTCATTTCTGTAACCAAACAATGCAATCACTTTTGCGTTGGTATGGGGTCGGGCATAGAGTATCTACTGCATATCACCCACAAACCAATGGTCAAGCTGGGGTGTCAAATAGGGAGGTAAAACAGATTCTTGAAAAAACGGTTCAACCTAATAGAAAAGATTGAAGTCCTAAACTCGATGATTCCTTATGAGCTTACCGTACTGCCTTTAAAACTCTCATTGGAATGTCACTATATCGGCTTGTGTTTGGAAAGAGTTGTCACCTCCCTGTTGAGATTGAGCACCAGACTTACTGGGCCATCAAACAATACAATTATAATCTTTCTGGTGCAGGTGCTCAAAGGAAGTTGCAGATTCAGGAGCTGGAGGAAATGAGAAAAGATTCATATGAGAACTCCCGGATTTATAAGGAGCAAATCAAGGCTGCCCACGACCGTCTCATCCTTCATCGTCAATTCCACGTTGGGCAGAAGGTCCTCCTTTACAATGCAAGGCTGAAGTTGCATCGAGGTAAGCTTCGTTCTCGTTGGTTTGGACCATACACTGTTACTAATGTTTATCCATTTGGTGTTGTTCGAGTTCAAAATGAAGAAACCAAACAAACCATTATTGTCAATGGGCAGCGGCTTAAGTACTTTCACGAAGCCCTTCCGGAGTCCCTGATGGAAGAACTCCAAGTTCAAGAAGCATCCTACCAGTGACACCCGCCAGGTTTTATCCTTCTCACATTCTCTTTTATTACAGTGAGGACACTGCACACTTTAGGTGTGGGGGTGGGTATATTCCTGGGTTAGAAATTTTTATCGTTTTTCATTCTTTTTCTCTTTTTCGCTTGTTGTATAGTATTGTCACTTGCCCCCCTCGTATACCCCCTCACTTTTGTGCCGAAATGTTAATTTTTTTTGTCCACTATCATGGAGAATGATGTCCGCTTAATCATGGAAGCTATTGAAAATTCATGAGGAATTTCCATATTTCATATTGTTTTAACATTCAAAAAAAAATCTAATGAAATGTGCATTTCAGCAAAAATTCAATACTGTGGTGTGACTCTCTTAAAATTTAGTTGTTTGTCGATGATATAAATGGTTGTATCATTTTGAAACCTTTGAGAAGAACGGTACCCTTTGTGTGAACAGTTTAAGAGAAAATTGTTTCACTTAATCTCTCCACACATCTTTGCACCCAACCATGAAGTATCAAAATTTCTTACTTAATAGAAGGTAAATATAAGTTAGGTTAATTTTTCTCTACCTTTAAAAATTATTTTTCCATACGTTCGTTCCTTATCCGATCTATTTCATTACTATACCAAATTGACCTATGTGTGTGTATCTGTTATCCGACTGTTCTACACCCTAAAAAAAACAAAAACAAAACAAAAACAAATAAACATTGAGGGGAGTGATGAAATGTACAATATATGGGGATATCTAGGTCAGGAGCTTCTGGTTTGACTTCTGAGAATGCTTAAGCGAGTGGGTCTTGAAATTTGATTGCAAAGGATGTAGGGCACGTTCGGCGAAAATGATCATGTAAGTAGACAATTTTTAAAATAACTTATAGTTACTCGATATAAAGTGGAAAGAATAGCATGAAATGCTTGTCAAACACACACGTGGAGAATTAGTGACATGATTAACTTTTGAATTATTTTCTTTGATTGGTATTATACATCTCTTGGAATTTCATTATGATACAATTTTTGAGACGTCTTTTTCCATTATCACTGAGAATAACTCTTCAGTATGATTTTTGTTTTGATTACATTTCTATCAGGAATTAAATTTTCATTAAATGTTAAATCTTTATGAAGTTGGAAATATCTACATGAAGAATTTTTGGAAATATGACTTTGCCCGGGAGTGCAAATGTGTTTAGGTGTGAGGGTGTGATCGCACCGCGATTCACTGTTTCATTTTCACCCTTACACCACTGTGCTAAACTAGTTTTGTATTGAAAATTATAAAAATAATAACAAATTACACTTCATGTTTGATTCAATTATTTTGTGTTTATCACTATTAAAAGGGGCAATGTTACTTGTTTTGATAATCGCATTGAAGGTGGAAGTGATTTGGAAGGCTCATGACGATGTTCAAGAAAAATGGGTCAAACTGCACAAAATCCAAGCACACCAGTGGACTCAACCGCACACTGCTACTAAACAGTGCATCCAAATGGGCTAATATTTTGTGGGCTGGTCTGAAATTCAATGGGCTACATTTCATATGAAGAAACCCAAGCCCCATTCGGCCATCTGGTGGCCCATCCGGACTGATCTGTCCAGGGAATCAAATCTGCACAAAGTCAAAAGCGGTGTTCTATATTCTGTCAATATCTCGAGGTGTAGTTGCCCAACTGAAGTGGAGATAGTCAAGAGGTGGGGCTACAACTTTGTAATTTTCTCCAAAGCGAGATAATACTGTCTGGAGGTCGAAAACAATGGGCCAAGTGGTTTTACACAATCTATGGGCCCAAAACCACCTTTCACTTTGCCTATAAAATGATACCTTGGGCACCTCATTTGTAAGTTCGACCAAGGAGTGAAGTGTTGTCAATTTGGAGTTCCAGAGAAGTCATCTCTTCATCCTAAAAGTTCTGGAGGCCCCTATCCTCATAGGGGGATCAAGGATGAAGAAAGAGTTTCACCCGACTTTCCTCCTCTCGATGTTGAGCTAAACGGTGGGTGTTCGTTGTGAGGGGGCTACACACATGTCAAGGGAGTTCCGACACATCTATTAGCTACTGGTTTGGAGTAATTTGGGTGTTAAAACATTTCATTCCATGTATCTTACATGATTTCATTTTTAATGTTTGTTTTTATGCATGTGAATGTTATGCTCTTAATTTCTAACCGATCGGTGTGAGGATTTGAGTACGTGACTTGTGTTGTTCCGATTGGACAATACAAGAATTTTTTTCTTACCCACTTTCTTGAGATTTCAATCTGCTTTGGAAGCTCCTATTCCATGCATAAGTTATGGACCTTGACAATACGATTGTTATGTCAAGGTTTCATTCTTTAACCAATGAAATAAAGGCTTAGGAATTAATCGGGATTCCAATTAATTTCAACCAAAGAATTACTCCAAACCTAAATGAATCTATAAGAACAATGAACTTGAAATGTGTGTAGTGAAATCACAATGACCCCTTAATCTCATATTTTTCAAAATCCACATGGTTTATCAACTGTAGAGTGATAAAAAGAGGTGAGGACCCAATACCCAAGGTCCTCTCTAAAGGAGGCCTTGAGATTCTTTTATAATGAATAATAAAGACCACATCGGACCACAAGTCCGATGTGGGATGCACACTCCAATACTCCCCCTCAAACAAGGTGCACCTAGCTTGAACATATAAAGAAAAAAGATCAAAGCAAAGACAGTACAATGCAAACAAGAAACGCTGCAAATACTCCCCCTCAAGCTGGAGATACCCAGCTTGATGACAAAACAAGACAAAACAGAATAAAACAAAGATAAATCGCTATGGCTGCTGCTCCCCCTTACGAAGATAGATGATGCTGCTGAAAAAGATTTTGCCAAGCCGCTCAAGTGGTGTCAGCCAACGGAGCGCCTGGAAAGCCACACTGGCGGTGCCAATCGACCGAGCACCGGGAAATCCGCACAAGTGGGTCGATCGTCAAATTCGCCGAGAATACCGCACGAGTGGGCCAGTCGTCAGGGTTACCGGGAAAACCGCATGGGCGGGCTGATCGTCGGAGGGCCGAGAAACCGCAGGAGGAGGCCAGCATGGAGGCGGGGGTTGCCGCAGGAGGAGGCCAGCATGGAGGCGGGGGCTGTTACAGGAGGCTAGCATAGAAGCGGGGGTTGCCGCAGGAAGAAGCGAGCATGAAGGGAGCAGCGGTGCAGGGGAGCAGCAGACGGGAGGTTGGCGCACTGGAGGGGATGGCGCACAGGAGGGGATCCCATCGGGAAAGAAGGGGCACGCGCAGGAGGGGATCCCGTCCGGAAAGGAGGGGCACGCACAGGAGGGTTCCGCCGAGAGGGAGCCGTCGGGACGGAGGAAAGGGAGTAGCGAGGGATGGCGGGCCGATGGGACGCCACGGGAGGAGGCAAAGGGAAGGAGGCCGCCTTGAGGGAGGCGGGGTTGGTCGCGAAGCCGGGAGGGATGTAAATAAAGAATAAAACATTTTCATATTTATTAATATTTGCGAATTAAATATTAATTTTACTTTAAAGGGGTTGCTATGTTCGATAGCGTACCCGATACACAACAACGAGTTTCTTTGAAATCTTACGTTGCACACTAATAATATAATAATATTATTTTAAATGGTAGTTAACACGTAACCGTTGTATTGGCGGGAATGAATAGAAATAACTAAAATATGATTATATATGTTTGTTAAATGTTTTTACATTTATCCAATAAAAGATAAAGGCTTAAAATAAAAAAGAATTCAATTTTAGGCATAGATACTCTAATATTCACTAAAAGGTCGACTTATCGCCTTTTGATGGCGAACCGTCTTTTAATATAGTTTTGGTCACTCATATACATTCTATTGGACCAAATAAAATTCTTCTTTAGAATCGGGACATCAAAATTTACTTTGTGTAAATTTTTGGTATTTTTTCGATAAAGTTCATTTTTAATGAATAAGTGAAAAATGTTGTATTTTAATTCAAAACCTCTTTTTAATCTAATTTATTTATATGATTAGATTATCTTTTGAATTGGATTTAAAATGAAATTAGAATATATTTTTACCATTTAATCCAATGGTGGTCATTGGAATTAATTTTACTTTGAAAATGAACTTAAACTAGTGTCAATCTTTTGATATATATTGTTTCTTAAAAACACGCTATTTGAATTAATGCAACTTATATGTTTTGAATTTTGTAAAATAGACATCATTTTTGAATTCGGAATATCAAATATAGGTTAGGGTGAATTTTTTGTATTTTTCTGAAAAACTTCAATTTTTGATCAATAATGAAACCACTAAGTGACAGTTAAAAAACTGATTTTTCGTTTAAATGAAACTTTACCACTTTTGTGAATTGAATTTCAGAAATCCGACATACATGGTTGTCATTAGGAAATAAAATGTGGTTCAATGGGATTAAAATAATTTTTTAGTGAATAGTAACTTTTAAGTTTTATTAATTGTGATTAAAGGTAATTAATGTAATTTAAGGTAAAGATAATGTTATAATAATATGAAATGACCATTACACATGTCTTACCCTTATTGGATGTGTCATGGCCGACCAAGACAATCCATGGGTCAACTTGGGGACCCCATGGAGCCACTTGAGTAAGAAAATGACATTAATAACTTTTTATTTAAAGTTAAAATAAAAATGTCACAAACATGTATTGTTTTACTAAAACAATTTTTACATGGGGTTATACAAGTCATATTTTTAACTATAAATATTCATTAGAAAGCTAAAAAGATTTCCTACATCATGATATTTTTTTTATAATTTTTAGACATTAAATAAATTAAATTATTTATGACACCATGATGATGCAGCAATTACCTCATTATTTAACGATTTAAATAAAATGAAAAGATAATGTAAAATCTAAGACCTACACTTGTCAAAAACCTATTGGATGGGTGGATTTCGAACCCTTATCACCTTATCCTCGAAATATATAATTGTGGAACCTTTAAAATCCGAAACTCATTATATAATAAAGTAACTTTTTATAACTTTCCAAGAGTGTCCCTCCTCTCCTCTTATAAAAAGCCCCCACCTCTACCACCTTACTCACACCTCTCAAGCCTTTGGCTCGACCAAGCTCTGCTCATTTTATCTCTCCACATCTCTCTCCTCATCCTAGAAGTCTTACCTTAGGCAGAAAGCTCTTCAATAAACCCTTTTGGTTCAAACCAAGAGGAGTTACCCGATTTAAAGGTAATGTCTTCACTTGTGTTTTTTTGTTTTATTTTGTTTCTCCAACCCCCTAACTCTTTTGATTCCTTTATTTTGTAACAACACCAGTATCTTCAATATACTAGGATGTTGTTATGAGAAGGATTTCAACTACACTTACACACACCTCCGTCTAATGATTAAAGAACATACTGTTTCTGTGGTTGGCGAATTTCTGCCTCACGAAACGATGATTGTTCAATCTTCGTTTAACACCTTTCATAGTGGCCATTAAGATGTCACTCTATTTATATATGATATATATTTTGTTTATGTTTTCCTTATGTTTCTGTATTTTTCATTTATAGCATACCTTTATGGTTTCCATTATGGGTAAACACGATAATTTCATTTTAGGAAGTGCGGACTACCGCCCCCTCAAAGTGATTTGATTCGTTAATGTCATATGTGGGACGTATAAAGGATGGAGTCAATGATATTATATATGATATTATACTGGAATTATAATATACTTTTATATCATTATGATTTCACTCCATTAAATATGAAATAGAAATGAAAGTAGCGTTCAAGCGTACGTACGGCTTACCGTCTCCATGAACGGTGCATTTCATTTCTTACCTCTAAATGTTATGTACTATTATAAATACATGTATATACTGGATATATATGATATATATGATATCCAAATCAGGAATATCACTCTGGATATAATGAACTTTTGACCACATGAACAACATGTAATTGTAAGTAGTCCATTTTTGACTTAAGTACCAAATATCGACAAAACGAACTTTATTAACTTAAATGATTACATAATGTTTATAACATGGCAATAAGTGTTATAAAAGGAATAATAAGCTTGAAAAAGGTTCTTAAGCAAGTAGAAATTAACTTTAGTTTATTATTCAGGAGATTAAAGAGCAATCGAGTCAAGTCGGACACGAGGTAAGGGACTCCGTCTCAATCTCCTTTCATTGAGGCATATTTTATTCTAATACAAGACTTTCTTTTATACACTGTATAAAACACCTTTGACTTTTCATTTCCTTCAAAGGGAATCTTTTTCTACGAAGCGTTTTACTAAACGACAAAAAGAAATGTAAATTTTAACGTACGCGGTGACAACGACCTTTTCCACCGCCGTGAGTATTATTTGGTCTTTGGCTTCCTCAACAAGCCGTAATGTTTTTAAAATAAAATAAATACCATATACTTTTTTATGTATTGTGGTATTGAAAATGGTTTTTATAATGGATTTGTTATGTCAATATATTTAAGTGATATATTGTGATCAAAATGTGGAAATGTTTTCTTTCCATTATATTTGTTTTATGTCTTATGATTTTATAATGGTATTTGGACATTTGACGGGTGGTTACGTGATAAACCATATGACGGGTGGTGCCGTGAATACCAGGACGGGTGGTTACGTTATAACCTCCAATGCATTGGGTATGGAAGTCGGCCATATGGCTATTCCATGTAGTGATATGTGTGGAAGTCGACCGTATGGTTATTCCATTTAAGTATGTTTATGTCCCAAGTTACCTTTATATGTTATGTGTTCTTTATATGGGTTTTATGGTAATCTTTTGGTTACAAAAGGGTAAGTAATGATCTTTTATTCAGTGAAGAGTTTTTACTATTTCATAAAGGTGAAAAGTATTACTTTGATAAAGTATTCATGGTTTACTTGTTGTTTTGAAAAACTAACAGTTTTCCTTCTTTGTGTATCCCTTATTGAGCTTTTTATGCTCATCCCAAGTTTTTTTTTGAAATGTTTTTCACAGGACATAATGTGGAATAGGGTCAAGGATGGGATCAGGGAAAAGTCATGCTGTCTTAAACATGGAATTAGACATGACTTTTTTTTTTAGAGTTCATGTTTTGTAAAAAAAAGGAAACTTTGTAGAAGTGTTTACTGTGTAATCTTTTGAGATGTAATAGTTATGATCTAATTCTCTAAAACTCTAAACCTGAAAAGATCCTCAATGTGAATTATTCATTTAATTCAATATTAAGTAATGTTTAAGGTCGAGGCCTTATAAGGGAGGGCGGGTCGGGATGCATCGTCGGAGGCTGGGGCCAGTGGGGGATCCGGAATGTCGCGAGTCGGGATGTCGGGAGTGCGCCTCTAGGAGAAACGGGTGGTCGTCGGGAAGGGGAAGACGACGGGATGGGGAGGCCGTCGGGATCTGGCATAGGAACCGGAAGGTGCCGAGAGAGGCGGTCGGTCGGCAGATGGAGGGCGCCGCGATTGTCGGGACAATGTGGACGACGGCTGCTGAAGTGGGAGGCCGGCGGAGGGTGCCTTGAGTTGGGAGCGCCACTGGGAGCGCAGGGAGGCAGGCCGGGGAGTTTCGAACTGGTATACAGGTGGTCGGCGACAGGAGGCGCGCGCGGTATTGCTGCTGCATGGGTGGACAGCCACGGGAGGCGAGGCTGGTCGCAGGAGGGTGACAGGAGGCGAGGTTGATCGCGGGAGGGCGACGGGAGGCGCGTCGGGCAGCAGGGTCGCGGGAGTCGGGAGCCGCGTATGGAAGCAGGGTCGTTGGGAGCCAACGTAGGAACCGGGAGGCGCCGAGAGAGGCGACCGGTTGGTTGCTGGAGTGCGTCGGGATCGCCTGGACTAGGCGGGCGACTGCGGCTGGAGGAATCCGCAGAGAGGGGCGGAGCTGGACTGCACAAGGAGGTGGGGCCGGTGGAAGCCGGGAAGCCGCAGGGAGGCGGGGCCAAGCGTAGCCAAGATGTCGCGGGGAGAAAACAGCAGAGCGGGGGGGGCACCGTGATGTCCGCAGGAGAAGCCTGCGCACAAGCCGGTCGTCGGGTACGGGATCGACGGGAAGGAGTCGCGCATAGGGAGTCGGGGGCATCGTCGGGAAGCGCCAAGTAGGGCAATCCGTCGGAGGATGGCAACGCTAGAAGGAGGGGCGCCGTAGAAGAGGGCGGTTACCGGGAATCCGCGTAGGGCGGGGCCGAGCACGCTTGGATGGGGAGGCCTGGAGCAGCGTCGGACGGGGAGGGACGCCGGGATCTGGCATCGGAAGTGCCGCTGGGAAAGCGCTGAGGCGGGGTTGGGAAGCACCGAAGAGGGCGCGTCGGACGACACATAGGGAGGCATGAGGCTTTCATCGGGAGGAGAAGGCCGAACGGGGAGGGGCGTCGTGGGAAATTGCAGGGAGGCGGAAAAAAAATTCTGAATGGGTGGGAAAAAATATCAGTTTCCCTCTGATACCATATAGAGTGATAAAAAGAGGTGAGGACCCAATACCCAAGGTCCTCTCTAAAGGAGGCTTTGAGGTTCTTTTATAATGAATAATAAAGACCACATCGGACCACAAGTCCGATTTGGATGCAAACTCCAACATCAACTATTAAACTCTTTAAGTTAAGTTATTTTCTTAAAACTATTTTCAAAATCACCCCCCTTTTTAGTACTTTTTAATAAAAACGCATACTCTAAACCAATCAACGTTCCTTGAGAGACAACATAGGGTCTACCCTATAATATAAATCAACCTTAAAATCATAATCAATTTGACGTGTCACGACAACGCGTTCAGGGACCCACTGTCCCGGGTCCTCTAACTTAAAAGCATATATGGGTTTGTGTTTTTGTGTTCTTCTCTGAGTGGGTTAGTCTTTACCTATGTGGCTTCGAGCTGACATGGCCCTTTATTTATTCTTTTGTGGTTTTCAAGGCGTCCTGCTGGGTATGTATATACTCACCCTCGCATGGACGTTTCGCCCGCACGTGTCGTGTCTTATGCAGACGACGAACAGTGCGAAGGTGATCAAGGTGGACACGGTGTTGGTGGATCAAGAGCTTAGTGGTACTCGGAGGAGCTTAGTGGTACTCAGAGGTAACGGTAGCGGGCAATGTTTGTTTCTACAGCTTGTTTGTTGTGGAGGTCTCTTCATCTCAATTGCTTTGGGTTGGCTTCTCATTAGGTTTGTTGGGCGTGTATCTTGCCCCTTTACTCTATGGTTTATGCACTTGTTACTCCTTTGTGGATCTTAGTATGTCGCATGCATTTATACATTTTCCAGTTGGTTATTTATCGGTATTGCATTATTGTTATCATGCGTGGAGATTGGTGGTTAACTTATGTACAGATCCATTAGGCTAAGGTCTCATCTCGTGTGATATGTCTACTCAATGGTGGTCGTCAATTTCTGACCTATAGAAGGCGGGCTTGGGGTGGCACACACAGCTTACTGTCGGCCCAGGCGGGGGCCAGGTGAGTCGGGTCGGGTCAATTATTCTAGCAAGTCCATCCACAATGGACATCTCTTTGTTTATCATCAACTTCGTAAGGCCAATCGTACCGTGCATTCTACTCCAGTTCCCCATGTGCTAGATCACAGTGCCATGACATCTTCATGAGGACATGGTGGAGGGCGTTATTCAACCGCTCGTGGCCCTGGCTGTGGAAGTGGTCGTAGACACATCATTTGCCAACATTGTGGAAAATCAGGCCATCACATTGATGCTTGATGGTCTCTCAATGGACGACCAGCGGCCCCCCACACGGCCCAGGCAGCCTTCGGTGAGTTGCGGGATCCGCCAAAGCATACACTCGAACTCTCAGTCAAAGAACTCAAGCTTATTCATTCTCATTGTGCCACTCCCCAGCCCTCTTCCTCGACTGAATTGGCTCGCACATGTAATTCCACAACTTGTGTCTCTCAATAACCTCGGTCATGGATGTTTGATCCAGGCACCTCTGATCACATCATTGGTGATGCGGTTATATTGCATGATTATCAACCTCATACAGGTCCTGCAACGATCACGGTTGTTAATGGCTCCACCATTCTCGTTGTTGGCTTTAACACATGTATGCTTATATCAAAAGATTAAATTTTCGCAAGTGGCGCATGCTCCTTGAAGCCCTTTTAATCTTTTATCCATCAGTTGTTTATTCGCGACCTAAACTGTATTGCAATCTTTTCACCCAATGATGTTATCTTTCAGGAACGTTCGACGACTCGAGAGCTTGGTAAAAGGTGGTTGTGAGGCGGCATATATATGTTCGATGTGACATCCCCTATTGCCTGCTCCGCCACTTCTCTTCGTGCGTTGGAGTATCACTCTCACTATGGTCATCCCTCCATCCAGTCTTTGGAGGAGTTATGTCCTAAGTTGGGCTCCTCCCTCTCTTTCAACTATGAGGCCTGCAAGTTCGCCAAGCACAATCAAGCATCCTATGTTCCTCGATCATTGTCACGCACTGTTGCACCTTTTGATTTGATTCATTATGATGTTTGGGGAACTATTTAGTATCAAATACTTCTGGTTTTCATTATTATGTTATCTTTATTGATGATTATTCACGTATGACTTGGCTCTATCTCTTACATCAAAAGTCGAAAGTTATTTCAGTATTTTGTGTCTTTTATTCTGAAATTTAAACACAATTTTCTAAACAAATCAAATGTTTACAGACAGATAACGATCGTGAATATTTGCTTACATCCTGCTTCGTTTTCCTTACCAATCATGGGATTATCCATCAAACATCTTGTCCAAACACACCTCAGCGGAATGAAACCGCGGAAAGAAAGCACCGACATCTTCTTGAAATAGCTCAAGCTCTGTCATTTCACATGAATGTGCCCCCTTCATTTTGGCAGCAACCTATCTTATTGATCGCCTTCCATCCTCCATGCTCAAGGAGAATACACCTTTTCAAATCCTTTTTTCCTACAAAGCCTTCTCACAATCTTCCTCTTTGAAACTTCAAGTGTTTATTATGTTCGGGATACCCTTCTCTCGTTAAAATTCGGCCTTCGATCACTTCGTTGCATCTTTGTTGGATACGCTTGCAATCAAAAAGGTTGTCGATGTTTCTCTCCTAATCTCGATCGCTGTATTATTTCTTTTGATGTCTTATTTGTCAAGAACACACTTCTATTCATTGATGCCTCTTCCCGGCTCCACCACTTGCTTGGATGACTGTCTTCCCCTTATCACTCTACTCCCCACAGTCTCAGTGGGAGGTTGTCCTATGTATTGTCTGTTGTGTTAAACAAGAGCCTTGACGTGGTCTACTTTACTCAAATCATGGACACTCGATTGTTGAGGCATTTTGTGACGCTGACTATGTCGGGTGTTTATCTTCTCGAAAGTCCACCTCAGGCTTTGATGTCTTATTGGTAGTGATCTCATCTCTTGGTGAAGTAAGAAACAAACTAATATCTCTCATTCCAATGCCAAATCTAAATATCGTGCACTAGCTCATGTCACTACTGAGATTCTTTGGGCATTACAGTTACATCATGAGATCAGGTTTCCAATCCGTCAATCGGCCCAGATATTGTGTGACAATTAGGCAGCAACAAAGATCGCGACAAATCCTGTCTTCTATAAGCGCACAAAACATATTGAGGTCAACTGTCATTTTATTCACCAGCATTTCCGACAGAAGTTCACCTTTGGCCATGTCAACACTGCCAACCAGCTCGCTGACATCTTTACCAAAGGTTTACCGGGCCCACGGATCCACTTTATATGCTCAAAGCTTGTATTGCACAATATCTACATCCTAGTTTGAGGGGGAGGCTTATCTGGATTCCTTTTTGTTGTGGTTTTCTTTCTATTCTAAGTTGTACCAGTTTGAAGAGGGGTGTTAGAGTAATATGTTGGTCAACGGTCAAAGGTTTAACTGGTCAATGATCTTGCTTGTATTTAAGAACCAACGTGTATCTTTTTTACTTCATCTGTGAATAATAATTACCCGACCTCATTTAGAGGTGCTGGGAATTCTCCTTCCACGCTTTTCCCTGTAGAGGAGCTGCTACTTCGTGAAAGGTGAAGTAGAAAAGCATCCTGACCTCGCCTGATCAAACCAAAGCAGTTGGTAGAATCAGGCGAAGCCTGGCAGGGATTGAATTTTACCACTACGCACCCTGATAGCAGCTTCTCTCGTTCTCTCCCTGCGCTGCAGAAATTGAGCTTGATCACTGTTGTGCTGTGTATCTCAACTTCCTGGTTTCTGTTGTTTGCTAGGTTTTGTTGAAATTCCTCAACTGAAACAGTAATCAAATTGAACACCAAAGAGCCCTGTGATGCTAATAACTCCCTCTCATAAGCCTACCGTAACTCTTATAAAAGAATAATAATTTTTTTAATTTAATAGTAAGAAAAGATCCAGGCAGAGGCAGACCGAAAGAACCTTTTCGTTCAGGGATTGGTCAGCAGGAGACCGTATTTTCCAAAGCAAACGAGCCCTGTCCTCTCTAACCCTTCTGCGGCAGTTATCCCTGAGCTGTAATTGATTAAATAACACATAATTGAGTGATAAGAATAACTAATCGTCGAGCAAGCAAATAAAAAATATGCATTGAAAGGGTGGTTGAAAATGACCCTCGATACGATCATAAGAAATACTTCAGAATGCAACTGGCGTATGGGGAACAAAGGAACCGCGTGAACTTCAGGAACAACCATTGCACTCGAGGGGACGAGAGCAATGTAAAGAGAAACGAAATCCGGGAGGTTCAGAGAGATTTAAACCAGAATAACGCACCCTGCGTTTCCAGTTGGACGGATCGGAAAACTGGTGATTTTTCAGGGAGGACCTCTTCGATGCTTTGGTTCGGCCAGAATCGGCCATGCCTGATCGAAAGGGTTCCGTTGCACCTGAAGCGATCGGGATTCGGCAGGATTCGGCTGGATTCGGCGGACATAAGCAGGGCTATGCGGGCAAAACCGCGCAGACCCGTGTGGACGGGAAGCCCGCGCTGAGCTTGGCCGTGGTCCCGGTGTTTTTTATTTTACTTATTTTTTCAATAAATTTTTTAAATAACAAAATTTACATAATATTGTTTTAATGAATAGATGTTTAATTATAATATTTAAATGAATTTATGTTTTTAACATGTGGGTAATGGGCGAGCACGGTGGCGTTGTAGGTTGTACATTGGTGTGAGAAGTGGAATTACGAAGTACATACAAAATCAACACTAATATTGTAGGTTTTTAATGGATATTTTTGTAGAGTTTTCCTTAGAATTATATGTGTGTGTTAAATGAATTTCTTTTATTTTGTTTTTAATAATATGGATCTATAATATTTATCAATTTCTTAGTTTTCAAGATATTGTTAAATATATGTTTATCCAACAAGTATTGATTCAAGTAAATAAACATAATGCTACAAATAAATTGAATGAAACACGTAAATAGATAGTCACTGTTTCATTTCACCAAATTTGAGCATTGCATATGAAGTATAGATATAATTTGTAAAATTAAAAACAGTACAATGGAACAATAAACACAAACACATAACAAAACTAAAGGTTAAAATTTGAGTGCATTGCGGTCTCCTAGAATTATCACAATTGCGGACAACGCTATAAAAAAGAAACAAATTATCATAAACAAGATTGACATTTTGTAAATAAGATTTAAATAGCCTTGAGAGAAAATTGTAGTGAATGTGAATGAAACAATAAGCGGTGTTTATAAAATTTATAAGATCTTTAAAACTATTGTAAATGGAAGTGATGGTCATCTGAAATATAATTGCTGGAATAGTAAGTGGGTCGTTAAAATGATAATTATTATGAATTATCATTAATTGTGTGGATGTCACAAATCATAATGAATGAGGTCTATTCATTTCCCAACAAGTCTCTTCATATGGTCAAACCTTTTGTATTCCTACCGTTAGATTTGATTCATTAGAATTAATTTTATCCGTTGAAATCAATTCTTTTGTAATTTATAAATACGGTGACATGATAATGGAAATGGGTGTGTGATTTTGTGTGGCCATACACTTGTGTTCTTTCTTTCCTATTCTATTGTGATTAAGACGTCTTACTTCGTTGTCATCATCCCGAGCATTCGACATCGTTATATGCTTTCGCTTCGTTTCGCCTTCAATCAACAAATTTCACAACACGTTATCAACACGACTGCTCTGTGGAGTCATTTGCGATTCCAAGATTATAAATCCGTAAGTGAATACAACTCCGCAATGTTTAAAATAACATCGCAACTCAAATTATGCGGAGATACTATCACTGATACCGATATGTTGGAAAGAACAATTATACTTTCCATGCCTCAAATGTCATTATGCAACAACAATATCGCGAGAAAGGTTTTACAAAATACTCTGAATTACTTTATTGTCTTCTTGTTGTTGAACAAAATAATGAACTCCTGATGATAAATCATGAATCTCAACCTATTTGTGCGACTTCATTCCCTGAAGCGAATGTGACTGCTTTTAATCAAGGTCGTGGGAAGAATTGACGCAATCAAGGCCGTGGGAAGTCATTTGCTCGAGGTGGTCATACACCAAATGAGAAGAGAAAGGGGCACCACCAAAAGTGGTCCAATAACGAACAACCATAAATGAAGAAAGCAGAGAGCGATGAAAGTAACTGCTTTCAATGTGGCATGAAGGGTCATTGGTCGCGTACCTGTCATACGCCAAAGCATTTTGTTGATCTTTATCAACAATCTATCAAAGGAAAGAAAAAGAATGTTGAAGCAAATTTTACTGACCAGGCTTTGACATATGATGATGATATTACAAACTTTGATATTTCTGACTATTTTGTACACCCTGAAGGTGATGAGCATATAGATCAAGCATGAATGCTCATGATGGAATCGAAGTTTGATTTTTGATTTTTGTATGCTTTGTGGTTGAAATGAACTATAGTTTTTGTAATATTTTTAAATATTGCATGTTTGATTTTGGTTTCTTTTATTTTATTCCTTATATGCATGTTTATTTCCTTTAATAGAAATAGATGATATAAATCCGTTTGTTGGGAATAATTTCCACGATGAAGATATTTGCCTCATCGAGAGCGCAACGATGCACACAATTCTTAAACATGAGAAATATTTTATCACCATTAAAATGGGTAGTGCTCATGTGTGTACTTTAACCGGTAGTGCACAATTAATCGAAGGCTCCAAAAGAGAAAGAATATACCTGCCTGGTGGTACACAGATTATAATAAGTAATGCTTTGTTTTCTCCCAAGTCTCGATGCAATTTGCTAAGTTTTAAAGATATTCGTAATAATGGACATCACATCGAGACAATGGATGAAGGAGGTATTGAATACCTCTACATAACAAGCATTAAAAATGAGCACAAATTGATTCAAGAGAAGCTTTTGAGACTTCCATTTGGATGGTACTTTGTCAATATTTGTACAATTGAATCAAACACGATAAACCCAAAGTTTACCAACCATGATACATTTATTGTGTGGCATGACCGTTTGGGTTATCCTGGATCAATAATGATGATGAAAATAATTAAATGTACTCATGGTCATCCATTGGTTGATAAAAGGGTTCTTACGCCCCATGATTTCTCATGTGCTGCTTGTTCTCAAGGCAAATTAATCATAAGACCGTCACCATCAAAGATCAGGACCGAATCCCCGATGTTCATAGACCAAATTCATGGTGATATATGTGGACCAATTCATCCACCACGCGGACCATTAAGATATTTAATGATCATGATTGATGTGTCAACTAGATGGTCTAATGTGTGTTTATTGTCCACTCGCAACCAGGCATTTGCGAAATTACTTGCCCAAATAATAAGGTTAAGGGCGCAATTCCCTGATTATTCAATCAAGCATATTAGGGTTGATAATGCTGGTGAATATTCATCACATGCTTTTAATAATTATTGCATGTCATTGGGAATAAGTGTTGAACATCTTGTAGCTCATGTTCATACACAAAATGATCTAACTGAATCATTTATAAAGCAATTACAACTTATCTCTAGACCATTACTTATGAAAACTAAATTGCCCATTTCAACATGGGGACATGCAATTTTGCATACAGCAACACTACTTCAAATAAGACCATCAAGCTATCATGATATTCCCCTTTGTAATTAGCTTGTGGTCATGAACCAAATATTTCACACTAAAGGATATTTGGTTGTGCTGTATATGTGCCTGTAGCACCCCCACAATGGACAAAAATGGGACCCCAAAGGAGATTGGGGATATATGTTGGTTTTGAATCTCCCCCGATCATTAAATACCTTGAGATTATGATAGGATATGTATTCACAACAAAATTTGCTGATTGTCATTTTGATGAAAAATTATTTCCAATACTCAAAGGGGGAAATCAATCGAATTCAAAAGAAAAATCATGGAAGGCGACTTCATTATTACATCTTGATCCTCATACAAATACGAGTGAAATTGAAGTTCAAAAGATCGTTAATTTGAAAAATTTAGTAAATTAATTTCTTGATGCATTTAATGATTCAAAACGAGTTACAAAATCATATATACCTGCTGTGAATGCACCGGTAAGAATTGATGTCTTGGAAGGACAATCTTTTGGTATTACCAACAATGCTTCCAACCCGTTCCTGAAGCATGGGAGACCACTTGGTTCAAAATATAAAAATCCCCATCAAAGAAAGGGAAAACAACCTATGTTGGTTGAAGATACGAATGAATTTTAAGATGATGTAAATGTACCAGAAGTATATGAACATGATCAAGAGGAAATTTCAATAAATTTCACCAACACTGGAAGATGTTGAAACTGAGTGGAGACCATTGTTGATAACACATTTTCATACAATGTAGCCCTTGAAATTATGGATGAGGATTAAGAACCTAAAATGGTTAATGAATATCATGAAAGTCCAGATTGGGATCAATGGAAAGTTGCAATCCAATCTGAGCTAGACTCACTTGCTAAATGTGAGGTTTTTGGGTCGATCATGAAAACCCATGAAGGGATTAAGCCCATTGGATAAAAATGGGTATTTTTTAGAAAAAGAAATGAAAACAATGAAGTCATGAGATATAAAGAATGAATGGTTGCTCAAGGCTTCTCACAAAAACTTGGGATTGATTATGATGAAATGTGCTCTCCTATAATAGATGCAATAACCTTTCGATACCTCATAACATTTGTTGTACATGAGCAACTTGAATTACGCCTGATGGACGTAGTGACTGCATATCTTTATGGTGATATTAATAATGATGTTTACATGAAAATCTCTGAAGGATTCAAATTGTCGGCAAAATATCATGGATCTTGAGATCTTTATTCAGTTAAGCTGGATAAATCATTATATGGATTAAAGCAGTCAGGATGTATGTGGTATAATTGTCTAAGTAAATATTTGATGAAGGAAGGTTAAAATATGATCCAATTTATCCACATGTCTTCATTAAGAATATTGGATATGAACTTGTGATCATTGCAGTATACGTTGATGATTTAAATATAATTGGGACTAACGATGAACTTTCCAAGGTAGTTGAACATCTGAAGAAAGAATTTGAAATGAAATACTTTGGAAAGAAAAAGTTCTGCCTTAGATTACAAATTGAGCATCTTAAGGATGACATTTTTGTTCATAAATCACATTATACTGCTAAAGTCCTACAAAGATTTAACATGAATGAATCACATCTATTAAGTACACCAATGGTTGTATGATCTCTTGATTATGATAATGATTATTTTAAACCACAAGTGGATGATGAAGAACTAATTTGTCCTAAAGTACCATATTTGAGTGTTATAGGATCATTGATGTACCTTGAAAATAATACAAGACCTGATATATCATTTTTTGTGAATTTATTGGCAAGGTATAGTTCTTATCCTACTCATCAGCATTATAATGACATCAAACATGTATTAAGATACCTTCAAGGGTCAAAAGATTGGGGGTTAATTTATTCCAAATCCTCAGAACCAATGTTGGTTGGTTATTCTGATGCTGGATACTTGTCTGATCCACACAAAGCAAGATCTCAAAATGGATATGTGTTTACATATGGTGGAACTGCTATTTCTTGGTGTTCTATAAAACAAACAATTACTGTGACTTCTTCCAACCATGCTGAGTTGATTTCTATTCACGAAGCAAGTCGAGAATGTGTTTGGTTGGGATTAATGATCAATCATATTCGAAATTTTTGTGGATTATATATGAATAACAATATTCCCACCATATTATATGAAGATAATACTACCTGCATATCACAATTGAAACGTGGGTTTATTAAAGGTGACAAAACAAAGCATATATCACCAAAATTCTTTTTCACCCATGACCTTCAAAAGAATGGTGAGATTGATGTCCATCAAATAAGGTCTTGTGAAAATCTTTCAGATTTGTTCACAAAGGCATTACCAACTTCAACATTTGAGAAATTAATTTATAAAATTAGAATGTGAAGACTGAAAAGTCTATCGTGATTATATGAGGGGGAGTTGGGAATACTTTACTCTTTTTCCCTTAATTAGTTTTTTCCACTGGGTTTTCTGATAAGGTTTTTAGTGAGGCAACATAGCATGGAATCATTTTAATTTGGCTTCATTTGTTTTTCCCATAGGGTTTTTTTAAGTGAATATTTATATTAGATTCCATGGGATTATGACATCTAAGGGGGAGTGTTATGAATTATTATTAATTGTGTGGATGTCATAAATCATAATGAATTAGGTCTATTCATTTCCCAACAAGTCTCTTTATATGGCCAAACCTTTTGTATTCCCACTATTAGATTTGATTCATTAGAATTAATTTTTTCCATTGGATCAACCCTTTTGTAATCTATAAATACGGTGACATGATAATGGAAATGGGTGTGTGATTTTGTGTGGCCATATACTTTTGTTCTTTATTTACTATTCTATTGTGATTGAGATGTCTTACTTTGTCATCGTCATCCCGAGCATTCAACATCGTTATACGCTTTTGCTTCGTTTCACCTTCAATCAAAAAATTTCACAACAATAATTTGATTTTTGGAATAGTAAAAGGACTAATAGGGTTAATGATGAATCAACCTTCTAAATAATGCCTACCATCAGTTAAATAAGTAAATATACGTATCAAAATATCATTAAACAATCAGGTATGTAGAAACCCAGTTTTTGGTCTTGTAAGACTTTGAAATATTTCTACATATATTTTTGGAGTTAGACGCTGAGATGGTGTGTGATTTTGAGACTCGGTGTGCTTAGAATTGATTTTATAAAAATATTAAATATATTTTATATTATGCACACACAGTTTTTTTAAAGAAAATGGGATAACTCTTAAATGGAATCTCAGATCAGAAATCTAATACCACAGTTGAGTCTAAAACGTGATGTTTACCCTAAGAGAAAACTAAAATAGGCTGGCACAAAATATTTAGAAACAACGACCGTTGGCGAGTGCGTTTAGTTAAAATAAATAATTAAATTTATTTATTTTAATTAAATTAATCTAATACAATTTTATATACATCCACCACTACAATGAGTCCTCCAGGGTCAACCACATAAACCCTGAGAGGATTCCAAAATGCTCTTTTTATCAATCTATTGGAAAATTGCATCCGATGACGATGAGACTTTGGATCAGGGTAGATTGGGACGCAACGAACGCAACGGATTACTTCAATCATTGGTGAGCACATTCTTTAATGAAAAATGATTCAATATCCAGATAGGACTCATCAATTTGTGGTTTACGCCCTTTTTGATTAAATTGATTGAGCAAGATCATCCCTTCTATGATTTGCATAGATTGCTAAACCTTTCATGCACCCATATATTAAATTAAATTGATTATTCTTTCATTTTTAACCCTGGATATATTCATTCATGATCATTGGTTAAAAATGTTTGAAAATGATCAATAAACCTGTGTTTTTTTGCCTTTTCCTCCTCAAATGCTTTGCGTTCTTCATCGTTGGATCCCAATGTCCCAATTAGACATTGTCGAGCGGGACCGAGCCCGATCGGATCTTCGGATTCACATCAATTTTGTGAGCAATGAAGGGATCAACTGTCACATTTGTGCCTTTATTTTTAGGTATTTTTCTTTTTTATTTTTGGTATATCTTTTTCCCTAGGTTCCCTTATGAATTTTGGAGAAAAATGGAGGTTTTTGGGTGGGAAGACTCAGATGCACAGTTGGCACACGGTTAGTGTAAAATGTGCGCCCAACCCAGGTAACCGTGCGGTAGAAGGAAGAACCTACCACACGGCTACCGTACGGTCGTGTGTCTTGACCTAGGTAAATGTGCGATCTAGACAGAGCATGTGCATGATTTCCGCACGGTTTAATAAACCTTGCGCCCAACTCAGAAAATTAAAAATATTTTTATTCCACATTTTCCCTTTTCAGATTTAACCCCTCCTTCGCCTATTTTCTTCCCCACTTGGTATTTTCAGCCATAGGAGGTCTCTAAGCTCCCTCAAGCACCCTTGGGCACCCAATTTAAAGGGGATTTGGTTGGGGAAACTCAAAGTTTATTCAAGTAAGTGATTCTCCCCCTTCTTTCTTGCTTCTTTCTAGGGTTTCTCCTCTCTTTATTAGGGTTCCATTTTTTTCAGTAGTTAGGGTTTAATTTTGAGTTTTTAGGTGAAATCTCTTGGATTAGGGTTCGATCTTGATTTCTTGTGGTGTGGTTGAGGTGCGGTTGAAGTTTCACACCAATTTTTGGGCTTTTTGACATCAAAGGTAGGTGGTTCCATGTGTAAATATTATTTGGTGAATTTATTTTTCTTGCATGTTCTTTGATCATTGGGTGTGGTGCGAAAGTGGTTTTCGAAAGGATTAAGTGTGTGTTTGATTTTAAAGTGGCACTTTTACATTAAATTGGGTGTTTTACATGTGCAAACTCTTGTTGTGTCAATTGGAATGATTTTATAAATTATGAAATTGGTTTATTATATTATGTAAGGCCTGTAAATCATATTTTGGTATGGTGTTTATGTACGGTTGTTTTTAAAAGAGGACTTTGGGTGCATTTTTGGGTGGAAAAGCCTTGTGGTGCTCTTGAAAATCATTTTATAAATTGTCTAAAGGGTTTATTGAGTTGCGGCCTGGTTTCACTTAGCAGGATTGACGATGACAACACTAACTATATATGGAAAATGATTTGAGACCACTAGAACTTTGGATATTGCTCTTCTCTAGTGGCTCGTGCATGAGAAACCTGTTCATTGTGGTTCCTATACCACATTTCACCAAGATATGTGGTACCTAGGGTCCCACTGCTTGCTAGTGCCTAGGGGTAGTTCTTGTGATTAGTGTTCATTGGCTACATTGCACTTACAGTCGACATACAACAGTGTTTGGTTGTAAATTTTCAGAAGTAGGTGTGTTCTCTTTAAAATTGTTTTCTTTAAAATTGTCTTTCATTTAAAGTTGTTTTTCTTAAAATTGTTACTAGTATTTCTTTGTGTAAAATCTTACAAGTTATTTACCTTAAAATGTTTGGAATCTTTTCTTAGGTGGTATCTTACTAGGCCTAGGCTTGCACCCTAATTACACCTTTGGGTGTAAGTAGACTTGGTAATGTTTGACACAGGTAAGGGAAATGCTTTTGGTGATGGTGGTTCGGGTTACTAGCTGTCTTCTTGGTGTGGTGTTGTAGAGGTGGATTGAGGGCGATGCCCCCTTTCCTTGTGGTGTTTTTTAATTTGGAATTGTTGCACCTTTTTTTGTGTCCTTTTTGGATGTTGGTTTAAAACCTTGTAATTCAATTCTGAAAAATTGTTTAAGGCTTGTTTAGTTGAATTTTTAGATTAAGTTTATTAATTTTTTTGATTGTTTTATGCTTATAAATTCGGGTAAATCGCTCCCAAGCTTTGTTTATGATACTCGGACACTTGTTCCAGTCCATGAGGATCAAGAATACCCTTCGGGCCATGCCATTGACCAGGTCGGGCGTCAGTTCGGATGACGACTTGACTTGGTTTATGACATCGACGATCAGGGATGAATTCGGGGATAGATCTTTGTAGAACGAGTGTTGATTATCATAGATTTCTGATCCAAGATCAACAGCGGCGATGAGAGGCATGCAAGATGATGATGGTTTGTGCGAGTTTCATGCATATCATAGTAATGAGATTCTGATTTCTGACCATCGGAGGATGGAAATCACTGACCAAAGTGTAGATCCACTAATTTCGGGTGAAGACATGGTCAAATTTGAAGGCGGGGCAACTAGATCTAGACGTCTGAGCATATATTTTAAGTTCTATGAAAAAATTGACTATATGCTATGTAGTTCGATGAACACATGATGTGTAACCCCTATATAGTGGTGGCTAGGGTTTTTGAAAATTATAAAAATGACACATCATATAGACCTCCTACACGTTGTGTACCTCTTCCCCGAATAGACAAGCTGTGTGTGGGAACACACAGGAAAGACCCTATGTAGAAGGACACGAACAGGTGCACGTCATGTGATTAAGTACATAGACACATCCAGAAAAATGGTCATGTACCGAAGTACAAATACATGACCAAGGTGCATTGGTAGGGACCCCAAGTGGTTTGGACACGCCATGTAGTCTCCCTATACGCCATTTAGTGCTACCTGGGTTGGTGATCCATGTAACTCTAGGGATACGACTAGGTGATGGAGTGGGACCACATGTTGTGTGGGTCCCCTCACACGCTGTGTACTCATTGGTTCCTTTTGAAGAAATTTCAAACTCTTGTATCTCCTTCATCTGAACTTGAATTTTGGCCTACGAGTAGCATATCCTGAGTGTTTTTTCACACATAACATGATGGTTCCAAAAGTTGTGGCTTTTGGGATATGATGTGAGATGTTTCGGGTGTGATTCTTATTTAGAAGGCACCCGATGATGATAGTGATCGGGAAAATGATAACTAACAACCTATAGAGTGAAACCCCCATCATCTTGGGCACAAATCCTCTATCTACCAAGTGGAACCCCCTATCGAATAGGGAGAGAGTCCTCGTGGCACTAGAGTGGAACCTCCTTGACACATTAGGGCATGGGTTCTCAACCTATAGAGTGGTACCCCCCATCATCTTGGACGTGAGTCCTGCATCTACCAAGTGGAACCCCTATCAGATAGGGTATAGGTCCTCATGACACCAGAGTGAACCCCCTAACATTCCAAGGTGTGGGTCCTCGTCTTATAGAGTGGAACCTCCCATTAGTTTGAGCATGGGTCCTCTATCTACCGAGTGGACCCCCCTGTCACACCAGGGCGTGAGTCATCAACCTAAAGAGTGGACCCCCCTGACGTATCAGGATGTGGGTCCTCTATGGATACTTATTGAGTGAGACCCCCTGACACACTAGGGTGTGGGTCCTCTACTTGAAGATTGTCCCCCCTTAGCTATGAGACATAGTGGTAAGGCGTGGACCTCTACACGGTTACTTCTGGGCAGACGCGTGAGATGCTATGTATCGTTGACAAACTTCTTGAACTAATGGAGACTCTTTTCCTGGGATGAGATGTGAGATGAAGATCCTTTTTCTCTCTCATTTGATCTTCTTTTACTAAGCACACACACACACATGTATGTATCTATGTTGTTGGATTTGGTTACTCTCTTTCCATGAGTTGAAGAGACGCACGAGGTAGTTCACATACTCACTGTGTTGAGCTCCTTATGGTTGGATAAAGTTACTCTTCTTCTATTGGTGGAAAATACTCGATGTGTAGTCCACCTAAACACCGTGTTGATCCCATTGTGTTTGGATGAGCTTACTCCTTTGGTTTGGGTTGAGTTGCCCCCTATTTACTATTTTTCTATTCTTATTGTATCTCTTACTGCTCCCCCTTTAGCTTTCAAAGTGTCTTACTAGGTGTGTATATATTCATCCCTGCATGGGCTTTTCCTGCATGTGTCGTGTCTTATGTAGATGATGGGAATGTCGATGATGATTTCAAAGGAGCTTAGAGATATTGGGTGCGTTAGACCGCATACGGTGGGTGTATCTTAGAGATCATGAGTTGGGCTCTCTCAGCGTTTTACTTTCCAGATTTTTTAGGTTAAGACATCATTCTAGTCGAGTGTGTATTTTTCCCCTTTACTTATCAATTTGAATTGTTGTACTCTTGTACACCCTAGAGGTTTTGCATGCTTGGTCTATTTTTTAAATGTTACATTTTTTTATTATCATTCCTCTGTGGTTATGCATTGATATGGTCAGATGTGTGTGTACATGTACATTAAGAAAAGAACTCCCCTTTAGGTTATGCCTTTCGGCGCTTGTCACTACCCCTGGCCTATGGAGGCAGGATTAGGGTTAGGTCGTGATAGATTGGTATTATAGTAGTTCATTCCTTGGGATGGTATTTGGTGTAGTCCCCTTATGAGGATTTGGATGAGATTTTAGGCAATAATGTCAGAGTGCATCGAGTCCAGATCTCAGTCCAGGGAACCCATAGATGGTATGGGCGACTAAAATATCCATTCACCAAGACTTTGACTATCTGCTTATTGACTTAGAATACCGAGACATTAGTGGTAAGGATCAATGATACATGCATCATATATTATTGAGTCTTTGGCTATCCTTTTTGAGTCAGCTCCCCATTATATATATAAATTCTCATCTGACCATGGTACGTCTTGATTAAAATTTCAAGATGTCTCCGCGATGACAACTAGATAGGATACCGGCTCCATATCATGACGATGATTCGATAAGCGATGAGGATGCAATTCAAGGTCTAACCCACGAGCTTCTTCCTCTAGGTGGACAGGTAACAACACCCCTACCTATTGAGTAGTAGATCATACCATTCGAGTAGGCTAAGGATGTTCATAGGCTTAGTGCACTCCGTGAGTTCTAGTGCCAAAGACCGCTGAGGTTCCGTAGTGAGCCAGATCCCTAGGTAGAGAAATATTGACTAGATTTATTAGTCTATATCTTTCTGATTATTTGGACACCAACAGATTAGATTCTTGTGTTGATAGTTAGCCTTTTCCATGAAGCAGTTTTGTGCTGGTGGAGTCTTGTTACCTAGATGCATGATGAGTTGACACTCTTGTGACCCGACTTATAACAGCCATTTCATGAGGAGTATTACCCTTTTTTTTAGTATTAGTTTGGATTTAAGAGATTCTGGAGCTTCAGTAGTAAGGGATGACATTGGTTGAGTATGAGGCGAGTTTTACAGAGCTTACGTGATACTCCCTCAACATGATCCTGGATAACTACTATAGAGCACAAAAGTTTGAGCAGAGACTCCATAGAGAGATCCATGTCAGCGTAATGACCTTATGTATCCCTACCTATATCAGGTGTTGGAGAGGGTACTGGTGATAAAGAGGTTTTTTTCATAGGGACACCGGACAGCTGGAGCTGACAATGGGTGTTACGGGGTTGAGGCATCTGCAGTAGCTATCAAGCGTCAGTGGACAGGATCTCGACACATGAGACCTCCCCATAATCAGACTCAAGCATGTGTTCAAGGGTAGAACAAAGGTCTAGGGTAGCTTGGAGAGGGGCAGTGCTATGATTGTGATGGGCGAGGTCACACAACACGTGACTGCTCGACCAGATGTGCTGAGGGGTGTAGGTAGATAACAGACAAACTGTCATGATAGAGACATCTTTGTGACCAGAGATCTCCCAGGAGAGGGTATAGAAGCCCCTAGGGGAGGCAAAGATATTATAGGAGTAGGTGAAGATCTAGGAGGAGGAGCTATGGGTGGTGGATGACTCTATGATATCCTTCCACCACTACCACTAGGAGGCCCATGTCAGGCATAGGGAGATAGCAGTCAAGGTCATGGATATCTGCAAGCTATGGCAGCTTATGACCCCATGACGCATGAGGTGATCAGAGGTAAAATCTATATATTTTATACTCTTGATTCAATATTAGTAGACATAGGTTTTATTCATTCATTTATCTCTATACTTCTGGTGTGAGAGCTAGAGTTCCCAGTAGAGGCACTGGCTCAACAATTTCGTCTTGAGGTTCCTACAAGGAACGCTTCTGTATCTTTTATCTGTTGGTAGTGCATGTTATCGTTTGGTGGAGAGAGGTTCATGTGAAACCTTTTGGTCATCATAATGGAACCATATGTCATCATCTTGGGTATGGATTGACTATCCATGGTCCGAACCTAGATTAACTATCACCGTAGATGAGTCATATGTCTTCACACTGATGATATGAGATTCTACTTTATGGGCGAGAGATATCTCATGGTAGGACAAGTGAATGTTGTGAGTAGGAGCCTATATCCCATCACCCATCAGCTGGAAAGTATATACCTTGGTGAAATAGGCTCTTAAATCATATATATTTCTTTAATTGTGGAGGATTATATGAACGTATTCCCTGAGGACATTTCAAGACTAACTTTAAGATAAGAGATGGAGTTTAGTATCGACTTACATCCTGAGAACACTCTGATATCTTCCACATCATATCAGATGGCCCCTACCAAGCTCTGTAAGCTGATATTTCAGTTTAAGGACCTTTGAGAGAAGGGATTTATCAGAACCAATGTATCTCCCTAGGCAAATCCAGTGTTGTTCGTGAAAAAGGAAGATGAGAGTTTATGGATTTTCATGGATTATCGTCTCCTGAACCAGGTCATGATAAAGAATAATTACCTCTTGCTGAATATTGATGACCTTTTTGAATAGTTGTGAGGTGAAATATGGTTCTCAAAGATCAATCTTCGGTCCAAATACCACCATTTGAGGATTCATGATGCTGATATTCCAAAGTTAGCATTCTGATATCACTATAGACACTACGAGTTCCTGGTGATGCCCTTTGGTGTGACAAATGCCCTCACCATGTTTATGGATTTAATGAACTGGATCTTCTAACCTTACTTGGAACAGTTTATGCTTACCTTCATCAATGACATACTCATCTATCCTTCATTAGAGGAGGAGCATACAAAGCACTCGAGGATGGTTCTAGATTTTCTTTGAGATCACCAGTTTTATGGAAATATCTCAAAGTGCCAGTTTTGGATTCATTAGGTTAACTTTCTAGGGAATGTCGTGTATGGGCATGGTTTAGTCATGAACCCAATGTAGATTTATGAAATTCTTGTTTGGGAGCCACCCAAGAGTGCATTAGAGGTATGGAATTTTCTTGGTTTATCGAGGTACTACCAGAGGTTTGTGACAAACTTCTCTAGGATTGTAGCCCCTTTTACCACCCTGACATATAAAGGGAAACCTTTTACCTAGTCTGAGTAGTGTTATAGATCATTGGAGGAGTTGAGGTTGAGCCTGAAGAGTGGTATTGTGTTGATACTACCAGAGGAGGGAGTGAAATATATAGTGTATTGTGATGCCTCAGGAGTTGGGGTCAACTACATGTTGATGCAGTGGTAAATAGTTAACGCATAAAATTCAAGGCAGTTGAGACCCCATGAGTAGAACTATAAAACTCATGACCTAGAGCCTATATTGGTAGTTTTTTCCCTAATAATTTAGAGGATCTAATTTCTAGAAGAGTGATTTATGGTTTGCTTGGACCATTAGAGTCTCAGGTACGTCTTCATGCAAAGAGACTTGAACCTAAAATAGCGACACTAGTTAGAGTTCCTAGAAGACTATGAATTAAAGATAGTATATACTTTGAGGAAGGAAAATGTGATGGAAGATGCACTTAGGAGGAAGTGTCAGGCTCACTAGGTGAAAGAGGCTTTGGAACATTTGGCTTCCTTGCAGCTGACCTTAGTGGAGCAGAAGGGTGCAATTTTTCTTTAGTCGATAGTGTTGAATCCTCCACTTCTTGAGTATGTGAGAGAGTCTCAACAAGTAGACATATATGTGGTATCACGTGATCATATATCCAAAAGATATCCTCTAGATGGATATTCTGAGGGAGATAATCACGCCATCCTTTTTCAGGGATAGACGGTGGTCCTGGCCACAATGCGAGTGGAGGTGAAGCAAGAGTTCCACAATTCTCCCCTGACTGTACATACCAGTGTGGGGAACATGTACAAAGACCTTTAGTGGTAGTTTTTATGGTCCTACATGAGATTGAGCATGGATTAGTTCATCTCATAGTGCCTCACCTATCAACAGGTGAAGGTTGAGTACTAGGTTCTGACAGATTTGTTGCAGCCCCTTGAGACCCAAGAGTGAATGTGAGGTGAAATATCCATGGAATTTGTGATAGGGATTCCACATATGACAAAATTACATGATGCAATTTGGGTTATAGTTGATCGAATCATGAAGTTTACACACTTCCTTGATATTTGGGAGAAATTTTTGGTGGAAAGTTTGAGGCAGATGTATGTTCAGGATATTATTCAACTTTATGGGGTGCTCTCGACTATTATCTATGATCATGATGTACATTTCATGTCATAGTTTTGGAGAGGCCTGCATGAGGTATTCTAAACCTATATGAGGATGAGTATAGTCTTTCACCTCCATACAGATGGGAAGATCGAGCACACTATCCAGGTGTTGGAGGATATACCGAGAGCTTGCATGTTGGACTTAGGCTAGAGCTAGGAGGATCACTTGTTCTTGGTAAAGTTTGCGTACAAAAACATCTACCACTCTACTATTAGTATGACACCTTTTGTGGCCCTATAAGGGAGACCCTACAGATCAATCTTGTGCAATTTTGAGGCCTGGTGTTCGTGGAATTAATTTTATAAAAATATTAAATATATTTTATATTACGTGTGCACAGTTTCTTAAAGAAAACAAGATAAATCTTAAAAATAATCTCAAATTAGAAATCCGAGACCACGATTGAGTCTATAATGTTATGTTTACCATAGGCGCAACCTAAAATAGGTTGATGCAGAGTATTCAGAAATAGAGACCATTGGTGGGTGCATTTAGTTAAAATAAATAATTAAATTTATTTATTTTAATTAAATTAACCTAATCCGGTTTTCTATAAATCCACCACTATTCCTATACATGTTATTTAGGCCTCAAAGTGCTTAAGGGGGTTCTGAATAATATTGACAAAATATCGGCTGATTTCATATGGTATGATCTTTCTAAGGGGAAACTCCATCAGAATTCATGGGATAGATTGGAAAACTTGTTCATGAGGGTGGCATTAATGTCAGAAATATAGCATATGTTGTGCACTACATGCATGAAAAACTTGCATGGGAGGTAGTGTAGGAGCATACCCTCTGGGGAAAAATTATGTCATTTCAAGGAAGGGGTTCTTTGGAAGATATTAATGCTTATTATCCATTCCGGTATTTGATCTGTAATATTATTCCTACCATTCAGCAACACTCAAGGTGGATTATTGGGAAATGGGATATTTATTTTGGGCATCATAATTGGGAAAGCTCTAGTGTTGGTTTTCCAAACTATCTAGGGTCATCTATCTCATTTATAGAGGCAAGTATGTATCCCAGTTTCACTAATGTTGTTTTGAATAAAGATCAAAAGGAGGTGTTTAATAGTGTTGAATTAAATTTGGATCCGGAGAGATGTGTTTCCACTGCTTCTAATTCAGGTTTGTTTTTCTACAATGGAATTTTGTCGAATCATTCATTCACTAGAGAAACAAGACACCTGGAATAATGTGTTATGGTGCAACAAAATTCCTTATAAATTCATATTTCTATTACAGGGGATTAGAAACCAGGCCATACCTACAAATGATAATGTGAGAAATATGGGTATTAATCTGGTATCTAAATGTCATTGTTTCACAATTCACAAAGAGGAGGATTCCAATCATATTTTTTACGGATAATGGGATATGAATGTCTGGGAATGTTTTGGAGAGTTTACTGGGATTTTTTCCATAGACCTCCTGGGTGCATCATTCCTGGAAAGATGGTTCTCTGTTCGGAATGGTGAAAGCCCAAAAAAATGGCTAGGGTGCTGATTCTTAATGAGGGTTGCTGGTGTATCTGGCAAGCCATAAATAAATCCAGATTTGAAGGCCTTGTTTCTATAGGAATATATATTGTCAAAAGAATCAAGTACCTCATGATTGATTTGGTTAGTGGTTCTAATGACTGGTTTCATGCCCCCTCTTTGAGAAGCATACAGGTGAATATGCCTTTAACCCATTATCCTAGTTTTTATTTAATAGGAAACTGGTTTTGTTGGTCTCCTCCAACCGTGGGGTATAAATTTAATTTTGATGGTTCCCGTATATTGGGGATTATGCATGGCAGAGGGGTGGTCTAGGATTATAAATGGAGTGTTCTTATTTCTTTCACTGCTTATTATGGAAGGGGAACTCCATTCAGGCAGAGGCAAATGTGTTGTTAACAGGCCTTAAATTGTGTGTCCAGAAAAGTTTTAATCTTGAGCAAGTTGAAACTGATTCCATGATTATTCATGACTCTATGCATGGTAATGTACCCACTCCTTGGTCGATTACCTATATAATCAGATTATGTAAGGCCAACATCAACAATAATACTTAGGTTGTTTATACGTGGTGTGAGGGAAATAAAGTGGCAGATCATCTTGCTTCCATTGCGATGGCAGATCAAGGGAGTAACGTTACTTGTTTTTCCAGCATTCTTCAACTGAAACTAGAAGGGATATAAATTATTAGAGGAGATCAACTGGGTCTTCATTATTTTCGACCTCCTTAGGCTTGTACTATTTGTCCTTTCCCATGGTCTTGTTTTGTTATGGGATTTTTTCAGATAATAAAAAATGCAATGTTGAATGAATGAATAGTGTATGTAGTTTTATAAAGAATAATGTGCAATGCATAGAGTAAATAATTATCAGATTTAAATATTCTTTAATTAACAACATAATTTTCCTGGGTTCACGACGACACCCAACCCATCAGTACATTATTTGGACTATACTAGAGTCTAAACCATATCACATAGGGGTTTATAATTCATTATCACATAGCCCTTAATTATCCATTAAATTTCAATTCATAACATGGCTAATTGGAACCATAGTCTAATGACAACATTTTAGACCTAGAACACCATGGTTAGGACCCTGTGGGTATTTGAAGAAATTTTTCATGTCCCACAACCTGTTCATCAAACAATCACACATGTGGGATTTTTAAGAATCGGTATATGTCCCACACTCATTATCAATCAATCACACAATTGATATTTTGAAGAATTAGTCTATGTCCCATAATCATTATCACATGTATGAATTTTGGGTCTATAATGACATATCTAGCACCTTGTGGGTATTTGGAGAATCAGTTAGTTTCCAATATCCCATTTATCAATCAATCAAATGTATCAAATATATCACATTTAACAAGGTTAATCATCATTAACCCACTCATAAACACTTCACATCATGGTATATTGTACCAATTACTAAAATAATTGTGGTTCAAAAATTTAATCACATGGAATAATATGAAAAATTTATCATTTAAACCATTTATCAATATTTATTCACATGAACCATTAACCTTTTAAGGTTAAACCAAACATACCTTTAATTCCATTATTAATCAATTCCATAACTCAAAATTAACAAATTACCCAATCCCATTTAATTGAAAAAATCCACAATTCTAATATCCCATCATTACCATAATCACATCAATTTTATAATCACATAATTATATTAATTTACCCATTAATTAATCAAATTCAACCCATTTACAATTTCCCTAAATTTAACCCATTCAATTATAACATGGAAATTCAATTTAATCTAAATAATTTTTACATGGAATTTCCCAATCAAGGAAATTGAAATTTTACAATTACATACACATAATTAAATCAACACTAAGTCATTTTCAATTTAGACAACCTAACTCAAGATCATTGATGAGAATTTTCCAACAGAACCCCCAATTAAAGCAGAACAATCAAGAACACAATGAAGAATAAGATCTGGATAAAAAAACCTAGATCCATGATCAAATGTATTAGATCTATATCTATTAACAATATAGGAAAACATCACTTCAAAGGATTATAGAAATATGTGAGTGAGAGAAGAAACTAATCTGAATGGGATCTTTTACTGGGAGAGGTGTAGATATGTAAAAAATATTTTGTATTCACCAAGAAAAAAGTTCATAAGACCTTGGAATACATTTTGTCCCCTCAAAAAACAAGATAAACCAGTTAAGGCTGAGCTGAGGTGTTTAAGGATATAAGATAGGGGTTCAACAATTTTTTAATGAATTTGTAGGGGGGTTTTTTTCATGCATAGTTTCCTATACATGGCACACAATTTTCCCTAAAAATGTGCCTAACCATGCACATCATCCCAGGGGGTCCCACAGTTTCTACTAAGAGGGTGTGTGGTTTTCCAAACCATGCACCAACTGTGAAATCCCCCTCTGCCTGGGGTTTCACAATTTTCTAGTGTAGGGCACATGGTTTGGAAAAATCATGCACCATTCATGCACTAACCAAAACCCCACAAAAAACCTCTAAATTTCACCCAAATGCACCCAAGATAAAACCCATACAAGATATAATAACAAAAGGTAAAATAGTACCTGAAAACAAGCTCTAGATATCTCCAGAAAAGGTTGGGATCTTATAATATCCCCGCCTTATAACAACTCATCCTTGAGATATACTCCGAAGCATCACTAAGATTCATAGGTAAAAAGATCAGGCCACTGAGCCCACATATCTTCTTCCCTCTCCCATGTTTCCTCTTGAACAAAACCATGTTTCCACAATACATGTACTAGCAATACATTATTTCCCCACAACACTTTCTCAGTGCGATCTAACACATGTATCAGATTCTACTCAAAAGATATAACGATATCAATCTCAACACCATCCACATCGATCACATGAGAAGGTTAGGGGTGATACCACCAAAGCTGTGACATGTGAAAAACATCATGCATAGCACTAAACCTCTATGGAAGAGCCAATCAGTATGACACCAACCCGATTCTCTCCAAAACCTCAAATAGTCCAACAAACCCGGGTACCAACTTTCCATGACTTTGAATTCTATAGTGACTCAATATTGGAAAAATCCAAAGGAAAACATGATCACCCTATATAAAATATAGGTTTCATTGATTTTTATCAGTATATGACTTCTGCCTACTTTGATCCATATCCACACACTTATGAATTAGCTGAACCTACTTTGACATTTCTTACACGAGACTCAGTCCCAACAACTCTAACTCACCTACCTCCATCAAACATAGAGGTGATCTAAATGGCCTAGAATAAAGAGATATATATGGTTCCATATGTATATAATAAATGTTTTCATAGGAGAACTCTATCAATGCTAGGTGCTTCTCCTAATACCCACTAATGTTTAGGCCACATGAATAAAGCATATCTTCCCAAACCTATATAGCACGTTCTGACTGCCCATATGTTTGTGGGTGTAATGTTGTACTCAATAATACCTATGTACCAAGTTCCTTATACAATACCTTACAGAAGTGCTAAGTAAAATATGAGTCATCGTCTAAACTATACTATATGGAACCCCGTGCATAAGGATTATCTCTTGAACATACATATCTTTCAACTGATCCACCGAGAAAGTCATCCATATAGGAAAGAGATGCACTACCTTAGTCAATCGGTCCACAATACCCCAAATAGATTCATTATTACAAGTTGTCCTTTAGAGACCCACAAAAATTATATGGTAACATCATCCCACTTCCATTCCATAACGGGAAATGGCTATAGTAAATTACCAGTTCATTAATACTTGGACTTCAATTATTAATAGGTGTTGCATTGTGTCATGAACCTTGTAATCCCCATTTTCATTCCTGGCCATTAATACTATCGATGTAGGTCATAATACATTTTGGTCAAACCTGGATGCACCGCCCACTTTGAAACATGAAATTCACAAATCATATCCTCCTACATACAAGTAGGCACAACAATATGATTCCTAGAATAGATGATTTCATACTCATCTATGGTCCAATTGGAAGGTGACTCCCCACATTCAAGTCTTTCCCTCAAGGACAAACATTCAAAATTCTGATACTACCTCTCCCTGATTCATATCAAAAGTGCAAACTCTACTGAAACATATATGACATTCATCTCCTCCTAAACCTCCTAAACCAAAAAATGCATTTCAACCAGCAAAGTTATCATATTACACACATAACTAAACTCCTGAACTTATTGAGTCTGAGTTTTCCTTCTTAGGGAATTTCCAAAACTGTTTCCATTCCTAGGAATATATGCTAGCTCAAAATCAAATCATTATATATACATAACCCACATCTAATGCTGGAGATTTAAATATAGTTGGGAAAATATATACTTTAAGATCTTATGATCATTATGACAATAAACTTTTATCCCAACAGAAAATTTCTCCAACACTTCAAATCATAAATCACTATAGCTAATTCAAGTTCATTTATAGGGTAGTTTCGTACCTGTGGCCTCAAATTCATTGACCCATAGAACACACCTCAATCACCTTGTATTAAAACTACCTAAAGCCCGATACCTAATGCATCACAAAACACTATATACTCCTCCCTTGGATCGGGTAGGATCAAGATAAGTGCGGTAGTGAAATGCTTCTTTAACTCTTGGAAAGTGTTCTCTCATGCTCCAAACCGTTCAAACATAAACCCCCTTCTTGTTCAACTCTAAAATTGGTACTATAAAGTGGTAAAAGTCTTGTATGAATCTATAATAATATCCCTTAAAACCCAAAAAACTACGGATATCAAAAACATTATTAGGATACTCCCATGAAACAAGTGCCTCCACCATCTCTAGTTCTACTAACACACCTTCCTCTGAGATGATGTGACCCAAAAATGTACATAATAAATTCATAATCAGCACTTAGATAGATTATAGTATAGAAAATGATTTCTCATTGTACTCAGGATGATGTCAAGATGCTAGGAATGACTGTTACGAGTCTTAGATTACACCAAGATTTCATCCAAAAATACTACCAAAAACTAATCCAGGTATGGGTGGAAGTTTCTGTTCACCAAGTCCATAAACAATACTGGTGCATTTTTCATCCCGAACAACATTGAAAAAAACTCATATTGGCCATACCTACTTATGAAAGAAATCTAATGTATATTAGAAGATAAAAATATCAACTGATGATACCCTGGTCTTAGGTAAATCTAATATAAAACACAAGCTCCACTCAACTGGTAAAAAATATCATCGATACACGGAAGAGGATACTAGTTCTTCACAGTCATCTGGTTCAACTTCTGGTAATCAACACATAAGTAATGCTTTGTCAGTCTTATTTAAAAACAAGATTGGAGAACCCTAAAGTGATTTACTTGGATGGATAAATCCCTTACCCATAAACTCTTCTTGCAAAGTCTTGTGATCTTGAATCTTTGTTGGTGCCATTCTGTATTGTGGAATAGAAACTGGCTCCACCCCAACATGAGCTTAATCGTAAACCCCACATATCTCTCAAGTAGAAGCCCTGTGAAGTCCTTAGGAAACACATCCTTGAACCCATTCAGTATGTGTCGAAATATATAGTTCATTACACCCCTATAATATAGTAATAGACTAGAAACCTTAGTGGAAATCTCCCTAATTATTGATGAACTGGCCCTCCACAGCCTGCATGGATATCCCATTATTCATGGTGAACATAACTATCACACTTATGAGACATCAACGTCACCCTCCTACGGTAAAAATATATGTGATATTGGTTTTCCACTAACCATTTTATACCCATAATTAGGTCTAATCCTAACATTTCCAGAATGTAAATATCCCAAAGGAAATGATACTCCCTATCCCCGAGAGAATACCCTTTTCATAAACATATCTATCTCGACTGTACTCCCAAAGGTGTATCTATCTTCATAACCCCACTCAAAACTCTACTTACAAGATCAAACCATTCTCAAGTTGTGTAGATATAAAGGAATGAGAGGAACTAATATCAAATAAGGCACTAGAAAGTGTAGAATATTAAGTATAATGACTCTAACTATCAATAGTCTAGCCTTGTTATCCATAAGTGTAGATTGAACTGCATGGAACTATCCTACCCCTATTCCCTGTGATGAAGTCTGAGTCCCCTGAGAAAATCCACCCTATTGATACGGGTTCTCTATCCTAGAAACACCATGTACACTACCTATACTGACATGGATATTAGAACAACAACTTCCAAACTGATATGGTGTAGAAGACCCCCTTCTTGAACTCTGGTTCTCCCTAATTGACCCACCATTACACACCTATCATGGGTTCCTATATAACATTTATAGATGTACCATCCTCATATAAGCTTGGAATTATACTGGTGGTTAGGAACAAATTCTACGGAAGTGACCCATCCTACTGCACTGGTGACTAGTCACTCAGGTAAGGTCCTGTGTGACTGAACCTTATCACTTTCCACTCTTATTTCTATTACCCTAGTTGGAATTCTCATATCGATGCTTCCTACTCTCATAGTACATACCTTATGATCATCCAATAGAAACCACATTTCCTCTGCTGGAATCCTCCTTCAGGTTCCCCTTATAAATGAGAGCCTGATTTAGCACTTCAGAAAAAAAAAATTAGCTGAAATATATTCACTTGGGACATAATATCACATTTAATCCCAACCTAAAACCATTTCACCGTGGTCTCCTCATATCCTTCCAATAAAGGAGAAAATCATTATAAATCTATGTAGCGTCCAGTATAGTACATCACATACATGCTCCCCTAAGTCAACTTCACAAACTATGCTGCCATCTTTTTCCTGAGCATATTAGGGTAAAAGTTCTCTAAGAACTTCTCATGAAAGTATTTACACTCTATAGTAACCTACTATCCATCGTAAGGCTCAATACCCCACCAATACATCACCTGAACACATTACATATAAGCATAGTTTGACTCTTTTATCAGCAAGAGTCTCCAAGTGGTCAAGAATCGTCTGGGTAGACACAATCCAAAACTCAGTTTCCTCGGGTAAATCCCTTCGGTAAATTTCATAGTGTACTAAAACATGAACTCTCAAGTCAGGTCAAAAACACTCTTCACAACCCTCTCTAGGTCACTCTCCATAAATGACATAGAGAGAGAAAAGTTCTCATGGAACTGTTCTCAGGCTCCTTAACTTGGCACTATCGATGCCTCAGGTTCCACTACTAGAGGATAATTTCTAGCCAAATCTTCTTGTCATCATATTATAAATCATCACCATAGAGGAATATCTCTATAATTATAAAGAAAAACTTTAGGAAACATTACAAAACATTAACACAATTACATATATTCAAAAAATATATAATAATTCATCCCCCCCTTTTCCTCCACATGGTCAAAACTGAGGCATTATCACTATCCTTAACCATCTTATATCTAGGTCCATGTTAACAAAGGGTAAAATCATTCTCATTATTTAAGTATCTCATTAGAAACCCATTTTATAAAATTTTAATCATTTTAAAAATTTCAACTCATATTAGGCATCTTCTTTAGTTCAATTACACAAGCAAGAAAAATCATTTCAATTCCAACTACTTACCCAAAAACTAGTTTTTCCCATGCGTGCCTAAAATGATGCATGTCACAATAATTTTTGAGTGCCTATAATGATGAATTATTACTAAACTATCATGCTATATTGGTCCATGAGTAAAATCTTAGAAAATATCAAAAAAATAATAATCACATCACACAATAAGTGAATCACTCAAGGTGAAGTAACATTCAACTGTAACATCAAACATTAATAACATTAATCCCACCCTGGGTACTTGGCTTTTACCCTCATACATTGGTTAGATACTCTCATTCATAAGATCTTAACCAAGGCCTGAATCATCTTAATCACTTATATACCTTTACCAAATAGTAATAAAAAAGAAAAAAAATAAAACATTCCATTGATACCACTTTGTAACATCCCAACCTGGGTGCCACATATCGGTGTCCCAAGCTGGTCGGTTATGTGACCTCAAGTGAACGTCCCCATATGTGAGAGGCTACTGACTACCAGTGAGAGCCAAATATATATAGTATGGGGAGAATATACCCTCTTTATCAAAGAAGAAAAATAGAGGAAACAACCGAGAAATAACCAATAGAAAATAACAAAAAACTAGAATAATACAATAACCAGGTCAACCAGTATCACATGATGAAACAAAACTAAAAAAAATCCATAATGAAATAGAAGATATTTAATTCCAAATAAGTTTCAAGTTTCAAAATTCAAACCCAAAATAAAGACACTGAAAAATCACCCAAGTGGGTCCCGACACCATGTCTGGTTCCCTCAACCATGCTCTATCCTAACTCAACCATATAACTTAGGGCCCCTTCCCTTATCTTTTCCTACAAACATGAAGTCTATTTGGATACCAATCAGGCATACCAAGTAGGGTGTGAGTAAAACATAGTATACCACCACAAATGGAATTTAAAAACATATCCAATCAATAAAAATTTATGCAATTGTATAAATAATTAATTACAATGCATAATGTAAATAGTTATCAGATTTCAATATTCATTAATTAACCACATAATTTTCCTGGGTTCATAATGACACCCAACACATCAGTACCTACTTTAGCCCATGCTAGATTCTGAATCATATCACATAGGGGTTTACAATTCATTATCATATGGACTTTCATTATCCATTTAATTTAATTTCATAACATGACTAATTGGAAATATAGTCCAATGCCAGCATTTTGGGCCCAAAAATTTCATGGCTAAGACCTTGTGGGTATTTGAAGCATTAGTCATTGTACCACAAACCATTCATAAAACAATAAAAAAGTGGGATTTTGATGCATCGGTCTATGTCCCACACTCATTATCAATCAATCACACAAGTGGGATTTTGAAGCATCTTTCCGTGTCCCACACTCATTATCACATGTATGCATTTTAGGTCTAGAACTCCATGTCTTTCACCATATGGGTATTTGAAGCATTATTTAGTGTCCCATAACCCATTTATCAATCAATAAGATATATCAAATATATCGCATTTAACAAGATTAATCATCATTAACCCATGCATCAATATTTCACATCATGGTATAATATTCCAATTACCAAAATAATCACGGTTCCACAATTTAATCACATGGAATAATACAAACAATTCATCATTTAAACCATTTATCAAAATTTATTCACATGAACCATTAACCTTTCAAGGATAATCTAAACATACCTTTAATCTCATTATTAATCAATTCTATAAGTCAATAATTAATAAATTACACAATTCAATTTAAGCGACCAAACACACAATTCCAATATCCCATTATTTCCATAATCACATCATTTCATTAACTAATTAATTAATTAATCCAATTAAACCCATTTAAAATTTCCCCAAATACATCCTATTCAATTATCACAGGGAAATTCAATTTAATCTAATTAAATTCTAGATGAAATTTTCCAATCATGGTAATTTAAATTTCACAATTATATATACATAATTAAATCAAGACTATGTGATTTATAATTTTGGATACCTAACTCAAGATCACAAATGAGAATTTTACAAGGTAATCCCCAATTGAAGCAGAACGATCAAGAACACAACAAATAATGAGATCTAGATCCAAAACCTAGATCCAAGACCAAAATGATTAGATCTATCAAAACCTAGATCTAGATCCATCACAAATAGAGGAAAACATCCATTCAAAGGATGAGAGTGAGGGAGGAAACCAATCAGGTAAAGATATTATACTGGGAGAGGTGTAGATATATAAAATTCATCTTTGATTCACAAATAATAGAGTTCATAAGAACTTGGAATCCATCCAGGGGCCTCTAAAAATAAGAGAAACCAGTTAGGGTCGAGCTGTGGTGTTTAAGGATATAATAAAAGGGTTCATGAAATTTTTAAATGAACTTTTAGAGGATTATTTTTTTTGTGTGAATGGTTTTTCCTAACCATGAACCTCCTCCCTTGGGGTATCATAGTTACTACTAAGAGGTTTAATAGTTTTCCAAACCATATTCCAACCATGCAAGCCCCCTCTACCTTTGGTTTCACAATTTTCTAGGGAAGGGCACACAGTTTTTAAAAATCATGTGCCAATTGTGAACTACCCAAAACCACACCAAAAAATTAAAAATCTCACCCAAACACACCCAACATATAACTCAAACTATATATAATGAAAAAAATAAAAACATTACTTAAAAACAATATCGATATATCTTTAGAAAAGTTCAGGATTTTAAACAATGATTTTATTATGAAACACTTTCCTTTTTTCACAAGTTAATCATGTTTCGAAGAGTTTTTTTGGGAATTGGTTTATTTTACATGGGATAACCACGTTTCAACGATATTTTTATAGAACCAGTTTCTTATAACCCCCTGAAATTCTAAAGTAAGAACCATATATTCAATAGAATGTATCAAAAGAATCATTAATCTTATAAGAGTATATAATTTCCCAAGAATTTATAACATATTTACTATATTATATAAATTCATTATAAATTATAGCTTGAAATTCATGTGACATTGAGCTTTACCGCCTTTTAATGACATACCTATTTTAAAACTAAATTTTAAAAATATTATAAAATTTATGTATCAAAATAAAAATAATTTTTGGATTATTAATTTATAAATTATTATAGGGTGAATTTTTTGGATTTTTTTGAGAAACTTCATTTTTTGATGAATAATAAAAAAACTACAATATAGCTAAAAACAAATTTTTGTTTAAATAATGATTAGTGCTAAATTTTATATTAAATTGGTTTTTAAATGTCAAAATAGTTCAACTATTCATATATTAATATAATTTAGTTAATTGGAATAATTTTTATATTTAAATTAGATATAAAAACTTATTGAACTTTTAAATGTTTTTACTTTAAAAACTCGCTTTCTCACCACGCACGCGGGATTAGCGTTAATCTTAATTTTCCCACTTCTATGATTTAAATTTTGAAAAATGGAAATACATGATTGTAATCAATAAAATATTTGTTCTCTAATAATATCAACTTAATTTTTGACTAAAAATATCATTGAAAGTCATTAAAATTAATTACGATGATTAAAGTAAAATTAAGCTTAATAAGTGACTAAACCTTAATCTTAAGGACCAAAATGATCTGGAAACTTGTAAAAAATCCATTTTATACCAATAATTTGACCATATACTCTATTGGTTAATTTTTTATGGTTTATTTGGATATTATTAAATGTAAGTTCCCTATATAAAAGGTTAAGTATGGAAAAAGACAAAAAGGGACATTTCCTTACCTTTAAAATTTATAAAACATTCAGATATGTAAAAAACATCATATTTTCTGTTATACATATCATTTTAAAATATAAATAGGTTATTTTTATCATAGTAATTTATTAATAATTTTTAGACATGGTTTAGTTACTTAAGATGCCTAAGAAACACCAATGCACTGCTTATTTAGTTAATAATTAACTAAAATAAATTATTATATAAATATTAAAACTGAAGTTAATTAATTGAATTATTGTCTTTATTTTTTTTAATGAATATATCATGTTACACATATTTAAACATAATATATTTTAATTCCAATATTAGGTTGATATTTTAAAATTAACATTAAATAAATAATGTCAAAATTGACATTACTGTTATTTTACAATAAATGAAATTTTATTATTTGATTTAAAATTAATAAAAATACTATATTCTTCCAAATAATTTTCAAGTGTTAATAAATTTTAAATATATTCTATTAATGTAACAATTTATATTTTATAATTAACATATTTACCCATATATTTTAAAAACATTGTTAACATAGTCTGAGTTTAAGTAGTGTTTTAGCGCGTCACATGTGTTTGTTTTAAAATTAATTTCCAAAAAAACATGGGATTTTTATTTTATAAATTTTATATCATATTATTAATTAATTATATATATATTTTCTAATAAATATCACTTTTTTTAGTCTTAATGGTTAAATTAATTAGTTTATAAAACTAGATTCTTTAACAAAAACCAAATTGATAAAATTGGGAAATCTTAGAAGTTAAGGAAACAATATATTAAAATGCACATATTTTTGTGTGGTGGTGGTTTAAATAGACCATTATTACCAATTAATCAATTATTTTTCCATTTTTTATAAACTTTAGGTAGGTTAGATTTCCCATTAATAAATACCTTTTGGTATTTACAAGAGCGCCACTTCACATCCACTATAAAAGGCAAGCACTCTACCCCTTACTGACACCCATAAAAAAACATTTTATCATCCAAAATATACCCAAATAGTCTCCCAACATCACTACCCTCTACCTAGAAGGCTCCATTTGGGAATCAATCTATCCAAGGATTCCTTTTGGTATAAACCAATAGGAGTTACCCGATTAAGAGGTAACAAACTTCTTTAATCTTTTTCGTTTAATTTACATTCTACACCCCCTAAAATATATTTATTATATGCTTATATATTAAAAAATATACTAAATATACTAGTATTTTTTTAATATTTTTACCTAAAATTATACACACATCCATCTAATGGGTAATAAACATACTGTTTCTGTGTACGACAAACTACTGCCTCATGAAACGATGATTGTTCATTTTTCCCTTACCACATCTCATGGTGGCCATTATGTTCGAAACTCTATTTATATATGTTATATATTATATTTATAATTTCTTTATGTTTCTTTAATTTATATTTATAATATACCTTTATGCTTTCCATCTTTTGTAAATATGGTAATTTTGTTTGAGGAAGTGTGGTATATCGCCCCCTCAAAGCGATATGACTCGTTCATGCCATACATGGAAAGTATAAAGAATGGTTTTTATAAACCTATGTAACATATATAACATAGATATGATAATTTAATTATAATATATATATGTATCATTTATCTTTCATTATTTTAATGTGATAATGAAATGAAGGTACCGTTCATACGTACGTACGACCTACCGTCTCCATGAACGATGCACTTCATTTCTAATCTCCAAATATTATGGACTACTTTAAATAAATATATAATGAATATATATGATAATTATTTTATGTTTTAAATTATTTAGATGATTAAATCATGATATAATTAATAGGAACAACAAATCACAAGTCAAAACATACTTGAGAAAACATGGAAATTAATACCTAAAATAGTTAAAATAATGAAAGTGTGTTAACAAATGGGTAATAAACTATTTTAAGAAGTTAATATATGATATTATTGAAATAATTATAATTATGATATTAGTTATTAACATATTTTAAACCTCTATACATATGGATAAATACCACAAAACAAAAGGCAGGTTAAGGTAAGAGATTTTTCATCTTGCTTTTTACACCTGTGAGATAAATGTCATAATCACCAATCACTTATTTTGTGTGGTATAAATACCAATAATTTCATATATTATATAATTATTTACCTTTATCTCATGATATTAAACATTTCAATTGATTATTAATCTTTTATAGATACCATGATTCAAAATCTACTCAAGTAGTAAGGGAATTTCATCTCAATTTATATTCCATTGAGACTTATTTGTTAATATGCACAAATTCAATTTTATTTGGTGCATATACTGCCTTTTTATTATTATATAATTAACACACTTATTTTCATGATATTTTATGTTTCATTTAATGTCATAGCTTTCTAGAAATTATGATTTAAATGTTTCCAAGTGGTATGGGACACTTTGGAATGTTTAAATATTATTTATCATCAAGAATGTTATAATGTCAACAAACCTTATTGTCACTTATCCTCCATTGAGGTATTATTTATAAATACATATTATTTATTTAATATGGATATTTTATAAGGAACATTTTTTATTCAATATATGATAAATGCATTGGACATTCAATATACGAGTTGGGGACCATTTAAGGAAATCTCTACGAGTTTGGGGACTGGTTAATGAAATCCCCCTGATGCATAGGTAGTCTCATGGGATAAAATTCGGTAGGGAAAATCCTTAGAGTTTGTAATCATTATGATATAAACTGTCTTGTAAAATTTCTTGAGAGTAGAGTTAAGTTTGACAAACCAAATTGTTTTGTAACTAGTATGTTTTAAACCATCATGTGAAAGGTCTTGACGGTAATGGTTCCATGTACCTAGGAAACATGGCATCCAATAAATAAGAATTCCTATTATCGAGAATTCAGTTATTATCATTATTTATCCATGATATTTTTCATCGATATAACTATGAATTCATTTCTTTCTTAATTTATTGATTAACAAAATGCGTTATCAGTTATTTACTTTGCCATGTTAATTTATTCTCATTGATTCAATATTGCTTCCACTTTAATTACCATTATTGAGCATTTGAGCTCACCATTATTATGTTTCTTTCCCCTGTTTATGAAGAATAGATCTTTTAATAAGTGTTCATGGATGTAGTTTATTTTAGTATATTGTGTAGCATGTTTTATTTTTTTCCCTATTGTATTTTGGGTATCATGTATGTAATCTGGATTTCCAAGACTACTAAACTGGTAAGCCCTTTAGGATTTGATTTATTGTAATCATTCCAAGGTAATAGAATAATGCACCAGCTCCAGGCTTTTGGGGTAGGGGTGTTATAATTGGTATCAAAGGAATTTTAGCAGCAACCTTAGAAACTAGATTTATAAAAACATAGATTAGGGAACATAAACCTAATATAGTCTTTGAGGATAATTATAGAATAACATCCTAGAATTTTGGTAAGGTAAATATTATATGGGTATTCCTAGCAATAGATCCTTGTCGGGATACTAAAAGTGGACGTGGTTCTGGCACAAATATACCTAAGAGTAATAAATCTAACAAGGTGATTTGGGCCTGACTCAGGGTAACCTAGTACATGACAACAAGCCTTACTGTATACCATGTTTGAAATTCTTGGGTATACACTTAGGATAATTCAAATTTTCTTTGAAAACCACTATAAAGGATTTAGAAGTAAATATTTCCCCAAAGTAGCCAAAGTTTACGATTTTAGTATCCACAATGCATAAATTTATGTGTTATACCATATTTGGAATTATAAATTATGTTATGATTTAATCCAATATAAGACATTTTTTAGAAATGGTTCCGAGTAAAATGAATTTTAACCTTACCAATACACGTGATCCAAAGAGTAAGAAGGATCAAATCTTTCATGGTATTAAGACAACATTTCAAAAGGAATTAGTCTCCCAAACATTCTCAGTATATAAGGACATAATATCATGTGAAAATGAGATGGGTAAATAATTCCAAAAGTCATATATCTTCTAAGGAAACCAAGATAAGAAGAGGTAATATGAGCACCATTAAAAAGGAATTGAGTTGAAGAAGATGAAGGGAAATAAGGATTTTACCACATGTGATAATTGTGGAAAGAAACACTCTGGTACTTTCTTGAAGGTAATGGGAGTTTGTTATAAATGTGGAGAAAAATGACACCTTGTTCATGGTTTTAAGAGAAAGAAATAAGATTCCAATGTATAATGATTAAACTGCAAAGAGATGGGACACCATGTGAATCAATGTCCTAAGAATCAAAGGAATATAGCCCAAATGATTCTATTAGATAATGATAAAGTTATGATACTTTTGAAAATTAAGAGTAGTGATTAATACATATGTTCATGAATTATTTCATTTGAATTTTTTTTCAACAATGTACTGGTTATAAAAATTATGGAATATATAAGGATTGTACTACAATACTTTTTCGTTAAGGATTGGATACCATAATATAAATGGTAATAAGAAAAGTTATTTATTATAAATCTAAATTTTCTAGAAAACACATGATTTAGGGAAATAAATCCCATAATATATTCTTAGCATTGAGATAATGATGAAAAAATGATTGATTTGGAAAAGTGCGGATGACCTTGGAACTGCTTAATGACTTGTCAAAAATTGGACTATTCTATCACTGATGGAGTTTACAACACTTTTGGATTTAAGGAATATATCCAATAACATGCTTCTTACTTAAGGAATAAGGAATAATTCTTGTTTATAATAAGGTTTTATTGTAATTTGAGTTATTACCATATTTTAAGAGGATAGATGATGAAGTTATTCACATGTTTGGAATGTGAAAATTTAGATATGCTTCATGTTGATTAAAGGCTAATGATAAGTTTATTTTGTAAATTTAGTGGCTATATTTCTAATGTTTCAAATCACAATATTTTGGAAAAGTTAACCATTTATTAAATGGTTAATCATTGGAGGAGATTTTAGAAGTTAATGTATTTCTTCACTATATGAAGCATCTTGTGCAAAGATATGAAGTGTAAATACTTCAAGGCACAACCAAAGGAGAATATTATTTCTATAAAATAGAAATTTATATTTACTTATATTCATGGAAAATGAATAAATTCCTCAACTCTAGGAAAAAGGGTTTTGAAACAAAAATGTTGTCCTAGTACATTTGTTTCCAATGAATCAAATGACCCTTAGATCATCACAGATTTATGGCCTTGTGATTGTTAAATTTCTACTAACCGTGCTCTTTAGAACTCTACATTAGAAATTTATTGTTAGATTTGTCCTCTATATCCATGTTTCCATTTCCCACCTATGTTCTTATACTAGGGAACCTAGTTACATGACCACTGTACTTTCCTTTCTCTTTTATTAAGATGATGTGATATTAACCCTTTTTACGATGTGGGTATTTCAAAAATAATTTATTTTCAAATATTAGTTCCACTATTACTAAGATCAAGTTTAAATTATGAGGATGAAATTTAATTAAGGTGGGGAGAATGTAACACCTTGAAATTTTGAAGTAAGAACCATATATTCGATAGCGTATATCACACGCATCATTAAGCATGTAAGAGAATATAATATACTAAGAATTTATAAAATATTTAATATATTATATAAATTAATTATAAATTATATCTTTAAATGAATGTGACACTGAGTTAGTGTGAAACACACGCAACAACTAGTTTCTTCAATGACTTATGTTACTTGTAAAACTAAGCTTTAATGCCTTTTAATAAAATAAAAATTTTAAAACTAATTTTAAATTTTTTATAAATTTTATTTGTCAAAATAAATATCATTTATGGATTAAATTTTTTGAAATTATCTTAGGGTTAATTTTTGGTATTTTTATAAGAAACATCATTTTTTGATGAATAGTAAAAATTACCGCAATTTAATTAAATGCAGTCTTTTCGTTTAAATAATGATTGGTGTTAAATGATATATTAAATTGGTTTTTAATTGAAAAAATATATAAATTATGGATATATTAATTCAATTTAGTTAATTGGAACCATTTTTATATTTAAATTAGATATAAAAACTTATTGAACTTTTGAACATTTTTACTTTTAAAACCCCTTTCTCTCCACGTGTGTAGGATTAGCGTTAATCTGAATTTTACCACTTATATGATTTGAATTTTGAAAAATGGAAATACATGGTTGTAACCAGTACAATATTTTTTCTCTGATAAGATCAACTTAATTTTTGACAAAAAATATCAGTGAAAGTGATTAAAATTAATTGCGGTGATTAGGGTAAAATTAAGCTTAATAAGGGACTAAACCTTAATCTTAAGGACCAAAATGACCTGAAAACTTATCCAAAATCCATTGGATGACAAAAATTAGACCATATAAACTATTGGTTATATTTTTATGGGTTATTGGGATATTATTAAATGAAAGTTACCTATATAAAAGGTTAAGTAAGGAAAAAGACAAAAAAAGAACTTTCCTAACCGTTAACATTTATAAAACATCGAGATATGTAAAAAACATCATATTTTTTTGTTATAAATATAATTTTAAAATATAAATGGGTTAATTTTATAATAATAATTTATCAATAATTTTTAGATATGGTTTAGTTACTTAAGATTCCTAAGAAACACCAATGTAGTGATTATATAGTTAATAATCGACTAAAATAAATGATACTATAAATATTAAAAGTGAAGTTAATTGATTGAATTATTGTATTTATTTATTTTTATATATGAATGTATCATGTTACACATCTTTAAACCTAATATATTTTAATTTCAATAATAGGTTTATATGTTAAAATTAACATTAAATAAATAATGTCAAAATTGACATCCTTGTTATTTTACAATAAATGGAATTTTATTAATTGATATAAAATTAATAAAAAATCTATATTCTACCAAGTTATTTTTAATTGTTAATAAATATTAAATATGTTACATTAATTTACCAATTTATCTTTTATAATCAACATATTGTCCTATAAAGTGTAAAAATATTGTTAACATGGTTCGAGTTTAAGCAGTGTTTTAGCGCATCACATACGCTTGTTTTAAAATTTATTTCCAAAAAAACATGGGATTATTATTTTATAAATTATATATCATATTAATAATTCATTATCTATATATTTTATAATAAATCTCACTTTTTTTGAGTCTTAATGGTTAAATTAATTAGGTTAGAAAACTAGATGCTAAAATAAAAATCAAATTGATAAAATTAGGAAATCTTAGAAGTTAAGGAACCAAATTATTAAAGTTCACATATTTTTGTTTGGTGAAGGTTTTAATATAACATTATTAAAATTTAATCCATTATTTTTCCCTTTTTTAGGAACTTTAGTTAGGTTATACCTCCCATTAATGAATACCTTTTGGTATTTACAAGAGTGTCACTCCCCCTCAACTATAAAAAGGAAAGAAATCTACCCCTTACTCACACACCTAAAGCCACTTTTCCTCATCCAAAATATTCCCAAATAGTCTCAAAAAATCCCTCCTTAACCTAGAATCCTCCATTATGGTATAATTCCGTACAATTATTTATTTTGGTACAAACCAAAAGGAGTTACCCGATTAAGAGGTAACAAACTTAATCTTTTTAGTTTAATTTTCATTCTCCACCCCATAAAATATACTTATTCTATGAATATATAACATAAAAAGTATCCTAAATATACTAGTAAGTTTTTTTTGTTAATATTAATACCTAAAAGTACACACAACTCCATCTAATGGGCATCAGACATACTGTTTCTGTGTACGATGAACTACTGCATCACAAAATGATGATTGTTCATTTTTCCCTTACCACCTCCCATGGTAAAAATTATGATGGAATATATATTTATATATGTTATATATTATATTTATAATTTCTTTATACTTATTTAATTTCTATTTATAACATACCTCTATGCTTTCCATCTTGTGTAAATATGATAATTTCATTTGATGAAGTGTGGACTACCGCCCCCTCAAAGCGGTATGACTCATTTATGCCATACATGGAAAGTATAAAGGATGGTTTAAATAAAACTATTTAACATTTATATCATATATATGATACTTTAATTATATTATAAATATGTATCATTTATATTTCTTTCTTTTAATTCGACAAAGAAATGAAAGTAGCGTTCATGCATACAAACGACCTACCGTATCCATGAACGGTGCACTTCATTTCTAATATCCAAATATCATGAAATAATTTAAATACATATATAATGAATATATATTATAATTATTTAATGGTTTAAATTATTTATATGATGGAATAATTATCTAATTAATAGGAACAACAATTCACAAGTCAAAATAGACTTGAGAAAACTTGGCACTTAACACCTAAAATAGTTAAACTAATGAAAGAGTGTTAAAAAATGGGTAATAAAATATTGTAATTAGTTAATATATGATATTATTGGCATAATTATAGTTCTTTTATTAGTTATTAACATATTTTAAACCACTATAAATGATGATAAATACTACACAACAAAATGAAGGTTAAGGCAAGGGATTTTTCATCTCGCTTTTTACACCTTTGAGATAAATGTCATAATCCCCACTCAATTATTTTTTGTGGTATACCTAATGAAAATTTCATATATTATATCACAATTTCCCTTTATCTCATTATATTAAACATTAAAATTGATTATTAATCTTTCATGGATCCCATGATTCAAAATCTACTCAAGTGGTAAGGGAATTTTGTCTTAATTTACATTCCAGTGATACTTTGTTAATACGTGCCAATTAAATTTTATTTGGTGTTTATATTAACTTTTTATTTTTATATCATGAATACCATTAATATAATTATATTTTATGTTTCTTTTAATTTCATTCCATTCTGGAAATTATGATTTTAATGTTTCAAAGTGGTATGTGACACTTTAGAATATTTAAAGATTATTTATCCTCAAGAATGTTTTAACATCAACAACACTTGTTGTTAATTATCCTCCATTTAGGTATTATTGATAAATAAATATTATTTATTAAATATGGATATTTTATAAGGCACATTTTTTATTCAATATATGATTAATTATTTGTACATGCAATAAACGGTTTGAGGATCATTTAAGGCAATCCCTACACTTTAGGGATCAGTTAATGAAAGACCCTCAATGCATCAAAAGTCTCATGGGATGAAATTAGGTTCGAAAAACCCTTCATGTTTGTAACCATTATGATATAAAATTTATTGTGAAAGGTCTTGAGAGTAGAGTTAAGTTTGGACAAACCAAATTGGTTTTTAACCAGTATTTTTTAAATCGTCTTGTGAAATGTCTTAACAGTAATGATTCCATGTACCTAGGAAATATGGAATCTAATAAATAAGAATTTCCGTGATTGATAATTCAATTATGATCATTATTTATCCATGATATTTTTCATCGACATATCTATGGATGATTTTCTTTCTCAGTTTACTGATTACTGTCATGTGTTATTAGTCAATTACCTTTCTAGGTTAATTTATTCTCATTGATTCAATATTTATTTTGATTTATTTACCCTTACTGAGAATTTGAGCTCACCATTATTATGTTTATTCCCCTAGTTAATGAATAATAGATCTTTGAATAAGTGTTCATGGATGTAGTTTATTTCAGTATATTGTGTATAATGTTTTTTCCTAATGTATTATGGGTATCATGTCTATAATTTGACTTTACAAGACCACTAAACTGACCATTACTTCAGGATTTGATTCCTTGTAATCATGATAATGTAATAAAATAATGCACCATATCTGGGCTTCTAGGGTTGTGGTGTTATATTTCTTTTCCATAGGTTAATCATGTTTTATAGATATTGACATGAATCCCATTTCTTTTCCTTGGGTTATTCAAGTTGTAAAAGTAATAACGATTGTTTCTATGAGTTTTATTCATATTATGGTTTTGGACATGTTATAGGATGAGGCAACCCAAATAGTTCTAGGAAATACCATTATAACTTAACATGAGGTGGCCTATATAAAATCGGGAAATCCCATTACAACTTAACATGGGGTGTCCCAGATAGTAACTGGTAAGCCTGTAATAGATTAAATGATGGGTGCACCCATATATTATTCCATTGAATTGGGTAATTATAATATTGGAATTAATCCATATGATTCATCCAATTGAAAGTGTTTTTAAAGGGTTTTGAAAGTGTTTTCAAAGGGTTTTATGAAATTTATGCTCTAAGTAACCAAAAAGAGTTTTAATTTATTATTATGCATATATAATGTTTCTAATGATTGAGTGTGAAATCACATAGATTTTTATTATTGATTATAATGACTTTTTCCTTTTCCATGTCTTCATATTTGACGTTCTAGGTATTGATGGTTATGAGTTATTTTATGATTCTCTCATGCACTTTGATATTGTCATCATACCCTTATGTATCTTTTTTTCCTTATTGATGATGTTCAATTGTTAATGCTTATGCTTACCCTTACTGAGCATCTGAGCTCACCCTTCTTATGTTTTCTTTCCCCTTATTTTTAAAGAATGTTGTAGAATGAGTTATGTATAGAAGGGATTTTATATGGATGATGATGATGTCTTAATGTGGAAAATAAAGCCATGTTAAGTGGGAGAAATTCTCTTTTTAAAGTCCTATGAAATCTTTGTGTAGAAGTTTATCCTAATTTTCTAAAACATTAAACCTAAAAGGTCCTACAATATGTATGTGATCCAAGTTTTCATTTGATGTTGTAAACTTTAGATGAAAAATTTAGGTCACAGTTATCGTCATCATAGCTGAGAATGTAAATGTTTTTGATTTCATTGAAGGATTTAGGAGTGTGGGTCCTATGTTATTATAGTTGGTATCAAAGTTCAGTGTAGATTACTTTATAGATTAGGATGTTTTCATATGAGGATATCTTAAGAGTTATGGATACCTTTATAAAACTATAATCTTAAGGTTGATCATAATTTCAAAGTATAATTCACTATAATGGCCTATAACTTCCTGATCCATTACTTTGTCAAATTATAGTGTTTGGGGTGTCCTGGACACCATCAGTGAGTCAGGAGGGTGTTGGTGTCGGTGGAAGGGTGTCATCATGGTGTCACCTTTCGGTCTCACCGATTGGTGCTGCACCCAAACGCTGCCACCATGGGGTATCAAGGTTCTTTCCTTAGTTTTCCCATAATGACTATTTTAAGTCTTCTTACCCTTTTAAAGAGGTTTAAGGACGTTTTTAAACCCATAAATATTGTTTTAAATACCCTAAGTGTGGGGAAACCCTTGATTTACCAAAATGTGTGGCCTGTCACACCCTTTTCCACATTTTCTAGCTTCTCGTGTTTTCTAGTTTTCCCCTGTTACGTTTTTTTCTCAGTTTAAAGTAAATCTATTAACTCACAACTGTTATCTCCACAATCTCTAAGGAGAATTATTAAATATCAATTAATCCTAATGTGTGAAACCATTGAGACACATGGTCAAACCACGATCCGACTTTTAAGTACTTCAAAATCATCTCCCTGATTTTAGGATCTTGTCTCTTCTTAACCCGAGACCCTCTCTTCCTCATCCCTTTCCATTTCTTTAAGTGCTCCTAGAGACTTACTCCTGAGACAAATCATGTGCTTATGTTGGAGCCCTTCTAGCTCAGCCTTAGAGTCCTTGGAGTTCTTCCTATTCAAGTCATGCATCCATAGTTCTTGGAGCAAGAATAAAACTTTGATCCTTGATCATCTAAGTAGAGGTTTTCCTTTGTCTCTCTTTACAGTGCATCATGCGTGGTGGGTATGATGACGATTCTCCAGGACATAGATGAAACCAACCTTAACAAAGATAATAAATGGACTGTTAAAGATTTAAGGGGTGGGAAAGTTGATGATGATTGTTTTGTTATACCTTTATTTTTATGTTGTGAATTGTATGAGATTATGTCCACTAAAAATCGTAACCATTGGTGGGCCTTTATTATGCACTAATAAAGATATGTTTTTCTAGATAATCTTGTGATTGAATGGATGTAACATGTAAAATTATTAACCATGTAAACTTGGTTGATTAAATGGATTATTGATGAATAAGAAGCCCTATGTGATCACCCCGATTAACCAAATAGAAATAAAGAACTCAATGAATGGTGTTGTCTAAATCTGAAAAACTTCTTGATCCGTTCTGGTGATATGTGTGGTTGCTCTATTTGATGCCTTGTGGGGTGATGTAGAGGGGAATGAAACCTCTTGTTAAGGGGTTGTTGGTTTGTGAATATGAGTCAGTGTGGAGCCAGTTTGTTGAGGCTTGGTTTGGTTTTAGTACTTAGAGGGATCTCACCGATCCCTTTTTATATTGTAACTTCACAAGAGAACCGGGTGTGAATGCTTAAATTTTTGCTTGGTCATTTTCCTTCAATTGTTGTTTTGGCTTATGGTTATGCCTGTTAGTTTCCTGGTAGTAGAGGAATGTTTTAAATGGAATCACTTTAACTTGATAATGTGAACACATTAAATGAGGGAATTATTTTCCAGAAATGGGTTGTGCTCTAGTTGTGGCTGTTGTGTACTTGTGCATGTAGGGATAACAACAAGAGTGGTTGTGTACGGGCTGGTTGTCTACTTCGGAACCCATAGGTTGGGATAAGTGCTTGATTTCCTATATGTATAATATTTAGTTCTTGTGTTTCTTATATTCACCCCACCCATGTTGATCACTTCATTCAGAAAGTCCCCATTTCACGGGGGAGGGTGTTTTTCCCCAAATTCCTAAGAGTTCTTGGTTATTATATCCTTTCTACTCCCTATCCCAGGTATCCCAAGAACCTTCAGGCAAGCTGTGATGACCTAAGGTTCATTATGGCCCAAGACTCTTCGGACATGGTGTGTTGTGGTGGTTGGTCGAGGTGTCTGTGGGTAGGTTTGTTTCCCAAGTGTCTTTGGGATGAGGTCCATGTGTCTTTGGGTGTGGCAGAGGTTGTTCTAGCTCAGGTGTCTTCAGGCATGGTGGTGGTGGTTGTGGACCAGGTGTCTGCAGGCATGGTTATGTGTGGTTGTGGTGGCCCAAGTGTCTGCGGGCGGGATGCATGTTTGTGATGGCCCAAAAGGTTGTTGTTGGGGTGGTTATGGGACTGTAGTGGAACTTGTGGGGGAGGTTTGATGCATAGGATGTTCTAAATAACCAGTGGGAAAGTGGTGTGGGGTACCAAATATCGATGTGTTATTACTATTACTTTACCTTACTTGCATAATTTAGGGAGTGTGCCTTGGTGAGGCCTGGTGGTTAGTTTCCTTGCTAGTGTTTTGGTTACCTCTACTTTCTCATGAGGAATTAGAACGTCTCCTCACTTGTGCACAAGATCATTTAGTTTCCCTACTATGTATACCTATATACTCACCCTTCATATATAAAACCGCTTTCAGGTTTCTAGGAGGATTTTGAGGATCGTGTCGGACCTTACTTGATCAGACGTCAGGACAATTGTAATTTTTTCTTTTCTTTTCATTTGGTACTTCCTTTCAGAGTTTTCTTGTACTTTGTATCAATTGGTTTTGAATATACATATGAGAATGGATTTTTGGATTTACTTCTACTTTCAGTTTTTTGGAGTTGTTTGAGATTACCATCTTATCTCCCAATCTTGTTCTATAAAAAGGGTAATTCCTTTCATATTACATGAGATTCTATACCCTTGGTGCTAATCGCCACTCATAGTCTTATTGAAGGCGGGAATCATGGGTCATTATCTCTCCTTCAACTTGAAGAAGGAAGGGTCTGGAAATTTGTTATCCCTTCCCTCATCTTGGTAAAGGTGGGTTGTGACAGAATGGTGTTAGAGACTGATGGCATTGAGATAGGATGGAGTACGGGGTTAGGAAAAGTGAGGATTACATGGGATGGTAGGGAAACAATGTTAGGAAATCTTGGTGCGTGAAATAGGCAAGGGAAGACTGGCTAAGACACAAGATTTTAGGGGCCCCTGTGATTTGATGCAAGGAAACTGGACCTACCAAACGACCAAGTGAGGCTACAATGATTATAGGGTAGAGAACCTAGGAAAGGTATATGCATCATAATTACTTGTGTTCTTGTGTGTTTTTGGTGTTTTGGGAATTTAAAATAAATAAAAAGTTTAAGTAAAATTTAAGAGGAATCTTCTACACTATTCAGGCTTAACCATTCCTTATTTACCTTGCAGCTATGTCACCTAGACGACATCCACGAGTAGTGTGGGAAATTGAGGCCCATCAGGGTGATTTGTCTTATCAGTGGAGGGATGATTGAGAAGAGGAGGATTACTAGTGGAAGAATACACTTCATGCCTTTCAGCAGAAGACCCTTGGGAAGTACGAGGGTAGCGTCTCAGACATGGAGACGAAGAGATTGCTCAAGGAGCTGGTGATAGCTTTTATCTTGATCTAGGATCCGATAGAGTACTGGGTTCCTTTGGCTGTGATCCAGATGCAAGGAGAAGCGCGTCAGTGATGGCCACTTTATCTGAGGGAGAAGAGGGAAGATGAGATTTTGTGGACCGACTTTGAGGAGTTTTGAGTGGAATTCCTTTCTTCCATGATGAAGAATGAAAAGAGGCAAGAGATTATCTCCCTCTATCAAGGAAGTATGTCGATAAGGGAGTTGGGGATCAAGTTCAAGGATCTACTTTATTTCAATCTAGACCTCTTCCTGGATGAGGATTCGTGGAAAAAACCCTTAGAAGAGGTGCTCCAAACTTCTTTGCAGTATGCTGTTACTCTCTTCACTCTACCCACATACATGGAGGTTCAGAAGAGGGATTAAGTGGTGGAGAGTATGCACACGCTGGGAGGTGTACCATGATAGGGGAGCCAGTTGAGCTTGTTAAATGGGAAGACCATTAGTAGTAGGACTCCAACATCAGGACCTTCTAGTTTTCGGTCGATAGGAAGCATGCCTCAGCAGTTCCAATTTCGATCTCCCAGTCCTCACCATTTCTCTACGAGCCTAGGACTGATGTTCTTTATCTATGGAAGATGTGGGAATCTTCAGAATCAGTTCCCAAACTAAGTAGAGTATAGTGGGGGTGGGAAGGTTCAACACCCACCTCAGTAACACTAGTTTCCGTCTAGACCTTTTCATCCACAACAGTAGGGACAGTGAGCTCCCGCTCCACCGAGGGCAGACAGTGATGGAGGAGGATGACCTAAGTGCACTCATTAGGGACCTAGACCAGGGCATGGTCAGGGAGGCATCCAACAGCCGATGGGTAGAGGAGTTGGGCATGGGAATTTTCACACCGTAGAGGCAGTAGTTCCAGTAGGTTTGGAGGTCGTTCGAGGTACAATAAGCTTGTTTAGTACTCTTTCCTATGCCTTGTTTGATTCAGGAGTTTTGAACTCCTTTGTTGCACCCGGTCTTGCCCATGTCTTGGGCCTAGATATAGAGAGGCTCTCTATAACCCTGGTGCTGAGTACACTAGTTGGAGGTCAGACCAGCCTATTTGATGTTTGTCGAGGATGCAGACTGATGTTGGGGCTGCATCAGTCTAGTGGGGATCTCTTTCTGCTGCAAATGTATCCATACGATTTCATACTAGGTATCAAATGGTTGTTTTCCTTGCATTCTATTATTGAATACTTCTAAATAAGGGTCGTGTTCTTAGATATGGGTGGACAACATGTAGTTTTTTTGGCGAGTGGGGATTCCAGGAGGGCAGACAGTGCGTGAAGACCCTTATTTCCTTATTAGTTGAGATGTCAGTGGAATTGGAAGACACAGAAATGCTAGAAGTTTTGGGTATTTTCAGTGAGTTCCTGGAAATATTCCCTGAAGAGGTTGTGACTCTACCCCCTCGATGTGATGTTGAGTTTGGGATAGACTTATAACCCAATGCCTGACTGATTTTTATGGCTCCCTATCAGATGAAACCTTCTAAGTTACGAGATTTGTGGATTCAGGTTGATGACTTAATGAAGAAGGGTTTTATCTGACCAAGTGTGTCACTATGGGGTGCTCCAGTATTATTTTCAAAGAAGGCATACTATGGTCTCAGGTAGTGCATAGACTACTAAAGACTGAATCAGGTGATGGTCAGGAACCATACCCCCTTCTGAGGATCGAAGACCTTTTTGACCAGTTTAAGGGGGAAGGTTGGTTCTCTAAGATCGAACTGCGATATGGATATCACCATTTGAGGGTGAAGGAGGGTGACATCTCAAAGACCGATTTCAAGTGAAGATATGGGCACTTTGAGTTTTTGGTCATGCATTTTGGTGTTATGAACGCACCAGATGTGTTCATGGGGCTCATAAACTCTATTTTTCGTGAGTATCTAGACTAGTTCGTGGTCATGTTCATCGAAGACATCCTGATCTACTCAAGATTATAGGAGGATAAAGCCGAGCATTTGAGGATAGTTTTGGAGGTCCCCCAACACCACCAAATCTACGGGAAGTTGTCCAAGCACAATTTTTGGACATGAGAGGTGCACTTCCTTGGACACATGGTGTCCCAGAAGGGAATAACAGTGGACCCATTGAAGGTTGAAGCAGTTTTTTCTTAGGAAGCATCCAAGAACATGGCAGAGGTTTGTAGTTTCTTGGGACTGGAATATTACTACTGAAGGTTCGTACCTGACTTCTCTCGAGTTATAGCACCTTTGACGGCCTTAACCAGAAATGACCAGGCTTTTGTATGGAGTGAGAAGTGTGAGGCAGCCTTCAGTTACCTTAAATAGAAGTTGGTCAGTGCCTCATTTCTGAGGTTTATAGAGAAAGGGGTAATGTTTGAAGTATTCTATGATGCTTCCAGTCTAGGCTTGTGGTGTGTGTTGATGCATCAGAAGTGAGTGATCGCTTATGGTTCTAGGGAGTTACGTCCTCATGAACATAACTATGCCACCCACGACCTGTATCTTGTATTGGTGGTGTTTACACTGAAGTTGTGGTGGCACTACCTCACCAAGGAACAATTTTTGGTCTTCACAGATCATAAGATATTGAAGTATGTCTTCTCCTAGTGAGACCTGGACTTATGACAGTGAAGGTGGATGAAGTTTCTCTAGTAATACAACTTCAAGATCTCCTATACCTCAGGAAAAGGGAATGTGGTGGGTGATTCCTTGAGAGTAGGAAGTATTAGAAGGATATAGTTTGGGATTTAGTAGATGCTTGGAAAGCAATGGAGGATTTGGCTGCTTTACATCTGGGCATGAGAGTGGAGAATGGAAGGGGCTGTTTGTTTCAGATGACGGTGCAGTCTACCTTGGTACGGTAGGTGGAGGAGTCTCAGTGGGGAGACTCAGAGGCTGGTGTAATGCATGATCATGTTATCTAGAGTGATGCTCTTGAAGAATGGTTAGAGGATGGTCAGAATTAGATGCTTTTTCATGGGAAGTTGTTCATCCCAGGGACGATACACGAAAGAGTTCTAAGTGAGTTCCATAACTCAACCCTAGAGGTACACCTAGGAGTTTCCAAGATGTACCGGGGCTTGAGGGTTCAGTTTTGGTGGCCTAGAGTGAAGCAGGAAATGACAAAGTTTGTGGAAAAGTGCCTCATGTGTCAGTAGGTAAAGGCTAAACATTGTGTTCCCGATGGTCTATTACAACCCTTAGACATTATTGGGTGGAAGTGGGATGAATTATCGATGGATTTCATCATAGGATTACCCAAGTATGAGGGAGGTAATGATGCCATCTAGGTAGTGGTGGACCATTTGATAAAACTGGATCACTTCTTAGCGATTATGGAGTCAAGCATAGTGGATGGTTTAGCATATAAGTATGTGGGTGAAGTTGTGCGGCTGCACGGAGTTCCCAAAACCATCATTTTGGATCAGGATACACACTTTAATTCATGATTCAGGAAGGGATTACATCATGCTTTTAGCACCCAGCTTTGCCTTAACACTACTTTCCACCCTCAGATAGATGGGAAGATAGAGAGGACCATCCAGACATTGGAGGATATGTTGCGAACATGTGTTCTAGACTTCAAAGGATCATGGGTACGACACTTGCCTCTGGTAGAGTTTGCCTACAACAATGGATACCAATCTACCATTGGCATGGCTCTATTTTAAGCCTTGTATAGAAGACCGTGTCATTCACCCGTGTGCTGGACAGAGGTTGGGGAGGTAGGTGTTCTTGGCCTGGAGGTGGTGTAGAGCATGACGAAGAAGGTTTAGCTTGTGCGTGAGAGGATGAAGGTAGCTCTGGACTGGCAGAAGTCATATTCCAATCATAGGAGGAGACCTTTGGAGTTCGAGGTTGTGGACCACGTGTTCTTAAAGGTCTCCCCTTAGTGTGGATAACGGAAGTTTGGCCTATGGAGTAAGCTTTATCCTAGGTTCATCAGACCCTTAGAGGTGTTGGGATGAGTTGGTGAGGTGGCATATCAGCTGGAATTATCACCGCCACTGGAGAGGACCCATAATGTCTTTCATGTATCTCAGATCCATCAGTATCTACATGATAACTCCCACATCCTCTACTAGGGAGAGTTGGATATAAAGGACAATGCAATGTTTGTGGAGTGACTGGTGAAAATCAAGGATTGTAAGGAGAAGGTGCTTCGTGGGAAGACCATTCCCTTGGTTCATGTGTTGTGAGGCATGGTGGCCTTGAGAAGATTACCTGGGAATGGGAAGCACAGATGCATTCCCAGTACCCAGAGCTGTATTGAGTTTTGATCTTGTGTTTTCTCTATGCTTTGATATAATGTAATGATTGACCTTGTTTGCTATAATATGGGGTTTTCCCTTGTACTCCGAATGTATGTGAAAAGTCCTCACTTTGGGGAGGGGAGGACCAGATCCCTAATCAAGATGCATTAAGTTGGATGCGATTAAACCCATGCGGGCAAGTCAATGCCACCCAAAGATAATAGTATCTTGACATGGAAAAAGGGACCCCCTAATCCATAAGTTTGGATGGTGTGACCTTTATATGTTTGTGTGGGTGATTGGGGGAGAAGAGTGGTTGTGTTTATGTAGTTTTTCACCAGATAGATGCGAGATAAATGCTCTTAGATGTCGAGGTTTGTTCCGTCTTTCGAACAACTCTAGGTTGGTTTGTCTCTGATAGGTATCTTACGAGGTGGTTGTTCAGACCCCTCCCTTTTCTTCAGGTTTACTCTTGGATTCTCGAGGGCGAGAATAGTTTGGTAGGTATCTAATGTAATGGATTGGACCTTCCTGGTCCATTACTTTGTCAAATTATAGTGTTTGGGGGTGTCCTGGACACTATAAATGGGTCAGGAGGGCATCGATGTCAGTGGTAGGGTGTCACCATGGTGCCACCTATTTGTGCCACTGATCGATGTCGCACCCAAATGGTGCCACCATGGGGTGTCTGGGTTTTTTCCCTAGTTTTTCTATAACACCTCTTTTAAGTCTTCTTACACTTTTAAAGTGGTTTAAGGTTGTTTTTAAGCCCATAAATGATGTTTTAAATCCCCTAAGAGTGGGGTAACCCTTGATTTACCAAAACATGTGGCCTGTCACACCCTTTTCCACGTTTTCCAGCTTCCCGTGTTTTCTAGTTTCACCCCGGTTACATGTTTTTCTCAGTTTAAAGGAAATCTATTAACTCACAACCATTATCTCCACCATCTCCAAGGAGAATTATTAAATCTCAATTAATCCCAATGTGTGAAACCACCAAGTCTCATGGTCAAACCATGATCTGAATTTTATGTACTTCGAAATCATCTCCCTGATTTCAGGATCTGGATTCTTCTTAAGCGGAGATCCTCTCTTCCTTATCCCTTTCCATTTTTCTGCATGTGCATAGAGACTTCTTCTCGAGACTAATCGTGCGCCCCTATTAGAGCCCCTTCCACTCAATCTTGGAGTCCTTGGAGTTCTTACTATACAAGTCGTGCATCCCTAGTTCTTGGATCAAGGAGAAAATTTTGATCCTTGATCATACAAGTAGGTTTTTTCCTTCATCTCTCTTTACTGTGCATCATGCGGGGTGGGTATGATGATGATCCTTTAGGATGTAGATGAAACCAACCTTAACAAAGATAATAAACAGACTGTTAAAGATTGACGGGGTGGGAAAGTTGATGATGATTGCTACGTTATACCTTTGATTTTATGTTGTGAATTGTATGGGCTTAAGTCCACTTAAAATCATGACCATTGGTGGTCATATCTTGCACACTAATGAAGCTCTATTTTTCTGGATAATCTTGTGATTAAATGGCTGTAAAAAAGAAACTTATTAACCATGTAAAATTGGTTGATTAAATGGATTCCTGATGAATAAGATGCCCTGTGTAACATCCCAGGTAATTAAAGAATAAATAATTTTCATATTTATTAATATTTGAGAATTAAATATGAATTTTAATTAAAAGGGGTTGCTATGTTCGATAGCGTACCCGATACGCAACGATGAGTTTCTTTGAAACTTACGCAGCACACTAGTAATAAAATAATATTATTTTAAATGTTAGTTAACATGTAGCCGTTGTATTGGCGGGAATGGATAGAAATAACTAAAATATGATTATATATGTTTTTATGTGTTTTTATATTTATCCAATAAAAGATAAAGGCTTAAAATATGGAAAGAGTTCAATTTTAGGCTTTTATACTCTAATTTTCACTAAAGGTTCACTTATCACCTTTTAATGGTGAACCGTCATTAAATAATGTTTTGATCACTCTTATACATTCTTTTGGACCAAATAAAACTCTTATTAAGAATCGGGACATCAAATTTTACTTCGTGTAATTTTTTTGGTATTTTTCCGATAAAGTTCATTTTTTAATGAATAGTGTAAAATGTTGCATTTTAATTCAAAACCTCTTTTTGATCTAATTTATTTATATGATTAGATTATCTTTTGAATTGGTTTTAAAGTGAAATTAGAATATATTTTTACCATTTTATCCAATGGTGGTCATTGGAATCAATTTCGATTTGAAATTAGACTTAAACTGGTGTCAATCTTTTGATACTTATTGTTTTGTAAAAACACGCTATTTGCTCTGGCAGCGGGAATTAATTATTAAATTAATTAATGTGACTTATATGATTTGAATTTTGTAAAATAGACTTCATTTTTGAATTCGGAATATCAAATATAGCTTAGAGTGAATTTTTGGTAATTTTCTGAAAAACTTCAATTTTTGATGAATAGTGAAACCACTAAGTGGTAATCAAGCAAACTGATTTTTCAGTTAAATGAAATTTTTCCACTAATGTGTATTGAATTTTGAAAATCCGACATACATAGTTGTCATTAAGAAGTAAAATGTGGTTCAATGAGATTAAAATAATTTTTTGGTGAATAGTAACTTATTAAGTTTTTAATCGCGATTAGTGGTAATTAGTGTAGTTTAAGGAATAAATAATGCTTTAATAATATAAAATGACCTAGACACATTGGTTGTGTCATGGCCGACCAAGAAAATCCATGGCCTAACTTGGGGGACCCCATGGATCCACTTTTGTTGGGAAATGACATAAATTACTTTTTATTTAATGTTAAAGTGAAAATGACACAAACATAATATGTTTTGCGAAAACAATTTTTAAGTGGGGTTATACAAGTCAAAATTTTGATTATAAATATTAAATGGAAAGCTAAAAAAATTTCCTATATCATAGTATTTTTTTTATAATTTTTATACATTAAATAAATTTAATTATTTATGACATAATAATGATGCAGTGATGACATCATTATTTGACGATTTAAATAAAATGGAAAGATAATGAAAAATCTAAAACCTACACATGGCCAAAACCAATTGGATGAGTGGATTTCGATGCCTTATCACCTTATCCACGAATTCTGTCAATGTGGGACCTTTTAAAACCGAAACACATTTTCAAATAAAGTAATGTTTCTTTACTTTCCAAAAGTGCCCCTCCTCTCCCCTTATAAAAGGCCCCCACCTCTACCTCATTTCACTCACTCTTCAAGCCATTGGCTCAGCCAAACCCTGCCCATTTGCTCTCTCCACATCCCTCTCCTCATCCTAGAGGATTCCCTTTGGGAAGAATCCTTTCAAAGGAAGCCTTTAGGCTCAAATCAAAAGGAGTTACACTTTTTAAAGGTAATTGTTTCTCTCATGTTCATTTGTTTTATTTTGCTTCTCCAACCCCCTAAAATCTTTTTATTTCCTTATTTTATAACATCAACAGTATCTTCAATATACTAGGATGTTGTTATAAGATTTATTTGAGCCACACTCTCACAAAACTACATCAAATGGTTAAAGAACATACGTTTTCCGTGGATGGCGAAATTATGCCTCCCGAAACGATGATTGTTCAATACTCATTTAACACCTTCAAAGGTGGCCATTATGATGTCACTATTTTTATATATGATATATAATATGTTTATGTTTTCCTTAAGCTTCTGTTTTTTTATTTTGGGCATACCTTTATGGTTTCCATTATGGGTAAAACACGATATCTTCATTTTAGGAAGTGCGGACTACCGCCCCCTGAAAGTGATTTGATTCGTTAATACCATATGTGGGATGTGTAAAGGATAAAGTTAATGATATTATACATGATGTTATACTGGAATTATAATATACCTATATATATCATTATCATTTATTTCCATTAAAGTATGATATAGAAATGAAAGTAGCGTTCATGCGTACGTACGGACTACCGTCTCCATGAACGGTGCATTTCATTTCTTATCCCCAAATGTAATGTATTATTAAAAGTACATGTATATAATGGATATATATAATTAATGATATATCTAAATGATGAATATAATTCTGGAATTAAAATATACATACCTCTCATTTAGTTTTAATTCCGTTAATATGACAAAGAAATGAAAGTAGCGTTCATGCGTACGTACGGCTTACCGTCTCCATGAACGGTGCATTTCATTTCTTACCTCTAAATGTGATGTAATATTATAAATGAATGTATGTACTGGATATATATGACATATATGATATCTACATCATGAATACTATTCTGGATATAATGAAACATTGACCAAATTAACAACATGTAAGTGTAAGAAGTCTATTTTTGACTTAAGAACCAAATACCGACAAAATGAACATTATTAACTTAAATGATTACATGATGTTCATAACATGGTATAAAAGGAATAATGAACTTGGAAAAGATTCATAATCAAGTAGAGATTAACTAAATTTTATTATTCAGGAGTTTAAAGAACGGTCGGGTCAAGTCAGATACGAGGTATGGGAACTTCTTAACCCAATTTCCATTCTTTGGGTTAATCTCGTACTTTCAAAGTATGTCATTATATTATTATGTCATATCTTGTATTTGTACTTTATTTATGTGTACTTATAGAGAATGCACATAATATATCTATTTTATTTTAAAAATTATCTTTGTATGGGACTTCGTCTCAATCTCCTTTCGTTGAGGCATATTTTATTTTATACACCACTTTCTTTTATATGGTGTATAAACCCCTTTGACTTTTACGTTTATTCAAAAGGAATCTTTTTTATACGAAGCGTTTACTAAACGACAAAAGAGAATGTTTTTTTCGTACGTATGCGGCGACAACGACTTCTCCGTCGTCGTGACCGTTATTTGAGTTTCGGCTTCCACTACAAGCCATACCTTTTTTTTTAAAAGAAAAATAAATACCATGTTTTACTTTTCTTTTATTTTAGTATTGAAAATGGTTTTCATAATGTTTTTTTTTATATATCAATGTGTTGTATTGATATCTCGTGATTGAAATGTGGAAATGTTATGTTTCCTTTATGCATGTTTTATGTGATACGATTATGTTGAGGTTCTTGGGCATTATTATGAAGACGGGTGGTTCCGTGATAAACTAAGGGCGGGTGAGCCCGTTATAGCTCTCCAATGCATTGGGTAACGCGAAGGAGTGAAACGTTAAGGTTTCTCCGAAGAGATTTTAGGGAATATACTGTGATGGGTATTCCAAACGTAACCAAGAGGGTTACTCCCTACGTAAGAATGTTATGAATGCCTCAAGTTACCTTTATGTCTTATGATTTATATGATTTATTCATGTTTTTATGAGGTATGTTAAAGTGCCTATGTTTTATGGGTAAAGTATGATTTCATTTTTATGTATATATGAACTCATGTTTCCTTTCCATGTTGTTTTTTTTTATAACCCATACTGAGTTTTTATGCTCATCCCAAGTTTTTGAAATGTTTTTCACAGGTCAAGGGAAAGGTACATGATAAGATGATAGAGTCAAGGATGTGTCAAGAAATAATCCATGTTTTATTTTAAATGTGTGTTCCATTGATGGGAATGAAGAATACTATCTTTATGTAACCACTTTGTTTATATGTGGAATGTAATGCAAGTTTTATGATCTAATTCTCTAAAACTCTAAACCCGAAAAGATCCTCAATGTCTAATCTTGTAATAACTCAAGATTAAGTAAGGTTTAAGGCTGGGGCCTTATAGTTGGTATCAAAGGTCGGTTTAGACAACTTTAGGAGTTAGAAAAGTGTTAAATTATAATATGATTTAAATGATATAGCATTTACAGATTACCATGTTGCTTCGCCTAAGATATTTCGGTGTTCAGAATGGTTTTCCGCAGAGGAAACAAAGCAGCTATGTTGGGACGACATCAGGAGGAAGACAACCTTCCAAATCAGCAACCTGAGATGGTCAGAATCGGAACTGAACAGTTTGTTGCAGTGATGGCACAGTTGACTCAGGCTATAAATGGTGGTGGTATCCATGCACGAGATCAGCCAGATCAACCGCAGAGGAACATGTCAGTGGTGGAACATTTCATGAGGCAACATCCCCCATCATTCAGAGGATCATCTGACCCTGTGCTAGCTGAAGGGTGGATTAAAGCACTGGAGAAGATTTTTGATGTCATGGGGTGTTCAGACAATTAAAAGGTTAGTCTTGCTCTTTACCGTTTGGAGGGTGAAGCAGATCAGTGGTGGTCTATGGTTAAAAATATCAGGGATGCCGATGAGATTGATTCTCTTGACTGGTATGAATTCAAAGGTATGTTTCTTGAGAAGTATTTTCCTAAGGCTATTCGACTTAGGATGGAAAAGCAATTCTTGGAATTGAGGCAAGAGGAAGACTCAGTGGCTGCCTATGAAGAAAGGTTCACTCAATTGGAAAGGTATGCTCCAAATTTTATCCGAGACCTTGATAGTAAAATCAATCGTTTTTACTCAGGATTAAAGCCAAAGTATCGAAGGGAATTAGCTTCTCGTGAGTTTAAAAGTTATGAAAAGCTTGTTCGATGTGCTGAGAAGGTGGAAATGGAGTTTACCGATGACCAAGTTTTCTATAACAACCAGCAGAAGAAGAGACCGAGGTGGCAGGAGAAAGGTAAGAATTCTTCAAAAAAGTCTGATGGTAAGAGAACTAAGTTTCCAGTTTGTGATAAATGTGGCAAAATTCATGCTGGGGAATGTCTTCTGAATTCTGGGAAGTGCTACCGATGTGGTAAGATGGGACATAAGGCTCGTGATTGCACTGAAAAGGATCAAGGTGAAGGTAAGAATAAATTTGATTTACAGTTAGTGAAATGTTATAAGTGCAATGAGATGGGTCACTATGCAAACGAGTGTCCGACAAGGAGCTTGAGTGATGGGAAGCAGCTAGACTACAAGCAGAAAGGGGTGGTAAAATCATTTGCAACAACTTCAGCAGATGTTGGGCCATCGAATGAAGTGGTATCAGCTCCAGGGAGCTCAGTATTTTTCGAAGATTGACTAGAGGTCAGGGTACCATCAGTTGAAAGTAAAAGAAGCAGACGACTGCGTTCCGTACTAGATATGGCCATTATGAATTTGTAGTTATGCCTTTTGGGTTAACCAATGCACCTGATGTATTCATGGACCTTATGAATAAAATTTTCCATGAGTTCTTGGATAAGTTTGTGTTTGTGTTTTGAGGTTTGTGAAGAGGTTATGTGTGCCTTGTGATTCACAGTTGAAGAGAGAGTTGTTATGTGAAGCTCATAGTTCTCCGTTTTCAGTTCATCCGGGCAGTACTAAGATGTATAGAGATCTGCGGGAGTATTACTGGTGGGATGGAATGAAAAGAGATATTGCTGATTTTACTGTGAAGTGTTTGACTTGTCAGCAGGTTAAAGCAGAGCGGCAGTTACCGAAAGGGATGCTTCAGCCTTTACCAGTGCCAGAGTGGAAATGGGAGAATATATCCATGGACTTTGTTGTTGGATTACCGAAGACATCTCGAGGTAATAATGCAATCTGGGTTATTGTTGATCGCTTGACCAAATCTGCTCATTTCCTTGCTATAAGAGATACTTTCTCTCTTGATCAACTTTCCCGTTTGTATCTTAAAGAGATAGTCAGGTTACATGGAGTTCCTCTCTCCATTGTATCGGATCGTGATCCCAGGTTTACTTCTAACTTTTGGAAAGGCCTTCAGAAGTCGTTGGGTACTGAATTAAATTTTAGTACAGCTTTTCATCCTCAATCAGATGGACAGTCAGAACGAACAATTCAGACATTGGAGGATATGCTACGAGCTTGTTCTATGGATTATCAGGGAAGTTGGGACCAACATCTTTCTTTGGTTGAGTTTTCATATAATAACAGTTTTCATTCCAGTATACAGATGGCACCATTTCAGGCATTATATGGGAAGCGATGTCGAACTCCAGCTTTCTGGGATGAAGTGGGTGAAAGGAAGTTGATGGGACCAGAATTGGTAGAAGAGATGGCAGAAAAAGTTCAGTTGATTCAGAAACACATGAGAACAGCTCAGAGCAGGCAGAAGAGTTATGCGGATAACCGGAGGAAGGATCTATCTTTCGAGGTAGGTGATCATGTTTTTCTCAAGGTTTCTCCTTGGAAAAGTGTGATGAGATTTGGTAAGAAAGGAAAGTTGAGTCCAAGGTTTGTTGGACCATACGAAATTCTGGAGAGAGTTGGATCAGTTGCATACCGAGTGGCTTTACCTCCGAGTTTATCTCAGGTACACAATGTTTTTTACGTTTCTATGTTGAGAAAGTATATGCCAGATCCATCTCATGTTTTGAGTCCAGAGGTAGTTCAGCTGGAAGAGAACCTATCTTATGAGGAACAACCGGTCCAGGTTCTTGACCATAAGGAGCAAGTGTTACGGAATAAGGTGATTCATTAGGTAAAGGTTTTTTGGAAAAACCATGTGATTGAAGAGGCAACGTGGGAATCTGAAAATGCTATGAGGGTTAAATACCCCCACTTATTTTGATAAGTGAATAAAATTGCGAGGACGCAATTCTCAAAAGGGGGGAAGGATGTAACATCCCAGGTAATTAAAGAATAAATAATTTTCATATTTATTAATATTTGAGAATTAAATATGAATTTTAATTAAAAGGGGTTGCTATGTTCGATAGCGTACCCGATACGCAACGATGAGTTTCTTTGAAACTTACGTAGCACACTAGTAATAAAATAATATTATTTTAAATGTTAGTTAACATGTAGCCGTTGTATTGGCGGGAATGTATAGAAATAACTAAAATATGATTATATATGTTTTTATGTGTTTTTATATTTATCCAATAAAAGATAAAGGCTTAAAATATGGAAAGAGTTCAATTTTAGGCTTTTATACTCTAATTTTCACTAAAGGTTCACTTATCACCTTTTAATGGTGAAACGTCATTAAATAATGTTTTGATCACTCTTATACATTCTTTTGGACCAAATAAAACTCTTATTAAGAATCGGGACATCAAATTTTACTTCGTGTAATTTTTTTGGTATTTTTCCGATAAAGTTCATTTTTTAATGAATAGTGTAAAATGTTGCATTTTAATTCAAAACCTCTTTTTGATCTAATTTATTTATATGATTAGATTATATTTTGAATTGGTTTTAAAGTGAAATTAGAATATATTTTTACCATTTTATCCAATGGTGGTCATTGGAATCAATTTTGATTTGAAATTAGACTTAAACTGGTGTCAATCTTTTGATACTTATTGTTTTGTAAAAACACGCTATTTGCTATGGCAGCGGGAATTAATTATTAAATTAATTAATGTGACTTATATGATTTGAATTTTGTAAAATAGACTTCATTTTTGAATTCGGAATATCAAATATAGCTTAGAGTGAATTTTTGGTAATTTTCTGAAAAACTTCAATTTTTGATGAATAGTGAAACCACTAAGTGGTAATCAAGCAAACTGATTTTTCAGTTAAATGAAAGTTTTCCACTAATGTGTATTGAATTTTGAAAATACGACATACATAGTTGTCATTAAGAAGTAAAATGTGGTTCAATGAGATTAAAATAATTTTTTGGTGAATAGTAACTTATTAAGTTTTTAATCGCGATTAGTGGTAATTAGTGTAGTTTAAGGAATAAATAATGCTTTAATAATATAAAATGACCTAGACACATTGGTTGTGTCATGGCCGACCAAGACAAGCCATGGCCTAACTTGGGGACCCCATGGATCCACTTTTGTTGGGAAATGACATAAATTACTTTTTATTTAATGTTAAAGTGAAAATGACACAAACATAATATGTTTTGCGAAAACAATTTTTAAGTGGGGTTATACAAGTCAAAATTTTGATTATAAATATTAAATGGAAAGCTAAAAAGAGTTCCTATATCATAGTATTTTTTTTATAATTTTTATACATTAAATAAATTTAATTATTTATGACATAATAATGATGCAGCGATGACATCATTATTTGACGATTTAAATAAAATGGAAAGATAATGAAAAATCTAAAACCTACACATGGCCAAAACCAATTGGATGAGTGGATTTAGATGCCTTATCACCTTATCCACGAATTCTGTCAATGTGGGACCTTTTAAAACCGAAACACATTTTCAAATAAAGTAATGTTTCTTTACTTTCCAAAAGTGCCCCTCCTCTCCCCTTATAAAAGGCCCCCACCTCTACCTCATTTCACACACTCTTCAAGCCATTGGCTCGGCCAACCCCTGCCAATTTGCTCTCTCCACATCCCTCTCCTCATCCTAGAGGATTCCCTTTGGGAAGAATCCTTTCAAAGGAAGCCTTTAGGCTCAAATCAAAAGGAGTTACACTTTTTAAAGGTAATTGTTTCTCTCATGTTCATTTGTTTTATTTTGCTTCTCCAACCCCCTAAAATCTTTTTATTTCCTTCTTTTATAACATCACAAGTATCTTCAATATACTAGGATGTTGTTATAAGATTTATTTGAGCCACAATCTCACACAACTACATCAAATGGTTAAAGAACATACATTTTCCGTGGATGGCGAAATTATGCCTCCCGAAACGATGATTGTTCAATACTCATTTAACACCTTCAAAGGTGGCCATTATGATGTCACTATTTTTATATATGATATATAATATGTTTATGTTTTCCTTAAGCTTCTGTTTTTTCATTTTGGGCATACCTTTATGGTTTCCATTATGGGTAAAACACGATATCTTCATTTTAGGAAGTGCGGACTACCGCCCCCTGAAAGTGATTTGATTCGTTAATACCATATGTGGGATGTGTAAAGGATAAAGTTAATGATATTATACATGATGTTATACTGGAATTATAATATACCTATATATATCATTATCATTTATTTCCATTAAAGTATGAGATAGAAATGAAAGTAGCGTTCATGCGTACGTACGGACTACCGTCTCCATGAACGGTGCATTTCATTTCTTATCCCCAAATGTAATGTATTATTAAAAGTACATGTATATAATGGATATATATAATTAATGATATATCTAAATGATGAATATAATTCTGGAATTAAAATATACATACCTCTCATTTAGTTTTAATTCCGTTAATATGACAAAGAAATGAAAGTAGCGTTCATGCGTACGTACGGCTTACCGTCTCCATGAACGGTGCATTTCATTTCTTACCTCTAAATGTGATGTAATATTATAAATGAATGTATGTACTGGATATATATGACATATATGATATCTAAATCATGAATACTATTCTGGATATAATGAAACATTGACCAAATTAACAACATGTAAGTGTAAGAAGTCTATTTTTGACTTAAGAACCAAATACCGACAAAATGAACATTATTAACTTAAATGATTACATGATGTTCATAACATGGTATAAAAGGAATAATGAACTTGGAAAAGATTCATAATCAAGTAGAGATTAACTAAATTTTATTATTCAGGAGTTTAAAGAACGGTCGGGTCAAGTCAGATACGAGGTATGGGAACTTCTTAACCCAATTTCCATTCTTTGGGTTAATCTCGTACTTTCAAAGTATGTCATTATATTATTATTTCATATCTTGTATTTGTACTTTATTTATGTGTACTTATAGAGAATGCACATAATATATCTATTTTATTTTAAAAATTATCTTTGTATGGGACTTCGTCTCAATCTCCTTTCGTTGAGGCATATTTTATTTTATACACCACTTTCTTTTATATGGTGTATAAACCCCTTTGACTTTTACGTTTATTCAAAAGGAATCTTTTTTATACGAAGCGTTTACTAAACGACAAAAGAGAATGTTTTTTTCGTACGTATGCGGCGACAACGACTTCTCCGTCGTCGTGACCGTTATTTGAGTTTCGGCTTCCACTACAAGCCATACCTTTTTTTTAAAAGAAAAATAAATACCATGTTTTACTTTTCTTTTATTTTAGTATTGAAAATGGTTTTCATAATGTTTTTTTTATATATCAATGTGTTGTATTGATATCTCGTGATTGAAATGTGGAAATGTTATGTTTCCTTTATGCATGTTTTATGTGATACGATTATGTTGAGGTTCTTGGGCATTATTATGAAGACGGGTGGTTCCGTGATAAACTAAGGGCGGGTGAGCCCGTTATAGCTCTCCAATGCATTGGGTAACGCGAAGGAGTGAAACGTTAAGGTTTCTCCGAAGAGATTTTAGGGAATATACTGTGATGGGTATTCCAAACGTAACCAAGAGGGTTACTCCCTACGTAAGAATGTTATGAATGCCTCAAGTTACCTTTATGTCTTATGATTTATATGATTTATTCATGTTTTTATGAGGTATGTTAAAGTGCCTATGTTTTATGGGTAAAGTATGATTTCATTTTTATGTATATATGAACTCATGTTTCCTTTCCATGTTGTTTTTTTTATAACCCATACTGAGTTTTTATGCTCATCCCAAGTTTTTGAAATGTTTTTCACAGGTCAAGGGAAAGGTACATGATAAGATGATAGAGTCAAGGATGTGTCAAGAAATAATCCATGTTTTATTTTAAATGTGTGTTCCATTGATGGGAATGAAGAATACTATCTTTATGTAACCACTTTGTTTATATGTGGAATGTAATGCAAGTTTTATGATCTAATTCTCTAAAACTCTAAACCCGAAAAGATCCTCAATGTGTAATCTTGTAATAACTCAAGATTAAGTAAGGTTTAAGGCTGGGGCCTTATACCCTGTGTGATCACCCCGATTAACCAAACGGAAATAAAGAACTCAATGAATGGTGTTGGATAAATCTGAAAACTTCTTGCTCCATTTTGGTGATATGTGTGGTTTCTCTATTTGATGCCTTATGGGAAGAAATAGAGGGTAATAAAACCTCTGGTTGATGGGTTGTTGGTTTGTGAATCTGAGGTAGTGTGGAGCCAGTATGTTGAGGCTTTGTTTGGTTCTAGTACTTAGAGGGATCTCACTGATCCCTTTTGATATTTTTACTTCACAAGAGAGTTGGGTGTGAATGATTAAATGTTTCCTTGGCCTTTTTCCTTAGTTGTTGTTTTGGATTTTGGTTATGCTTATTAGTTCCCTGGTAGTGGATGAATGTTTTAAACGAAATCACTTGAACTTGATAATGAGAATGAGTGCAATGGGGGAATTGTTTTCTAGAAATGGGTTGTGCTCTGGTTGTGGTTGTTTTGTACTTGTGCATGTTGGGATGGTAGCAAGAGTGGTTGGGTATAGGATTGTTTTCTGCTTCGGAACCCTTAGGTTGGGATGAGTGCTTGATTTCTTATATGTATAATATTTATTTCTTGTGTTTCTTATACGCACCCCACCCATGTAGAACACTTCATACCAAACGCACCCATTTCATTGGGGAGTGTGTTTTTACCAACATTCCTAAGAGTGGCTGGTTATTAGATCCTTTCCGCTTCCACTCCCAAGTAACCCAAGACTCTCTAGGCAAGGTGTGTTGTGGTGGATGGCATAGGTGTGTGCGGGTAGGTTTGTTTCTCAAGTGTCTTTAGGATGAGGCCTAGGTGTCTTCGGGCGTGAAAGTGGTTGTTCTGGCCCAGGTGTCTTCAGGCGTAGTAGTGGTTTTTGTGGCCCAGGTGTTTGCAGGTGTGGTTATGTGTGGTTGTGGTGTCCTAGGTGTCTTCAGGCAGGATGCGTGGTTGTGATGGACAATAAGGTTGTTGTTGGGGCGGTAGTGGGACTGTGGTGGAACTTGTGGGGGAGGTTTGATGCGCAGGATGTCCTAAATAGCCAGTGGAAAAGTGGTGCATGGTACCCATATATTGATGTTTTATTACTATTACTTTACCTAACTTGTGTTATTTGGGGAGTGTGCCTTGGTGAGGTTGGGTGGATAGTTTCCTTTCTAGTGTTTTGGTTACCTCTACTTTCTCAAGAGGCATTAGAATGCCTCCCCACTTATTCACAAAATCTTTTTGTTTCCTTATTGAGTATACCTGTATACTCACCCTATGTATATAAAAATTCTTTTAGGTTTCCAAGAGGATTTTGAGGACCATGCCAGACCTTACTAGCTCGAACTTCGGGACATTTTTTTGTTTCTGCCTTTCTTTTCTTTTGGTACTTCCTTTTAGAGTTTTCTTGTAATTTGTATTAGTTTGTTTTTAACATATATATGGAAATGAATTTTTGGCTTTACTTATACTTTTAGTTTTTTGGTGTTGTTTGGGATTACCATCTTATCTCCAAATCTTGTTCTATAAAAAGGGTAATGCCTTCCATATTATGTGATATTCTATACCCTTGGTACTAGTCGCTACTCTGAGGCCTATTGATGGTGGGACTCAGGGGTCATTATCTCTCCTTCAACTTGAAGAAGTAAGGGTCTAGATGTTTGTTGTCCCTTCCCTCATCTTAGTAAAGTTGGGTTGTGAGATGCACCCAACTTAAGGTTTTTAAGTAGTAAAGATTTTGAGGTTATAAATGGAATTATAGGAGACATTTTATTGGGTTCAAGTATATGTAAAACTACAATTTAATGTGATGTAATCATTTAATTTTTACAAAAATAAGTTTTAAGGTATTTAAAACCTTTAGGGTTTATATGATCATGGATATTTAGGTAATTATGGGAACACAATTATCATCATATAGATAACCACAATATTTAAATGTGATTTGGTAACTAAGTGACTAATGTTAATTCAAAATAAGATCTCCATATTTTGGGCTTTAAATCAGGAAGGCATGAGATAACCCTTTTGGTTAAAACACTCTTTGATTTTGAGGTTATTGAGTTTATTTGGGATATAGGTTTATAAAATGATTTATACTCAGATTTGGGTATTACTATTTAATTTTGAAGATTAATTTATGATTGTTTATTCATTTTGGGAATTATCTTACCACATGCTAACCATTTTGGTTTTGGTTAATGTCTAAAGACAGGTGAAATAGCTTGACTATACAGTTTATGGTTCTATGGTCTTTAAAAGTTTATTTTAGTGATTCATAAATTAAAAATTCATATTTAATACTCATAATTATGAGAAAAGATGATATTTTGGTAAAAATTAACCAAATTATGAAATTAGACTCATCAAGTAAGTATATTTTTTTTCTCTTTGTCTAGATGGTAAGAGAAAATTTTAACTCTAGGAAACGGGTCTTAAAACAAAATTATTATCCTAATACCTTCAATTATGATGAACCAATGGTATTTTAAATCATCACATATTTATATTTTTGAGGCCCTTAAATTTCCATTTATAATTCACTTATTTGTGACCAATGACCTCAATCACTCTCTATAATTATTTATGCTTTTCCTCCATTCCCACCTATGTTATCCCTTTGTCGAATCCTAGTTATGAGTAACTTCTAGTGACCTTTATGTTTCCCACTTTAATTTTTAAGGGTTGTTTTATTTATTTCATTTTTACTATATAGGTTTAAATAAATTAATTCTAAAAATCTTAATCCTTTGATAACCAAGATGTATTTCGATGGTGAAATTCATTTTAAGGGGGGGGGGGTAGGATGTAACATCCCAAGATTTTAAGAAATACATTATTTAAAATTAATTTAAATTATTTAATAGATCAAATTATTTGAAATACATAGTTAATATTCCATTACATTCAAAAACACGTTTTTCTTTCATTATAAACAACATTGAGTCTCTTCGATAACACGTGTTACATGCAAATATGAGTTTTATGGAACAACAATATAATATTAATATTTAATATGATAGTTATCACCTAGCCACCAGAAATTTGGGAATTAATGGAATTAACTAAATTATGAATACATTATTTACACATTTTTACACAATTAATCCTTTTTTGACCAATTAATTAGAAATTAAAATAAAAATCAAATGAATATAATGGATGTGTTTTTATAAAACACTATTTTATGACCACAAAGTAATTTAATATTAATAAATTAAATTAATCACTAATAATGAATTTTAATAATTAAATTTATATTTTATATATTTAATCAAATGTTTTTACATTCATACAATATATTTTATTAGCATAAGATAAGAATAAATCCAATTTTAAGCATAAAAAGATCTATTTTTTTTCCTCAAAAAGGCAGTTTTATTACCTTTTAATGGAAGACATATTTTATAACTAAATTTTGAAAAATTTATAAATTTTATATGAAAAAATAAACTCCATTTTTTAATTATAAATATAAAAATTTACTTTGGGTTAATTTTGGGTATTTTTATGAGAAGTTTCATGTTTTGATGAATAGTGAAAAATATGGGATTTTAATTGAAAACAAGTTTTTCATCAAAATAATTTTAACTATAAAATTATATTTTTAATTGGTTTTAAAGTTTAATTAGATAAATTTTATATTATTTAATAAAATTTAGGTAATTTTAATCAATTTTACATTGATATTGGATATAAAAACATTTCAAACTTTTGAACTTTTTACATTAAAAACTCACTTTCTCGATCTCCCTACAAGATTAATTTTAAATAAAATTATGCCACTTCAATGATTATAATTTGAAAAAATGGATTCAATATTTGGAATAAGTATAATTTATAATGTCTATAAAGTTAAACATATTTTTTACCAAAAATATTAGTGAAATCAATTAAAATTAATTACAATAATTAAGGTACAAATGAGTTTACTTAGTGGCTAAACTTTAATATTAAGGAAAAAATAGCCTATAAACTTGTGAAAAACCTATTTTATGGAAATATTTAGACCATATAACAACTTTTATCTAGTTTTTTTCAATATTTTATGCACATTATGTAAGGGACACCTCCCAATAGTGTTTACCCTTTTGTATTTATAAGAATGCCACTCCCCCTCTACTATGAAAAGAAACTCAACATGCTCAGTTATTAACACAAATAAAGAACTTTGGATCATCTAAAAACCACCCAAATAAGATCCCAAAATCCCTAATATAATCTTATAATCCTCACCCTGTGAATAAAGAAAACCAATAAAGCCCTTTGGTTCAAACCAAAAGGAGTTTCCTAAATCAGAGGTAACATTCTTCAAGGAACACTTTTGTTTTATTTCTTTCTACACCCCCTAAATTATTATTATTCCATGATTATATAATAAAATAAGTATAATAAATATATTTATATGTTTTTATGTTATGTTTTTTACCTGTAACAAAACACACTTTCCTCACATGGGTAACAAAATCATCGTTCGTGTGTACAACAAATTACCTCCACATGAAACGATGTCATTCATTTTTTCCTTTACCACATCTTATGGTTGTGAATTATGATGAATATAATATTTTTATATTATATATATGATATTTATAATGTATTAATACTTATATAATTATTATATAACACATACATACATTCTTTCCATTTTATGGGAATACTATAACATCATTTGTGGATGTGTGGACTACTGCCTCAAAGTGATATGATACGTTAACACTTTACATGGAATGTATTAAATATCAGCTTAAAAAAACATATATGATATAAATGAAATATTTATTATATTCATGAAATAATTATCTATTTTTACATATAAGATATCATTTTATTCTTTCCATTTCACACACTGGAAAAGTGATAACGTTATTCTTGGACGTGTGGACTACCACCTCCTCGAAGTGATGTGATTTTTAATTTTTCATCACCAAATAAAAATAATGATATATATAAGTATATATAATTAAATAATTTGGTATTTATGATATAATTTTAATTATGTAAATTTTAACGTTACTTACCTTCTTTTTATATTGATCATTGAAAAATAGGAATGTTACTCATGCATACGCATGACCTACCATCTTCATGATTGTAATGTTGGTTCATTTTTCATAAAGATATTTCTTATATGATTTTAAAAGTATAATTGAAGTAAAAATGTGATAATAATTTCATTATTATTATTCTATATATTTTTAAAAAATTATCTCATTGACCTTAGTCCACATACCAACGTCAATTTTGACACATAAGCTGAATATAGCCAAAACATCAAACTTAAACCCAATTGATTAAGTAATTGTATATAATTTTTTTAGAATTGAAATTAAAGTAATAATAAAATTGAAAAATTTTATCAAAAAATTAAATAATTAACATAATTTTATTATTTAGGAAGATATAGGACAAGCATGATGAATCATACTCAAGGTAAGGGATTTTCATCTCACTTTTTACATCTGTAAGATAAATGTCAGATTCACTAAATACTTATTTTGTTTGGTGTATATAATGAACATTTTGATATATTTTATAATTAATTATTTTATATTCATGATATTTTAATTCTTCATTTGACTATTCTTACTTTTGAGATTCCAATTTAGATGTTACCATAGTTGTAAGGGGTTTCTTAACTCAATTTTCATTCATTGGGTTAAAGTTATATTACATAGATTATGTTATTCCAATAATATGTGTGAAATGACATATGATTGTATTATTATTTATTTAAAATTTTATTTTGTGGATTTATATTTTTAACACATAATTATTTCATTGATTTATTCTCACTCCAATGATACGATCTTTGTAAGGGGTTTCATCTCAATTTACATTCCATTGAGACATATTTGTTATTATTCACCTAATTACTTTCATATGGTGTATATACTACCCTAATACATGTTAAATCATGAATTTAACTTATTTAATGATATTAAAATTTTCAATGGATTTTATTCTTTTATGGATCTCATGATTCAAAAGTTACTCAAGTAGTAAGGGGATTTTTAGTCTCACTTTTATTTTTGTAATACATATGCCATATTTACCATTTTTTTTATTTGGTATATATAATGACCATGAGTGTATTTTATGATTATTATAATTGAATGTATGAGTATTTAATTATACATTTTATGTTATCTCTTTCTTGGGGTTTACTGTTTCAAAGTTACCAAAGCGGTAATGGAATTTTTGTCACAATTTGTTTTCTTTGAGACGTTTGTTATATTATACAACCATCTTATTTTATGAGGAGACTAATCCTTTGAAATGTTATATCATGAATATATTTATTATAATTATATTCTAAGTCTCATTTTAATATTATTCCTTCATGGGGACTGTGATTCGAATGTTTCAAAGTGGTATGAGACACTTTGAATGTTTGAAGATTATTTTCCTCAAGAATATTTTTAATGATATTTTAATGGAGTTTCCATTCATTAATATCAAAAACCCTTATTGTTACTTATCCTATAATGGGGATATTTTTTATTGATACCATACCCATTCTTTATCTAGATGGATTATTATTTTTTCAATGAGATTTTAACAAACTTGTTTCTTTCCATGGGTTAACCATGTTTCAAAGAGATTGTTATGGAACCCATTTATTTTCCATGGGCTAATCATGTTTCAAAGAGATTGTTTGGGAACCCATTTCTTTTCCATGGGATTACAATGTTTCTAGGATACTATTATGGAACCTATTTCTTTTCTATAAGTTAATCTTTTTTCAAATAGATTGACATGATACCCATTTCTCTTACATGGTTTAATCAACTTTTAAAAGGAATAATTCTTGTTTCTATTAGTTTTATTCATTTTACGGTTCTTGGAAATATTACACGATGAGGCAACCAAGATAGCGTTGGGAAATACCCTTACAAATTAACATAGGGTGACCTAGATAGTGTTGGGAAACCCTATAATAGATTAACATGGGGTGGCTCAGATAGCACTGGGTAAGACCATAATAGATTAAACAACAGGTGTAACCAAATAACATTCTAATGCATTTTGTAACGATAATATTGGAAGTTGGTCTTATGGTTATTCCAATTTAAAGGGCTTTGAAAGGGTTTATGAAAGTGATGATCCAAGTTACCAAAAAGATTTTTAATTTATTGTTATGAGTTTATAATGTATCTAATGATCAAGACTGATATCACATGGATTTTTATTATTGATTATAATAAATATTTTCTTTTCCATGTTTTTATATTTTATGTTCTAGGTATTGATGGGTATCAGTTATTTTATGATTCTCTCATGTATTTTGAATATGTCATCATACCCTTATGAAGTCTTGTGATCATTGATGGCATAAAATTGTTAATTCTTATGTTTTATCTTACTGAGTATCTAAGATCACCTTATTATGTTTAATTTTCCCCAAGTTTTAAAGAATGATATTGAATGAGTTATGTCTAGATGAGATTTCATATTGATGACGATGATGTCTTAATTTGAAAAATAAAACTAGGTTAAGTGGGATAAATTATATTTTAAATTCATGTGAATTGTTTATGTAGAAGTTTTTTCTAATTCTATAAAACTATAAACTGAAATGTTTATCTTGTATATAAGTGATCCAAGTTTTCATTTTGATGTTTTAATGTTTAGATGTTTTTTTGTCACAATTTTCAAAATCAAATCCAGGAATGTAAAAGTTATGGATATTACCACAGGATATGATTGTGTGGGTTATGTACCGTTAAATCTAAACTTTTAAAGTACCTAGGTTTGAGTATTTATGCTCAAAGAATATTAAATGATGTTTCTCTTCTTAGAAGTATATTCCAACTCAAAATGAAAATACTATAGGTACTCAATCCATATCCTTTTATGAAGGTTCAGATTATGTTGAGAGAAAAGGTATTTCAAGATCTTATAATCTGTATAAAATTTAAACATTACCCTCATAAGGTAGTATTGTAAACACCTCAATGAATACACCACATAATATAATTCAAAACCATGATTTGGGTAGTTTTTATTGTGCGGCCATAGATGCCTATACCCATAAGTGACTACTCATCCATCCTACATCAGTACCACACTCAAAATAACACTTGAACCATTATAAAGTAGATTATAATTATCACCTATCTTGGGTAAGGTCAATTTAAGCACATAATTAAATATTATATTCAATTCCATAAAATCCTTCTCACAAGTATCAGACCACTCCACCTTCACCCCATTATTGGTTAGTCCCATCACTAGCATTTCCAAGTAGGAGTATTCTTGTATCAAAATTCAATAATAACTATCCAATATCCAAAATCAAAATACCTTGAATAAATTCTTGGGTATCTCATAAAAAACCAAAATATCTAACTTCTTTGGATCCATTGAAATTCCTACCTCATATATCACGTGCCCTAAGAAATAAACCATATCGAGATAAAAGTGAAACTTTAAGAGTTTTTCATACAACTGATACCATCAATGTGTGCTCAAAACTACCTCCAAATTTTGTGCATGATCTTCCCTCAACATGGAGTGAACAAAAATATCATTAATGAATAGAAAAACAAAGGAATATAAATAGGGGTAAAAAAATTATTCATCAAGGTCATAAAAACTTCTGGTGTGTACATCAACCCAAAAAACATTATAAGGTACTCTTAAATACCATACCTATTCCTAAATGATGTATGAGGAATTTCAAAAGGTATTCCACTAAACTAGTGGTACACTAAATATAAATAAATCTTTTAAAAAACTTGAACACCATTAAGCTAATCAAATAGATCATCGATGCAAGGGAGCATTAATCAGTTCTTAATCATCTCCTAGTTTAGTTTTCAATAATCCACACCTAACTTCAAAGAACCATAATCCTTAGATAGAATGACTGGAGAACCCCAAATTAATGTACTTAAATGGATAAAACCCTTTTCATCTAGGTATTCTTGCTAAGACTTCAACTATAGGAGATCCATAGGATCAATCTAGAAAGAAGGAATATAAATAGGCTTCATACCTAGTATATGCTCAATTTTAAACTTGATCCCACTCTAAAGTGATAATAAAAAAAATTCCTCATGGAATACATCTTGAAACATATTGACACAAATAGAAAATATCACATGAAACATCCTCCCCTCATCCAAAATGAGACTAGCCATCTGGGTTGTAACCCCACCTAGTCAGTAATGATCAGGTCTTGCATGATCATATTACACATCCCATTCAAAAACATAGTAAAAAATATCTCCATCAGAGGATATAAATTATACCCACAGATGATAGAAATTTATCTGATTTAAATAAGAATGGGAAACTCTATCTCTATGGTATTGTTGAAACCACCCATCTCCAGCATTAAGAAATCTCAGAATAAATAAAAACTACCAAAAAAAAAAGAAAAAATCCTTACATATGTGAATATACTATACTTGCATTAATAAGGGAGTTTCAATCACTAATGGAAAATGGGGATATCCCCATGGATCTATACCCATGGTTTATAGAAACTATTGGTATATATTATCTGAAATTTGTCTATACCCACAATTTAGGTAAATTGTGGTTCTAAACATGCTATCCCAATGAGTTTTAAAAACTATTGGGATATACTCCTGTATATTTTCCCAACACCCTAACCCTTCACTAGAGCCATATCTCCCCCCTTAAGTCAAACTGTGTTCTTCCCTCACTCGAGCGATGATGGATGTCTCTCCTCCTCCAACATTATCCCATAATTTAATGATTTATTGATTTTAATCTTCTTTGAGAGTGAGTTACAAATACTTATTCTATTCCATTGAGTATTTTTTTCATTTTTATCTATGTATAAAAAACTAACCAAGATGATGTTAGGTTATGATTATTTCAGATTATTGGAAATAAGGTTCTTTCTTGGTGATGTTTTATTTTTGGCATTTTAGTTTAATGATTGTAATTTGGGTAAGACTTTAATATTCCATTATTGTATATGTGTCAGTGATGTTTGATTTTTCATTTTATATCCATGATGGGAGTACCAGTATATTCCTAACCACCATATAAGGTTGGTATTCTAATGTTTAAACCAACCATTAGTTGTTTAATGGACCAACCTGATTTTATGTATAATATTCCATCTTCTACTCCACATGTTATAATATATTATTATATATTGAAGTTTATATTGATAAATTGATGTATATATATTGAATTTATGATATTGAGTTTGTTATAGGGAAATTTACATTAAGTACATGTGGACTAGTTTGTGGGAGTTAGTTTTCAAAGTGATATCTATTCATTGATGGTTTATTTTACATTATACATATATATATATTTGGTGTGTGATTATTATAGTGAACATGGAAAACATAATAACTTAATGAATTGGAATTATGATCTATAATGTGTATAATCCTAGAATGAAATAGTCTCATGTGTAACATTATATGAGGCTTGTGGATGAGATAGTCTACTATATTGTTTTTTACATAGTCGACTAATGGGTGGAATTTGTTGTTAATTTCTAGAATAATTGTTATGATTTTACCTTTTAATTATTATGAATATATGGTGTTGACATGGGTATTTTCCTTTTGTGGTTTTCTTACTATTTATGTTGATATTAACAAGAATATATACCACCTTTTGGGATGTATATTTAGATTGAATTTTATAAAGTAATGGTGAAATTCAGTTAAGGTGATAATGATTCCTATAACAACCCTACTTTTTATTACACACTTAAACCTAATTTATTACATAAAATATTCACTTGATACAACATAGAATATTGATAGGTATAGTGTATTTGGGGATTAGTAACATTACATAACATCTTAGAACATAAAACACACAACATATTTATTGAAAACTTCCTTTACATGACCACTACATTCCCTTGTACTTATCATTGCATGGGATAACCTGAGGACATGCATAAGAAAAGGGTGAGCTATAAAGCCCAGTAAGGGAATAAACATGGAATAACATGAGGAATATAATACATGTTAGATAATAGTCATATCAATATATCAAAAGAGAAGCATGAACATAAAGGCATAATAAAGCATGATAATCATAACATGGAAATGCGACAACAACACTTAACATGGAATTAGCATGAGCCAATGCTCATTGCACATGGAGCATGAGTAAACACTCATTGCACATGAATCATGAGTAAACCCTTATTTCACTTGAATTAGAATTATTCAACACTCATTTCACATGACTTATCATGATATTATACTTTACCCAATGCATTGGAGCGCTATCAGGGTGCACCCTTCTTAAACATTTCATTTCATGCATAACTGTGTCACATGGATCATAAAACATGGAATCAATCAACATCATAAGTTATTAGATAATTAAGCAATGTGGAATAAATACATGAAATTACCATTCAATAGGTATATGTGAATAAAGGTGAATACCCTTGATAGAGACATGGGTATGGTATTCACTACACAATGATCTTGGCTTGGATAAACGCGATGCAATTTCGACAGCATAACGGCGTGACATAAGAATTAATGAAAACAGTTGATGAGATAAAAATGGAGTATCATCATATGTAAATAAAATGGAAAGTAATGGGGTCATATGGATACATGTCCCAACAAACATAAAAGAATTTAGATGCATAATACAAAAGAATTACTTGGATGTAAAAGAGGAGAGAGAAATCCCTCACAAAATTTCGACAAGGTAACGGGTGTACATGGAAGGATTTAATGAGAGATAAAGGGGTATCCCATAATCCAAAAATAAATAGGAAATTATGGGGGAGGTGAGAAATCATACCCCAACATTTGTAATTGAAAACAAAAGGGCATACCAACTTAAAGAAAATTAGACAAAAATGAGAAAGGAAGAAATCCCTTACTTGGAAGTGTGATCCCAAAGGCTTGGTAGAGGCTTGAGAGAGGATTATTGGGAGCTTGGGGCACCTTGGTAGGATTATAGAGAGAGGAGGTCAAATGTTGGTCAAACTCAAAAGGATTTTAGTGAAGAAGAAGTGGGATCTTGGGTGGGTTTATATAGGAAAGGAGAGAGAATTCTTTTTTATTTAAGTTTGGGACACCTCACATTAAACTAATCAATAACACAAACCATCCCATTGTTTTTGACAAAGGGGAGTGGAAAAAAATATTTTATAAGGCCAATGTCTGAACTTTTTAAAATAATAGGGTTGCTTATGTGGAGGTGAGTCACACTCTCAAGGAAAATAATTTAAAAAGACAAAATGTTTTATAAGTCTTGGAGGGTCCACAAAAGCTTTGTAAAATAAATCAAACAAATATAAAATAACATTATTTTAATTATAAAACACATATTGTCCGAAAATAATGTTTATAGTATTTTATTACCTCACTATTAGGTCATTATGATGTCATAAAACACATTATATATTTAAACATTATTTAATTTTTACCCAAAAATTCGATTGTCTCAGAAAATTATGAAAAATTCACTATTGGATAATTTCAATGTCCTGATTCCAAAAACAATATCCATTTTATCTAAATAATTTTATAAATATTTGAATTTTTACTTTTAAAATAAAAACTAATATTTATTGAAAATTCATGGGTTTTGAGAAAAACAGTTTTCAAACCTTAATAAAAATTAAAATTACATTCATAAAATTATATGATCATTTATATTTAATAAAAATTAATTTAATAATAATATTTTATTAAAATATTATTTAATTCAAAACTCCATTAATTCATCAGAATAGATTTCTTAGTTGAATATTAACTAAAAATACTATTTGTGCTTTAAAAACTATTTACAAAGTAACAATAATAAAATGAATGAACATTATTTATACAAAAATAATGTATATTATCATAGTGCTAGGGTCTTGTTACATAACTCCTTATAACACCCGCATAAGACCGAAGGGTAAGGTGTGTGATGGTGACAGAATCTTGGGGTGACTCGGATAACATCGCTCGGGTGGTAATCTCTATTAACTTCCACTTCTCCCGTAGTCGGTTCCCCTCAAGTTTAACGTGTTCAAGCTCAGCTTGGGCTTGGTCAAGAGAGAATCCCAATGATGCCACCTCCTTTCCAAGCTCCGACAAATGGGCTTCGTACGGGGAAAGTCTACTGGATGAGGCCATCACTTACTTTGTTTGAGTAAATTGGATTTGTTAAAGCCCTATATTTATACTAATCACTTGATCACTGTTCAACGACTGTATTAGCAAAGGTCACAATTCATAATGGTATTTTAAAATCCAAAAACATAAAACTAATGAAGTTCAGATTTTATATAACCATAATAATACATTTAATTAGATCAAGAGGAATTTTTATTAATGAAAGTTTGGGTCGTTACAATTCCATTTGGTCTTAAAAAAGGATTTTGAGGTAGAACATTTAAAAAATGTTCATCATTGTTTTTTAAGGTAATATATTTGGTAAATTATTCAAGGGATTTATTTAATAGGGGTTGAAATCTTAAAGTTCTTAGGTTAGTAAAATTTTGGGTTTTGTTAAATTTTACTTATAGAGTTTATTAAAAGTTATTTTCATGGTTTTCCTTTGGATATTTTTTATTATTAGTTTCTAGGGATGATTCATTTGGAATAAATTGGTTATAGAAATTTATTTATTCATTATAGGAGGTTGATTTATTATTACCAAATCCTGAGGAGCTCATTGATAGATTTTATTGGTATGTATCTCTTCCAAACATGTCATTTTTTAGAATATGCATATGATGGGACTACACATGATTTATAACATACACTAAATAGTTAAATGATTATATTTGAAAATATTACTTTGTATTTTTTATAGGAATTTTTGTATATTAAAGAAAATGTTTTAAATGGGAATATACATTGAAATAAAAAATATTTTAAATATTTTCATTATTTTTCTTACTCATCGTTATGTAGTTTGGTGACCCTTGAATAATTTAAAATAATATTGCCAATTTTTATTTACGAGCCTTTAGAAAATATATTTAAATCGTTTATTTTCTTTTTTGTGTTAAAATGCATCAAATAATATATAAGTATTTTCATTGAACAAGATCTTTACATTATTCAAGTAATATGGTTATAGAATTTATTCCTTTTATGACATATCTTTAAGATTATAAATACATTTGGAATTAGAAATGAATGCTTAAGTGTTTTCATGAAAATTAAAAGTTATATAAATATATGTATTTTTGGATAAAATATCATGAAAATATTCACATGATTTATAATAAGTTTTGAATCAAAGTTCCTCATATGATATAAAAATATTACTATTAAAGAAAATTTCATAGCCTCATTTCTGTTATAAATAAAGTACATCATTCCTTTTTATAAAAACTTAAATGAATCATATAGGAAACCTGATTAAAAAAATATTCTTGTGGAATATGTCTTGATTGAGAGTTTTCATCCCTAAAGATGGATCCCTACCTCATCATTGATCAAAATTTGGGTTTCCACTAAAATATAATTCAAGATAATTTCATCCCTAAAATCATCCATTGCATGATTTTAAACCATTTCCATTTAAAACATCATGGTATGATTCAAATTTCAAAATCATACTCAAAACCTATGTATTTCATAAAAATACTGGATATTAATTAGGATTATGGAAGGAGATAAGTGATAGATTTTCCCTTTCCCATTAGAGATGAGTAATTTTTGAAAACAAATTTTTTATTTCATTTCATATATCATACTAATTTAGGATCCCCTCTCCCTTATTAAATTATATATATATATATATATTTTATTTTAAAAATAATAGTTTCTATGATATTAGTATTAGTTGATTATTTATATTTATATTAATTATTTTATAATTTTTGTGATATTATTATACCACGATTTTTTGGTTTTGATGTTGGGTGACACATTTTTGTCATTCTTGAGTAAATGTTTTCCATCATAAGGAAAGTTTATTTAGTTGGATTAATTTTATATTAAAATCATGGATGTTATAAAAACAATTGATTCATAAAGACATATGTATTTAATTAGATTGTGTAATAGATATTTCTCATTCCATGTATTATACATTCTATGATTAATTATTTATAGGAATCACTTATAGAATATGTTACTTCTCTTATTCTTTGTTTTTCTAGATACTAGCATGTTTTGATGACTTTAATATTGAAATTGGTTGTAATAAATTTTGTAATTATGGTTTACACTATTGATTGTAACATAACAATTTACCCCTATAATAGAATGTATAAAATATGGATATATCATACCGATCGGATTTCAACTAAGTTTCAAAAGAATTTGGATATTTTTTTAGATTTTTCATTTAACAATGATTTAGATGGAGGTCACATATATTTTCCATGTTATAATTTTATTCTAAGACCAAGGTTAATCTTTGAATAAGTTATCTACCATATAACAAAATCTAGATTTCAAACAAACTGTTATGTTTAGTTTCAAAATGGAGAGATGAGATAAAATTATACTATTCATGAATAGAAAGAAAAAGTGGTTTGAAGAATTTGATATTTGATCAGTTTCCATTTGTGAATAATCAAGATAGAGATATTATGACAATGAAATAAGGTAATGATATAAATACAATGAAGAAAATATTGAAGATTATGATTTTGAGAGAGTGAAAAAATTAATGGATGATACCAGAACACCTATATATCAATAATGTACTAAAACAAAAAATTTAGAATTTTTAATGAGGTTATATCATAGAAAATATATTAATAGAATTTATAATAACTCTATTGATTATTTTATTACATTTTTGAAGGAATTTATTTCAGATGGTGAAAATATTTCCTCAAATCATTATAAGGAATGTAATTTAATTATATAGCTCAGATAAAATTCATGCTTGTCCAAAAATATTTTTGTTTATTTTTGGGGGAAGAAACATAAATTAACGAATATAAATAATTTTGTATGTCTCTATGAAAGGAAAATTAAGATGGAACACCATATCATATGCCATGGAAGGTAATGCGACACTTTCCATTTATTTAAAGGCCTCAAAATATATTCATTTCTACAGAAAACTCAACCAATATGTGATAGAATGATCCTAAGAGAATTAAAGGTAATTATGAGTTGGTTCATCTTGAATATGGATTAGCATAACAGAAAATTTATGCACAACATCCCAATTTTGCAGATGAGGTGTGTAATGTCCGGATGGGTCTATCCTGTGATGGTTTAAATCGATTTGGTTATATCCTTACTATTCAAAACTCATGAATAGTTTTTATTCAAGTTTATAATCTTACTCTGTGGATGTTTATGAAAAAACCTTTCAATTTATTGAGTATACTAATATCTGGACCTTCTGTTCCTCACAATGATATAGAAATCTACTTGAAACCTTTAGTAATAGAGTTGAAGCAAAATTGGGATATGGGTGTGTTCACATTCAATGAATCTTCAAAAAATATATTTCAGATGTGTGCTTCCATTCTATAGAATATAAATTATTTCCATTATTATGTAATTAATTCTATTTGGATCACGAATGGAAAACTATCATGTCCTTTTTTATGAATAATACATTACCAAGAAGGCTTAAATATCTTTGTAGTTTTAGTTTCATGGGGAATCGATGATTCTTTCCAATGGAACATCAATACAAGACAATTTTCTTAAGGTTTGATAATAATTTTGACACTAAAAAAACACCTCAATATATTTCAGCAACTAATGTTCTTAATGGATTAAAATATTCTATTTTTTCTTCAGGTAAAGGTTAGATAAAATCTATAAAGGGAAATAATGTTGACACTGAATCCACTTACAATTGAAAAAAAGTACCTTTTTTGAGTTTTTATATTGGTCTACCAATTTTTTACATCATTATTTATACTTAATGAACATTGAGAAAAATATATGTGAAATGTTTCTTTCAATTATTCTAAATATCAAGGTGAAGACCGATGATGAATTCTGATATCGTCGAGACTTGTTGGATTGGGGTATTTGACCATAACTGCATCTTGTGTATATCAGTGAAAACAAATGGAAAGTTCCTTGCACTTCTTATGTGATGAAACCTTTAGAGAAAAATAAATTTCTAGAATTATTGGAGAATATCAAGGTTCTGAATGGATATTAAATAACATATCTAAATGTGTCAACAGAAGGGATTCAAAACTAAAATCCCTAATAAATCGCGATTATCACATTATTCTTCATAAATTGATTACAATAAAAATCCGAAATTTAATATCCAATAACGTAAGGGTGATTATGATTCTCTAATTTTACCCAAGTATTTCTTGATATAAATGTAGAAAGAGGCGCCATTAATTTTGTGTGAGTTGGAATACTTTTTCCTTCGACATTTTTCACTTGCATAATGCATTTAAAAGTTCATATTCCAATTAAAAAACTTCTTGGGTGAACTATTTATTTTTGGTGTATGTATCCTACTAAAATAAATATATGCATAATTAAATCTTATGTTTTAAACAAGAATCATCCTGAAGGTTCTATTGTGAGAGGTTATCTGGCTCAAGAATGTATCAATTTTTGTTCAATGTATTTTTTCAATGTAAGGGCAAGATATAACTGGCCAATGAGAAATAAAGATGATTAGTATGAGGAATTTGATCCCCCATATACATCTCTTCTCCAAACTAGAGGAATTCTTGGGTCATATACATTAGCTAAATTGAACATTAAAGAGTGGGATATGGCACATCACACAATCTTGTTTGACAATGGTTTTTTCAATGACTATATCAAGTAAGTAATTTTAATATTTATATTTTATCTCATACTATGTAATTTTACATATAAATTAAAATTATATTATCATTTTTTGTAGGGAATATAAAAAAATTATTAGTAGAGTGCATCGATCTTTTTATTTGGGAAGGAGAGAGGCTTTGTATAGTAAAGGGTATCCTGCTTGGTTGAAATCAAAGGTACGCCCATTAAATTAATTAACTTTAAAATATAGATATTAATTTAATTTTAATATTCATACGTATATTTTAGGTATTGAGTTTACCTATTGACACCATCTCTCAAGAATTAAGATCATTGTATTTTGGTCCCAATTCATTCATTCATGAATACAAATATTTAATAACCAATGGGTATAAATTTTTTATAATTGATTGAGGGGTGAAAATGAGAACACAACATGATGAAATTATGTTAAGTGATACAACAAACTATTATGATAGTGTATCAGATAGTATACCTAGATATGAAAATGTATCTTATTATGGACTTGGTGAGAAAATATTGTTATTGGATTACCACTCTCTTGGTCAAGTCACTATGATGAAATTTAAATGTTCTAATTCAATGACACAACATGGTACATTTATTAATGAGTTTGGATTCAGAGTTATTGAAATGAATCAATTCATGGCTACCAATGAACCATATATTTTGGCATCAATGAAAAAACAAGTGTTTTATGTGAAAGATCATCTGAGACCTGATTATGGTGTCATTATTGAAGAAATACCAAGACATATTATTCATGATGGTGTAGATGAAATTGACACCATTGACACCCTCATTGGTGTTAACCAAAATACTCAATTTGATGACTCAAATTGTAACATTTTAATTGAACCTCAATTAGTGGTGGGTAATATATAAAAGCAACCATATATATATGTTCACAGTTCTTTTAGTTTACCTTGAAGTGGGATTATGAGGTTGGTACTATTGTAATTACATTAATTTATTTTTATTTTGGAATGATATTTTTGTTTTAGTATTGTTTGTTTTCATTTCATTTAGTAAGATTTATTTAAATTTAGAAAATTTGGCTTAAAATGGGGTTTTTAAAAATGTATAACTTGGTTTTAAATTATAGTTTCTAAAACATGTTATGAAATTATTTTTGAATTATTTTACTTATAAGTTCTATACATGATTTTTTAAAAATGTTTCTAAAAAATGTACATTTCATTATTATGTATATTATGAAAGATATTGAATAAGTTAGAAGGAAGTGATTATTTAATAATGATTTATGGATGATCAAGCTTGGGTTGGCTCTTTTGGTTCCCTTAGTGAGTATAATAATTGTAATATTTTTATTCTATATTAAATTTAATTCAATGTTCTTATTCTTTATGAATTTTTTATGGACATACAGTTGAAGAAGAGTTGACTTCTTCTCAGCTTACTAGTATGTAACGCCCCGACCCCAGTTACCCAGAGTCGGTGCATTACTTCGTAACATTGGCATGATCACAAGAAAGATCAAATCTCGAAAGACCGATTGGTTTAGTAGCCTTGGAAACACTAGATATAATCATAAAGTTTTACATTACATTTCAAAGTGAAAAAATACTACAACAACAAAGTCTTCATATCCACACTATTAACCCCTCATAATATCCCTGCAAGTCATTCATAATTTACTTCTTCACTACCTGGGAAAAATAAAACATAGAAAAGGGGTGAGCTCAAATGCCCAGTAAGGATAACAATATAGCGGAAAATTCAAAATAATCATAAACATTTAAGGCAATGAATTACTAAAACAAAAGCCTTTTAAAATTGAACTTCAACATAGTATGGAAAAAGTAAAATGAAATAATGCCATTTACTTATTCACATGGATATTCTACTAATCGAATAATCACATGCAATATCAATAACCACTTTCATAATGTTGGAATGCATAATTCTAAACGTTAATTTCTTTGTCTAGGCCTCATCCCAAGACCTAGGGGTTACTTCTAACCGGAACCCAACCCGGAGTGCCTCTAATAACCGAACACCAACCCGGAGTGCCTCTAATAACCGGACACCAACCCGGAGTGCCTCTAATAACCGGACACCAACCCGAAGGGCATACTTTTACCAGTCCCTAACCTGGAGGGCTTACTTTAACCAGTCCCCAACCTGGAGGGCTTACTTTTACCGGTACCCAACCCGGAACATACTTGTTTAGCACATTCATCTGAAGAAAAGTTTGAAATATAACATAAACATTCGGATTAAAACTAGCATACGAAATGTCAATAGTTTCACCATAAACTATGAATGGTATAAAATAGCACATCCACAGTCAAAAATATCACAAAACCTTCAATACAATATAGAAGTTTTGTATTATAATAAATCAACTTCAAATAAGCGTAAAATCCATTAAAGGATGTTGACATAGATGAAATAAAAACACTTTTTAGAGAAATATCTCTTTCTATTTTTGAAATCATTTAAGAGCCATATAAAATAAAACATTTTCTTGAAAATATTCTTGTAAGCTTGTAAGGAAAGCTTTGAAGATTTTATAACGGCGTAAAATAACCGCACCCGCCGTATAAGTTAAAAAAAACATTCTTACCTCAATTCTGTCGAAAAGGTTAAAAAGGACCTTGTTTTGAAAACGACGGAAAGATTCCTTTATAAACCTCTTATAAAAAGTCAAACAAGGGTATAAATGACTTTAACCCATATTCTTGTAAATAGTAAAAATGTTTTGAAATACATTTTTAAGAAACATGGATGTGGATGATAAAGATATCCCAGTAGATTATTACGTATAAACAACCTCGGATAAGGAAGAGATTGTGAAATAACCCTTACCTTGTACTTTTCCTTGGTTGGGGTAGGTTAACCTCCTGTATAATGGTGAAATAATTGTTATTAAATTATACAAGAATCATATACATTAATATTATATCATATATGATCTTTTAATATTGATTTGATAATAATATCTTAGTATTATCGCTGTTTCGGGTGTGAACTTACTTGTTTGCTTTTGTATGTTTTGTTACGTAAGACATGTTTGTAAAGGATAGGTTGTATATTATTCAAATCCATAATGGTATCAAGTCCTTAAACATCATTTTTAAATCATCAAATGATAATTATACTTGAATGGATACGATGGAGGATGAATCTCATCGCGTTCGTGGAGACGGTAGTCCGTACGTACGCACGAGCGACAATATCATTCTTTTGATATTAAAATAATATATAAATGGATGGTATATCATATATACAGAATCATTAACATGTTATATTTATTATTTACATGAGTTACACATCATTATTATACCCATCCAAATAATAATATATTGAATAACAATTACACCACGACGTGGAGACGGTAAGCCGTACGTACGCACGTATGGTGACATGTTATTCAAAGGGTGGATAGAATACTGAATATGGTTGTACCATATTTATAATAACATCACATTATATTTAAGATACTGGAGTTATTATTTTAGAATGGTAAGAACAAAGAAAGAGGAAGTGGAAGAAGAAAGGAACTTAGAAAAGGGTGGTGAAATCATTACCTCTTCTTCGGGTTCTTCCTTTTGATTTGATCAAAAGGGATCCTTAGGTTGGCTTTCTGATCAAACTAATGCCTCTAGGTTGTAGTGAGGGATGTTTGGAGAGTATTTGGGCAGAGTTTGGCCGAACCAAAAGGCTTGGAAGGTGTGAAGAAATGAGAAGGAGGAGTGCCCTTTTATAAGAGGGGTGAGGGGCACCTTTGGAAAAGCTAGAAATATTAATTTATAATAAATTAATATTCGGCTTCCAATGGCTCCAAAGTTGACTATTCAAAGGTTAAGGTGGGTATAGGTCGAAAACCACTCAACCAATAGAATTTAGACAGGTTTGGGGACTTATATTAACCTTATCTTTAAGTATTAACTCTAAGTTAATTAGTTTCACTTTTACAATGTCTCTTTGTATTTTTATATAATATGGTTAATAAACTTACTATATACATCCAAGAGACCCCCAAGTGGTCCATTAATGATGAACCTATCCTTATATAAGTCTCTTGGCCGAACCTTAGATTTTTTGGAATTTAATATCAATTAATAATATAATATTGGTTTTAAAAACTCTTTTATGTCAATTTTGACACTATTCAATAGTTGATTTTTGTGAAACTCATAACAGATTGATTACTTCGAACAAAGTCAATTAAATCAATCCTAATATATCATATTATCCTAGAAAATTAGTTTAATTCATTAAAAGTTTCATATTATATTTTTTTGGGTATTTATAATATCAATTATTTTAATTTTTCACTATTATAGTAATTACTGCATCATCATTGTGTCATAAATAAAATAAATTATTTAATGTCTAAAAATTATAAATAAAATATAATTATGTAGGAAATCTTTTTATCTTTCTAATGAATATTTATAATCTAAAATCCAACTTATATAACCCTATGTAACAATTGTTTTGCTAAAAGATATATGCTTGTGTCATTTTTGTATTCATTTTGACTTAATTAAAATAAAGTGTCATTATCACTTACAAGTGGATCCATGGGGTCCCAAAATTGACACAAAGATGCCCATGGTCGACAATGTATCAACCAATAGGGTTAAGACACGTTTTAGGGTAATTTAGTATTATTATAATATTATTTTTTAACCCTTATTTACCGGATTTACCCTTAACCAGGGTAAATAAAATATTTACCGCAGTAATTATTCAAAATGTCTAAAAATAAAAGTTACCTATTTACACAATTTGAACATCCTGATTCCAAATATGGAATCCATTTTCCTAAATTCTAAACACAGAAGTGGCAGAAATTAATTTAAAATTAATTCCCGCTGTCAAAACAAAAAGCGTGTTTTTAAGAGATAATAACTATCAAAAGATTGACACTTGTTTATGTTCGGTTTAATTGTAAAATTATGTCCAATGACCAACATTATATTAAATGGTAAAAATATATTCTAAACATACTTTAAAACCACTCAAATTCACAATTTATCACTATTAATTATTTTGATTAAAAAAGTTGTTTTTAATTAAAATTTAGTAATTTTCACTATTCATCAAAATATGAAAGTTATCCGAAAAGTACCAAAATTTCACCTTAGGCTAAATTCGATATTCCGAATCCAAAAATGAAGTCCATTTTGAAATATAAAATATATATAATTTCAAAAATTAGGTATTACTATTCATAACGGCTAGTTTGATCGGTTGTGGTGTGTGTTAAAACTCGAAGTTGCGTACAACACACGCTACTGTTTTATTCAAAGGAAAGCATACCGTGTAAGCTTGGGATGTTTCATTTTAAATTTTTTTGATGTCCCCATTTAGTCAAAAAGTATAAAATATTGTATTTAAAAAGGTTTCACTATTAAAAGTTGATAAAAGTGTAATACTGAAAATGAATCTGTTCTTGCATTATGACTAAGAAACTCATAATATGGATTCTAAAATTATAAGGATTATATAAAGTTTAAAATTTAGTTAATAATATTCATAACCTCTTTTGAATGGATTTTTCCTCTGGTAATTCATGGTGTGATTGAACTCGGTGTTACGTGTAGTGCAAGTTATTGAATTATTTTGAAGAAATAACACACTATGAAATCTTGGGGTGTTACATTCTCCCCTCCTTCAATAAATTGCGTCCTCGCAATTTGAAATTGTTCTTCAAAAATAAAAGGTTGAAAGTAGAAAATATATTTGTGGGAAAACCCACATCGGAAATTGGGTTACTAAAATTTAGTCTTAATATGAGGAAAAGAGAAATCAAAGGGTCACCACCAAATTATGATCTTGATTAGGAGAACATTGGTGGCAATTAGAGACATATAATTGGAGGAAAAACGTAAATATTTATAGGTAGTGATTGAGGTCATCAATCACAAAAAAGTATAAAATTGAGGTCCTTAAACTCATCAATCTATGATGATTTGAAGTACCATCGGTTCAACAAAATATAGGGTATTGGGATAACACATTTTTGACGTTTCAAAATATCTTAGTTGAAATCCCACATCGAAAAATGAATTAATGAGGCCTCTATTTAAAATAAAGAGTGGAAAGTATGAAGATTACCGAAAATAACACATACTAGGGTTCCATGTAGGAAAATATGGATATGGAAGAGAAATCTAACCATCAATTATCTGATGGAGAGTGGTAGAGAACATGGCTATGAAAAGGCCAACAATCCCAAAGCCATAAATTAGTGATGATTTAAGGTACCATCTAGGGAAACATTTTTGTTCTAAGTTCCTTTTATTAATGTTGAGGAATTTATTTATGAGATTGGCTAAGATCATAAGGAGATATAATTACTTTATAATCAGAGTTTTATCCATTAATAAGTTTCTACCATAAACTCACCTTTCACTCGTAAAAAAAATTATATTTATACTATTCGTACAGGGTTCCAAAATAAACGAATTTATAATTCATCTACCAGATCTTTTAAAAAAACTACATTATTTAATCCAGGACATCTCTTGGGCTAGTGGTAGGTGATACACCCTTGTCGCCCTTCGGTTGCGGGTTCAAGTCTCGCAGCCTTTTTTCCGGACGCGACGGGTTGCCGCCCGACCTCCGGGTTGTCCTTTTATGGCAATCCAAAATAATCCAAACTAGAACTATCCAAAATACTTCTGTCCAAACTCACAGTCCAACATTTATAAGGAAGGTAAACATAATATAGATCCTTTTTACCCCGTAATAGCATATGAATACCTTCATCATGTATTACCATATTCCTTATTGATTACATTCATGCTCCCTTATTCCATATAGAATGATGGATATACTTCATTAATCCAAAAATGTTTTACACCCCAACAATGATGGAATATACAAATCATTAATCAGTTCCAAGGTAGTCAAGAATATCCAATATAATTTATCCAAAACAATCACATATTATCCCAAAATCACTACCTCGGTATCAGAACTATATTATGGTTTATCATTCTCTCAACCAAATATTTTCCAAAAATCTATCCTGCTAATGAGTCACTTTTCTTTGTTCCACACAATCTCAAGTCCTTAATGAAATAGTACTGCAGTACAATCCTTATATACTCCATAATTATTATAACAAGTACATTGTTGATACAACACTCAATTGACATAATCAACATAAGAACTCAAATCATTCCTCTTCATCTGTGGTAGTATCATAACTTGATTATTATCCAATAGCATCATTTGCGGCATAGTCTGATGACTGGGACATAGGTTCGCGTAGTGTCCAAACTCCTTGCAAATGAAGCATTGTACATTTAAAACCATTTTCTTACCCTTGCAGTCACGTACTTTGTGCCCTTTTCCTCCACACTTATAACAAACTCCCATTCCTTTCAGGCAAGTTCCAGGGTGTTTCTTTCCACAGTTACCACATATGGGAAAATTCTTCTTTTCCCTCTTCCCTTTATCCATCTTTCTCTCTTCCATCCTTTTCTTCTCTTGATTCCCTTCAAATCCATAGGACTCAGTAAAATCTTTACTTATCTTATCAACACATGATATTATTTCTTCATATAATGATAATACATGGGAGACTATTTCTCTTATAAATTCTGGCTTAAGACCATGAAAGATATGATCCTTCTTTCTCTTTGGATCATGTGCATTGCTGGAGTTATCATTCCTTCTACTGGGCGCCATTTCTAAACAATGGAATACACTAGATCAGTTTATGAATCAAAATACATAATCCCATACTTATAAAACACTTAACATAAATTGAACTATTTATGGATATAATCCATAATCATAAGAATGTTTCCTTTGAGGACGTATATACTCATAAACCCTTCATAATGATTTGTAAAGAAAATGAGAGTTATCCTAAGCATATCCCCCGGGAGTGTCGTAACCAAGAGTGCAGCAAGGCCCGTTGTCGTGCACCAGTTCCCGTTCGAGTCTAGCTCAAAGCGGTGTTTTCGGGTTTTACCCCTAGGTACATCTGTGCCAGAGCCGCCTCTACCTGCTCGTATCCAGACAGGGATGTATTGCTCGGAAAACTCACAAAATCTCTACAATACCAAAATTCTAGGAAGTTCTTCTACACTAATCCTCAAAGCTCATCTTAGGTCTACGTGCTCTAATCAGAGTTTATCTAAATCTAGCTTCCAAGGTTTGTACTAAACTTCCTCTGATACCAACTGTAATGCCCCGACCCCAGTTACCCAGAGTCGGTGCATTACTTCGTAACATTGGCATGATCACAAGAAAGATCAAATCTCGAAAGACCAATTGGTTTAGTAGCCTTGGAAACACTAGATATAATCATAAAGTTTTACATTACATTTCAAAGTGAAAAACTACTACAACAACAAAGTCTTCATATCCACACTATTAACCCCTCATAATATCCCTGCAAGTCATTCATAATTTACTTCTTCACTACCTGGGAAAAATAAAACATAGAAAAGGGGTGAGCTCAAATGCCCAGTAAGGATAACAATATAGCGGAAAATTCAAAATAATCATAAACATTTAAGGCAATGAATTACTAAAACAAAAGCCTTTTAAAATTGAACTTCAACATAGTATGGAAAAAGTAAAATGAAATAATGCCATTTACTTATTCACATGGATATTCTACTAATCGAATAATCACATGCAATATCAATAACCACTTTCATAATGTTGGAATGCATAATGCTAAACGTTAATTTCTTTGTCTAGGCCTCATCCCAAGACCTAGGGGTTACTTCTAACCGGAACCCAACCCGGAGTGCCTCTAATAACCGGACACCAACCCGGAGTGCCTCTAATAACCGGACACCAACCCGAAGGGCATACTTTTACCAGTCCCTAACCTGGAGGGCTTACTTTAACCAGTCCCCAACCTGGAGGGCTTACTTTTATCGGTCCCCAACCCGGAACATACTTGTTTAGCACATTCATCTGAAGAAAAGTTTGAAATATAACACAAACATTCGGATTAAAACTAGCATACGAAATGTCAATAGTTTCACCATAAACTATGAATGGTATAAAATAGCACATCCACAGTCAAAAATATCACAAAACCTTCAATACAATATAGAAGTTTTGTATTATAATAAATCAACTTCAAATAAGCGTAAAATCCATTAAAGGATGTTGACATAGATGAAATAAAAACACTTTTTAGAGAAATATCTCTTTCTATTTTTGAAATCATTTAAGAGCCATATAAAATAAAACATTTTCTTGAAAATATTCTTGTAATCTTGTAAGGAAAGCTTTGAAGATTTTATAACGGCGTAAAATAACCGCACCCGCCGTATAAGTTAAAAAAAACATTCTTACCTCAATTCTGTCGAAAAGGTTAAAAAGGACCTTGTTTTGAAAACGACGGAAAGATTCCTTTATAAACCTCTTATAAAAAGTCAAACAAGGGTATAAATGACTTTAACCCATATTCTTGTAAATAGTAAAAATGTTTTGAAATACATTTTTAAGAAACATGGATGTGGATGATAAAGATATCCCAGTAGATTATTACGTATAAACAACCTCGGATAAGGAAGAGATTGTGAAATAACCCTTACCTTGTACTTTTCCTTGGTTGGGGTAGGTTAACCTCCTGTATAATGGTGAAATAATTGTTATTAAATTATACAAGAATCATATACATTAATATGATATCATATATGATCTTTTAATATTGATTTGATAATAATATCTTAGTATTATCGCTGTTTCGGGTGTGAACTTACTTGTTTACTTTTGTATGTTTTGTTACGTAAGACATGTTTGTAAAGGATAGGTTGTATATTATTCAAATCCATAATGGTATCAAGTCCTTAAACATCATTTTTAAATCATCAAATGATAATTATACTTGAATGGATACGATGGAGGATGAATCTCATCGCGTTCGTGGAGACGGTAGTCCGTACGTACGCACGAGCGACAATATCATTCTTTTGATATTAAAATAATATATAAATGGATGGTATATCATATATACAGAATCATTAACATGTTATATTTATTATTTACATGAGTTACACATCATTATTATACCCATCCAAATAATAATATATTGAATAACAATTACACCACGACGTGGAGACGGTAAGCCGTACGTACGCACGTATGGTGACATGTTATTCAAAGGGTGGATAGAATACTGAATATGGTTGTACCATATTTATAATAACATCACATTATATTTAAGATACTGGAGTTATTATTTTAGAATGGTAAGAACAAAGAAAGAGGAAGTGGAAGAAGAAAGGAACTTAGAAAAGGGTGGTGAAATCATTACCTCTTCTTCGGGTTCTTCCTTTTGATTTGATCAAAAGGGCTCCTTAGGTTGGCTTTCTGATCAAACTAAGGCCTCTAGGTTGTAGTGAGGGATGTTTGGAGAGTATTTGGGCAGAGTTTGGCCGAACCAAAAGGCTTGGAAGGTGTGAAGAAATGAGAAGGAGGAGTGCCCTTTTATAAGAGGGGTGAGGGGCACCTTTGGAAAAGCTAGAAATATTAATTTATAATAAATTCATATTCGGCTTCCAATGGCTCCAAAGTTGACTATTCAAAGGTTAAGGTGGGTATAGGTAGAAAACCACTCAACCAATAGAATTTAGACAGGTTTGGGGACTTATATTAACCTTATCTTTAAGTATTAACTCTAAGTTAATTAGTTTCACTTTTACAATGTCTCTTTGTATTTTTATATAATATGGTTAATAAACTTACTATATACATCCAAGAGACCCCCAAGTGGTCCATTAATGATGAACCTATCCTTATATAAGTCTCTTGGCCGAACCTTAGATTTTTTGGAATTTAATATCAATTAATAATATAATATTGGTTTTAAAAACTCTTTTATGTCAATTTTGACACTATTCAATAGTTGATTTTTGTGAAACTCATAACAGATTGATTACTTCGAACAAAGTCAATTAAATCAATCCTAATATATCATATTATCCTAGAAAATTAGTTTAATTCATTAAAAGTTTCATATTATATTTTTTTGGGTATTTATAATATCAATTATTTTAATTTTTCACTATTATAGTAATTACTGCATCATCATTGTGTCATAAATAAAATAAATTATTTAATGTCTAAAAATTATAAATAAAATATAATTATGTAGGAAATCTTTTTATCTTTCTAATTAATATTTATAATCTAAAATCCAACTTATATAACCCTATGTAACAATTGTTTTGCTAAAAGATATATGCTTGTGTCATTTTTGTATTCATTTTGACTTAATTAAAATAAAGTGTCATTATCACTTACAAGTGGATCCATGGGGTCCCAAAATTGACACAAAGATGCCCATGGTCGACAATGTATCAACCCATAGGGTTAAGACACGTTTTAGGGTAATTTAGTATTATTATAATATTATTTTTTAACCCTTATTTACCGGATTTACCCTTAACCAGGGTAAATAAAATATTTACCGCAGTAATTATTCAAAATGTCTAAAAATAAAAGTTACCTATTTACACAATTTGAACATCCTGATTCCAAATATGGAATCCATTTTCCTAAATTCTAAACACAGAAGTGGCAGAAATTAATTTAAAATTAATTCCCGCTGTCAAAACAAAAAGCGTGTTTTTAAGAGATAATAACTATCAAAAGATTGACACTTGTTTATGTTCGGTTTAATTGTAAAATTATGTCCAATGACCAACATTATATTAAATGGTAAAAATATATTCTAAACATACTTTAAAACCACTCAAATTCACAATTTATCACTATTAATTATTTTGATTAAAAAAGTTGTTTTTAATTAAAATTTAGTAATTTTCACTATTCATCAAAATATGAAAGTTATCCGAAAAGTACCAAAATTTCACCTTAGGCTAAATTCGATATTACGAATCCAAAAATGAAGTCCATTTTGAAATATAAAATATATATAATTTCAAAAATTAGGTATTACTATTCATAACGGCTAGTTTGATCGGTTGTGGTGTGTGTTAAAACTCGAAGTTGCGTACAACACACGCTACTGTTTTATTCAAAGGAAAGCATACCGTGTAAGCTTGGGATGTTTCATTTTAAATTTTTTTGATGTCCCCATTTAGTCAAAAAGTATAAAATATTGTATTTAAAAAGGTTTCACTATTAAAAGTTGATAAAAGTGTAATACTGAAAATGAATCTGTTCTTGCATTATGACTAAGAAACTCATAATATGGATTCTAAAATTATAAGGATTATATAAAGTTTAAAATTTAGTTAATAATATTCATAACCTCTTTTGAATGGATTTTTCCTCTGGTAATTCATGGTGTGATTGAACTCGGTGTTACGTGTAGTGCAAGTTATTGAATTATTTTGAAGAAATAACACACTATGAAATCTTGGGGTGTTACATAGTATGAGTTTGATTGGGGGTGCTTTTAGAGCTAAATAGAGCACTCTCCATACCTATTCACACCCTGACCTGTCAGAAGGCACCCCATCTACCACACCTTTCCATCCACCAATTTTACCTCTAGAGATGTTCACACCCATTCCTCCATCATCATGTCATTTAGCCACTTCTTCTCATACCATGTTTATAATAACTCTAGAGATGTTACTACCTTTACCATATCTATATCCTTTGATGTATCCCCAACCCTACTACCCATATACTACCATGTCCACACCACTTCCATTTCCTACTATCCACCTAGTATCTAATGAATATTTTCCTTCAGCTTCCACTCTAGCGCATGAAGATCACCCAATGCATGTATTAGAATATTCATAACCTTAAGAGGCCACTGATTTAGGAAAAACCATGGATCGATCAGATATTAATAAGAATCCTTCATCAGAATGTTTTTATTATAAGTGTATTAAATTATATCAAATAATTTATTTTATATTATACTATGGATTAATTCTTTTTTCCCTTTGATATTACTCATTGATATCTTCTAGTGGGTGACATGGGTGCACCCATATGCGTGAAGCCTGGAATTGCCAAAAATAATAATAATGGTGGATTACAATGAATACAATCAGATGATAGGTAAAAATTCTAGGAATTGTATAAGTTTCAGGGGAACTTTATCCAAGTACAATGATATCATTTTGGTACAATTAGTCTCATGGAGGCATATCAGGAATGAAATCAAGGAGAAATCATGGGTAGAGATATGGGTAAGAAAATTTGTTAAATTTATATCTATATTATTGTTATATTTATATGAATTAACATGTTAATTAAAGTGTCATTTTAACTTTCCAGATGGTGAAGCTGCCATGGTTGCATGATTGATGGATCTTTGGGAGTTCTGGTGATCATATAAGCATGAGTTATATATTGGGTGGAAGAGTAGAGTTGGTTCTAATTTAGAGGGTGTACAAATATTCCCCAACTGTCCAACAACACAATATTAATAAATGATTGCATACTGGAAGAGTTATGAGTTTAAGGTATTCATAATCCTTAGTGATTTTCATAGAAAAATTTAATTATTATTAATTCCATAGATTTTTTTTCTTTAGGATGTGTCGGAAAAAAACAAAAAGAAAAAAGATTCAATGAATTATTTTCACACATTGGGGTGCACTACTATGCCCAAGTATGAGATTCTCCATGTACTTTAATATTAATAGAAATAAAATATATATTTATATTGTTACTTATTTATATTTTCATATTTAAATTTATGTTTTATTTTCATTAATCCCTTTAATATAAGGATAGAAATTCACCTTTCAAATGGACAAATGTCTAGATGGTCAAATGGTTACATGGCCAAATTGGTCAAATGGAAAAATAGCTAAATAGCCTCTTGGCCTTCTGAAAAAATTTCCAAATGACCAAAATGACCAAATGGACAAATGGTCAAATGAAAAAATGGAAAATGGCCAAATGGACAAATGTTTGAATAGAAAAATGGCCAAATGAATGAATGGACTAATTGAACAATGGCCAAATGTCCAAATGAACAAATGGTAAAATAAAAAAATAGGCAAATGGAAAAATGGGGGAAATTGAGAAATGGGAAAATGGACAAATGGAAAAATGGAAAAAAAGGAAAACAAATAAATGGCCAAATTAGAAGATGGAAAAATGTACAAATAGTAAAATGGACAATTGGGAAAATGGTTAAATTCCATAATGTCCTAATGAAAAAATGGATAAATGGGAAAATGTCCAAATGTCCAAATTAACAAATATCCAAATGAAAAAATGACCAAATAAAAAAATGGCCAAACAACCTAACTAAAAAATGAACCTAATGACCAAATGATAAAAATTACCAAGTGACTGAATAACCAATTGTCCAAATGACTAAATGAAAAAATGGTCAAATGGAAAAATAAACAAATGAAAAAATGGCCTAATTGGGCAAATGGCCAAATAGCCAAATGAAAAAATGGCCAAATGGACAAATGAACAAATAACCAAAAAACCCAACCAAAGTATGAACCTAATGGCCAAATTATCAAAGTTACCAACTAACTGAATAACCTAATGGCCAAATGATCAAAATTATGAAGTGAACAAATGACCAAATGTATAAATGGCCAAATAGATAAATGTTCAAATGAAAAAAATGACTAATTTTACAAATTGAAAAAATGGCCAAATGTCTAAATGGAGAAATGGAAAATTGTCCAAATGGTAAAACAAAAAAATGGCTAACTGGAAAAATGGCCAAATAGCCAAATGGTCAAATTTAAAATTCATTAAATGGACAAATGAACAAATGGAAAAATAAAAAAAATGACTAAATGTCCAAATGGAAAAATGGACAAAAGGCCAAATGACCAAATGGCCAATTAGAAAAATTCCCAATTGTCCAAATGGCTAAATTTTCAAATAGTCAAAGGACCAAATGGCCAAATTTCCAAATTCCCAATTGTCCAAATGAAAAAATGACCAAATTACCAAACAAACTAAACAAAAAATGAAACTAATAATGAAATGATCAAAATTACCATGTGACCAAATAACCAAATAATGTAACAAAAATATAATTTGACCGAAATGAAAATATAAGAGGAATCCATATCATGAACATGTTTATAAGGCTAATTAGTATATATTTAATTATGTTATTCCACTAGTATTAAATTATAATTAAATGCATATTTAGATGTTTCTTTATTTTATGTATTTATTAAACTGTTATAATTTTAATTCATTTTAGGTTTATCACGTTCATATTATTCAATAATGTAGTACTATACTAATAAATTTCATTTATAGTAAGTGGTGTTAAGGATTGAAGGTCATGTTCCATGAGAAAAATAATTTTTCTTGAGTAGGAAGAAAATGGATTGAAGTGTAGTAAATGCATAGACACAATAAAATATTGTTATTTTTTTATTTATATTTCAAATTTTGATACATAATTCAAAATTAAATATCTTGTTTATATTTTCAATAATGTGCCTTGTAAGCCCTTGATGAGAAATAAGATGAAAAATTCAAGCCAAAAGATCATTTGAGATAGGTATTAGGTGAGGATAATAAGGGGAGAGTCTGATGTAAACCCATGAAAAACATCATCCCCACTAGATATGGCCCTCATTGGGAAAATCTCAAAAACTCTCACACCACCAAGCTACAATATGCTCATGTAGAAGCATCATAGGCCAAAAAATTACTATATAGGAGTGTGAAAGAGGTAAAATTTTCACCAAAAAATTTCTGAAATCTATGTCAGTTATATTTCCATCACATCCATCAGATGATACTATTTATTTTGATTATTGTATGGAATCAATGTGCACTTTATATGTTTCCATGAATGATATAAATGAGGGTCATGATGGTGGTCTAGTTGATGGTACTGGTGGTGGTGGTGGAAGTGGTGATGATGAGGACAATGATGATAATGATGTTGGTGCTCTAGGTGATGATACTAGAGATGATTATGATGGTACTAGCGGTGATGATGGAGATATTGATCCCCTACAAATTTGAGTTTAGGTAGAGACATATGTGAATGACTAAAATTATTTGCTGATATGGATTTTATATTAATGTTACAATATTTACAGTAGTTTGAAAACTATTTATAAATTTATGGATAAATTCTAAATATATAATAATTGTACTGAATTAAATATGTACCGTGTTTTTATTTTATTTTTAGGTTATGTGAGAGGTGTTGGATGGTGCTCCTGCTATTTAATGTGGGTATGTATCTATACCCATGATTCAAAAAACCATGGGTATACATGATTTCTGGACAAGAACCTATACCCACAGTTTCAAGTGAACCATGGGTATTCATAAATCTGCATAGCCTATACCCATGGTTTTTATAGAAACTATGAGTGTAGTCCTATCTTGATGGCTTAAGCACCCATGATTCATAGAACCGTGGGTATAGCCTATACCCACAATTTTCTGGGCTATACCCATAGTTATAAATCATGGGTATAGGTTAAGATTCTAGCAGTGAATTGATAAAACTCCATGGATAAATTCAAACATCTAATGAACTTAAAAGATATAAAAGAATAAAAGCCTCCAATATTGAATAAAGTATACTCAAGGGATGACGCTACTAGAATCAAACTTCATATAATAGAATACCCTACATCTCAATCAGCAGGAGTAATCTCAATAACATATAACCATCCTAAACCATGGCTATACACCCTAGATTTAATCCCCTAAGTCACATTATCCTATGGCCCCTTCCATATCCACCCCTTGCCTCTATATCCTCCACCCGACATGAATGAACAATGGAACTCCAACTACCAATTTGTTAATCCACTAGTAGCTTGTGGATAATTCCTACAAAAATGATGAAAATTCCCCATATTCCCTCAATAGTGAAACTCTATCAGAGTATGGGTACACTACATCTTAGTGTTCCCTTAACCACCAAACTAATAGAACTCAGTCAAGATGCCCCATGGGGGAGGAAGATAATAATTACTGATCAGTCTAGACTGATTACCACTACTCAGTTGTGTATCATCTTATTGATGCTTCCTGGTACTAAAGAAACCACCACCACCGCCATCTACAAGAAGATAGATGACCAACACCATGACCCTATTTGAGGTTCCTCTCAGGGATGAGATTCTACTTTACAATCTCACTGAAATATGCCAGTCATAACACATTCACCTACACTTGAATATCCTAACACAATCCCTCCCCAAACAGCCTCACTCTGATGGCCTTATCTCTAGCTATGGTTAGATAAAAATTATTCAGATCGATAAAACGAGTAACATTATCCACAATAAAAATATAATTATAATTTCAATGTATACATTCTTTTTATATATCTAATATCAAGATCTTAAGAAATATATTCTCAAATAAGATGGTTTATAAATCCTTCTAGGTCAACCTGACATATTGATCATCCTGAACAAGAACATCTCACTAGAACCATATTGGTCCTATTAATATACAAATAACATGATTTAATTTATTGTCTTGATGGATCTATAAATTATCAAGTCTAGTTAGGATAGACTCCATCCATATCTATATTTCATGTATACTATCCTCACCCATGAACAATAGTGGGTGCGACAACTGGAACTCACAATTAAAATAAAAAATATTCATTATAGCTATAAGAGAACCTTACTCCATTGAAAAATCACTCATAAAAGTATTTAATGAATATGATCAAATAGAAATTGAATCATAATTATAGGAGGTTGTGGTACACCCACCAATAGGACATGATCATCCTCACCCACCTAGCATAACAACATGGTTATTTTCATTGACATGTCACTATAATGCCAAACATACACATCTCAGAATAATATAATAAAAAAACAATCACAACTCAAAATAGGAAAATCATAGTATCCCACTACCATGTATGCTAAAACTCCCTCAATGTCTCATAACCAGGCACTCTCTTGAGCCCCCTTTATTACAAAAGGCCAAAAGTTATCATTTCCCTAGGTTTCACATTTCAATATTCTCATTTACATTATAATAATACATTCTATCGATTAGTTAAATAAAATTTCATTCACATTTTATAAAGGAATACACCTTATAAGTTTATTACTAGAACTTTATTCAACTAAAAGTAACATTTAAAAATTCATTTTTATTATCATAATTATCAATAAGTCACTTAGGGATTTGTTTAAGTGATATTCCTCCATAAAATAATATGATGAAACACCATATAAATCATTTTTAACACTTTAAATAACCAACACCTTATCCATAGATTGATAAAATTAAATCACAGGAAACATAGTGATGAAAAATATATCTTACATTCCCAGCTTGATGCATGAACAAACACCCTATTTTCATATCAATAAATATATAAAACCCCCTAAGCCATAGTCAAAACTATGTGCATCACCCTGAGTGAATTTAAATCAACTATCAATGACAGAGACAAAAATAAAAATTCCCCCTTGGTGAATTGGGATTCCCTCATATGTGGGAAACATAATCCTAGGGACAAGGTTGAAACCAAGTCTCAATGACAACCTATCTCCTAATTACATTGCTTAAAAAATAATAAAAAAGAATCGATATGCTTTGATACCACTTTATAACATCCCCACCCAGGTTCAATCTGAATAGTAATTGGACATAGTCACCATTATACCTCAACAATGACTCTCTATATTCTAGGTCCCACATACTAGTAGTGAGGGTATTTAAGGATACCTTGGGGAGACTATACCCTATCACCAGAGTATAAATAGTCGTATAAATAATGAAAATCACATATAAATAACATAGATAAGCACTATAGTCAAGATAAGGTAATTAAAATAAGTATTCAAAACCTCATATACTATAACATTTTTTTATATTCCATATAAGTCAATGGATCCCCCATGAATGGATCACATTCAAAAGATAAAAAATGGAAAAATTAACCAAAATGAGAAGAAGAATCCAAAATTAGTTTGAAGTCCATCCTAGTGCCATCATCCATACTCAATCCTAGCTAGCCAAGTCAACTATCAAGCATCAATCCCTTTCCCTTATCCTACATTGAAAAAAAATAGTCTGCTCAGGTACCTAAGGTAGCCTGAGTAGGGTATGAGTACAACTCAGTAGGATACCAACAACAAGGTACCTAAATATAATCAATCTGAATAAAAGTGAATTTAAAAGTGCTAAAATTAATATATATGGAAGTAAACAATAACAACACTGATTCCCAGGCACCATGGTTATGCCCAAGGTCAGTCATATCTATTTAGGAAAGTACCATATGTATCTAAGTATATAGTAGAGTTTTTCCAACCATAACATCCCTACACTAAGGGAGTATCAATAAATTTTCCCCCATTCATTATATCAAGACTAATCTGAGAGTGTTCACTCCACCACTCCATGAGCATTAACATTTTATCAAATAAAGACCTCTATAATCATGTTTATATGAATGTTTCTCAAAAATTTAGATTTTATTAGATAAAGACCACTCTAGGAGTGTTTAAATGACCTCTCTATGAAAATTTACATTCCTTCAGATAAAAAATTCCCAATAACATTTACATGAGCACTCCATGAGAGATTTCATTCCCATTAATCCCCTAACATTTACCACATTATCATTTATTTCCACTTATCAACACCTTAATATTTCACAATTTATCAATTAGAGCACACAAATTTTTTTACCACTTTAATTTAAAATGTTCACTTCAGTTCTTAAATACCTTAACAAATTATATTCTCCATCCACTATTTATAAACTATTTTAATTTACGAAGCCATATTCTCAATTTCAACTTCTAATTTTGAACAAGGGAGTCCCTATAGGACCAACCATCATGTAGGATCTTTAATCAAAAGGAACAAGGAATTTATTCAAGGAAATATCATTATAAAATCATTTAATTAAATTCAAAGTCAAAACATGGTGGGTTGGTGTGACCACATAATAAACACACTTGAAAATGAAGCAAGATTATAGGGGAATATGTAGGTACAACCTAATTTAGTATATTAGGATCCCACTTGTCCAAAATAAAGACTTGATTTGATATAGAATGGAAGAAAAAAATAAAGTAGACATACTACATAAAAATAGGGCATAATCAGAAAAACTAGTGGAATAACAATTGATAGTGGAATAAATTAAGAAAGTGAGAAGGAGGCCTCATAGACTTACCTTAATTTTTGAATCACAACCAAAATCACTCTGAATAATGAAAAATTAAGGGAGATTAACCAATGAATAAGTAGAGTAAGGGGGATCATATTTGGGAGGTGATACTGGTTATGAAATAGAAAACATTAGGTTAAAGGTTTTGAGGTTCTTAAGGTAATTTTTTTTAATTTTTTAATTTTTAAAGGGGCACACAGTTTGGTTAGATGGTTGACCAAACCATGCACCAACTGTGCTAACATACACTATCTAGGACACACCCTTTCACATGATTATCATGAACAATTAACAAGTTTTGTTCCAACAATGGGAAATTCCAATAAATTTTTCTAAAGTCATTTTGATAGTTTTTCATAGCTCCATGAATAGTTTCCAAACTATGAAACTACGAAAACCTGGATGTATGGTTGGGGTGAATGGTTATCATTAAACATGTGTTAACTTTTCTCCCGATGCTGCAACTCCAAAACTTAAGATGTCAAGATCTGAAACCCTAAGACACTCCCAATAACCCCTAATCCAATAAACACACATTAGATAAGGAACTAAAATAGTTTTAATAGAAATAAAGTAGAACCATACCTTATAAGATGAACATGATATTATATGTACCTTATGACATAACCCAATGGCCATAGTATAATGTACCTACCCAAACCACCCTCATATAGTGTCCCTTTAGGTCATAGAGTGTAAAATATACCTTAAATTCCTAATTCCTTAGATTTGGGTCATGTTGCAGTGTGACCTCACCCTTAAAAATGCAGCACATGTCATTTTTACCCTCATTATGGTCTAATCCTCTATGTTTTAATGTGATATATAGATGACCCAAAAATATAATTTTACACCAGAAATTTTTATCCCTCTACAATAAAAAACACTCCATAATTTCCTTGGTTGCAGTGTGTTTCTTGAGTGACCCTAAAAATTATATCATATGCATCACCATCATGCCACGATGCCCGCTGGATGTGGCATGACCATCAACCCACACTAAATTTTTTAATCTACCTATGATCTACTACATGATACAATACCCTATGTTATAGTGTGGTTTTCTTCTTACTATATTATTTCATCCCTAAGCCTAATCCAATTTCTTGAAACTCAATTTCTGAACTATATTGAAACCCCTGTCACCTCAATTGGATCTAAACACATGCATTTGATCTGATATCCAACCTAAATTACCTCCCCTAAATACCCAAACTACTACACTTTCATTTCACCTTGACATTGCCTTATGCTTGGACTTAATATTATTCTCTACAAACACTTATTTTACTTATGAATTTCTAATATCATAATAAATATTAAAAATAGGTGTGTTCTCTTTTTTAGGTGATATAATCAACTTCTTCTTCCCTTTTTTCATTTCTACCATAATCTGTCATGCTATATCGAGTGTCAAAAACAATGTTTTACGGTACAATGGAACAATAATTGTGCCAAATAATAGCATTTATAGATTTATAAATTATTTTGGAGGTTTCTAAAAATTCATTCATTAATTTTTTGAACTCCATATATTTGGGTTTTCTCAAGTAATTTTCATCTTTGACAAGTATAACTTCAAGATTTTACCACCTAATTCTTGGAAATAATATTGTAGAGGTTATTTCAAGTATTTTTTGTCTTACTTTCAGAATTAAATTGAGTTCTCCCATGTTTATTTTGAAATCAATATCCATATACACAATTTATTTATCTTTTTTAATTATAAAGTGATTTACTTAATGAATCATTCTTTGTTTTCACTTTGGAGTCTTCTATTCTCTTCCAGGAACACAATGAGCTATTATATATGTTGGAAATATTTTAGAATCACAAAATTACTACATTATTATTCAATACTCACTTATTATTCTTCCACACTCAAGGAATCATTATGAATTTTTAATTTTTCTATAAAGTTTTTTTTCACTTAATCCTCAAAATTATCACGTTTTCATTCACTTTCTTCATCACAAGATATGGTATCATGTTGTTAGATTAGATTTTTATTATTTATTGAATTGTATTTAACTTTTTCTTTGAATAATATTCCCCCAATGTGACAAATATTTATATTTCTATTCATATAAGATCTTTTGAAATTATCATTCTTCTTCTATTCTTCTTGATTATCTGGGAAACCTACTAAAAAGTGACCAATATCACCAAAATTAAAGAATTTAAATGGTCATTTGCCTCTATATTTACCTCCTCCTCACTGTATTCCTTTTTATAATAGATAGAGATATTATTCAAAGTCCATGTAATAATATTTGGCATATACTTCTTCTTCATGATAATTTCTTGACTCAATACATTTCATGATTTTTGATGCATTGAATTTAGTCACTGACTATGTTTTTACTTTTCTTCTTAATGCTGGACCTCCTCCCATATTACACATGATTATAAATTATTAAGTTTTTTATGATCTACTCATACATGTTTTTATCCTCAAGGTATAAAATCTTTACATTGAATTTATCCAGGAGGATTCATTTAAGCTTCTTAATAAAAGTGAAACCCTCAAGAGTTTGATTGTAACTTTGAAACAAGATTATAATTTTGTTTACTCAAATGAAAAATTCAACAACAAATTTATCTTCCCCCATTTAGGTATATTAAAATTATTCATAGTAAGTTTCTAATCATGAATCCTTCACCTTCATATCTTCTTCATGGATATCATGGAGGTTCCTACAAATTCAATTTACTATCTTTATTCTCATAAATCATGTAAAATATTTCTCTGACAGTGATGGGAGTATTTAATTTCATGATCTACCATTGTATTTGATGTTATTATTTTCAAGAAATTTAAATTTTGTACCAAATTTAGGAATAAAAACACCATTCATGGTGATATAAATAACTTTTAGGCTATGTGATATAAGTTATAAAACTCTACTCTCTCTCCATAGATAAAATCTCTTCCCATCAAACATTCATAATCCCTTGTTGTTAATGGTATTCATCAACTACAAAAATATTGTTGATCAAAGATATAAGAAATTTAAATCAAACTCAGATATTTGGGAATCATACCTGAAACCCTTTCAACAATGATATGATACTAATTTCCTAGCTCAACATAGTTTAAACCACCATTCTAGGAGGGTAGGTGGTGAATCAATGGTAATTAAAAAAAATAAATCTAAAAAATACATGAACCTTATCACTGATTAGTGAAAATAGATCCTGATGGTGATGATGTGATGATAAAATGTTGATAGAGATAGATAACACGCATATACTCATGGATGTTTTCAAGGTTCAGTCACCCTTATTATTAGGTGTTTAGTCGTTGTTGTATAACAGTTGTGATCCTACTACCCACATTCTAATTTATTATCAAAGGAACAATGAAAGTAGAACAAGTATTATCCTAAAATACCAAAAAAAAAAAATGAAATATGAGATTCAAAATATTGAATGGTCCTCTCTTCCTATACCTCAAGTGCCTCCAAAATGTGGATTTTGTGTGTGCCTTTGTTTTCTTCCTCAAAATATTATAAAATCCCTCAAGGAATAATATTCATATCCCTTAGAGTATCATTTTTTCATCACATACTACTCTCTAGGTGAGTCACCACATATTTATATAATTAACCTTTATTAGGCCTCATTCTCCTATCTGAAGCATGATCCTCAGATCCAAAATATATGGATTATAAAATACCAAAAATCTTAAAGTATCTTGTAATTTTTTTGATTTTATTTATGGAATTACCAGGTGACTACAGTGTATCACATATGATTTTTCTAGAATAAAAAATACACTAATCTCCTATAATCAGACTCATTGTAGAATGGAGCATGTACTATGACATGGTTAACCTTGAATCTCTAAAACCATAAAATCTTCAAAAACTTTTCACTTGGGTCATAATGACCTGGTTTGTTCCACTGAATCCTGGTTTTATTCAATTTACCACTCAATATATCATGGAACATTTCTTCATGGATCAAGAACATTAGGTTCCCAAAATAGAATAACAGTTAATTATCAATGGAAATTATTCATAGCATAATTGATTCCTCTGATATCCCATTAGAGTGAAATCACCCATGATATTATGTGTTCCTAACCTATTAGAATAATTTCTTTCTCATGTTATATTAACTCCATAATAATTATTATCGTGTTATATTAAATCATTCCTCTATCAAAATAATCATGGTGCAACCAAAATCACTGCGATGTGATTCTAGATCATGTTAGATTAATTCATTTCATTGAAATATTTCCCAGTAACTAATAAGATATAATCTTTCTCGTATAAGATAAACTTATTATTTGTGTGGCATTATCACTATACTTAACATTGATGTTTCATTATCTTAATCAGAACTTAATTCCTTTCATTCTTGCACATCTCCACTCAACTCCAATGAGATTTCAAATCATTGATGATCATTATTCCAATGAATAAAATATGATGAATTTTCAAATTTATGAATGAATGACCTCAATATTTAATTTGTACTATGCCTCTAATAAAGTGGCTATCTAAACACCTCACTATCAGATAAAATGGTAATTTAGAGAAAACTCCATCCCTATGTGTAAGATTAATTCCATTTTAGTCATGTATTAATTGAGATCAAATCAGATCTAAATTTATTAATACTATTCATATGGTTTATCAGACATAAAATATATCAAAGGTCTCTATGGTCTTGAGAAAAATATAATAAATTAATCAATATCCCTCCCATCTTCTTATAAATACCACCTCTCACTGCTCCAATCCTACTCAAACCAATAGCTTCTTAGATTGATTTTTTTCCAAATTCTCTACTATAACTCTCTTCAAAAATTTTAGGCGGATATATTGTTATAGAAAGGATACCCATTGGGGGCCCAAGTTGATTATAAAAAGGTTAATATCGAAGAGTAATTTAGGAACTTCTATCAATGTTCTCTTTTTATCACTCCTTTATTTCTTCTTATTACCCCCGATAAATATTAAAACCAAGTTCTACATCATAAAAAGTGATATGAGGCTTCTGTGATATGAATGGTAAAACTATATAATGAACATACTATTTTTTACTTTTTAACAAACATCCATTCATGGTCGGTATAAATGTCTAAACAATATTTTTTAAACAAATATTACCACATTCATGGATGATTATAATAAACAATATCATGTTTAAATATAAACATAATAATAATAATATATCATGATTCATATTTTGTAAAGGTTAAATAAACATAAAATTAAATATAACAAATTAAATTCATCATGTTTATTAAAACACCATAAATGAAAAAATCGTTATATAATAACACTTATATTAATTGAACTATGTATACATTAGAGCACCCTTTGATATTTGGAATAATTTGAACTTCTAGAAAGTAATTAAATCTATTTCATAAACCTAATGGAGTTTATAAAGTCACGTGTTAAATATTGAAAACCTTTATCACTATGATAACACAACATCACAATCCATTAAATGAATATGTTGAAATAAAATACAAAAATAATATCCTTTCACTACACTTTTATTTTCATCCTTCCCTTATCACATATCTATATATAAGTTATGATTTTAAAAACATTAAAGTAGTTTTATAATTATACTACAAAATTTTATGAAATCCATATATTTTAGTTATTTTTTCATTTTAAACTTTAAAAAAACCACTCACGCTATGGTAGGTTTATACCACACATGTGAGGGATGATTTTTTTCATTTAAAATATTCATTTCATATAATTACCCAAAATTTTGTAAATTAAATTCCCTTATTTGAATAAATATCTTATTAAGAAATGCAGTTATATAAAACACATCAACTACATTGGGATGTTAAAACACGTCAGGTTTTAAAAGACCGTTAATAATTATATCCCTTGATAATATAGTCATTAAATAGTGATCATATGACTAGTATATATAAATGGTAATGATGAAGTCTAATTGACATAGATTAAAAAAGTGATGGCCTTGACTAGTAGGATCATAACATTTGAATCCCATTTATCAGAGATTATGAGGGAGATAACATCAATGGTCTTTCCTCTTATCCAATCCCAAGATGAGATTCAACAATTAAAGTATGAATGAAACCATTTATAAGAGAATTTCAATCTCATCAAGATCACGATGAAAACTATGTATTCTGAACCACTCCAAGAAAAAATCATTATCATGCACCATACCCTAAGGGTGTTCAATGGTGTAATAAAGGGTTATGTATATAAAAAATAAATGTATTAATTTGTACATTTTATTTTTATAAAACAAAAATTATATTTTTCCACTTTTAGTATTACTCTTTAAATGATTAAATGACGAGTTTTATAAAAATTTAGATTTTTATACGGTGAAACAAAAATTGTATTTTTGAGAGATATATATTTTTTGATCAAAACATTATTTTTATGAATTTAAATATTTTAGAAAAAAAATTAAATTTTAATAAAATATTATCAATAAATAATATTTATTAAATATAAATGATAATATAATTTTATGAATTCAAATATAATTTTTATAAGGGTCATAATTATTGTGAAAAGAAAACTATTTTCTATTAAATAAGGATTTTTAATTTTAAAGTTTAAAATATTAAAATTTATAGATTTATTTTTGTAATATAAATATATTTTTTATATCATAATATTGAAATTATACAATGCTTAATTTTTCTTATTTTTATGTGACTCTCGAATTTTTGGGTAAAAATTAAATATGGTAAAAATATACGGTATGTATTATGATATCATAAAAGCCCAAAAGTGATATAATAAATGATATAAAGTGTATTAAGGACCAAATATATGTTTCACCTTTAAAATAATGTTTTTTTGTGGTCATTTGATTATTTTTATAAACCCTTAATGAATCCTCCAAAACCAATATTACATTTTGAGGTTTTGAAATCAATTCTTTATAAACATGACTCACTTGCACATCAACAAGGGTATTATTTTAATGAGATAGGTTATTAACCATGTGAAATAATGAAAAAACCTGGATTTTTTATAAACCATGGGAAAAAACCATGGAATAATGTTGGGTTTTGATTAATTTATCATATAGTGTCTAAAACTTAAGCTTGGAAATTAATAAATAACTCTCCTCTCTTTTTCTATATAAAACCACCCAAACTCCCATTTATATTCACTCAAAAATACTATAACAAGAAATTAATATGACCTTACCCCTCTATATCCCTATTAAGGTTCCCATAATCTATCAGGTATCCCATCCTAAGATTCTAGAATACCCTCTCAAGGTAAGGGATCCTCTAATTCTCCTCTTCATTCAAGAACCTCCTTTATGTTATGACTTTTATTTTCCTTTATTTAATTTTTTAGATATGTTATCACACATATATATTAATTATATTATTATTTAAAAGTGATGATATACCCATTTCACTATCATTAATCCATCCAATGAACCTTCATGTACCTCTGTTATGCTGTCAGAGTTATCCTAGGTTTTTTCAAGGATAAACATTTTTATTATGAATACTTATCCTTATTTCCACTCAAGAGTATTCACCTAGATGTTACAACAATTAATTTGTTGGATAATTATATGTATTTATCCCACCTTTATTTTTGGATTAAATTTCATGAAATGTGATCCTCTTTAGAATGATCTATGTTTCACACTTATGCATATACATGTTATGAAAATGATGGGCATGCTTAGATCGCACTCGAATGCATTGGGTAATGTTTTAGCCTCATGGGAAATAATTTATGGGATTAAGAAGAAAACCTAATCCATTATGGGAATTTTTCTACCATGCTATGATGTCTTGGAAGTTATCCTTGACCTATGTTTATGATGTCATTTTTAATATCATCACCACATTTCTGTGACACCTTTATGCTATCATGTTATATCATGATTCATTTTCAAGATTATGATTATCACTCCTATTATGTTACCTTTATATAGATGTTGGCTCACATATAAATCTTTAACTTAAGCTGTTCTTTTTTTATTCCTTTACAGGGCTTTATAGATCACCTCTTTCTTATATATGTCCCCAGGTTATCTTGTGTAGTTTTAGAAGATACATGGAATATAATTGAATGTTGTGGAGTTTTTATTATAATGTTGTTGTATCCCATGTTCATGTTGTTATTAAATTTACATAATTAACCAAATATACTAGGATTCATGATCTTATGGGTTGTAGTAAATGTTATTTTATTTAATAAATCATGAATTAAACTGTATTAAAGACAATGGTTGTCATATTTATGGTTTTAAAAATGGGTTTCATGTAAAATTATAATATTAATAATAAAATTATGTTATTTTTATAATTCTAAATTTATAAAATTGAAATAATTTTATTAATATAAAAAATATACCATAATAGTTAGTTTAATCCCTTCAAAACATACTTACTAAGATATGTTCCTTAAGTTATAAGTATTTTTAACTAACTATTGAACATGGGGATCATAAACCATTAGAATGAAACAAATAAAATAACATAAAACTTTTAGATATTATTGAACCATGAAAAAAATACCATTGACTGATAGCAGTATATTGAAGTTACTTTTAAACTCTGGATCAAACAACCCCAAATAATAAACACGAGCAACATAAAACTGATCAATAAATAACATATAATAATAAATAGATTATAGAAAATGAAATAAAAATAATAAGTTTTTTGAGTGTTTAATTTACATATATAATTCAACCATTCAATAGGTTAAAGGACATAAGAAGTGATCTTGGATTTGAGGTAAGGAGTTTTCTCTTCCAAATCACCTTTCTTTTCAAGTTGTATTTCTCTATTGTCTATCCTCTATTTAAATTCTTATCACATAATTATAGAAATTTTACTTTTATGTTATATCTTTATTTTTTAATTAATAATTGTATCCTTATCTCTCATATTTATTCAATAACCATACCTTACATTTTTCATAATGATTTTTTCTCTCTATTTTTTATTAATATGGTTTTATTTTCTATCACCCTTTATCTCCCAATATTCTATTTTTCTATTTATCACATGGTCACTTTATGTTACATATACTTCATTTTCATTTATTTTATGGTTATACTCATATATTTATGGTCCCATTCATATTAATTAATTAAGTTAAATCCTAATATATTTAAAATAAAAGTTTTATATTTTTCTTATCTTCTACTCCAAGTTTTTTCAATTTTAAATATATTTATTTTAAATGTTTCATTATTGGTACATTTTATAATTAAAATAATATTTAGGAAATAATTTGAATAAAATTTCGAAAATTAATATTAAAGTGATTTATTCCTTTGTTTTTATGAAAAATTCACCAAACATTATGAAAATGGTTTGATGATTTCTCTTCAATTTTCCTATTTCTTCTCATCAATATTCATTTTAAAATACATCATTTATGCCAAATTTATTATTAATCTTAAAAATATAATTTAAAAAAAATCTTATATTTATGTTTTTCCTTAAATATGATACATTACTTATTTTTATCATTTTATAAAAACTATGAAATTGATTTGTTAAAACTTTTACAATTTCTTAAATTTATATAAAAGATTCTTCATCTATGATAATATTCTTTTATATTACACCAAATTGAATATTTCTTATAATTTATTCCCATGAATAATATATATATTTCTCATAAATAGTTACTATATCAAAATAATACCCTGATTCTTTATCTTGGCTCCTATATATGTGCGGTGAGGAGAAAATGACATCTTTATGAGAAAATGACCTATCACTACCTTTGTATTATGTTATTATAAACTATAAGTAATGAAAATCCTTTCAATTTTTCCTTTCCTTTGTAAAAACTGTATAATTACTCTTCTAATTGAAGTTTGTTCATCTATATAGCCATACAATCAATTTAATGGGTAAATTATCTACTAGATTGTATAATTCTTATTTTATATAATGTAAATTCCTTATACTTATAAGTTTTTAAGAAATTATTAATGTTTAATCTAAATAGAGGAAATACATATAAACATGAAATATTAATAATTTCTATGCATTTTATACTAACAATGTAAAACTATAAATGAAGAACACACATAAATTTCTCCATCAGGTTATACTACTGCTTATTTGTTTGATAACAATAACCAAAGGAATAACCAAATTGTTCTTCCCTATGAGGTGTATCCTTAGGTTTATATGAATCACCCAAACTCATTGGAAGGTATCACATAATTTATTCATGAGATATTCTAGTATCTAAATAAAAAACAACAAAATGGAGAGAGGGATTCAGAGAAGGGTAGAATTTTGGCAAGGAGGATCACACAACATGCCCAAGGGCTTAAAATACTTTATATAGGATACAAGGATTCTCCTTGAGCCATAAATTTGATTCAATCCATTACTTATAAATTTTATAGACATTTGAGTAATAGATTTAGTTAAATCACATCAAAATTATGGAACTAACTCTCCCATGCATATTCAATGACAACTTAATGAATACGAGATTAAAAAGTGTCATGGAAGTGAGTGAAAATAAATAAAACTATTGTATTCATTATGAATCATCCACATCATATGATGAATCACATACATGAAACTATCATATGATACTACCCTTCCATAAAATATGATAGCATTAGACATAATTTATAACACCCCATACCATTAAATATTATATAATCATAGAATTAATGATAAGACCTTTATATATATATATATGTATGTATCATAGTCTATGGTAATCCAACTTATAAAATATAGTGTTATAAGTATTTTGGGAATAATCCTTTGAATCTAACACTTTTACTAAATCCCAATATACATTTTTTCCATTTTAGTATATATCATATCGAAATATAATAATATGTGAAATATTATCCAATTTTTTTTTTCATATCTTACAAAACAATTGGGAAAGCTACCATCAAATTCATCTTGTATTACATCGTACGCAACACCATATGAAATTTTCATCCAAATATCTTTTAGATGAAACTCTAATACACTTTTAGTGTACCTATCTAAGTCAGATTCAATATCCATTCATACATTCACAAAGTTTAACCCCATGGGACTTTATAGAGTTGACAACAATTATAGATCACAAGATTCATAAATATAAGCAGAGTGCAGCCTATAACAAATAACCAATGTTACTCAAGATATAAAGGGATCTATCATGAACTCCATCAAACAAGTGTGTCTCTATACATTTTTCCACTAGCCACATCACATGCTAACATTCATTTTCATATGTTCTCTTTTTCAAGACATTGAGTGACCATGGTAAATGCTATATGTCACTCCAATATAGCCTCCACAAACATTCTCAATTATTCAAGTATAAACTATCTAGATCAATGAATACATCACATGTCATTCAACTACAAGATATGCACATCACATGACCCTTATCCAGGTAGAAATCGCATCATATATACCTTCTAGAAATAACCATATATTTCCTTAGTCTATATTAATCGAGGACCTAAATGTCATATTTTTTATACAAGAGGATAAATCCCATCATGGTTGAGCTCTAAATGATGATATAATCATCCACACACCTAACCACCCTATGATTAGATATGCCTCTTGGATTTTGTAAGATGAGTATAGTATGTCAGTTCTAATGATAGTCATCTCATTAAACATTGGTAACGGGGAATGAAAATATGAATAATACATACCTAGGATACCAATAACATAGTGAATGACACTCTACATGGTATATTGTGTGTTTCATCTAGTACAAAAAATAATTTTATGCCTCATGAGCATATTTTATATCTCCATACAAGGATATTACCCATGCTAACCATAACATTCCCCCATAACCTATAATACTCCATGATAGTTATTATCCATGGATAACTCAAATTAATACTTTGATAGGTTAATTATCATTACAATCCACAAAATTTATATATACACATATGTTGAAAACATGAAGAAATGATAAATTAGAGACAACATTTTTTAAGATACATTTTATATTCTTAAAAAACATTCAATAATACTTAACAATACCCTACATAATCACCTTTATAACATACCATATATTATTTATTTATAGAATCTTATGTTTTATATACTTTTATAGGTTTTTAACTTATTACATATATATGTAATTCCTTCCACATCTCTATGTGATTATAATTTAAAATTTTTCCACTAAACTCTTAAATGACTAACATTAATAGAGCAAGATATTTTGAAAAACAATGATACATAAGAATTATATTCCTAATTTCTAACTCCTCGAACATATTCAAACTTCATAACCCCATAAAATCAACTTTAATGATGTTAATAATTCTGTTTGTCAACCTATAACTATTTTTTGGTGCATCATCATCTCCTTTGAAACTCATTTTAATAAACTTTTCCCTTAAAATATATAAATAATTAATACAAAAATTTACATCATATCATGCCATATCATAAGTACTCTACAATATAAAGTGAAATAAACTTTAATATGATAAATAACGTACCATTTACATTATCTTTTTCATTATATCCTAAAACTTTTTGGATATCTAGTGAAATTCACTCTGAATTTTAACTCACATAATCTTTAGGAAATATTGATATTTACTTTATCACAGTAACTAAATGTAACTTTTACCATTTTTTACTATCAAATATCCTAAACTCTTTATGATATTAAGTATAAAAATAAATTTACTTTTAGATAAGTATAATATATTTTTTATTAAATTTGAAATTCTTAAGTCCAAAACATACTCCCAGTAACTTCTTAGAAATTATATTCTATTAAAAATATCATGATAATAAATACATACTTCATTAATCTTAGAAATGATTCATATTTACTTTTAGATATACAAACTCTTTTATTTTTAAGAAATAAAACTTATTTACTTTTAGTATGAATATTAAGCAAATAATACATTGTTTCCATATCAAATATGGCATTATATATGTATGGAAATCCTATAGAATAAATATTTTGTTAAATATGACACTATTTATGGTGAAATAATATTCCCACATATTCTTGGATAAACACATTTTCTTAGATAAAAATATTTTTATACTTATCTCATTAACAATAATGTTATATAATTTAGTTAAATCATATCCCTTGTGTATCCCATAACATTCATCCCATTTATCAAACAATAATTCTTTAGAAGATATTATCAAAAGAAAAATGGGACAACCAATTCTCAAACTTCTTAAAAAAATATAATCTTGAAGTACTCATTACATCCATGTTCTTAAAGTAGTAATTCCTTAATTTATTACATGAATGAAAAATTTAATTTCCCATTAACTCTTCCTTAATTTTGACCTTTTATATATTTACAACACATATAGATCATATAGTTAGTATCATATACCATAAATAATAAAATAATTTAATTCTATAACATTAATACCAGTAGTGGACTCTACATGGGATTTGTTATAACCCATCAAGTATTGTGAATAATTCCTCTTCCAATGGAAAAGTTTTCCATAACGGAAGAAGTACCCCTCTATCTTCTTCTTTAGTTTAGGTGGCATCACAAACTCTCCAAGACCTATTTTCAAATTTTTTTCTCTGGCCCAATGATTTACCCATACCCTTCTACACCATCATGATTACACTCTATCCTGGACCACCCATGTATTAATTATAAATCCTTAATATATTAAAGAGACTAGGTAAACTTTTATTGAATTGATTCATAATATATTTCACAATAAATTATTGGAACATTTCATAAAGTGATTTAAAAATTAATTCTAGAGCTAGATCGAACATAATAGGTTAACCCAAACTCTAAAATTTATTAAATACAATCATATTTATCACATAAGTTTAGACCAAAGTTTTTTCCACCATTTTAAATTGAAATAAATACTTCAATAACACATATCTTTCACGAATAATTTTTTCTTGATAAAGAATTCCTAGTTTTTCTACCATTATATAAGATTTCATGGTCTCATGATACTTTTGTAACTTATTTCCAAGGCTATAATCACGAGGGTATACAATTATATTGAATCCTTTATATTATTTTCATGGGAATATAATTTCATGTATTAAATAGATTCACTAGCGACATTCTTAGCAAGAGATTCCTTTAACAAATTTTTTATTCTTTCTTAAGAACTATTCTCAAGTTCTAGTACAAGTTTAGGAAATTACTAAAACATAGTTTTTCCTTAAATAAAAGTGATCTCATGATTGAACATGATTACGATGATTCCATTTTCTATAATATATATATTTTTATCATATGAGTATTGGTCGTGCAGTCGTTGAGTACATGAAAATTTAAAATTTATAAACCCTACAAACTACTAGTACTGTGGCAAGAAGGGTGTCAAACCATAGAGAAGGACTTACGTTGTGCTTGACCAAATTAAAACTAAAACAACAAAAAGATAAAATAGAAAAATAAAAAAAAAAACTATACGTACACAGTGAAACAAACACTAATAGTGGGTGTGAAAATGAAGGTGATATAGTGAAATATGTGGCTTGAACAGAGAGAAAACAATAATGATGATTTTAGGGTCCTTGGGCTGCTTTGAACTGATTAAAAAATATTCTCTGCTTCTGCTTGGTTTAATTAAATTACTCAGTGTATAGGAAAATGGTGTTAATCCATTGAGTTGTCACTTCAGTGGATCAACACAGCTCGATTAACTTCCTTGAGTCTTGATCTTTTGATCTTGACCCTTGGAAAAATCTGCTTAAATTGGAGAAGAGATGCATTGACCTTTTCTGATTCTCGGTACTTCGGTCAATGATCCATGGTGAATTGATTCACTACCATGCCCATCGGTTGTTAGGTAATGTAAAAAAGATACTAAAAATAAACAGAAGAGAAAACCGAGCAATGGAATCACACTGAGCAACCAAACTAATAAAACATAACGGATATATGGATGATCAGTTCTCTACAGCCCGATTCCCCTAATCTATTTAACTACACATCAAAATCATAAAACAGAAAGAAACAGATAATGAATTAAGAAACATATCCCGTGAGATTTATCCTTTCTCCAGCAACTACTTTGATTATGGTCTCCTGCTCTGTGTCTGTCTGCCTCTGTTTTGGTGATAAGATGGATCGAAGGTAAAACGCGATGCCCTGATGGATCGAGGGATATTTGGATAGAAGAGTGGATTCTCGCCTCTAGGGAATGAAGTTCTAAAATCTCCCTGCTCTTGTTCCGGCCCCCTTGCTTGGCCCTCGCATCCCTTGATGAATACTTATAACCCAGTCGAAGTCTCTGGAATCTCATCTTAAGTGTTCCCCGACCTCCACGTGGGACTTTCACTGTGCTGCTTCCTCCCGCGCTGGTCACTGGAGCAATTTCTCCTAACTAATTGAATGGGTGCACGCACGGAGAGCCACCCTCCCTCTACAAAAAATTCACGTGAGTCATTGGGGGAAAATGAAACAATTATATAAATACTATATATATATATTATATTACTACTTAAAAATACTTATCAATATATATATATATATATATATATATATATATAACATAAAAATACTTATAAGAATATATATTTTGTAATATCTAATACTATTGTTAATATAATAACTATTGATAACATATATTATATAATAAATTAATATTATATATATAAGATAATATACTTTTATTAATATATCTATTATTATTATTATATTGTATATGATATATGACACATAATATATGAATTATATAAAAATAATGTACACCATTATATATTATTAATGTTATACTAATTATATTTATTATATATGTTAATATCAATATTATTATATTATATATATATATATGTTATTATATGTTATAATATAATATAAAGATAAGATAATAATAATAATAAAAAGAAAAAAAAATGTAAAAGAGAGAAGAGTGGGAGGCGGTTTGTGTGGATGGGAGAAGAGAGGAAAGAGGGAAGGGGGGTTCTCGGTGTGAGGTAGGGAAAGGGTGAAGGCGAATCAGGTGGTGTGAGGGGTGGAAGGCGTCGCACGGAGGGTGGATGTAAGACTAGAGCAGGGATTGCGGTGTGTGGGATCCGGTGGTCACGGGGTTCAGACAGTTGGTGTGGCGGTGAGGCAAGGTGCGGTTGGGGTCTCGTCAGCTCTGAATGATGCAGGGAGAGTGGGCCTCAACTTGTGGGAGAAGGGATGAAAGATCTATTTGAGAAGCTGATGATGGAGGCAATGACGATGTGCAGCAAGGGCTTGTGGCGAAAGCAGAGGGCGAATCAAGGAGCGGAGACAGATTTGAGGATGAGGAAGAGAGGCGCAGGGAGAATCCATGCATTTAGTTCTAGATTCGTCAAATCTGGTGAGGAATGACAGTGATTTGCAATGCTAATTTCTTGTTACTGATTTGAATCTGTTTCTACTGTGGTTTTGGAATTCTCTATCGCGTTGATCTTGTTGTAATTTGCAACTGTTGATTTGGTGATTTGGTGCGTGAATGGCTGGTGTGAGTAGAGGAGCGGCGACGGGGTGCAGTGCAAATCAAGGAGGCACCGTGAAGGAAAATCAAGAAACGAGGAGAAACAGTGGCTGGGGAAAGGGTAAGATGTGCCATCGTGAAAATTGCTCATGGTCTCACCATGAGTGGGGATACGGTGGGACAATGGGTATGGCACTGGTTTTGGGAATACGGTGGAACCATGAAGAAAAAAATGTGAGACAGTCACGTGGGGTGGAGAAGGAGGCACCGTTAATATTTTTCACGGTCTCACCGTGAGTGGAATGGTGAGATAGTGTGTAGACAATACGGTGGCACCACGACCGCAACACCTACAAACAAACACAACAAAGAAAATTAAATAAATAAAATAATTTAATGAAACTAAAAAAAATCAATTAATAAATTAAATTAAATAGAATGGAATTAAAAACTAAAAATAACAAAGTTAAATAATAAAATTAATAATAATTTTTTTAGAAGAATGAATTTATTTGTATTAAAAATTATAAACAAATTAATTAAAGAAATAATAAAGTATATTAAAGAATAAGAAAATTAATTGAATAAAATTAAATTGTTAAAAATAATTAAATTATCAAAAGACCAAAAACTAAATTGAGTTATTTATTTACACTTTAAATAATAAGGAATTAATTAATTTAATTAATGAATTATTAAGCTAACTGAAATGAAAAATTGTAAAAATAAAAAGAATAAAAAATAAAAGTCAAATTCAAAAGAATTAAGTGAATTAATGAATTATTTAAAATGACAATAATGCACATTAAAACACATGATTTAAACTAAAAACTGATTATTCTACACAACAATTACAAAAACACAACACTTATCAATTATTTAATAAAAAACAACATTTTGAAATAAAAAAGTCAGTAAAAATATAAAAAGGATGTGGAAAAGAGTGTGAAAACACCGCCACATAAAATTACCCCACACTTAAAGCTTTGTTTTTCCTCAAACAAATACATGCCTTGAACTTTAAAACATAAAGATGTTAAGTGAGTTTCAACTCAAAAGGTGAATAATTAAACTTTAATATCCTGATGAGCAGGGCCAAACAATGAGTTAGGTTTTTCAAAGGTGTTCAAAAATGTTGTCCAGTCTAGCTTCAAATACTCACTGGAATTAAAGAGCATCACAAATTCATACACTGTCAAGTATGTCATTCCTCCTATGTGTATTCATTAACTATCCTACTTCACCGTCCAATTCAAGTTCTAATTCAAGGAGTGTTGACAGGTTAGATGAAGTGGAACTCAAAACTTAACCAAGTGCACCTTCCATTCTCACCTTCCTCCAGGTTCCAAAAATTAAAGTCCATTAAATTTATCACTTTATTGATTCAACTCAAATAAATATTAACCAATTCAATTGCTCCCTTCTTCATCTGGGTTCAAAATTCTTCTCACCTTAATGAGTTCATTTTTGATAAGGACACTTTATTTTAATCTTTCCCAGCCATATTCCATGTGCAGAGCACTGTGAATAGCACTTATTAAGATTGAAATTGGATTTATTTATTCACAAAAACGCACCCAGTGCACCTTGTCTTAGATTCTCACCATGGGATCCCATTTTCCCATTTAACACTAGTTACAAAGGACTTAATTAATAATCATTCGAATTGACTTCCTAAAGTGATTGAATATAATTTAATAAAAATGTGAGTCCCATGGGTTCCGGTGAGAACTTCAAGTTACCCTAAGTCATGATCCTTATCCCACACAACCTATCCTATCATACTCTTATCCTCAGTTCCTAAACAGACAGATCCATAAAGACAGTGAACAATTGCACTCAGCAATCATTCATTCTTAACAGTTCCTGACTAAGTGCCACTTTCAACATCTAGCAAACAATTATCCACTAAACATGACATAAATAAAGTAACATTGAACCTCCAATGACCATCATGTGATGAAATAATTTGAAAATTTTTGAAGGAATTTTGAACATTTTTCTTGAAAAAATGAAAAAATTTGACCATTTTTTTAAACAACCACAAACTCAGGTTCAAGAAGGGGGAATTCAACATGACACTAGAATGGCCCCTCTCCCCCACATTTAAAACCCAACATTGTCCCCAATATTGTATTCTAATATGGGAGACAAGTTATGTTCAAAACAGATGGACATTTTAGCTGAAAAAGAATATGGAGGGGTATCAATGAAGTTCAAAAATTTTCTTTGCCATACAAAAAGTGAAAGAAAATAAAAACCTGGACAAAAAAAAGAAGAAGAACCCGACCCCACCAATCATCACCAGCAACCAAGTGTATTTCTATTCCTAAAATGTTCATGATTTGATTTTTTTAAAGAGCAGGAAAAAGATTGTATCAATTTACTTTAGATAGTATCATGATTAACCATGACATGAAGTAACAACATAATGAAATTGAAAGTAGTGGGTGGAATCATGTGTCAACAACTCAGCTCAAAATACATTTCAACTCTCTAGATACTAGCAGCTAAACACCCATGTAGTAAATATAGTTCACAAGTTTCAAAAACCAATAGGAACTCCCCCAAACTTAATTCACAGTAGCATGAAATGAAAATGTGAAGAGTAAAACATTGAAACATAAAACAATACTCCCCCGAATGTGCAGCTTCTTAATTCATTTTTTTAATGCCTCCCTTTATTCGCCTTGTGCATTACTCTGGCTACTCCAGTTTGTCACCTACATGATGAAACAATTTAAAATTAGTGTTAAAGATTTAAAGCTCAAATAAAAATCAGCTACAAAGTGTAAGATTGGGAGTTTTATCCATTAATCTAGTGTTCTCTGACGACAACCTCCTTCCACCATGAATGTTCCAAATGTGGCTACCACTAAAACATGATTCTCTTAGAAAACTAGGACCACCAGACCACTTGCATCATATGATAAGGAAATGTAGACATTATTGTTCACCAAAAAGAGACACAAACAATTTAGCAAGGATCATTTATTCAAACTAAAAATTTAATGTAAAAAACAAAGTAAACCATGGGTTTCCTCCCATGCAGCTCTAGGTTTAAAGTCCCTAGCTAGACCTTATTCCCCTAAATATTTATAACCATGATCATTTAATGGGAAAGAGTTTTCAATGGTGTGGACTTTGCTATTGTCTAAGGAATCAAGAGAATGACTAATCAAGACATTTTCATCTTCAGTACCAATCAGAATTCTCCAAAATTTATCTAGATCACTAAGAGGATTCATGTTGCCCAGCTCAACTGTGTCTCTAAAAATCAGTTCATCAGCACTTAAAAAGTTCAATAGTTTCTAATGAAAATCATAGATCATATAAATAATACTTCCAGAGCTTCCACCACACTTAGAGTTTTTATCAAACCTAAAAATAGAAGAGGAAACATTGAAAAAACCCTCAGCAAGTCCCAGATTAGCTCGCAACTCTGACGACTCAGAAATATCCCAGAAGAAGTTATCAAATTTAGTTTTCAACAAATTGTTCTAAATGTCCACAAAAGACTCAAATGATGTGAATATTTCGATTTCAGGTTTGAAATAATCACTCACAACATAAAACTGGGCAGGCAAGATGATATCAAGGAAATGCACTTGTTCATAATGGAAATAATCAAGTTTTTCAGTAGGTCTCAACCCAGAGTTTTCTCCAGCTTCAGGAACTCTTAGACAGTCAAATTCACAAGGGAAACTTTCATAAACAGGTTGATATAGTGCAGGAAAAAGTTGCGATTCACTCTCCAGAATGGGTTCCAAAGAAAGAATTTGTTCATCAACAGGAGGGTGTGGGGGAAAGAGCAGTAGCCAGGGAAAATTTTTTAGTGGGTTGGGGAATTAGTATCTATGTGAACTCAAGTGGGAAAAAACCATACTCAGCTCTAACCTCAATTTTGTAACATTGATTTGAAGCCACATCTATAACATCACAAGTAACCTCATGTTGGGGCCTTTCAAACACCAAAATTTCCTCCACATCATCTACAACTTGGAGGGTGAGTTTACCTTTGGAGACATCAATGATGGAACCACTAGTAGCAAGTAAGGGTCTGCCGAAGATGATTGGAACCTTTTCATCACATTCCATATTAAGGATTAGGAAATCAGTGGGCAATGTGAGTTTTTCTACACTTACTAATAAGTCATCCACTCTCCCATAAGGGTGTGTGAGTGATCTATCAGCAAGATGAAGATAAATAAAAGTTGGTTGGATATCCTGAAGACCCAAATTTTTGAATAAGGAGAAAGGCATAAGATTGATACTCACTCCTAAGTCACACAAAAAATTCAGTTTCCCACTTCCTCATATTCGGAACTGAATGATAAAGCCACCAGGGTCCTTTAATTTGGGAGGAATATTTTTTTGGACAATTGCACTATACTCCGCATTGAGATCAATTTTATCCAACTTCTTCCAATCATTATTTTTCTTCAGAAACCTTTTTATGAATTAAACATATGAAGGGATTTTATCCAAGTCTTCTAAGAAAGGCATGTTGATGGTGAAGCTTTGAATCAGTTTCAAAAATCTCAGGTAATCGGGTTCATCACTTTTCTTCACTCTTTCAGGGAAGGGAATGGGAGGAGCATAATGTTTTAGAATAGGTAGGTTATTCACCTTTTCCTTAGATCCCACTTTCTTCTTCACTTACTTAATCAATTCCCACTTCATTTTCTTTGGTTCCTTAGATTTCTTAGGTGTGGGTTGCACAATCTATTCAGTTTGAAACTCACTTTCCAGATTTCTAGAATTGGGATTTTCCATATTTTCATTTTCAATTTCAGCTTGAACATTATTTTCCTCTTGCCTAGGTGGTTCCTTAACTGGTTCCTTAAGTTTAATCCCTAACCTGGTTGTTACTACCATTGAATTTTCTCTTAGATTGGGGGTTGAAGTGCTAGGCAGCTTGCTCTTTTCCTTACTAGCTTGATTCTTAGCCATTTGACTCATTTGAAGTTCTAAATTTTGAATCTTAGAATATGTGTCCTTATTAAATGAGCTGATCTCACTCAAAACTTGTTGCAACATCCCCTTTAACTCCCCTTGACAATTAGAAGATTCAGCCTCATATTGATTCTGGAAAATTTGTTTGGGCTGTGGGTGGAAAGTTGGGGCAATGAGATGCTTTTTTGGGGCAGTGGGATACTTTGTGACCCCTTTCTCATTCCATGATATATTGGGCTGACCTTGATATCCAGAGTGGTATGGATTTGAGAGTTGAGCATGGACACCTTGATTCCTAGACCTGTAATCAACAAACTGGGCACTCTGATTACATGAACCAAGGAGATCAAAGTTTGGACAATATCTCTAAGTGTGACCAAACATCCCACAGTGATAGCACTGTTCCCTAAGGACCCTATCATTAAAAAAAACTGCTTGAGGATTTGTATCAGCCCTATGTATGACTCTCTTCCTAGTGCACTTGTGCTGAGATTTTTGAGCCAACTTATCAAACAATTGTTTCATCTCATCAGCAGTGGAATCAGAGAGATCACCTCCACAAGATTGATCAACTAAGTTCTGATTGTAGGGGTGAGGTCATTATAGAAAGTCACCATTAGAAGATGGGGTGCTAATTGATGGTTGGGGCTCTATCTAAGAAGACCTTTGAACCTTTCCCATGCTTCATGAAAGAGTTCCCCCTCATCCTGGACAAATCCAATGATCTTATGCCTAACCTCAATGGTGGTGTACCTGGGATAGAATTTAGATACAAAGGAATTGCACACCTCTTCCCATGTTTCAAAGATTTCCTCATCTAAATTTTGAAACCAAGTCCTATCCCTCCCCTTTAGACAGAATGGAAACAACCTCAGCCTCAACTACTCCTCACTAAGATCTCACAGAGGCAACTGCTAGACAGAACCATAAACATCTCTGATAAACTCTAAGGAGTCCTCTGTTGTAAGACCATTAAATGATGGAAATTGAGAAAGATGAGACTGTTTGATCTCATAGCTCCTAGACCTAGGGGACAATTTGATGCAGGATAGATTGTTTGACACAATAGGAATTTGGAACTCCATAAGCTTAGGTTTTTCAAGGGAAGGAACTAAGGGCTATTTCCCATTGAAATTTTGATTTCCAAAAATGTTTTCCAAATTCTCCACTTTAAGTTTCTTTTGTTTTCTAAGTGTAGAACAATGCTTGTTGATTTATTGATTTGGAGTTTTAAGTTCTGAGTTAGAAGCTCTAGTGTGCATGCAGCTTCAACAACAAACTTTTTTTGAGATTTTTTTATACAGATTTAAGTTTTGTATTTTTTTGTGTTCTATTTAATAATTTTTTTTTGTTTTTTTAAACTTGGTCGCATGTGCCTTTCCCTTCAACGATGCCAAAATTTGGCCAAACAGTCGTTGAGTACGCACAAATTTAAAATTTATAAACCCTACAAACTACTAGTACTATGGTAAGAAGGGTGTCGAACCACATAGAAGGACTTACGTTGTGCTTGACCAAATTAAAACTAAAACAAAAAAAGATAAAATAAAACAATAACAAAAAAACTATATGTACACAGTGAAACAAAAACTAATAGTGGGTGTGAAAATGAAGGTGATATGGTGAAATATGTGTCTTGAATAGAGAGAAAACAGTAATGATGATTTTAGGGTCCTTAGGCTGCTTTGAACTGATTAAAAAGATATTCTACACTTCTTCTTGGTTTAATTAAATTAATCAGTGCATAGAAAAATGGTGTTAATCCACTGAGTTGTCACTTTAGTGGATCAACACAGCTCGATTAACTTCCTTGAGTCTCGATCTTTCGATCTTGACCCTTGGAAAAATCTGCTTAAATTGGAGAAGAGATGCATTGACCTTTTCCAATTCTTAGTACTTTGGTCAATGATCCATGGTGAATTGATTCACTAACATCCCCATCGGTCCTTAGGTAATGTAAAAAGATACTCAAAATAAACAGAAGAGAAAACTGAGTAATGGAATCACACTGAGCAACCAAACTAATAAAACATGATGGATATATGGATGATTAGATCTCTACAGACTGATTCTTATAATCTATTTAACTAAACATTAAAATCATAAAACAGAAAGAAACATATAATGAATTAAGAAACATCACCTGTGAGATTGATCCTCTCTCCAGCAACTGCTTCGATTCTGATCTCCTGCTCTGTGTCTGTCTGCCTCCATTTTGGTGATGAGATGGATCAAAGGTAAAACGGATGCCCTGATGGATCGAGGGATATCTGGATAGAATAGTGGATGCTTGCCTCTACGGAATGAAGTTCTGCAATCTCCCTGCTCTTATTCCGACCCCCCTTGATTGGCCCTCGCTTCCCTTGATTTTTTTAAAAGGTTGGAGTCGAAGCCTCATTTTTATTATTAAAGCAAAGCAAAGACCTCTTTTAACTAGGTAGAGGGAGACCCATTACATAGCTCGAAGGCCCAGAGGGCATGTAGCCTATTACATAGCCCCTATGCCCAAATTTTTTTCCTAAGGCCCATTCTGTGAATAGTAATCCGGCTGCTACAGTACTCGTAACTGCTATAGTGCCCTGCCGCCGCTACAGTACCTGCCGATCAACAGTGCCACCGCTGCTATAATACCACTACAGTACTGCTACAGTACCAACGCTCCATGGGTTTTAAAACCCCATTTTTCATATAGGATTATGGGGTGCTTACCTTGATGAATGATTATGACCCAGTCGAAGTATCTGGAATCTCATCTGAAGTGTTCCCCGACCTCCACGTGGGACTTTCAATGTGATGCTTCCTTCCGCGCTGGTCATTGGAGCAATTTCTCCTAACTAATTGAATGGGTGCACGTGCGGCGAGCCACCCTACCTCTGCAAAAAATGCACGTGAGTCATTGGGAAAAAATGAAACAATTATATAAATACTATATATTATATTACTACTTAAAAATACTTATCAATATATATATATATATTACATAAAAATACTTATAAGAATATATATTTTGTAATATCTAATACTATTGTTAATATAATAATTATTGATAACATATATTATATAAGAAAGTAATATTATATATATAAGCTAATATACATTTATTAATATATCTATTATTATTATTATTATATTGTATATGATATATGACACATAATATATGAATTATATAAAAATAATGTACACCATTATATATTATTAATGATATACTAATTATATTTATTATATATATATTAATATCAATATTATTATATATTATATATATATATATATATATGTTATTATATGTTATAATATAATATAAAGATAAGATAATAATAATAATAAAAAGAAAAAAAATGAAAAAGAGAGAAGAGTGGGAGGCGGTTCGTGCGGATGGGAGAAGTGAGGAAAAAGGGAAGGGGGGTTCTCGGCGTGAGGTAGGGAAAGGGTGAAGGCGGCTCAGGTGGTGTGCAGGGTGGAAGGCATCCCGCGGAGGGTGGATGCAAGACCGAAGTAGGGGTTGCAGTGTGTGGGATCCGGTGGTTGCGGGGTTCGGACGGTTGGTGCGGCGGTGAGGCAAGGTGCGGCTGGGGTTTCGTCGGCTCTGAATGATGCAGGGAGAGCGAGCCTCGACTTGTGGGAGAAGGGAGGAAATCTCTTTTTGCGATGCTGATGATGGAGGCAATGATGATGTGTGGTAAGGGCTTGCAGCGAAAGCAGAGGGTGAATTAGGGAGTGGCGACGAATTTGAGGGTGAGGAAGAGAGGTGTAGGGAGAATCCATGCATTAAGTTCTATATCTGTCAAATCTGGTGAGGAATGGCAGTGATTTGTGATGGTAATTTCTTTTTGCTTATTTGAATCTACTACTGCTGTGGTTTTGGGATTCCCTGTCACGTTGATCTTGTTGTAATTTGCTGCTGTTGATTTGGTGATTTGGTGCGTGAATGGTTGGTGTGAGCAGAGGAGGAGCGGCGATGGGGTGCCATGCGAATCATGGAGGCACCGTGAAGGAAAACCAAGAAACAAGGAGAAAGAGTGGCTGGGAAAAGGGTAAGACGTGCCACCGTGAATATTTCCCACGGTCTCACTGTGAGTGGGGATACAGTGGGACAGTGGGTGTGGCACTGGTTTTGGGAATATAGTGGCACCGTGAAGAAATAAATGTGAGATAGTCACGTGGGGTGGGGAAGGAGGCACCATTAATATTTTTCACAATCTCACCACGAGTGGAACGGTGAGACAGTGTGTAGACAATACGGTGGCACCGCAACCGCAACACCTGCAAACAAACACAACAAAGAAAATTAAATAAATAAAATAATTTAATGAAACTAAAAAAAATCAATTAATAAATTAAATTAAATATAATATAATTAAAAACTAAAAACAATAAAGTTAAATAATAAAATTAATTATAATTTATTTAAAATAATGAATTTATTTGTATTAAAAATTATAAACAAATTAATTAAAGAACTAATAAAGTATATTAAAGAATAAGAAAAATTAAATGAATAAAATTAAATTGTTAAAACTAATTAAATTATCAAAAGACCAAAAACTAAATTGAGTTATTTATTTACACTTTAAAGAATAAAGAATTAATTAATTTAATTAATGAATTACTAAGCTAACTTAAATGAAAAATTGTAAAAATAAAAAGAATAAAAAATAAAATTCAAATTCAAAAGAATTAATTGAATTAATGAATTATTTAAAATGAAAATAATGCACATTAAAACACATGATTTAAACTAAAAACTGATTATTCTACACAACAAGTACAAAAACACAACACTTATCAATTATTTAATAAAAAACAACATTTTGAAATAAAAAAGTCAATAAAAATAGAAAAAGTATATGGAAAAGAGTGTGAAAACACTGCCACATCAAGTATCATGTTTTATATTCATTTAATAATGAATTTTATTGAAATTACTCCCACTAAAAATGACAACCCCTTACATCATATATATTTAGTGATCCATGATCAATATTTAATCATGACTTAAACCATGTATAAAATAAATAATACTTACCTATATCTAGTAGATAAATATTTTTAGTCATATCATATATGACTCTTGGATAATTGAGTGGGTGTATCTTTATCTAAATACATCATATGTATTTAATCATATTGGGACTAATTTGGATGGATAAGGTTTTTGGAAGCAAGAAAAGTTTGTTTTAAATAGTGTTGTATTTTTTTTATAAAAAAGGATAAATCAATTAACTTTGAAAAAGTCTTGTAAAATATGATGATGATTTTTTTGATTTTTATTTAACAAATATTATAAGTTGTTTTGAGAACTTGTGATGTAAGCCTTATGAAGGAAGGGGGGGGGGTGTTTCCAATTTTATTCAGGTTTGATTGAAAATAAAAATGTTGTTGGAAGATACAAAAGTTACAATAATTTATTTTTAAAATATAATGATTCTAAAGATGATTTATCAAAGGTTAAAAATCATGAAATATAAGGTTTTTGATAAAACAAGATGACCGTAAATTAGTATGGTTGGTTTTGCTGAAGCATATTTTAAGGTGGTGTCATTTCCTAGTGTTTTCCAAATTTTTGGGCTTCAAAATTAGAAGTTTTTTTTGGAAAAGGAAGTTTTTTACACAAATAAGTTCATGAAGAAATTTTTATGGATAGCATAGGAGGTATGTGGAATGATCTAGAAAAATTGGGGAAGGATTATGCACAACAGTGCTATGTGGACCGTGAAGCGCGCTGCATAGATTGAGTAGGAAAAAAAGTTCACAGGAGGATCATAGTTCACGGGAGGCTTGAAGTTCATGGGAGGCTTATCAATTTCAGAATGGAGGTACTTATTTTTAGAGCCAAAATGGTTTTTTATCTTCAGAAGGTATCATCCACTGAAAAGAAGAAAGATGATATGCAGACCGCATAACAGTTCACGGTGAAGGTTGTCCTGCATCGATGTTTTGGGTGAATCATATTTGTGATATTTGAAGATTTATATGCCTATATAAAGGACCCTAATTCCATCATTAATTAAAGATAATTTTATAAGAAGTGATCATCACTGTAGGATGAATTTGTAGAAGTTCGAGGTAGTTAGTGAAGGATAATTCCTTAAAGGAGATAGTTTACATGGATAATTTACTAAAGAAGTTTGTGGGGGGCACTATAGCACCCAAAGAAAAAGGGATCACATAGGAGAGGTGGTATGTGAGGCATAAACCATCCAAAAAGTTGATGCAGCTCATGGAATAAGAGGTGGGGTTCACTAAGCACTCATGTAACACTATGCAAGAGTATATCCTACTCATTATATTCCATATAGAAGGATTATTTTACAGTGGATTGTGTGGTCTTGGATTATTTCCAAACCATACCAAGGACGTAGCTACTCTTGTTGAGTAAGTGAACCTTTTAAATTCTTATGTTCTTATGGATGTGTGTTTGAAGTGTTTTCAGAAGGTAAATAGATCTTTAATAGGAGGTGAAGGTTGTTTCATAAGTAAAGAAACATAACAGAAAAAGATATCATTGATTCATCCCTCCCCATCTTAGTGATACAACTATCCTGACTAGACAACTTCAACTCAACTCTATGCATATGGAATCTTAATGGCTAGGGTTTCCCAACTTAGTTTAACCCAAATACAACATCAAGAAAATGGAACCTAATGGTTAGGGTCACCTTGTATTTTTCTTTCCTCACATAAGATAATCTAAGGGAACTTAACAGTTAGGGTCACCCATATTGAATGATCAAGTTCTTGAAATTTATCATTTTAGAATGAATATCAAAATTAGTAGTTTGAAAGGGTTTTTTAATCTTAAAACAAAATCTCATATTATTCCATTTATGTATGCATGCTTCTAAAAATTTATTTTTGGGAACCATATTCCATCCACTAAATTAGTATGTTCATATTATATAAATGTGCAAATCTTTAAAAAGCCTATAATTTTTATTACTCACTCAAAAATAGAATTAAAAAATGTTGACATGTATCAAAATACATCACATGAATGGAGTACATGAAATCCTTATGTAAAGGTTTATAATTATATGATATTTATAATTTCCATGATATTTTACCTAGATCCACAGATAACTAACCCCCACCATTATAGAATATGGAATAATCCTCTAGGCCAGTGAGAAGTTTAACCTAAATTCCCTATACTCAGGGATACTTTACTTCAAGGTAGAATACAATTCATGATAAATCTAAAACCACATATGTATAAACTATATTTAATAACTAAATCCATGCTTATAACATTAATAAAAAACATAGGTTAGGGTAGAGGAAAAATGAATCTTATGTTTTCGTGACTAGTATGGAATGAAAATTTTTAAGAAGTATTTAATCTCATAAACTAAATCATACCAAATAACTCATAATATAACTATTATATAAATGGATTAAAATAGAATAATAAATACATGAATAATTCATGATTTTTACATGAGATAGAGTTTATGAACCATTCTTAAATCAATAATTATAAAATTTTTATAATTCATTATGTATATTCAATAATTAGATAAATATAAACACCATATGTTTATCTCCAATATGAAATCCTTCATATTATTCATTATATGGAATTTTATTTTAATATGGGATATTTCATGAAATATAAACTTTTATATTTCAATTTCTAATTATGTAAAAATTTTACATTATCTAAATATCACATATTAATATTATTTAAGACTTTGATCACATCATTTATCAAAAATATATTGATAAGGTTTAAATAAATTAAAAATAAGGATCCATTTAAATTCAAACATTTCAAATTAGTCATTTTGAAAAATTCAAAATTTTCTAAATATAAACACTCTACTTTTTTTAAATTTATAAACTCTTTATAAAGTAATCATATAATTTTTATATAAACACAATATATTTAAATTATAATGTCAATCATATAATTTAAAAAAAATTATCTTTAATATTCACTTTTAATACAATGAAATATTTATTAATAAATATCTAAAAAATCAATTAATTATTTAATTATATTATCTTTTTATTTAATTAATTTTGAAACATTTTATCAATTAATTAATATACAAAAATAAATTTTATAACTATTTATAAAAAATTTATAAATAATTTAATTTATTTAACAAATTGAAAATAAATAAAATAAAATTTCAATCTAAAATCATATTTAACATTTTAGGCTGAATCATAAAGTACATTTGATAGCTTAACAACAACTGCTATTACTATTATTTTATAAATGATAGTATTGCTATCATATCTGATATCCTTGTCATATTTTACGATTAACGAGGATTTCATAAAAGAGATACAATTCTTTGTTTTCTGAAAACTTGATATATCAATCATAAACTATGATATCTGGGTGGAATACACTATGGATAGTAAAAATCCTGAAAGTTTAAAATATTTCAGGACTTATGATATTATATAATTCATGTTTTTAAATATAACCCATATAATAATATGTCATATTATATTTAACAACATTAATATGATATAAAATAACTTCATTTATCAATTATTTTCATAAATCATTCAACATGGATTTCATCTGATACCACTAATGGGTTTCTAGTAATAGACTAACATTTAATATAAAAAAAAAATAACCAAACAATTATAAATCCCATAAATATCCATGTGTTTGATTTTGAAAAAATAAAACCATAAATGAATAATATGCACACCTTTCTCCTTTGAATTCCACTACCACATATATGTTTGATAAAGATCAACTATGCAACAACTAAATGATTCTTCTATCTGAGGTGTATACATTGGTTTTTATAAATTATCCAAAATATTTGGATGGAATCTCACAATTCATTCATGTGGTATGGTAATATCTTAGTGAAAAAGAAGAAAGAGTGAGAGAGAGATAAAGAGAGCTTTGGGAGTGTGTATATTTTTAGTTTGAAGGATCACACACCATGACCAAGGGATTGACATCCTTTATATAGGAAATGGTGATTCTCCCCAGGCATGAATACATATCATTCCATTATGTATATATTTTATCAATGCACGATTAATGGATTCAGTTACATATCATGTAACTTGTGGTCATAACTCTCCCATGAATATTCAATGATAGATTAATGAATGGAATATTTGAAGAGAAGAGCTATGGAAGTGAGTGTAAATGAATCAAACTATTTTATTCATTATGAACCTTCCACATCATATTATATCAAACAACCATGCAACCAATATAAAATATTTCCTTACTATAATATATGACTATATTTGAAAACCTTTACGACACTCCCTATTATTAAATATGATACATGCAAAAACTTAATAATAATCCCTTTTTCATTACACGTATCATTATCTACAATAAAAAATTTATAAAATATTATACCCCAAGTATTTAGGGAATAATACATGAACATACTTCCTTATCATGAATGAAGGGTATTTACCTTGTCACGAACCAGCCCGGGTCAACCCTGAACCGGTCACCCAGGCCAGCCCGTGACAAGTCTTGAGAGGCATTCCCGGTCTTCCTGGGATGGAGAAAAGAACCAAGGAAATCAATAGAGTACACAAAGGAATGATTTATCCCAAATATAAACAATCAAACAAAAAACAGAAAGAAACAGATAGCCCAAAATACATTTACATAAAAATTGAACTGAACATTATTTGTACAAGAAGCTGAAAGTACAACTAAACAAACAACTCAACTAACCAAACCTGACAACCAACTAACTCCATGTGACCCCACTGTTCATTCTCTAACAAAAATATCACATGTCGCCCAAGGTGATCAAACTCAAGATGAAACCTGCACAAGGGCTAAAAACAGAAGAAGACTATAGGCATGAGTATTAAAACTCAGTAGGTTAGACCGATATTCTATTACCAATGCAGTTTATTTAAAATAAAAGAAACATAAATTTTATATTTTAAATACAAGATATAAAGGTATGTTTTCTAAATGAGGTCCCATGCTATAAAAAAATTACTAGATAAAAACTTGCATGTTTTATAAACAAGAACGCTAGTAACAATTTTCAAAGAGGTGCAACTTCAAAATAAAAATAGTTTTCAAGAGGGATGATTTAAAGAATTTAAAATTTTAAATAAATAAAACAAGCTACTGAATTTACCAACCAAACACACCATATGTCAACAGTGAGTACAAAAAAGCCAATGAGCACAAGTCACGAGAACAAACCTAGGCACTAGTTAGTTGTGAGCACCAAGTACCTCATATCTCTATGAAGGTAACCATAATAAATATCCATTCTCATACACATGATAAAATAGTAGGTACCATACCCATAACCTAGTGGTATTCCAAAAATATCATCATCATAGTTTATTTAGCATTTTCATCATCAATCTTGCTATGTGAAATAGGGGCCAAACCCCACGGAATCACCAGCATACTAGTACACATCCACCCACTTAGATACCTAGGATTCCCTTTAGTGCTCAATAAAGTTACACATATTATCAAATACAATTTACACATGAAAATTCAATTCCCAAATAATAAACACACAAACATCCCACAAAAATGCTTCACATTTCTTTCACAGATCAATAAACCACTTAAAATTTTCATAAAACACTTAAAATTTTCATAAAACAATTTCAAAGAGTGTAATGAGGCTTTGCACATAAAACATATTCAAAAACACTCTTTTAAGGATAAAAACACAAAAAAACCATACCCAAACATATTTTGAAGCACTAAAAACATTTAATAAAATAATTTCATGTACCATAAAACAATCCCAATTGAGGCAACATGGTATATACATGTAAAATACCCATTCTTCATTTTTAGGATAGGCCAAATGGGCCTTTAAACATTTTTACCAAAATGAAATTTTTCAAATCCAAAAATACAACATTTAATAAGGATGTCAGAACACACTATTTTAAGATTAAAAACATTGGTAACAACCTTGAAAATATCTAGATTACTTATCCATTACACAACCCTTTTTATAAAAGTTCCAAATGGGCCATTTTTCGACAACTTGGGCTAAAACATGTTGTAAACCAAAGTCCATTTGTTTTTAAAACCAAATACACATTGGAAAGCCATAGAATAACCAAAAAATACATTTTTCATGCTTAAAATGCATTTATAAATCCAAACAAAACATTTTTAAATCACACTTAACACATAAAAGCCAACCGGGTGATTTACCAAATACATGACATGAACTTTTAAACAAAACAATTTATTTTAAGAACTTGACATGGAATAAAACACCAATTGAATTCCATATTTTATTCAATCTACTGAAACATATTAAAAATAGCATAAACAAGGTTCTAAAACTAACAAACCGGGTGTCAAAGATAACAGAACATTTAAACAAACACTTGATGTGCACTTTTATGACACAACAACACTACCTTTCACAAAACAAGGCTTAAAAAATCATTTTGCACACCAAGAAAATTATACAAAGGCTTAACAACAATAATAAACATATATATCAGGTGAAAATAATAATAAAATGATGAAACTTGAATGATAAAGGCATGTAAAAGGGATATCCTACCTCAAATCCTTGGCGTAATGGAAACACACACTCGATATCACCATCTGAGGGTTTATATACCCTAAAACTATGACTACCAGCCCCAAACAAACAAAAACCCCATAAAAATCATGGGATAACAGAACCCTAGGTCATGCGTGACCAGGGGAGAAGAAATAACCATGAAATAATGGAAGGAGGAGGAAGAGGGAGGAGAAAGGAGAAGAAATCTCACCTTGGAAACTAGAAAACTCTTAATATTCCCTTAGATATACATCCATAGAGGAAAGGTAACGACTTGAAACTTATTTTATAGGATCCTAAGGTTTGTAATAACCATTTAAATAAGATCTGGAGAAAAAATAGTATGAATTAAATGATTTATGAATGAGACAATTTACCTTCTCAAATCTGGATGATTTGAGGAACCCTGAGAACTTTTGCTCTAATACGCGATGCAAATGAGATCCAAAGAGGAAAAAATAGAAAATTGAGGCGAGGATAGGGATTTTGGATTCTATTGGAAGGTTTAATCATTGGAAAATATCAAAAAATGAAAAATATATAAAATAAACAAATTATTTTTTTAAAACTGGAAATGGGCCCACAGGCTGGCCCAATACCTAAATAAGTAACCCACATTCACCATGATTATGAATTATTAAGGGGTCCAAAAGGATATGGTGGTTTGAATATGTCAGGTTAGGAAAATTATGAAGTATAATGGGTGAAAAATGTTAAAAAACAAAGGAGTTATAAAAGAAACAAATTTGGTTTTTAAATATGGAAATGGGCTCACGGTTGGCCCAAATCATGAAGTAACCACCCTTTATCCAAAAACTCCCAAACAAGAAATGGGGCACCCAAAGTAGGATGATTAGACATATATGGCTGTTCAAAACTCAAAATTAATCTCACACAATACCCAATAAAAGGATTGAGATTTTCAATGAACCAGATCAAAACTAAGACATGAAAAAAAATCCGGTGTGACAATTCTCCCCACCATTAAAGCTTTCCTCCCCCAGAAAGCCATACAAATTTATAGCTACTTGAACTAAACCTAAATATTATATGTCAACATGATACATACTATCAATCTAGGGAAATATCATTCACCATAAATTTAACTTAATCCTCTTTTCTAAATAGAACACCAACTCACAACCACTTTATGAAAATCAACGGAAAGGTCAAGACACCACCTCCACAACCAAGATAAGAACTCGATTGTTGGGACTTCTCCCAATGAACCCAAAGATCACAAAAACCAATGTTCACTCACGAAAGAAAATGACTTGAGGGGGAGGCTGAAACAGGATCCCCACCATTAAATCAGAACTACCATCTGAGAAATCCTTAAAGGAAAGATCTTCGAGACCCGCAGTGGGTCTCCCCACCATTATAGACCAACTAGAAATGAACAAAAAAGGAATTCAACATGAACTGGAATAGGGCCTCACTTTCACAAGTCCAACAAAACCCTCCCACAATAACCTACCAACTCAAGTTAATAGGGTTATCACATGAAAATTTAAACCACCCACTCCTGAATGGAGGGTACAAGAACTGGGACAATACTTTTGACACAGATCAAAACCCCCACCACTTGGGAAGGGGAGGGTAGGGTACCCAATCATTATTCTAATTATACCACCAAAGAAACAAAGGATCTACCCAAAATTATCCACCTACAAATAGGTAACACCAAGACTGCACTTGATTTACATTGGCGGTCCACACAAGGATATTGATCGGAAACCCACATCCATGAAGGCATAACCATAGACACTATGTGAGGGGTAAGTCCACCACACTCGTTGAGACAAGAGGAAATTCATAGTGACAAGGAACCAAAATAGAGACATAGAAACTACCTTAACACAATGGTGGAGGTAGGAGCCTAGTCGATCTCCCCACACCTCTAGCGATTTCCGGACTACATGAAAATCTTCAATCCAAGGCCTATGGCTAGAGCCCTAATGTTTGAAGCATCTTCTGTGCCATAGTCAGGAGCTACGAATCACATTATCTCATAAAATGCACTAGCTAAAAAAAACACCAATACCCAACAGAGACTGAGGGATACACACTACCATCCTAACTTACTTAGAATGTGGAGTGAAATGAACAAGGAACATGGTGAAACACACCAAGCATCATTGAACACAACCGCTATAACCGAGAGAATCATCATAACAGGAAGACACTATAAATAGAGCCCAACGAGATCTCTATAGGACGAGGAATTATTTGAATAGGTGGATTTAACATTTGAAATGTATCCTTAGGTTGATCATTAGGAAGGTTTTCTAACGAAGAACTATCTATGGCCACATCACAACATCCCACACATCTTTAGAAACCCACTAAACATTACTCCAAAACCAAGACACCAACAAGATCCTATCTCACAACACAACAAGAGTATGACTTCTAGATCACAAGGAAGCATACCAAATAAAAAAATATTCTAAGATATAAAAAAACTAGCCACATAATCATCAGTTTATAAAAAAATTCCACAATTTTTCAAATCAAAACACTTTTGAAAAATAAACTAACTTGGTGGATTTACACATTCACCAATGGTGTTTCATCAAGTCTCACTCACATGCACATTTCCATGCCACTATAGGCACCCAAACACCATTCCATATAGGATATCCTTCCATATATCAATAAAACCATGCGTGTGAGCACCCATGAAAACACCAAAGGATAAAAAAAACAACATCATTCCAAAAATCATGTACCTTCCAAAGGAACACTAACCACCAAGTCAAAAAACCTTTTCATATTTCACAAAACAAACCACACTTCATCAAGAACCATTTTATTAAAAACCTACCCCTTTTAATTATTAACAACTTTTAAAACAACCAATATACTCTAAACAACCCCTTCCTATTTTCTAAAATTCATTAAGGTATATTTTCATAATCAGATGTCCATTGAGACCAATACCCTTTCTAGGAAAACACCAACCACTCAAAACCAATTTCCAAAACCAATTCATCAGATTCAAATACTTTTCAACATCCCAAAACACCCTATTAAAAACAAAGATTTAGAATCACCTTAAAATGATTCACACTTTCAAAAAAATTTATTCTAACAAACCACAAGTTTAGATTAGGGATAATCCAATCCTGTTAAATAATTTCCACCTCCTCCTAAAAAATTGTTTAATAAAAACACAACCTTCCAAAACCATTCTTATATTTAATTTTTGAAAAACCCTTTTAAACTTATCAAAAACCAATAACTCCTTTAAAAAACCTATTTTTACAATTCGCATAGAAGGATTTTCATAACAAAATTCCAAATTCATGAAAATTCTAGGTGACACAAAAAAGGGAACTAGCGTCGGTGGGTGACTTGACCATATGGTTGGCAGCCATATGTTAAACACACCACCGACATAGAGAGTCTTATTAGGACCATGACTCATCTCCACATAGCTTTTAAGGACCTACGAGCTCATGAAGGCCATTATTTAGGCTCCCCTTATCATATGACAACACTAAACAATCAATAAGAATAAATGTCACTAATAAAACCGGACTTCCCATGGAAACCTGAGGATCAGAACGAGCAAGAGTTCGTGATTCTCTTCCTGCACTAATCCCTTAAGTCTCAACAATACTAATCCATCTACCATGAAATCCCCAAATAACAAGGGTGCTCTAAAAAGCAAGGTCTATGAGTTGACCTCCTTTGATACCATTTTGTCACGAACCAGCCCGAGTCGACCCTGAATCGGTCACCCAGGCCAGCCCGCGACAAGTCTCGAGAGGCATTCCCGATCCTCCTGGGATGAAGACAAGCACTGAGGGCATCAATAGAGTACACAAGGGAATGATTTTTCCCAAATATAAACAATCAAACAAACAAAAGAAAGAAATGGACAATCCAAAATACATTTACATAAAAATTGAACTGAACATTATTTGTACAAGAAACTAAAAGTACAACTAAAACAAAAACTCTACCGACCAAACCTAACAACAAAATAACTCTTTGTGACCCCACTAGTCACTCACTAACACAAAGATCACACATAGTCCAAGGAAATTGAACTCATGCTGAGACCTGTAAAAGGACTAAAAAAAGAAGAAGACTATAGATGTGATTATTAAAACTCAGTAGGTTAGCCCGATATTCTATTCCCAATGCCCTTCCTTTAAAATAAAAGAAACATAAATTTTATATTTTAAATACAATATATAAAGTTATGTTTTAAAAATTAGGTCTCATACTATAAAAAAATTACCAGACAAAAACTTTCATGTTTTATAAACAAGAATGCTAGTAACAATTTTCAAAGAGATGCAACTTCAAAATGAAAATAGTTTTTAAGAGGGATGATTTAAAGAATTTAAACTTTTAAATAAATCACACATGATGTTGAATTTTCCAACAAAACACACCATATTCCAATGGTGAGTAAAAAATAGTCAATGAGCACAATTCACGGGAACACCCCTAGGAACTAGTTAGTTGTGAGCCCCAGGTACCTCATATCTCGGTGAAGGTAACCATAATAAATATCTGTTCTCATGCACACAAGACACTTTTAGGGAGAATACCCATAAAATCTTGATCCTAAAACAACATAATCATCATAGTTTAGTTAGTGTTGTCATTGTCAATCTTGCTACGTGAAACAAGGGCCAAACCCCACGGGATCACTAGCATACTAGTACACGTCCACCCACCTAGATACCCGAGATTCCCTTTAGTGCTCAATCAAGTTACACATATTATCAAATACAATTTCCACATGAAAATTAAATTCCAAAATCATAAACACACAAATATCCCACAAAAATTCTTCACATTTCTTTCACAGATCAATAAACCAATTAAAATTTTCATAAAACAATTTCAAGGAGTGTAATGAGGTTTTGCACATAAAACTCATTAAAAAAACACTCTTTTAAGGATAAAAGCAAAAAAAAAACCACACCCAGACATATTTTTAATCCATAAAAACATTTAATAAACTCATTTAATGTACCATAAAACAATCCCAATTGACACAATATGGTATATACATGTAAAACACTCATTCTTCATTTTTTGGGTAGGCCAAACGAGCCTTTAAACATTTTTACCAAACCAAAATTTTTCAAAGCCACAAATACCAAATTTAATAAGGATGTGGGAAACCACCATTTTAAGATTCAAAAAATTGGTAAAAACCTTGAAAATATTCAGATTTCTTATCCATTACACAACCCTTTTTATAAAAGTTCCAAATGGGCCATTTTCCGGCAACTCATTCCAAAACATGTTGTAAACCAAAACCCATTTATTTGTAAAACCAAATACAAATTGGAAATACATAGAAAGACAAAAAAATACCATTTTCATGCTTCAAATGAATTTATAAATCCAAACTGATAATTTTTAAATCACACTTAACACATAAAATCCAACCGGTCGATTTTCCAAACACATGACATGCACTTTAAAACAAAACAATTTATTTTAAGAACTTGACATGGAATAAAACACCAATTGAATTCTATATTTTATTAAAGCTACTAAAACATGTTCAGAATACCATAAAATAGGTTCTGAACCTCACAAACCAGGTTCTAAAGATAACAAAACATTTAAATAAACACTTGATGCACACTTTTATGACAAAATAACACTACCTTTCACAAAACAAGGCTTAAAAAACCGTTTTTCACACCAAGAAAATTATAAAAAGGATTAAAAACAATAATAAACATATATATCAGGTGAAAAAATAATAAAATGATGAAAATTTAATGATAAAGGCATGTTCAAGTGATATCTTACCTCAAATCCTTGGTGTAATGGAAACACACACCTGATATCACCATCTGAGGGTTTATAAAACTTAAACCTATGAATAAAAACTCCAAACAAACAAAAATCCCATAAAAAATCATGGGATAACATAACACTAGTTTTTTAATGACTAGGGGAGAAGAAATAACCATGAAATAATGGAAGGAGGAGGAAGAGGGAGGAGAAAGGAGAAGAAATCTCACCTTGTAAACTAGAAAACTCTTCATATTACCTTAGATATACACCTATAAAGGAAAGGTAAAGGATTGAAACTTCTTGGAGAAGATACTAAGGTATGGAAGAAAAATTTAAAGAAGATTTGGAGAAAAAATAGTACAAATTAAATGATTTAAGAATGAGACAATTTACCTTCTCAAATCTGGAAGATTTGAGGAACCCTGAGAACTTTCACCCTAATACGCGATGAAAATGAGCTCCAAAGAGGAAAAAATATAAAATGGGAGAGATTATAGGGATTTTAGATTCTATTGGGAGGTGTAATAATCGAAAAATATCAAAAAATAAAAAATATATAAAAGAAACAAATAATTTTTTTAAAACTGGAAATGGGCCCACAGGCTGGCCCAATACCTAAATAAGTAACACAAATTCACCATGATTATGAATTATTAAGGGTTAAAAAAGGATATGGTGGTTTGAATATGTTAGGGGAGGAAAATTAAAAAGTTTAATGGGTGAAAAATGTTGAAAAACATAGGATTTATAAAAGAAACAAATTTAGCTTTTAAATTTGGAAATGGGCTCACGGTTGGCCCAAATCATGAAGTAACCACCCTTTCTCCAAAAAAACCCAAAAAAGAAATGGGGAACCAAAAGTATGATGATTATAAATATATTCCTGTTCAAAACTAAAAATTAATGTCACCCAAAACCCAAGAAAATGATCAGGATTTTCAATGAACCGGATCAAAACCAAGACATGAAGAAAAACTGGGTGTGACATACCTAGGTAACTAATTTATATCATTGGAAACATATTTTATTTCCAAAAATTAATTATTTAATGATTTTTTATGGATCCATGATTTCATTCATATTCATGTGGCACATATATGAATAATTTTTCATAATGATCTAGGTATACCTAAAATTATTTAGTTTCCTAATTGAATGCATAATAATTTCGTCTAATGAAATATTATGTACCATGCATATGTAGTGAGCCCATCACATTATGTTATAATATCTTAGTAGTGAGCATTGAATTATAACATGATTTATATTTATGTTTAATTCTTATTATTTTCATAAATACCATTCTCATATAAAATGTTAAATATTATTCCATGTTTCTATGTGATGCTTTATGATTTAGTCCATGATTTATGATTATGCTATCATGCCTCATTTTCACTTCTTATGTTTTCATAATCTGATTTCATTAATCATGTTATTTCTATCATGATTATATGTCTTATTTTTTTTTATGATTTATGAATATCACTATATGTAACATTGATTATATTTTACCCTTTACTGAGTGTTTGAGCATACCCATTTATATCATTTCCTTATTTCCTCAAGTGATCATAGATGATAAATAGATAGTGATCAATTTATAAGTGGTATTCAGTGAATGATTTGATTAAATTTTAAAGGTTTATGATATAATATGTACCTATCTTCTGAAGACACTAAAATTTTGATATTCAGAGTTAGTTATAACTCTTGTTATATATGAAAATTATGTATGTTTTTGCACATGATCTAGTATTGTGGGTTTGGGGGAGTCTCAAATAAACTTTACTTTAAGGTATTAATGGTGACTCAAACTTGAGACCTCTATAAGACTACTCAGGGACTTGAAAAACCTACCCATTCCATAGGAGACAATTAAAAAAAATCAACAACAACAATAATAAAAACAACAACAAAAACAATAATAATAAAAAACCTTTCAGGTTATGGGTAATAGCCCATTCACATCAAATAAATTAATAGAAGGATAGTGTATGTGAAGTCTAAGAAAGGTGGGTGTAAATATATCCTTCTATATTTGAAAAATAAATAACCATAATGTTCTCATTCAAATGATATGACCAAAAGGAATCCTGATGTCCAACCACATTCTTGTAAAGAGTGTCTATGAAAATATTCACTTATATATATATGAGAGATAATAATTTTCATATTTTTCATCCATGTTAAGAAAATATTCCATGCTGAGTATAATTTCCAAGGAACAAAAATGACATGTTTTTGACCAATTAACAATAAATAGGGAGTTAAATTTAATTCAGATATTTTTACAACCATAATCCCATTCCTATCTCATAGCAAAAGTAACAAACATGTTTTGGCCTCAAAGGAAAAGTTATAGATGAGGAAAAAAGATAAGAAGACATTAATTTACCATATAAAATTCTTATAAACACTTCCAAAAATGAATAATCCAAGAGCTCCCAAATATTAACTATCCACATTAAATTTAATAAAGGGATAAAAAAGGTGAATCCAACTAACATATTTGTGTTCAATTAACATCCTTAAAACACAAAGAACTACATAAATATGTGAAATAATCAATCCATAAAAATAGTTATTCATATAACCTAATTGATTCTTATAGGATAGTGGGATGTCTCTAAAAATAAGGTAATTAATTACCCAAAAATTCAACCAATAAAAATCAATATTGATTAAATAACAAGCCTTACACATGTAAAAAATCCCATATCTACTAAAACTAGGAGAAAGTTATATATTTTATGAATCATAGTAAAATTAGAAATAATACTCGTAAAGGTATGAATTTTATCACCCAACACAGGTTTACATAAGAATTGGATATAAATAAAAATCCAAACCCTTTCAGCAAATTTAAAATGATGAAAAATTTCATCATAATAGTTTGACACTTTCATACATAGGAGAAAGATCGAAGGAAGTTGCATACTTGTCATAATGAGTCAATAATTTGTAAGAATTCTATATACAAAAACTTACAAATGAGGATATACCTTGAAGCTAGAATAAAAAGGTTATTGAAATTATAAAGACATTTAGGAGGGAAATTAGGGAATCCATACAAATATCCATAATAGAGATTTGAGGTGAGATCTCTCTTTTTCTAAAGTATCAAAAGGTAATTTTCCCAGTCATTGAATCTGTAGCTCTGAATATATTTTATAATTTCTAAGTAAATGTGCTCTTTAATCTGGATTAACTTTGTTATTGAAATATCAATGCTAAGGTGAGACAATTATTGGGGAACTAAGATACAACTATCATTTAGGAAATCCATCCATTTAGTACCCCAATAATTCAAATAATATAATCTAGTAAGTACCCACTTGACCTACTATATTATATATTTTTAGAAACCTTTAAAATATGGTCAAACAATTGATTACATGTAAAATATATTTCCATTTTTATGTTCAAAAATAAATCTTTTCTCGAGGAAACAAAAGGAGTAGTATGGTTTTAGGAGGAGTTACCAAAGAAAACTAGTAACGAGGGGTTCATTAAAAAAGAATGTGTTTTTTTATACTCAATCCATCAAGACCCATTGGATTGATAGAATCACTTTATGCCATAGTGAAAATATTTGTTTGATAAATTCTTCCTATAGATATGAATTTCTAGATTTTTTTCATGTCTTTTAAAAATATCAATAGGCTATTTGTAAAAATGAAAGGCATAGAAAAACATATAATAAATAATAGAGTTAAAAAGAAAAATTCAACCTTATTGAGATATATATTTCCCCTTACATCAAGAAAACTACCCAGTAATCTTAAAGATAATCCCTTCTAGATAAGAATCCTTAACCCTTCATGTAAAAAGTAGAATACCTAATAACTGAAAGGCAATTCAACTAGAATAAACCCAAATAATCAAGAAATTTGGTTTCTTCTAGAAATATTGATATTTCTTTAATAAAATATGTTGATTTACTCCAACCAATATACATACCTTAGACAAATTAAATATGAGAAAAAAAATATCTCTAATAGGTGAGAGGTATTTTTCATTAGCTTCACAAAATTTATTCATGTCATTAGCATATAAGAGATTAGTAGGAGAGTTGATACTCATGGAAGCCTTAATTTTTTAGATCTTCCCAGAACCCACTCCCTTTTAATGTCACATACTGAGGTAATCTTCTATAATAAAAAATATTAATGTTGAGAGACTACTTTATTTCCTTACCCATCTTAGAAAACCAAAGTAACCCTTAGGAGAACCATTAATAATGACTAAAATCCAGGTACCATTTATGTAAGAATGAATAATATTAATAAATATTTAAGAAAAACTAAACTTTCATAAGATATAAAAAATTAAGTACTATTTTAATGTATCAAAATATCTAGAGATATATTCTATATTGATAATTCCTTAGTTGAAAAATTACATTAGTTGATAGATCTTCTCTAACATAGAAATATATAATACTTTTTTGGTTTTATTTATTTATCAATCATGGAAAGTTATCTATGAAATTACACTTGAGATTTTCCTTCAAAACTCTAAGCATCAATATAAACCTTTGAAAGTAATTTCCTAAAAAATTACTAACACATTATTGGTTGAAAATGAATTTAAATTCATGAAATCTGAGGAAAATATTTTTAAATTTAAGATGTAAAGGAGTTATTCTATTAGTAGTAAAAATATACAATAACAAAGGATGATTATCCAAATTAATTATAGGGAGAGTAGTGAAATTAAAGAAATTCCCCTTTTATTACCATTAATTGAGAAAAAATCCCCATGAATCATACTAAATTTTATCCCAATAAAAAAAGATCTAGTCCAGGTGAAATTATACCCTTATAGAGAGATTTTATATAATAAGTTTTAATCAATGAATATTTAAAAATAAAGATACAAAGGCCGATTTTTTTTTGACCCTCTTCTTTCATCTAGATTGAGAACAAAATTAAATCCCCAAAGACAATCCTGTTGTTTAAAAGTTGTTGGTAAATAAAAAAAATTTATTACAATATAACCTTAATTTTAATATAACATTTAGAGGCATATATATAAGAGAAAATAAGTTCTTTATAATCCTTTTTAAAATAGAAGGTAATATGTTGTTGTCTAAGTTTTTAGACTCTTGAATTCCATAATTTTTTTCTTAATATTCCAAAATTTTTCCACAACAACAACTATGGGGTTATGAATAATCGTATCATACCCAAGTGAAGATAAACCAAAGATATTTTAATTTTTAAACTAGACTATAGGTTCAAATAGACCAATCAAACCTAAGATATGAATTTGAATAAATAATTTAAGGGATAAATATGTTTTAATGTTATTTATCCCTAAGATGATGGGGCTGTTATAGGGGAATTTCAAGAATTGACAACATGGGACTATGGTGGTATGCCTTTACCTCTTTTTATAAGTTAAAAACATTAGCCTCATCCCTTATTTCTACAAATTCCACTTCCTTAACCCAAATTTTATCATTGGAGTTAGATAGAAGACTAAAAGTTTTTTTTAGTGACCAAATTGGTACTCAAATTTGAGGGTGCTAATTTTATTAGAGAATTTCCCTAAAGGTACCTATGTGAAGGAGGAATCCTCAGAAATAATAATAATATTTTCCCTAGTCATAATATAGGAAAATATGGCTTGTTATGGACTATATTTCTCAATTCCCTTATTTGGTGATTTTTCCTTAGAAGAAACATGATTTGAGATACCATACTATCCCTTTGAGAAGTCTATGAATCAAGAACATTATCAACAGGGTATTCCTATAATCAAGATTTATATCTTCACCAGATATCTTAATCATGTCTTTAGATCCACAAATAGCTACTATATCCCCAATGAGAGCTGGTCTAGATATGGTAATAACCCTCTAGGGAGACTATTTTTTAGAGACATTAAGAATAGGGATATTCATGGATCTAGGAGTAGGATCAAGAGATTCTTCATTCACTCAGTTTATACTATGATTCCCATGAGTAAACTCTATATGTGTAGAAATAGGGGGTTGGTCATTATTAATTACACCAAATCCAAAATTAATAGAATTTTGATAGGGAATAATAACATTTCTTGCAAATACAAGGGACCAAATTCCATTCCAGTTAACTCAGTAGAGTTTTTATATTTGTTTTCAAGGATTTTCCCTTTTTTCCTTGGATATATTCATCTTTCTACATTCTGAATCAGTGTGTCCCTTAATATTGTTGAAGCTATAAGATAACATAACCCTTTTATAATCATTAATTTCATGCCCAATACGTATTCAATATACACAAAATGGGGATTATTTTCATAGAGAATATGTTAGTTAATTTTATCCTCTAAAAAAATATGGGAAACATCAATGATCATGGTTTTATATTAGTATTCTGACATAATAATAAAATAATTATTTCCATATATACTCTGGATATTTCACTATCAAGATTTATTGGAGTGTTAAGAACTTATCCAATATCTAAACGAATAATTTGGTTACTTTAGATCTAATTATGTCTATGAACATGTATCCATAACTAGACATGAGTGTTTTTATCATTGAATGGATAAAAATTAACATCCAATTCATGAATTTTCAAGATATCTCATTTCATCATGACAGTTTAAAAACCCCAAGACTTTATCTTTATCCCATAGCTTGGGAAAATGATGTGAAAGTAACCCCACTCAATTGAAAACATCTTCTAACTAGTGAAGCACCAGATTTTATAATTTTTCATCCAAAGATAAATAATTTTCCATACTTCTTATTCTTTTAGAAAGATAAGGTGAGAAACGATTAAGAATTTTCATTCACCCATTATTTCATTAATATAATTAATATTAGTATTGACATGTGTAGTAGTTAAATTCTAGATAATCCTTCAAGAGGAATGATTAAGATTTTATAAAGAAACCCTAGAGGTATTGGGATTTAGTGGTTGAACCGACTTTCCATCTATGGATAATCTCCTACCTACTCTATAGCCTGGATCATGAAATCAAACAAATCCTTATACCTAGTTTAATGCTTTAGATCATCAATAGAGGGGACATTTTCCTTACATAACTATCACAAGAAAGATCCCCTGTGATGACTAGGAAATCACATGATAGGTCTAGGGTCTATAAAATCTATTTGGTGGAGTCAACACACTTTATTGATTGGTTCTCTCTATAGTTTTTATTTGATGAAATTCAATGATAATTAATGATATTGAATAAAATAAAAATGCAAGAAATATAATTAAATTCTATATTGTTTGAAAGCTTCATAATTTAATGAATTATTCAACTCTTTTGTATTTATTTTTTTATTATTAAAGTGAAATGAATTAATTTTTTATTTACAATTTTCAAAAATACTATTGTGGTTTTTATTAATTGTGTTTTTAATATCTGTTATTTATTTCAATGACTAATTATTAACTCATGTTATCTTTAACTATAGTTTGGAGAGATGGAATAAAAAAATGTTTTATAATATGGAATAAATTCATAGACATTTAGTAACCATTTTACTTATTGTTAAAAACTTTTCCAAAAAATTCAACTTATATCATATCATGTTATTACATGTCATTTTATAATTAACTCTTAAATGGATCCTAAAGTGGGGCCAACTAATGCCTATTTTCTTTAAAAAACAAATAATATTAATTTTAAAATTATATTACAATATGATAATATATAAATATCATTTTTTATTTATGGTGATCCCTAAATTATCCTCCCCCATGTGAGAGTGGTTACAACCCTCATATTACAGCATGTAGTTAACCAAAAATTGCGGGGTTCATAAACTGAGTGACTAATGCTTTGTGATGAACTTAGTTTGAAACATTCAATCCATTCATGATCAAAAAGTGAACCTTAAGAACATTTGAATCAATTTTCAAGTTAGATATAACTCAAAACATTATTAAAAAAGTTAAATTTAACTAATTTGGTGAATAATTTTGACTTAGGTAAAATGGTTGTTCCATAAAACTAAAAACAAAAGCAACCCTAACTAATCAATTTTTTATTAGATTTTGGTTTATTGTATTTTATTATTATTTTTGTTGTTGTTGTTCATAATGATGCTAATTGGTCTTTAATTTTTTAGTTTCTTATAATTTATAGTCATGTAATTTTATAATCATGTAATTATAACGATGGAAGAATATCTTTTATAGTGAACCTTAAAGTGCCCAAGAAAATGATTGAGGCTTAAAAATTCACTTTAATTAGTTATTTGATACTAAGGGGATAAAAACCTATGACTGTAGAAGATCTGAAGGTGAGGCTTTCATAGATTTGGATCTTTAATAACCTAATATAATACCCATAGGTAAGGGTTATTTTCAATTTTTCATTCAATATTCAAGATATCACTATACTATCTATTGATTTTGTTTCAATAATCACAATTTATGGGTCTTTATAATATTATCATGGGATATCAACTTCAATATAAACTATCAGAAACACACCAATGTTTAGATATGTGTGAGGATTTATGGCCTCTATTGAATGTTATGACACCCAAAAATCCCAAATGACATTGTTTCATGTATTATAACTCCCATTAAGATGGATGAGAATACCATTTAAGGTAAATTAGGTTACTATCCTAGGATACTCATAGATACAAACTTGTAACACACCCTTCCTGATTGTGTCACTATTATAGTCAATTATGATAAAATTGAGGTAGAATTTGACTATAAATTCATTACCACCTTATATAGTTATTTTGAGCTAGTTGCGAATGATTTTACTAGATATAGGAATGCATGGAAACTAAAAATCAATATGTAACACTCCAATATCTTTTGATATATTTATCTTCAAATAAATTTAATTTTTCAATAGCTTACAATACATGAAACCCCGAGTCTAAATAAACCATGATATAATATACCATTAAATCCTAGACACTAAATTTGGAAGCATGAATAGTATTAACCACATTATAAAAATTATTTATAAATATTTTGTAAAAAATAATTTCTTAGGAAATATTTACTCAATTTCTAGAAAATCAATTTAATGATTTTTTAAAAAAGTTCATTACATTTTGTGTGTAAATATTTTAATTAAATTATTACGATTTTATAAATTTAAAATTTTAAAGAGTCATATTTTTTTGAAATAATCAAATCAAAATTATATTAGGGTAAATTTTTGAGATTTTTTTTGAAATGAATGATTTTTCAATGAATAGTGAAAAATTATGATTTTTCAAATATTGTCACATATTTTCATTAAATGATGTAATTTAAAAGAACCAACATATTTTTAATTTGATCTTAAATTGATATATGATTCATTTTATTTTGAATAATATAATTAATTCAATTTTTAATTAGTAATATTCATGATTTTAATATAAGTTAATTTTTAGGCTAAAAAACACATTTTTCTAAAAATAGTTTTTTCATTGCATTTTATGATTTTATATTAAACTTGATTTATAAAAATTACATGAATTTAATATTTAAAAATGGATTTTATATTTGAAATTAGGAGGTCAAAATTTTGAAAATAAATCCCTTTTAATTTTTGTCATTATGAGTAGTAACCGTAGTAAATATTTGTCATCTCGGTAAGGGAAAATGAGGTAATTAAGGTTAAAAATATTGTGATATGACCTAAAAATATCCCCAATTTTTTTTCTTAATTTTATTTTAAAATATTATTTTTATCATTATCATTAAATTCTTGAAAATTTATAAATTTCTTGCCACTTTCCTTTGATAATGACCACAACATAATTTTAAATAAAGAATAAAAATAAAATGTTACTCTCATTCTTTTAAACTCTTAAAAAGAGGATAAGTTTGGTTATAATTGTTTATTTTAAAGATAAATTATTTTTTTTCATGGAATTTTTTTAAATTTTTAGTGGTTTAATAATTACATTAAATGCTTACGCAACACCAACATAATATTTATTCAATCAATAAAATAATAAAATAAATTATTTTAAATGTATTAAAAGTTATAAAAGTTGGGTAAATTATTATTATTAATGATTTTTTAAGATAAATAAAGCCTAATAGTTATTTTTTAAATTTGTATATTCTAATTTCATATTTTTATTGGTATATTTATTATAAAATTAAATAAATAGTCTCAAAAATTAAAGTAATGATAATTTATAAAAAATAATATTTTATTAAATTATCTAAAATTCATAAAAATAATATATTAAATAAATTGAAAGGTATATGGTTGAAAATATAAACTATGGTCCATTTATAGGTTAATTTTCCTTGATTTGTAACATCCTTGACCCTTAAAGAATAAAATATCTTTGATGTTGTGGTCACTGTCAAAAGGGTCAACGAGGGGTTCAAACAAAGAGATATGAGTAAAAAGATCACTAAAAATTGACCAAATTATCTTGTATGTGAGGATATAAACTCACCCTCATTCTATATTCTAAATATATATATTTTTTTACAAATTTAACTAAAAATTAATTTATATTGATTTAATACTTTACGTAATTCCAAGGGTTCTCCTCGCATCACTTATAAAAGGACACACATTCTCTGTTTTATTCACACAACTATGAGCCATTTAGATCAACCAAACCCTCAAAAATTATTTTATAAAATTCCCTAAAAATTAATTATAAGTTATGGTATTTCTAAATTAGTATTCCAATTTTCCTTAAGAAGGGATTTAAAGGAGGCCGATAGAAGAAGAGGTAATCATCCTACCCGACCCCTTTTAATTTATTCCTTCTTATAACTTTTCTAAATTTATAGAATTCATCATAAAATAAAAAATTTAGTATCCTTAATATACTAAAGTATTATTAATATTATTAAATATCCAATATTTACTCTCTTTTCCATCAAATGGGATGTGAAATTATAACTCGTGCATACGTGTAGACTACCGCCTCCACGTAGCATGCAATTAATTTTCCATCACCATATTTCATGAATGGTTATTGTTATGGGTTGAATATTTATATATTATATTAATAATATAATAATTATTTTTGAATTATAATATCAAATCCACCATCTTACCATTTCATCCATTGGAAAATGATAAGGTAACTCGTGCGTTTGTGTGAGCTAACACCTCTACAAAGTGATGCAATTTATTTTTCATTTCTGATGTACATGGATGGTAATGAGGATATATATATTTAATATATATGATATAAATAATAAATTAATGATTATATATAATATAATTAATATTTATATTTATTTTATTCCATCTTCTAGAAATTGAAAACAACATTCATGCATTTTTATAACCAAACATCTCTATGAACAATGTAATTAATTTTTTATCTCTTCCTACTATGGATGAATAAAAAAATATATATATATATAATTAATATATATTATATTTATATAATTAATAACATTTAGGAGATGATGGATTCATTATGAATTTACAGTGACCTGAACTAATGAACCAAAGTTCTCACGGAAAACGAAACGATTAATACACAAAAACAATAATTTTAATAAGAAAATATTAATAAATGTGTGATTAAAATGTTATAAATGGATAATATGTGATATTATATGTATGTAAATGAATATGAAATATATATTTATAAAAAAAATCTAAATTTATTATACATGTTATTAAAATAACTTATGAGGCAAGTCCAACATGAGGTAAGATATTTTTTGTACAATCTCATTTAATTTTGGGATTGTTTGTGTTTGAATTAAAATTTAGGGAAATTATGTAATAATTTTATGATAAAACAATTTATTTTTTTCTTGTATTATTATTCAATAAATTTTCATCTAATATTACCATTTTCCTCTCATAGGTAGTTACAATGTTTAATATTTTTTTAAGAAAAATAGATTTTATTTCCTCTTTGGTGAGGAAAATTTTTATTCCATGCCCAAGTTTTCTTTAAAATATGTTTTAAAATGTATTTAATATTCTCCTTTTATTTTTCAAATTAAATTTTAACCATAATTTAATTTTTATAAAATGTTTTAATATGAACATTTTTTTATTTTCTAAACTATATACTTTTGACTTTTTACTGAAAATTTAAAATGAATATTTATTTTAATATACACGACATGAAAAAAATATCCCACTATCTCAGATACTCAATTTTTTAAATATTAATTTATATGTTTTCATGGTTCTTTTCAAATATTTTTTTTATTAATATTTTGAAAATTTTAGATTTTAATAATTGAATTCATTAGGAAAAGGGTAGTTTCCTCAAAAAAATGTTATAATGATATTTTAAAGTAATTTTATAATATGAAGACACCAATTGATGTTATTGGGAATATGATACAATGATACAATCATTATTCTTTATTTGGATAGTTTATGAGGATAATGTATTGATTTTTCCTATTCTTGATTCAATACAGAATTTTTTTAACATAAAACGCAGTTTGATAATGAATTTTATTAACCATTAAAAATATAATGAATGAATATGAAATTAAAGTGATGAGTGAGGTCTGGTTATAGATAGATATTATATGAATTTACTAGTTTTATAAGGAAAAATAGATGGAATTCCATATCAGATGGATATTTGTTTTACACCTACCCATTTGTTAGGAATGATGTCTTGGTTGAGAGGCCATGATGGTGAGATTTTTGATATCTTAGTTGAGAGGACTTGATCATGAATGTATATAATTATGCATTTTATTTATTAATAATTTAGTTATATTTATATATGTATTTTTTATATTTCTACTAGCCATGGATACTCATCAAACTCAAGTGTTGATTGAATGTCATGTGTTTTTATTATCTACTCTTCTGTGCTTATTATGACTTATTTACTCATGATAAATTTTGTAGTACATAAATCTTACTGAGAATCTAAGATGAACTTTTTTTTCTATTCCCAAGATTTGAATAAGGATATTAGGAATAATATCAAGTATGAAAGAACACTTCCTAAGCTATGCTATCTTTTTTCCTATGTAATATGAGAATCATGTATGTATTTAATTTTCTAAGACTGTTAAATTGATCAATCTTGTGTGGTGAGATTCCATGTATATTGTAACAATGTAATAAATTAAATAATGGATCTAAGTTATTAGGGTTAGGGTTTATATAGTTGGTATTAGAGGAAGTTTAACAAGAACCTCAAGAACTAGATTTTAAATAAACATAACTAATATGTGAATTATGATAATACCTTATAGGAATTGAGAACATTTACCATTATAAGGATTTTTAATTTATGGATGAATATTCACGATGATTATGAGATAACTCAATATGTTCCATTTTTTAGCGATGACACCTAAAATAATAAATTTCATCAAAACTTGAAGATAATAGGGATTGTCCTACCGGGTAAGAAAATACGGTGGTGTTGGAACTGAGAATATCATGGCTATATTAGGGTAGCTAACTCAGGTTATAATGAATAACCTTTACCATATGGAATAACCTATTATTCCAAATTGCAATTAACCTATTTTATATTACTTCATGTGGAATAATACTCTATCCTTTAATATAACTACTAATATTTTGATAGCTGAACAATGGATTAAGTCCCTCAAAAAGATATTCTTGGATTTGGGATGTAATGAATGTGAAAAGGTGATTATGGAATCTTATTATTTTAAAGGATATGATGATAAATGATAGTCATTAATATAGAACACTAAAGCGGTTGTTGAAATATAAATCATGGAATGGAGACTGTTTAATTTGATTTTATTTGATAAATAATTTCCTCAAGAATAGTTATTATAAATGGATAGGAAGTTCACCACTTTAAATAATAAGGTAGTAGGGGGTGTGGTAGAGTTTGAGGATAACTATACCAGAGTATCCATAATTTTTTTGAATTATATTGTCACGACCCGACCTCGGGGCCCGTGCCGTGACTACCCCAAGCCCGCCTTCCATAGGCCAGGGGATGACGACTAGCACCAAGGCGTAAAATCCCGGTAAACAGGGAAGGCATTGCCTTTATAAGTAACAACCACCACAGAGTCAGCAAGCGGAGAGTAACTACAAAGTGCAGAAAAGTAAAGGGGGCCGGAAATACAAGCCCAACTGTAAAGTACAACTGAAAAAGTAAAGAACAGCAACTGAAGAAAAGACGGAGGCCTCGTGTTGTCCACTGGCAATCCCACCTGAAGGGTGGGTACAGATAGCCTCCAGGCTCCTCGGGTCTCACGTCCGCTCCGAGCACGTCCCGTCCAGTGGTCCACCTCCAGGTACTGTCCTGCTCCACGCCCCAACCGTGATCAGCGCTGTCCGTCGTCTGCAACCAACACAACAAGGTGAGGGCATAGCCCGTGCAGGGGTGAATATAAGCTACTCAGTAAGGACCCCGAGACCCCTGAAGGTCTCCCGAAATCCACAAAGGATATAACACAAAAGAAAGATGCAATCACGAAGTAACATCTGACTCGACTTAGGTACATGCCCATACATATACCTAAGTCCCCAATTCTAGCTCTACTCACGAGCCCAAGAACAACTCAATCCACGCAGGAAAGCAAGACTCAAATCCACAAGGAGAGTAAACAGTAAATCCACAAAGGATAGTTCAACACAATCCACAAAGGAGAGTAACATAAGATTCAGCTCAACCAGGTATACTTTTTCAGATGACGTCAAAGATGATCACTGATCCATCTAAGTCGTCGGACCCACGAAGGATCGATAGGTACTAACCCCCGCAAAAGACCCACATAGGATCGGGCTCACACAGAACCTGTAGGCAGTGGCTCACACAGAACCGATAGTAAGGACCCACATAGGATCGGGCTCACACAGAACCTGTAGCACTGATCCACGTAGGATCGCTGAGTGCAGTAGTCGACGCAGTCCACTGAGGATCTCTGCACAGTCGTCGCCGCAGTCCACGAAGGATCTCTACTCTGCCGTCGCCGCAGTCCACGGAGGATCTCTGCTATGCCGTCGTCGCAGTCCACGGAGGATCTCTGCTCTGCCGTCGTCGCAGTCCACGGAGGATCTCTGCTCTGTCGTCGAAGTCACAGCCAGCGCTAGGGTTCCCGCACATAGCGAGCTCGTTTAGGAGGGTCCGCTCCACGAGCCGAGAGGCTGATACATCAACTGACACGTAGTCCGAAGTTGATGCATCCAAAAGTTCCGTAACGACAACAGGATCTTAACGCAACAGACGGCGCGTCAATCGGACGCCCGGTCTGAGAGTTATTGGCATTTTCGTCCCAGGGGCCCGGTTGGTTTTTAGGGCAAAACCAACCCGACCGTACTCCGCCTGTGTCCGATCCTCGGGCGGAGTATGCCAAAAGTTCCGTCTCACTTAGAGGAAACTACCACAGCTGACGGTACGTCGATCGTCGTCCGTAGCTCAAGTTATGAGCGTTTCCGCTCTGAGGGCCTGATTGGTTTCGTGTACGAACCAACCCGGACGAACCCAAAGTCTTCCGAAACCTTGAGTATAATATACCGAAACGACCGTATCGATTCAAGGATCGCGTAGCCGCTGACGGTTCGTCAATCGGAGGTCCCAGGCCCAAGATATGGGCGAAAGACCGAAGAAGGCCCGAAAACGGGGGTTCTGGGTCCGGGGCGACCCGGCCCGAACCACCCCTGGGCGGCCGAACCGGGTCGGCCCGACCCGGCTAGGCCGGGTCCGGTCCGGCCTGGGCGCGGCCCGGCCGACCGGACCGGCCGGCTCGGCTTCAGCCGAGCGGCCGAAGAGGCGCCGCGGGTTTGACCCGCGGCTTAGGTGGAACGCGGCCCCGCGGGGGGGGGGGGGGGGGCGGGGGGGGGGGGGGGGGGGGCGCCTGTCACGCGGACGCGGCCGGGTCGCCGCGTCCCTCCCCGGTTCCGCGTGGCCGCGGAACCGGCCGCCGCCGCCGCGGCTTCAGCCGCCGCGGATCTCCTCCACGGCGGCGCGCCGGGCGCCGCCGCCTCCGGCCGCCGGCGCCGCCGCGCCGACGACCCGCGCCGCCGCCGCCTTCCGCGGGCCGCCGGAGTTGCTCCGGTGGCCCGTTTTGCCTCCCGTCTGCGCCATTGCTCCTCCCGGGGGCCGATCTTCACTGCGGGATCAACGGATCGCCCTTGCCGCACGGTTCGTCGTCGTCCGCCAAATCCGCACAACAAAAGAACGGCGGAGGGTTGCCGGGTCTTGTTCGTTAGACCCGCACCCTCCGCGTTAGTCATAAACAACGGGAGGAAAAGAAAATAATCAACAACAATTTTAAATAAATTAAAATTATTCGGAGATCAGGTTCTTTACTTTAAAAGAATAAACATGGGGAAATAAAAATATTCCAATCAACCCTTACTTTGTCGTCGTCGTCAGACGAGAGGTCGTCGCGGAATCGCTCGTCGCGGAAGAAGGAGATCGTCACGTCGTCGCGGTATCCGGCGTCGCGTTGCCAATCTCCAGATCAAGATCAAACGGATTTAATTAATTAAATCAGTTGTCATTGAAAATAAAAAGTGAGAAATAAACGATCCGATTCTCACCTTAGTTGCCGAACGAGGATCGGCCGCGGAAGATGAGGCGTCGCCGAAGAACGTCGCGGGTAGAGCTCGTCGACGTCGCAGATCACAGTGTGCGTCGTCGAATTCCGGTCTCCGGCGTTCTTCACGTTCTTCGCGTTCTTCGCGTTCTTCGCGTTCTTCGCGAGGAGGGTGGAGACTCAGAGGAATTGCACAACGATAGCAATCCTCCAAAATAGACAAGTTTGTCTATTTTATTATTTTGCCAACGAACGCAAACGCGTAAGTAACGACCCATTAAATTCGTTGAATTAATTCAACGAATGAAACAGCCCATTTAATTCACGAAATAAACCGCCCAATTAAATGGTCTGTTAAGAAATAAATAAAACGCGTCGGTTGACTTTTCAGTTACTTTGACGGGTTTTCGCGGGTGCGTTACTTAGCGAAAGAAACGGCGGGGCTCGTGCGGGCCCCACCGCACAAATATCCTAACAAGGGGTAGGATATTTCCGGATAGCACCCTATCCGCTTTAACTCAGTTCAAGTGGCTTCCAAGCGGCTTCCAAGCAGCTTAAGTGAAATAAAATAAAGTTGTCGCACAAATTTTATTTTATTTCTGACTTAAAGCCCCAAAATTTAAAAACCACGTCTGAGCAAACGCAACTCCGGAAGAGGCGTTTCTAAGCAAATACCGGCGCTGTGATTTCATCGGTGCCCTCAGAATTCGATTCCGGGCACCGGTTCAAAAGATAGAAAAACCCGCTCGTCCGTTCACTGAACGCACCCGAGCCAAACTTCGGAAATTGATTCCGGGCACACCGGGCCTCGGAATCAGGTGCCGTCTGAAGCTGCGCTCTTGTAAAATTCCAAAGAAAATTAAGAAAAAAATTTCCTTGAAATTTGCAGGTCTTTAAATTACTCCCACCTCAGGGCTTTACGTCCCCGTAAAGATACATCAAAAACTAGGGGAAAAAATGGGGGTACTGAGCACGCATCTGAGCCTCCCGCTCCCAAGTGCTCTCCTGGAGGTTCCCGTGCTGCCATCTGACGCGCACAAGAGGAATCGACCGCCCACGTAGGACCCGCTCCTGTCGATCCTCGATCTCCACTGGGACCTCCGCAAAAGTCGCCCCATCATCCACGTCCAGCTCCCCAAAGTCGATGATGTGCGTCGGGTCGTGCACGTATCTCCTCAGCTGAGACACGTGGAAGACGTCGTGCACCCGGTGCAACTGAGGTGGTAGAGCCAGGCGATAATCCACCTCTCCTATCCTGCTGAGGACCTGGAAAGGCCCGATGAAGCGTGGAGACAACTTGCCGCCTCGGCCAAATCTCCGTAAACCACGTCGAGGTGAGACACGCAAAAAGACGTGGTCGCCATCCTCGAACTCCAGTGGCCTTCGCCTCCTGTCAGCATATGACTTCTGCCGGCTCTGAGCTGTCCTCATCCTCTCCTGGATAATCTGGAACTTCTCTGTCGTGGCTCGGACCATCTCTGGTCCCACGAGTGCTGACTCCCCAGGGTCTGTCCAGCACAACGGTGATCTGCAGGGTCTGCCGTACAACGCCTCATATGGTTCCATCCCGATGGTGGAGTGGTAGCTGTTGTTGTACGCGAACTCCACCAAGGGTAGGTGGTCCTCCCAGCTACGACCAAAGTCGAGAACACATGCACGGAGCATGTCCTCGAGTGTCTGTATGGTCCTCTCAGTCTGACCATCCGTCTGAGGGTGGAAGGCTGTGCTCAGATGGAGCCGCGTCCCGAACGCCTCCTGCAACCCCTTCCAAAGCCGGGAAGTGAAACAAGCATCTCGATCGGAGACGATAGACGATGGCACACCGTGAAGCCGTACGATCTCCTGAACGTAAATACGTCCCAAGCTCTCCACTGAGCCCTGCTCTCTGATGGGTAAGAAGTGTGCCGACTTGGTGAGTCGGTCGACAATCACCCAAATGGAGTCGTGACCTCTGGAAGTGCGTGGAAGTCCAGTCACGAAGTCCATAGATATGCCGTCCCACTTCCACTCCGGGACCTCCAAGGGCTGTACCAAGCCTGCTGGTACCTGATGCTCTGCCTTCACCTGCTGGCAGGTGAGGCATCGTGAAACGAACTCTGCCACAGCTTTCTTCATGCCCGGCCACCAGTGCTGTCGCCTGAGATCCTGGTACATCTTCGCCACTCCGGGATGCACCGCCAAGGGAGAAGTGTGAAACTCTCTCAGCACCTCCTCTCGTAAAGCGAATGGTATGAAGGTACGTCCTCTGAAAAGGATGTCGTGCTCTGCTCCAAGGGAGAAACCATCAGGCGCCTGACCTGAGGATATCAGTGCACGCCGGGTCTCACAGTCAGCGTCCCCACGCTGAGCCTCTCTGACCCGCTGTAGAAGTGGAGGAGAGACTGTGAGAGACTGAAGAAAGGCTGCTCCGTCTCTATCCACGAAGGATATCTTCAAGGAGGCTAGCTGCTCCGTCACCTCCTCAAGTAGCTGAATGCCCGTCCTCCTGCTGAGGGCATCGGCTACCACGTTCCCCTTCCCAGGAGTATAGACTATCTCAAAGTCATAGTCCTGGAGGAACTCAAGCCATCTCCGCTGTCTCAGGTTCAGGTCCTTCTGAGAGAAGATATACCTGAGACTCTGGTGGTTAGAAAAGACTGTGAAGCGCTCGCCCATCAGATAGTGCCGCCAAGTCTTCAGAGCGAAGACCACTGCTGCTAACTCCAGGTCATGAGTGGCGTAGTTCTGCTCATGCGGCCTCAACTGACGTGATCCATAGGCGATCACGGCCCGCTCCTGCATCAGGACGCACCCGAGTCCAGTCCCTGATGCATCGCAGTAAACTACGTATCCAACTCCCTCCTCAGGCAACCTCAAGATAGGTGCGCTGGTCAATCTCTGTCTCAGCTCCTGGAAGCCCTGCTGACATCTGTCTGACCACACAAAGGGTTTCCCCTTCTTTTTTCAAGGCTGAGAGTGGTGCCGCAACTCTGGAGAAGTCCGGCACAAATCTCCGATAGTATCCGGCTAAGCCCAAGAAACTCCGCACCTCTGTCACGCTCTTGGGTGGCTCCCAAGCTAGCACTGCCTCGATCTTCGCGGGATCCACTGCAACTCCCGCCTCAGAGATGACGTGCCCCAAGAAATGGACCTCACGTAACCAGAACTGGCATTTTGAGAGCTTGCCATAAAGCTGGTGCTCTCGGAGTGTGTCTAGCACAACTCGCAGGTGGTAGGCATGCTCCTCCTCAGTCGTCGAGTATACCAAAATGTCGTCAATGAAGACCACGACAAATCGGTCGAGGTATGGCTGGAAGATCCTGTTCATGAGGCTCATGAACACTGCTGGAGCATTGGTTACGCCGAACGGCATAACCAAGAACTCATAATGGCCATACCGACACCTGAAGGCCGTCTTCTGCACGTCCTCGTCTCGAACTCTGAGCTGGTGATAGCCTGACCGGAGGTCTATTTTCGAGAACCACCGCGCTCCCTTGAGTTGATCGAAGAGGTCATCAATCCGTGGCAGCGGATACTTGTTCCTCACTGTCACCTGGTTCAGGCGACGATAGTCGACACACAGTCGCAAGCTCCCGTCCGCCTTCTTGGCGAACAAAATCGGGGAAGCCCAGGGTGAAACACTGGGTCGGATAAACCCCTTGCTCTGCAAGTCCTCCAACTGTACCCGCAGCTCTCGAAGCTCGGCGGGGGCCATCCGATATGCTGGAGTAGATATCGGGGCTGTCCCGGGGTACAAGTCGATGTAAAAGTCTACCTCTCTACGAGGAGGTAGCCCTGGAACGTCGTCGGGAAAGACGTCCACGTACTGGTCCACCACTGCAGGAAAAACTGGACTCCGCACGTCCACTGCTCCTAGGATGAGGCTAGCCAACTGATGAGATATGGGCTGCACTCTCCTCCGCGGAAGTCCATCCTGTGCTGCAAAGGTTCCCTTCTCGCCGGTGAAGGTAAACCTGCTCCCGTCGGTGCGAACACATCGCACCTTGCGCCTAAAACAGTCGATCTGGGCATGAACCGTGGATAGCCAATCCATGCCCAAGATGACGTCGTAAGGCCTCGACGCTGCTACAAGGAGATCCCAGCCGAAGCTCTCGCCTCCTAGAGTAAGCTCACACTGCCGGCACCAGTGCGTAATCGTCGAGTCTGCTCCCGTAGGAGTCTCTAGCCGTAAGGATCGAGCCAACGGCTCAGTCGGAATCTCCGAGCTCCGAACAAGGGCAGAGGCTATGAAAGAGTGACTCGCTCCTATGTCTATAAGTACTGCAGCAAGGGTGGAATAGACACAGATCGTACCTCGAATCATCTCTGGCATGTCGGGGTCGTAGGCCTCCACTGCCTGGAGCTGGGCCTGTCCCTGCCCGCCAGCTCCCTGTGGTCGAGGTGGCCCTCCTGGTGGTGGTGGGGGTAGAGCCTGGAAGCGTCGCCCACCACCCGCTGCTCGGCCAGCTCCTCTGCCTCGTCCGCCTCCTCCCTGCGGACCGCCACGGTCGACCCTCTACCTCTGCCTGGGTGGCCCCTCCACCGTCTTCTGCTCCTCTGGTCGGCGAGTCGGGCAGTCACGAGCCATGTGACCCTGCCCGCCGCAGGAGTAGCACAGCCTGCCTCTCGGAAGGCTGGCACTCCGCTGTGTGCCTTGCACTGCTGAGCCGGTGTCCTGAGGCCGTCTGCGTGGGGGTCTGGTCTGCCTGGACCCGAGAGTCATCCGTCGGCTACCTGCTGCCGAAGACTCAGCTACCTGCCGCCCTGCGCTAGGTCTCGCCGCTGAAGAAGGCTCTGCCAGGAAGCTCTCAATCAGGAGGGCTCGCTCCAGCACTCCCGCCTGGGTCGGAATGCTGAGGGAGATCAGCGACGCCCGAATCTCCTGCCGCAAGCCCTGCTCGAAGGTCCGGGCCCGGAAGAAGGGGTCCCGTACCATGTCGGTCGAGTAGCGAGATAGGTCAGTGAACCTCGCCGCGTACTGAGCGACCATCATGCTGCCCTGGCGCAGCTGGAGAAGCTCCTGGATGCGCACTGCTCGGAGGGTGGCCGGGACGAACTCAGAGCGGAAGAGGCTCTCGAAGTCCGCCCAGAGCAAGGATGCCTCATCATGAACCTGGAGCATCAAGCTCCACCATCGTCCTGCCGCCGCCTGCAGGAGGCTCGCCGCGAGAATCACCATGAGATCCGCTGGTGTCCTCACTAGCCTAAAGATCCGTACCACCGCCTCTAGCCAGTCCTCGGCGGCCTGGGGGTCCGCCTCACCGCGAAACCTGGGCGGTCGCTGGCTCTGAAACTCATGCAGTGCCCTGAGGCGACGTGCATCGTCAGCGTCTGGTACTGGTAGCATCGGTGGCTCGGCGGGTAAAGCTACCGCCGGTGCCACTGCTGGAAAAGGGCCCTGCACCGAGGCCTCGTCGCTCGGTGGGCTGCCGTCGCGCCCTACACTCGGAACCCTAGCTGGCTGTCGTCGCGGGGCCATCCTGAAAAGGAGAACAAGAGCACCACAGTCAGAACAGTATACCTGGTGAGCTGGCACAAGTAATCACAAGGAAAACTTGAGACTTTCATAAAGCAGATCAGTATACCCGGTGAGCTGACACAAGTAATCACAAAGAAAACTTGGAACACACACGCAATCAATGTTTTCATGCATTAAGTCGGAAATCAGGAGTCAGGGTCCTGGTGTACGGACACGTCGGCCGCCGCACCAACACTGGGCTCCCTGAACTGATAACCACACTCAATACACTAAACACTATTGCTTCACATAGAAAGAAAAGACGATCAGAGTCTGCGGTAGAACCGACCACCTCTGATACCAATTTGTCACGACCCGACCTCGGGGCCCGTGCCGTGACTACCCCAAGCCCGCCTTCCATAGGCCAGGGGCTGGCGACTAGCACCAAGGCGTAAAATCCCAGTAAACAGGGAAGGCATTGCCTTTATAAGTAACAACCACCACAGAGTCAGCAAGCGGAGAGTAACTACAAAGTGCAGAAAAGTAAAGGGGGCCGGAAATACAAGCCCAACTGTAAAGTACAACTGAAAAAGTAAAGAACAACAACTGAAGAAAAGACGGCGGCCTCGTGTTTTCCACTGGCAATCCCACCTGAAGGGTGGGTACAGATAGCCTCCAGGCTCCTCGGGTCTCACGTCCGCTCCGAGCACGTCCCGTCCAGTGGTCCACCTCCAGGTACTGTCCTGCTCCACGCCCCAACCGTGATCAGCGCTGTCCGTCGTCTGCAACCAACACAACAAGGTGCGGGCATAGCCCGTGCAGGGGTGAGTATAAGCTACTCAGTAAGGACCCCGAGACCCCTGAAGGTCTCCCGAAATCCACAAAGGATATAGCACAAAAGAAAGATGCAATCACGAAGTAACATCTGACTCGACTTAAGTACATGCCCATACATATACCTAAGTCCCCAATTCTAGCTCTACTCACGAGCCCAAGAACAACTCAATCCACGCAGGAAAGCAAGACTCAAATCCACAAGGAGAGTAAACAGTAAATCCACAAAGGATAGTTCAACACAATCCACAAAGGAGAGTAACATAAGATTCAGCTCAACCAGGTATACTTTTTCAGATGACGTCAAAGATGATCACTGATCCATCTAAGTCGTCGGACCCACGAAGGATCGATAGGTACTAACCCCCGCAAAAGACCCACATAGGATCGGGCTCACACAGAACCTGTAGGCAGTGGCTCACACAGAACTGGTAGTAAGGACCCACATAGGATCGGGCTCACACAGAACCTGTAGCACTGATCCACGTAGGATCGCTGAGTGCAGTAGTCGACGCAGTCCACTGAGGATCTCTGCACAGTCGTCGCCGCAGTCCACGAAGGATCTCTGCTCTGCCGTCGCCGCAGTCCACGGAGGATCTCTGCTCTGCCGTCGTCGCAGTCCACGGAGGATCTCTGCTCTGCCGTCATCGCAGTCCACGGAGGATCTCTGCTCTGTCGTCGAAGTCACAGCCAGCGCTAGGGTTCCCGCACATAGCGAGCTCGTTTAGGAGGGTCCGCTCCACGAGCCGAGAGGCTGATACATCAACTGACACGTAGTCCGAAGTTGATGTATCCAAAAGTTCCGTAACGACAAAAGGATCTTAACGCAACAGACGGCGCGTCAATCGGACGCCCGGTCTGAGAGTTATTGGCATTTTCGTCCCAGGGGCCCGGTTGGTTTTTAGGGCAAAACCAACCCGACCGTACTCCGCCTGTGTCCGATCCTCGGGCGGAGTATGCCAAAAGTTCCGTCTCACTTAGAGGAAACTACCACAGCTGACGGTACGTCGATCGTCGTCCGTAGCTCAAGTTATGAGCGTTTCCGCTCCGAGGGCCCGGTTGGTTTCGTGTACGAACCAACCCGGCCGAACCCAAAGTCTTCCGAAACCTTGAGTATAATATACCGAAACGACCGTATCGATCCAAGGATCGCGTAGCCGCTGACGGTTCGTCAATCGGAGGTCCCAGGCCCAAGATATGGGCGAAAGACCGAAGAAGGCCCGAAAACGGGGGTTCTGGGTCCGGGGCGACCCGGCCTGAACCACCCCTGGGTCGGCCGAACCGGGTCGGCCCGACCCGGCTAGGCCGGGTCCGGTCCGGCCTGGGCGCGGCCCGGCCGACCGGACCGGCCGGCTCGGCTTCGGCCGAGCGGCCGAAGAGGCGCCGCGGGTTTGACCCGCGGCTTAGGTGGAACGCGGCCCCGCGGGGGGGGGGGGGGGGGGGTGGGGGGGCGCCTGTCACGCGGACGCGGCCGGGCCGCCGCGTCCCTCCCCGGTTCCGCGCGGCCGCGGAACCGGCCGCCGCCGCCGCGGCTTCAGCCGCGGTGGATCTCCTCCACGGCGGCGCGCCGGGCGCCGCCGCCTCCGGCCGCCGGGCGCCGCCGCCGCCTTCCGCGGGCCGCCGGAGTTGCTCCGGGGGCCCGTTTTGCCTCCCGTCTGCGCCATTGCTCCTCCCGGGGGCCGATCTTCACTGCGGGATCAACGGATCGCCCTTGCCGCACGGTTCGTCGTCGTCCGCCAAATCCGCACAACAAAAGAACGGCGGAGGGTTGCCGGGTCTTGTTCGTTAGACCCGCACCCTCCGCGTTAGTCATAAACAACGGGAGGAAAAGAAAATAATCAACAACAATTTTAAATAAATTAAAATTGTTCGGAGATCAGGTTCTTTACTTTAAAAGAATAAACACGGGGAAATAAAAATATTCCAATCAACCCTTACTTTGTCGTCGTCGTCAGACGAGAGGTCGTCGCGGAATCGCTCGTCGCGGAAGAAGGAGATCGTCACGTCGTCGCGGTATCCGGCGTCGCGTTGCCAATCTCCGGATCAAGATCAAACGGATTTAATTAATTAAATCCGTTGTCATTGAAAATAAAAAGGGAGAAATAAACGATCCGATTCTCACCTTAGTTGCCGAACGAGGATCGGCCGCGGAAGAAGAGGCGTCGCCGAAGAACGTCGCGGGTAGAGCTCGTCGACGTCGCAGATCACGGTGTGCATCGTCGAATTCCGGTCGCCGACGTTCTTCGCGTTCTTCGCGTTCTTCGCGTTCTTCGCGTTCTTCGCGAGGAGGGTGGAGGCTCAGAGGAATTTCACAACGATAGCAATCCTCCAAAATAGACAAGTTTGTCTATTTTATTATTTTGCCAACGAACGCAAACGCGTAAGTAACGACCCATTAAATTCGTTGAATTAATTCAACGAATGAAACAGCCCATTTAATTCACGAAATAAACCGCCCAATTAAATGGTCTGTTAAGAAATAAAGAAAACGCGTCGGTTGACTTTTCAGTTACTTTGACGGGTTTTCGCGGGTGCGTTACTTAGCGAAAGAAACGGCGGGGCTCGTGCGGGCCCCACCGCACAAATATCCTAACAAGGGGTAGGATATTTCCGGATAGCACCCTATCCGCTTTAACTCAGTTCAAGTGGCTTCCAAGCGGCTTCCAAACAGCTTAAGTGAAATAAAATAAAGTTGTCGCACAAATTTTATTTTATTTCTGACTTAAAGCCCCAAAATTTAAAAACCACGTCTGAGCAAACGCAACTCCGGAAGAGGCGTTTCTAAGCAAATACCGGCGCTGCGATTTCATCGGTGCCCTCAAAATTCGATTCCGGGCACCGGTTCAAAAGATAGAAAAACCTGCTCGTCCGTTCACTGAACGTACCCGAGCCAAACTTCGGAAATTGATTCCGGGCACACCGGGCCTCGGAATCAGGTGCCGTCTGAAGATGCGCTCTTGTAAAATTCCAAAGAAAATTAAGAAAAAAATTTCCTTGAAATTTGTGGGTCTTTAAATATATATAATTTGAAAAGGAATATTTCCCATTTATTTGTTGGTATTAAACTGTGTCTCTGGATTGCCCTAATTTCTAAAACCTTGTAATCATATGATGATTTAGTTTCAAGTTCCATTAAGAGAGATAAAAATTTCCTAGATCTTATTTCTTCATGTTATGTCAGGAAAACAAGAGGACAAATGAGAACCAAAGAAAAATGAATGTGTTAATGAATAAGAAAGGGAGGATGGTATTTCTAACATTTAATAATTATTTAAATAGTCAACTAATTACTTTTTTTAATACCAACAAGAGTCTATTTTAGTACAGATAAAGGGTTCACAAGGATCTTATATTCATGGTAAAGAAAGAAACCATTTTTATGTAATTCTTTAGCTATAAAGAGATGGGGAATTATTCAAACCAATATTCCAAGTGTCAATAGAACTTACCATAGAATAATCAAAGGGGAGAAGGAAAAACTAATATAATTACTATATCTAAAGTAGGAGTTCCTAATGACATGGTGAAAGGTATACTTACAATCCACTATAAAAGTGTTTTTATTTGATTCCTATTCTACAGACTCATTTATATATGAATAATTTTCTAATGGTATCATATAACCACATTATGGATTATATGTTGAGTTGGTAGTAAAAACATCCAATGGTAAGATGATCAAATCTCAAGTATATAACTACTATTAAATAGAAGTTTGTGGGAATATGCTTCCCAAAAATATTATTGTTATTCCTCTAGTTTAATTAGATGTAATTTTTTTCATGGATTGGATCTCTCATTATAGATCCCAAATCAATTGTTGAGGAAGGTAAGTTACATTCAATATTTCAATTCAACCTATGATCATCTATCGATGCGATGATAATCCTGAAAACCCATTGGAAATTACTTCAAACTTATGGGTTTTAATACATATTAAAGAGGGGATTTTTTCTTAAATTTTTGGGGATAAATTCAACAGTGAATATATTTCTATTTCATGGGAGTATGTCCATATATTTCCAGAAGATTTTCCTAGTCTACCCCTAAATCATGAAGTTGTGTTTTCAATAAAACTCATACATGGTGCTAGAAAAATTTCAAAGACTCTATATATAATGGACCTGATTGATTTGTATTAATTGAATAATAAAATCTAGGAGAATCTAGATAAGGTATTCACTTAGAAAAGTTCTTCATGTTTTGGTTCACCTATTCTTTTTTTTAAGATGAATGATGGGTCCATGTTTCTTGGAATTGAGCATTAAGAACTTAACATGATCACCATCAGGAAAAAGTATCCCCAACCCTGTATTGATGATCTAATTGATCAATATTGAGGATTTTAATATTTTTCCAAGATTTATCTTTGATATAGATATCATCAGTTAATGTTTTGAGGTATGGTCATTATGAATTTTTAGTGATTCCATTTGAAATTAATAATGCTCATACCATCTTTATGGATTTAATAAATATAGTCTTTATATATTATCATGATTTGTTTTTGGTAGTATTTATAGATAATATTATTATATATTCAAAGATAATGGAAGATAATGAAGAATATTTTAATATTATGTTAATGACCCTAACGAAGGAGAAACTATATGTTAAGTTTACCTAGTGTAAATTTTAGCTACAAAAAGTCTCATTCATGGGTCATATAATTTCAAGTCAGGGTATATAATTGGATCCTTCCAAGAAAAAATTAATTGATAAATATCCTAGACTAACCATGGTAAGTAAGATCCTTAGTTTTCTTGGGTTGGATCGAAACTTTGTAAGATATTTCTCATGATTATCTAATCTACTCACCAAGATGAATCAAAAAAGGGTTAAGTTATTGTGGACATATGAATGTGATAATAATTTTAAATAACTAAATATAAGGGACTATGAAACATACTCATATATAATGATAAGGTTATAGATTATAACTCTCACCAATTGAAAAATTATAAGACAAATTACCTGACTCATGATTTTGAGTTTGAAGTAGTAATTTTTTCATTAAAGATATGATGGTATTATCTATATGGTAAAATGCATGATATATATACTAATTATAAAATTTTAAATTATATATTTATATATAAAGAGTTTAATATGAGACAAAGAATTTAGTTTGAGTTAATCAAATATTATGACTGCTCAATACATTACCACCCAAAGAATGAGAAAAAAGTGGTTGATTATCTAAGTTGGAAAGATGATGATAGTTTTTCATTAATTAATATTTAAATAGATCCAATATTTATGGTTGAAAGATAAAATTTTAAGGGGTTGTTATAACCATTACCTATACTAGAATGGAAATGGGAAAACATTACCATGGATTTCATCATTAGAATCCCCAAAATGTCTAAAGTTCATAATTATATTTGGGGTGTAGTTGATCACCTTATGAAATCATCACAATTTATTACTAATGTAGAATATTTATATCTTGATAAACTAACCTGGTTATACATTTAATAAGTTGTGATATTACATGGATTACCAATCTAAATCATATCTGATTAGGATATGAGGTTTACTTCAAAGTTCTAAAGAATACTGCATTAGGCTATAAATATGAAGTTGAGCTTAAATACAACTTATCACCCTAAAATATTTGTTTAGTCTAAGAGGGAAATTAAAAATGTAGAATAAATTTTGAGGTCTTTATCTATGTATTTGAAAGGTAGTTGGGATCAACACCTTCCTTTGGTGTAATTTTCTTACAACATTGTATTTAAATAGAGAATTCATATGACTCCTTATGAATCTATCAGTGGAAGGAAGTGTAGAAATAAAACATGATGGGATGAAGTTGGAGAAAGAAATATATTGAGACCTGATATAGATAAGGAAATAGTAAAAAATTTTAGAGCTATTTAATAATACATAAGGGAAGATCAGAGTCGACAAAAAATTTATGATGAAAATCATTGGTGGGATTAAGAGTTTGAATTTTATGACACGATATTCCTATGAATATCTATTTGGAATAAGGTTATGATATTTTGGGAAAAGGTAATATTATCCCTATATATATTGGTACCTTTGAAATTATTTATTATATTATGATTTTTGGTTATCACTTTGTGATTCCATTGAATCTTTCAAAAGTTCATGATGTGTTCCATGTATCTATCTCGAGGAAGCACATACCTAATCCTTCACATGTACTAAACCTATAGTTAGTTGGACTAGAGAAATTTATATCTTATTAGGAATAACTCATGGATATTCTAGATCAAAGAGAGAAAATTCTATGAAACAAGACCACACACCTGGTAAAAATATTGTGGTGAAATCATAAAATTGAGGAAGATTATTGGGAACCCTATGATATGATGAGGCAAAAGTGTCCTCAATTTTTTTTGAATAAAAGTGATGGAATTTTAAGTGTGAAATTATTATAAGGGGGTATAATGTAACACTTTGAGATTTTATGATAAATTTTTCCTTAAAAAAATTTAATTTCATTGATATCTTGCGATACACAAAACCCTGAGTACAAATGAACCATTATATAGTATACCATCATATACTGTCCATTAATTTTTTTGTATGAATATTATTAACCAAATTATGAAAAATAATTATATAGATTTTATACAAATGTATTTCTTAGGAAATAAGTACACAATTTCTATAAAATATATTCGATTCTTCTTTAAAAAAACTTTTTTATTACATTTTGTGCATGGATAATGTAATTAAATTATTTCAATGTTAGAAATATAATATTATAAAAAGGATATAATTATTGAAATCATAAAGTTAAAATTAACTTAGGGTGATTTTTTGGTATTTTTTTTGAAATAATTGGGTTTTCAAGGAATAGTTAAATATACTAATTTTTCAAATACTGTAATTTTTTTTCATTAAATAAAGTAATTTAATAGTATCATTATTTTTTGAATTTGATATTAAAGTGAAATATGATTGATTTTATTTATAATAATATAATCAATTACATTTTTAATCATAAACATTTATGATTTTGATATAAGTTATTTTTTATGCTTAAAAACACATTTTTCTAAAAATTGTTTTCTATTATGTTTTTTTCATTTGTATTAAAATTTATTTATTTCAATTATAGGGTTTGAATCTTTAAAAATTGATTCCATATTCAGAATCAGAAGGTTTAAATTTGTTAAATAGTTTTCTTTTATTTTTTTTATTATAAATAGTAATGGTAGTAAATATTTTTCCCCTTAGTAAGGGTAGATCAGGTAATGAAGTTTTCAAATAATTTGAAAATGCCTAAAATATCCCTAAAACTTTTATTAATTTTATTTTATAAGTTTTTTTTCATTAATGAGAATAAATTTCTTGAAAATTTGGTAATTTCTTACAATTTTACTTTGATAATGACCTCAAAATAATTTTAAATAAAGAATAAAAACAAAAATGTCACTCTCTTTGTTTTAATATCTCTATATTTTTGTCATAAGGATAAAAAGAGGATAATTTCAGTTCTAGATTTTGATTGAAAGATAAATTTTTTTTATCATGGTAATTTATTTTTAATTTTTAGTGGTTGAATAATTACATTAAATACTTATGCAATACCAACATAGTATTTATTAAATTAATAGAAAAAATAAAATAACTAATTTTAAAAATATTAAAAGTAAAAAAATTTATGTAAATTATCATGCTAATTTTTTTAGAAAAATATAAAATATTAGTGAGTTTTTATTTTTTTTATTTTAATATAGTCTTTGTATTTATGTCTTTAAAGTCAAAGTAAATAAATAGTGTCCCAAGTGACATTAATGACAATTTATGGAAGGTAATAAATTAATATATTATTTAAAATTCATAAAAATACTACATTGATCCAAGTGAATGGGATATGGTTTAACATATAATCCATGGTATATTATTAGGTAAATTTTTCTTTTATGGTATCATTATTGAACCTTAAAGAGTAAAAAATATTAATGTTTATAGTAATTACCAAAAGGGTTAACGGGGGGGGGGGGGGTTAAAACAAATAGATAAGGGTAAAAACCTCACCAAAACTTATACAAATTTTATTTCATGAGAGTATTTCAACTCATAATTGTCATATGTTTTAATTATATCAATTTTATCCACATAATCCTAGAAATTAATTTACATTAATTTAATACTTTAAGTAATTCCATGGGTTCCCCTCCTCTTACTTATAAAAGGAAACCCCTTCTCTCTTTTCTTTACACCACTTTGAGTCATATATCTCGATTAAAACCATACCAATTATCTTTGAAACATCATTATAAATGAACTAGGAGTGATTTTACTACTAAAATATCATTCTAAGGGTCACTAAGAAGGAATTTAAAGGAGGTCAACCGATGAAGAGGTAGTCATCCTACCTGACCACTTTCAATTTATTTCTTCTTATACCTCCTCTAAATCTATGGTATTTATCATAAAATAATAAATTAAATATTCTATATATACTGAAATATTAATATTATTATTATATAACCACCATTATTAACCCTCTTTTCCATCAAATGGGAAGTGAAAGTATTATTTGTGCGTACGTGTGGACCACCGTCTTCACATAGAAATAAAATTTATTTTCCATCACCATCTTTCATGAATGGTTATTATGATGGGTTTAATTTTTATATATGATATTTCTGAAAAAAATAATGCTTTTGTAATTATAATATCATATCTACCTTTTATCTTTCCCATCTGTTGGAAAATGATAACGTCGCTCGTGCGTATGTGTGGAGTACCACCTCGACAAAGTGATACGATTCATTTTTCATTTAAAATTGAAATGAATGGTAATAATTATATATTAAATAAATACATTTGAAATATATTATACAATAATGATTATTTAAAGGTTAATTAATATTTATCTTTTTTTCCTTCAATCGGTATAAAATTGAAAATAGACCACATGCGTACATACGACCTACTATCTCCATAGATGGTTTAATTCAATTATCTATCTATAACTTATATAGATACCTTTAAATATATATATATATATATAATGAATATATATGATATTTTTATCATTATTAAAAGTCTTCACATGATGGAACCACAATCGAAGAATAAGGATCAGAAATATCGATATGAATTTCTCATGAAAAATGAAATGGTTAATAATAAAAAACAACAATTTTAAAAAGAAATTATCAATAAATGGTTGTTTGAGTTGTTATAAATATATCATATATGATATAATAAGTATGTACATGAATTTTTTATAGATAAATAATAAATATAATTTTTTTATACTGGAGGTTAAAAGTACTTATGAGGAAAGTCAAACTTGAGATAATGGTTTTCTTTTACAATCACATTTTATTTTAGGGGGTTTAATGTATAAATATATGAAAAAACCATTTAATTTTATTATACTATCATAATTCATGTAACTTTCAAGTAATAATACAATTTTTCCCTTTTATTTAATTCAAAATATTGAGAACATGTTTTTTTTGAGAAAAATAGACTTTATTTACTCATTGATTGAGAATATTTTTCTTCAATGTCCATGTTATCCTTAAAATATTTTCAAGAATGTATTTAATATTCCCCAATAATTGTTTAAATTAATTTAATCTATGAATTAATTTTTATAATTTTTTTAAATGGAATCTTCTTTTAATTTTCTAAATGAGGTACTTTTAAATTTTAATGAAAAATGTAAAAGGAATCATTGTTTTAACGTACACGACATGAATAAAATTTTCCACTATAATGAACACTAAATGATTTTAAGCTTAATTTACAATTATTCATGGTTATTTTATATGAAAATATTTTCTTTAATGTTTTGGAATATTTTTTATTTTAATAAGAAATTTTAAAGTGAAAAGTTAATTTTCTTCAAGAAATGTTCCTATGATCTTTTAAAGCTATTTTCAACTATGAAAAGAACCATTGATTATAATGGGGATATAATACAATGATAATATCTTTATTATTTATCTGGATGATTTATGAGGATTATGTATGGATGTTTCTTATTATGTATTCAATATGGGTAATTTTTGACTTATAAGGCCTTTCGAGAATGAATTGTATTGATAATTCAAAATATAAAGAATTCCTAGAGGTGTAAGTAACAAATGGGGATTGGGTATAGATACCCCCTAGATTCATTGATAGGTATCATGAGAAAAAATAATAGGGATTCCATATTATATGGGTATTTTTCTTATACTTAACCATTTATTAATAATGATGTATTGGTTGAGAGGCTATGACGGTAAGATTCATGATATCTTGGTTGAGTGGCCTTGATCATGAATGTACAAAATTTTGCATTTTGTTTATTAAGAATTCAGTTTTATTTATCCATTTGTTTTATATGTTGATATTATCCATGGATACTCCTTAAAATAAAGTGTTGATTGAAACAAATGTGTTTTGAATATCCAATCTTCTATGTTGATTATGCCTTATTTACACTGATAAATTCTGTTGTACGTAACTCTTACTAAGAATCTAAGATCACCCTTTATTTATTTTTATTTTTCCTATATTTGAAGAAGTATATTATTAATTATATCAAGGATTCAATAATTATTCCTATTCTACAATATGTTTTTTATAATGAAATGTGAGGATCATGTATGTGTCTAGTTTTCAAAGACTGCAAATTGATCGATCCTCCATGGTAGGATTTCTTGTATATATTAACAATTTAATAAAGTAATAAATGGATCTGGGTTACTAGATTTGGGGGTTGTACAAAAGAAATTTGAATGTCCTAGTATAAAATCATGGGAAGGATATTCATAAATATCCTGATAAAGTAAGTGACACTGAATCTTGAGAACCTTATAAGCCTTAAGGGAACACGAATATAGAGGTGAGTGAGGAGGATAATAAAAAAGGGGTTAACTAACAACATCATGATAATGATAAAACTTCCAAAAAATCCCTTAAAGGGATAAAAGTTATCAAGTACGTCTCTAATCTTTTTTCTAGGGATGATAATCTTCAAGGAAAATTTTAGAGTGATTTGATTGATGAGGAATCAAATCCCCCTTTATAGGCCACCTAACCCTATAATATTTTATATAAGGATGAATGATTTGATTGATGAGGAATCAAATCCCCCTTTATAGGCCACCTAACCCTATAATATTTTATATAAGGATGAATTGAATACCTAAAAATATATAATTCCTTTTTAACCTATTGATAATCCAAGTTAGACCCATATTTAGATTGATATCCAACATGTAGAATTAGATAAATTAATAAATAATGATTCTGAGTTGGGTGTGAAAGCATCTTTCAAGGATCTATCTATAAAAGTGGTTTCTAAGGATATAAAATTCCATAGTAAGGACTCTCATGGTGATAATATATGATATCCTATTTCCATCTAATATATTATGGTAAAAAGGGTACAATAAGGGGTTCTACTAGAAGGATAAAGTCACCCTTTAGTGGTAAGAAGTCCAAATCCAAGAACCAAAAAATGAACTTTCTCTTCATGAATTATTAGTGGTTGGACAACACAACTACCAATTACACTTTAAAATCCATTATTATTAATATTTTTCCTTTAATAATTGGAATCGATTAAACTAATTCTCATCTGGATTCCTATATGGGTATAAATTTATGAACTTTGGGATATAAAAGTGTGGGGATCAATCATTAATCTCCTAATATTAAAGATTTGTAGGTTAATGTGTCTTCAAAAGTAATTAACTATTATTTTATCAATATTAACCAATAAATGTTTAAATATAAAGTTAATTTTTGAGGAAAAACTTTAAACTAATCCTTTATATATTCTTTGAACAAATATCAAGACAAAAGTACTCTTTGGTTGGAAACTGAAAATCTCAAACCCATTATTCAATGTTCTTGGCATCTCATTGGGGATTATAGTCATGGGAATTCCTAAAGGATCTGGTGAGAAATCTATGGATATTTATAGTACAATTTTCTATGAATTCATATTTCATAATGATATAGTATAAGTTTCTATTCGTGGTAACAAATACACTGAGTATAAAATATCAACAAACAAGGTTGTGGCTAAAGAACTTGATAAAATCATTCGTAACATCAATTATCTAGGGGATTCAACCTAATCTCATTTCATAACATTATTGAAAATCAATTATGATCATCACACAATCCCTACTAACCCTTTTAGAGAAAATAAAAGTTTCCATTTCCGTTAAGGTTCAATAATGATTGTGTTAAAATATAAATTGTTGGAAAATTATTTATGAATATTGGTCCAACACTCTATGATATAATGATATTTATGATTTTATTCTCAAACTGAGGAACCTAAATAATATAATAAAAAATTATAGTGAATTTAACTTTATTAAAATTGAGTTGGAAATTTATAATATGGAAATAGAGTTAGAATAAATGAAAAATAGACATAATGTTGAGTTTGACATCACCTTATTTAATAAAGAAGTGTCCATTACTACTAATCTAAATGATAAAACCAATATTAATGAGGCTATTATAAAAGATAAATTTAGGTCCACATTGATCAAGGAATGTAATAGGAATAACAACCTTTTCAAAAATACATATAAATTTAATAAGGCCTAAAATACCACTGCATATATGAAAAATGGTAACGCAGTTATCATTGGAATGAATGAGATAAAGGAGAAAATAGTGGGTTTTATAATGATATTTTTAATAATTTTTTTTACAGTGAATATTAGTATCATGATAGATTTTATTCCATTGGTTCTCGATAGAACTAACAACAAATTTCTCTCTAAGATTCCTGAACTGGAGGATGTCAAAACTATAGTGTTCTCTCTTAACCCCACAAGTTCACTTGGTCCTGATGAATTTATAAATATGTTATTATATGAATTATAATACATTATGAATCAATATATCTTAAAGATATTATACATATTTTTTAATAATTAAATCATTCCTATATGATTCTATACCCAATTTATTGTTCTCCTCTTTAAAGTTGAGTCAATAGACTATGTCTATTTATTTAGGCCTATTACTTTATCCAATATCATATATAAAATTTTGATCAATATTATGGATACTAAGTATTTTTCAAGTAATTGGTTAATATTTTTCCATGGTAGGAAAATATAAGATAGTCTTATTATCAAGTTTAAATACATAAACATGCATAATAAATCAAGAAATAATGATACTATTTATCTCAATATGTATGATAAGAATGAATTTAATAAATTTAATTGGGAATTCACATTTGAATTTCTTTATAAGTTTGGATTCAAATACTTTATCATTTATTGAATGAAAATCCTATTTGCCTATGTGAAGCTTCTTATCTTGGTTAATGGAACCCTTAAGGAATAATTTTCATTTTTGTGTGGTGTCAGTTTGGGAGACCCACTCTCTACTATTTTATTTATAATTTTTTAATATTACCATATCAGATCCATTATTAAGTTGGTGGAGAAAGGTTTGAATTCTCCAATTCAAGTAGGGATAGGATTGAAAGATCCCAATAATATGTTTTTATGTTGATGAATTGATTCTATTTTTTCAAGGGTACTATTAAAATATTGATGTTCTCAAAGGTATTTTGGATCAATATGGATATATATCTGGTCTATTTATAAATTAGACCAAATATAACATTTTCTTTAGTCATAATATTAAAATACAAAAGAAAATTTCTATCAAGACACATTTTAGTATCAATGAAGGAAAACTTCCCTTTAACTATTTGATCATATCTCTTTTTTAGGAAAGACCCAAGGTTACATTATATAATGAAATTTTCATTAAAAGAAATGAATATTTGGGTGGCTAGAAAGGAAAATATTTATCTCTTATAGGTAAAAATTTCTATTATAAATGGAATATTCATATTTAAAATTTTTATTCATCTGTGTCATGCAAAGAGAAACTTTCTATTATTAAAATCACAAACTCTATTATTAAAAACATCATTTGGAATAAGATTATGCATGATTATAAAATTTCCACTATTTATTAGAGAACTCATAGAAAGTCAATTAGGGATGGCGACATTGGTATAAAAAATATAGGAACTCTTAATAAATATCTTCATGTCTAGTTTGAGGACACTTGAGAATTACAAGAATAAATATTACATCATTTTAGATAAATATTCAATATATATCCTAATAATACACACCCAATAGATTTAAAGGTTTAGTTTATTTGAATACTAGATACATAATCAAATTATTTCTTATAATATATTCAATATCTCATAGAAATTAATTATCACATATTATCATTCTTAGACATACCCTACTCAATACCTTGTTTCATAACCTTAGGAAAATAAAACATATGAAAGGGTAAGATTAAATTATTTGTAAGGGTAAACTTGGGAGATATCACTTGATGATAATATTTGAGAATAATAAAAGAATAAGGGTATAAGAACATGATCATTACTTATAAAAACATACCCATCATTTCATAGAACATAAATCATGAGTCATGGAATAAGGATTTGTCATAACAAAATAAATGATTCAAAAGTATGAATGATCATAAATAATAAATCATGAGCTAGGATATCACATCATAATCAAAAGAAATATGTTTTTTATACACATAAGAATGTAAAACCAATTCCTTAGTCAAAGAACACTACCAATACTATAATAGTGGGAAGAGTCCCATAGTGGATTGGGTTCACTCCTTATTCCCATTATTTCCTTAGTCAAGTCTCATTACCAAGATTTTGATAGTGGAAATAGTACCTTAATATAATGGTTTCACTCCCCATTCTAGTTCATATTATCTCACGAGACATAAATTTTCACAAACTAGGTTGGGCTTCCATCTGACTCGTCACTCGAATCCATCCAAGAAAAGGCATAAGAGGCATTCCTGATTCTCCTGAGCTGGTGACTAGCACAAGAAATCAAAGCTATCATAGTGGACATGATTTAACCAATAAAAAAATATAATAAAATAAAAAAAACAGAGCACGTATTAGATCTAATAAAGAATAAGAATCAATACATATACAAATATACTCAAGTAAAAATAAAACTAAAAAAATAAAAACTAAAACAAAACTGAAACCAACTGGGACTAAAAAAATTTCCATGTGACTTCTTGGTTACCACCAACCACAATACCAAATAGATCCAAAGGAAACTCAAAATAGAACCTGAACCTACAAAATAGCTTGGGTCTACCGATGCTGAGTGGCCCAAGTAGGGTGTGAGTATAAAAATATCAGTAGGTAAACACCATAGATTCCATAAATTTACTTTCCCAAAATAGTCCATCAATAGTGGTTTGAAAATGCATATAGAAAATAGATTTTATCATCTTAAAATCCTAATACATCCTTCCATTAAAATTCGCCTTTAGAAACAACACACAAACCTTTATCTTTTAAAAAAAATTCCATTTCAAAACCCATCTCACAAAATGAAAACCTAAATGAGAAACCACACCAGATAATAAAAAGTATATATTCCAGAAATGAAGGAAACATAACAAGAATGAAAAATCTAGAAGGGATAAAAATTCAAAGTAAATCAGAAATAAAAAAACATATAGATAGTAATCATGGGTGTTTTTTAAAAATCTCTAGAATCAGTAACTGGACATAATCAAATTAGACTCACCTATCATTTTATGGTGTAGCTCCATAGTTAATATTAAAATGGCTACTCAAAACTAGTGAATCTAGTGACACATCCCACTTGGAATCTCTACAAATCCAGGGGTACCAACTCGTCCTATCAGTGTTGATAATAAACCATCACTCAAACCTATAGATGACACTAAGGAATCCTATGATAACAGTACATGGTGATTGAGGAGGTCCTCACATGTGTGGTCAAAAATAATAACCCAATGATGTCACCATTATTTCTTAGCCCAAACACTAACACCACCCATATGGTGTCCCTATCCACAAAGGGACCACCATAGTAGTTACCAACACACATTAAATTATTCAAGGTTCCAAACGGGACTCAAAATCATATGAGTTTTAAACCAATTTCCAAATCATTAAAAAATTCCAAAAAAGGACTCATTATTTTATAATCTAAGCCATTTCTAAACCAATTCCAGTTTTCAAGAAAAAACACCATTTGAGGTGAAAGGTGCCAAATAGGCCTTTATCTCATTCAGTCACTAAACCATACTTCAATAAGATAAATAAACCTATTTTTAGAAAACAAAATTAATACCACATTTTAGTCACTTTTAAACCATGTAAACATTTTAGTAATCCTTAGAGGTTGTAAAAAACCACTTGAAAATAAGAGTGCTATGAAAGATAAGGAAGAAGGGGAAACACACTTTAGAAACTGAGGTTTTAATCATGATTCATTTTAGTGATCCATTATTATTTGTGTTCCTATCTATATTTGAAACTTGTGAAGATATGAATATTCCCACATCCAATGGAATAACCATAGTAGATAATAAAAACATCCAAGGATTTAATTCAAGAACCACAAGTATAATAAACCACCACGAAAACCAACACTTGCACATAAAACCACACATAAAACCAACACAAAATGAAAAAATTTTTACCAAATAATCACTAAGGACAAAAACCCTACAAAAATCTCAATTCCATTTCGAAGGGACAATTAGAATTTCAACAAAAACCATTCAAGAATAAAAAAATAGATATAATTAGGAAAACCATTTGATAAAGCCATTTTCATCAAATTGACAACATGAAACATCACAATTTATCAAAAAAACACATCAAAAGTATAAATAACACATTTAGAATTCAATTTAGAAAAGATCAAGCATTAATGGAATGTTATAGAGAAAAAAATAATGGAAAAACCTACCTCAAAAGGTAAAGATTAAAAAGGACTCTCATAGGAAGAATATCAAGGATCATGAGACCATATGTAACCCATAACATCAAGGGAACACAATCTGCACATCAACCCTATATTCTAGGGTTAATCCAAGAGAGAAACCATAAATAAAGAATGAAGAAACTTGAAGAATAAGGAAGAAGGATGAGAATGAGAATTACCCAAGGAATAATCTACAAAGAAATCAAAGGAGAAGCACCCTATATCCAAGGAGGGAGGAAGGAGGAATCCACCCAAGGCTCCCCTAAGGCCTCCAAAAATAAAGGGAGAGGAGAGGAGGGGATTTGGGGTTAAAACATAATAAGGTTAGAAGGGTAATTTCATGTTTTATGAAATCTAGGTAGGCTACATGGTTTGGCCACATGGTTTTCAAAACCGTGAACCAACCACATGCACCCACAATGGAATAGAAGGACACTCACATGGGTTGGCCACATGGTTTGGGAAACCATGCATCTACTATGAAAAATGGATATATAAAATTTTAGAGTCTCCCCACACACTTTCCACAAGGTTTATTTTAACCATTCGCATGCCATGCACCTTTTTATAAACACCATATGGGAACCACACAGTTTATTTTGGGCTTTGCATGGTTTTTATTACACCATGATCAAACTATACATAGGGCCAAAAACTAGTTAAAATCTTCAAAATTAAAAAATTTTCATTGATAACTTAATATGTACCTCAACTGAAAGACCCAAAATCAAGAAATTAATAAAATAAAATAAAAATTGTGCTCAGGGTGTGACCATTATCCCCACTACAAAAAATTTCTACACCTAGAAAGTCACTCAGTCAAGTGAGAACCAAAACTCAAGTTGAAAAAAACATGATATAAAATGAACAATAGTTTATGGTGTGACCATTCATTTAAAAAGTCATACCAAACCAAATCTAGAGAAAACAAAAAAAGGAGAATCACAGAGAAAAAGATGAGGGTTCTCCCCACCATAAGAAACCACCCCACTTATCAACATCGACATAAGAAATCGTAACATGAACCAATCCAGAAAATACACAAAAAATAAAACCATCATGATCACAGATAACTCCCAACCCAAACTAATAAAACACCATAATAAAGGTAATTCCTTAGATAAAACTCAAAATGAACAACAAACCAAAACACAATTCATCATTTCCTCAACCACAAACATCTTCAAATGAGAACAAAAAAAAAGTAAAAATAATTCATGAAAGGTTTTCCTTTAAAATATCCATATGCATAAGGCATAAAAATAGGACTAAAAGGAAAAAAACCACCAACATTCTTTTAAAACAAGGGGAGACTTACAATAGCTTGGAAAACTACAAGAAAGAAAGTTAAACTATTCCCACTTTAAGGTTCCCCACACCCTTGGATTTCTTGACTCATGAAGAGATTCACTCTAGATCCTATAGCTTCAACACTGATGTCTTGAAGCATATTATTCCCTACAGTTAAGAGCTTCCATTAAATGACTGAGACTTCATATTCTAGCCATGATGCTTGTATAACTTATCCAAATGACCCAAATGCCCACAGCGAAGATAATATTTTGGAGGATTATGAAAGGGTGAATTTTAATATACAAATAGATTGAATTGGAAGCACAATAACAAGAATTATAATAATTGGGAAGATGAAACTGATAAATAAGACCTCTCAGAAATAGGTTTATTTGGTATACACCTCTCACCAGATGGAGAACTTTCATGAGTGTAAACTACCACTGACTGCACCCCATGAACCAACTTAGCTAGAAACACCTCTTCCACCATCTTTTCAAAATGAGATTCACTAGACGAGATAAAAAACAAATCTATATCTATAATAAGACCTTATACAAATATAGGAACCTTCATCTAACCATTTAACTCTACCTCTGAAGAAAAGGGAACCAAATCCTTGAAGTGGCCAACATAGGCCTTTACTATCCACTGGCCTTGCTGAACTCCAAACCGCTCTACCACTTTCCTCACCTTCACCTCATTTAGTATGAACCATAAGATAAAAGTTTTCTTAAAAACCTCCCATATCATCCCAACTTGAAATGGTGATGGGAATATCACCTCCCACTAATCTGAAGATGGGCCTCTGAATGAACCCAAAATGGCACACACTCTTATATCTTCGAGATTTCCCAATAACTTAAAAACACTTTTGACTTCATCAAGACACCCAAATCCTCTAATGGATCCTGATAACCATTAAAAACATTAAACTACTAATAATAACTCAACTTCGCCACTCAATTTAGAGTCAATATAAGGTCAAAATCTAAATGAGGCTCACTAGAAACCTATGGGTCCTTTCTAGGAAGCATAATCTGAATGGAATAAAAACCAAAACCAAATAAACATCAATACAACTCAACAAAATAACAATAAAAACTCAACCAAAGAAAACATATCAAACCAAAACACTAGTTTTAAAGACCAAACATTACAAAACCAATCCAAAATCCTCTTTCAAAACCATCATTTCCACCAAAATTTCCAAAAAACTACTACACCCCAAATTCATCTTTAACAATGATCAACTCATTTCCAAATATAATTCAATAACTAAATATAAATTTAAAACAAAATCAAACATTGAATCCATTTTTCTTCTAAAAAACCCTTTTTTTTAAAACCATTTTCCTTTTGAAAATCCATTTTCCCAAAAACCATTTTCCTTCTGAAAATCCCCTCACACCAACAAAAACCAAACCAAAAAACAAGACACACAAAACTGATAGGATATGGAACTTGTATACATGAATTACCTGATGACATGATTAGTGGACCATGCCCTAAGAAAGCACCAACCACTAGGAACATCCTAAGCTATACACTTAGGCTCTACATGGGTCACTACTCCACGTGAGAATACCAAACCACACTGGATCACTTCTGCTATCATAACCTATACACAAAAACCAAAAAAAAAGACTCAAATCTCGAACTACCCTTGGAAACTCAAGGATCAGAATGAGTAAGGGTTCATGAGGTCCTTACCATACCTACCTCTAGAGTTATGATAGTCATAGTATCTAGTCTACCAGAAAATGAAAATAATAAAGTGTTGTTATGCTATAATTTTTTCATGAACCAAGCTAGGATTCTATCCGACACAACACCCAAAATAGTATTAGAAAAGGCCTGAGAGGAATTACCAATCATATTGGGCTGGCAAGTAGCTCCATGCATCAAATATATCATAGTGGGAATGATTTATACCAACAAATAACTAGAATAAAATAACCAAAATAGAGCATGCAGTAGAACCAATAAAGACTGAGCATCAATAAATACACAAATAGGCTCAAATAAAACTCCAACTAAAAAATACATAAAATAAAACAAAACTAAAACAAAAAAGGACCAAAATGATCTCCATGTGACCTTTTTTTCACCACCAATCACAAGACCAACCTACTCTAAAGGTAACTCGAACCAGAAACCTGAACCTACAAAACAACTAGGGTATAATGATGTTAAGTGGTATAAATAGAGCATGAGCATAAACAACTCAGTAGGTAAGTAGTACCGAGTATATACATTTCATTTCTAAAAATAGTCCATAAAAAATAGTTTGAAAATACATATTAAAAATATATTTTATCATCTCAAAATCCAAACACATCTTTCTAAAAAAATCCACCTTTAGAAACAACACACACAAATTTCCTTTTTAAAAAATATTTCCATTCTAAAACCCAGCTCACAAAACCAAAACCCAAATGATAACCCAAACCATATAATAAAAAGGGGATATGTTTAAAATGAAGGAAACATAAGAAACAGAAAATAACTAGTAGGAAAAAAATCAAAGTGTAGTAAAAACAATAAAAATTATAGATATTAATCATGTGAATTTCCTAAACATCTATAGAAGTAGTCATTGGACCTACTCGGTTTGGAATCATCGACCAACATATGGTGAAACTCCAGAGTCAATAACCAACTGACCACTATAAACTACCCAATCCAATGAAATGTCCTACCTAGATTCTTTGAAAATCTGTGGGGGACCAACCTGTCTAAATGGGGTCGATAAGAAACCATCACTTGATGCTTTGGATGACACCCATGAATCCCATGATAATAGTATATATTGAATGAGTAGGTCCTTACATGCATAATACAAACTAATAACCCACTAATTACACCATACTTTCCTATCCCAAACACTGATTCCACCAATGTGATGTGCCTATCCATGGAGAGACCACCATAGAGGTTCCCAACACACATCAATTCAATCAAGGTGCCAAATGGGCCTCCACATCATATGAATTTCAAACCAATTTCCAAATCATCAAAAAATTATAATCGGGACTCTCCATTTAATAATCCAACCCAATTCCAAAAAAAATCTATTTTTAAGGGAAAACACCATTTGGGGTTGAATGGTGCAAAGTGGGCCTTTATCTCATTTAGTTACCAAATAGCGGTTCAAGAATCCAAACAAAGCTATTTTTAGAAAACACATTTGAAACCAAATTTTATTCACTTAAAAACCATATATACATTTGAGTAATAATTAGGGGTTTTAGAAAAACCACTTGAAAAGAAGAGGGATATGGAATAAAAGGAAGAAAGGGAAGAATATTTTAGAAAATAGGGTTTTAATAAAGATTCATTTTAAAGAGCCATTATCATTTGTGCACCTATCCATATGTGCACCCCATGCATACATGGATATTCTCACATCCAATGAAATAACCGTGGTATACTATAAAAATAACCAAGGATTTAATTGAAGAACTAAAAATAGTACAGAAAACCACCACAAAAACCCAAAATTTTACATAAAACCATCCACACACCCAAATCTCAATGAAATAAATTACCAAAACAACACCAAGGCCAAATGAAACTTAAAACAAACAATTACATTTCAAAGGGATAATTGGAATTTCAAAAAACACATTTTAAGAATAGAAATATGGATATAATTATTTAAACCATTTGAAAAAAACATTTTCATCAAATTTACAACATGAAACATCACAATTTATCAAACAAACACATCACATGTATGAGTCACACCATTATAATTCTAGTTATGAAAGATCAAGAAACAATGGAATGTTATATAAAGGAAAATAATGGAAACACCTACCTCAATGATGTGTGGATGAAATAAAAATTATAGAGGAAGAAAAAGGCTCAAGAGACCATATGAACCACCTAACATCAAATCCACACAAGATATACATTAACCATAGTTTCTACAGATCATCAAAGAGAGAACCCATTAATAAATAACCAAAAACTAGAAGAAAAAGGAAGGAGGAGTATAATGAGACTTACCCAAGGAAGAATAAACCAAGAAATCAAAGGATAATAACCCTAGATCTAAGTAGGGAGAAAGGAAGAAGACACCCAAGGATTCCTTATGTTTGTATGAATGAGTGGGATAAGAGAGGAGGTGATTTGGGGTTAAAACATAAGAGGGGTAGAAGGGTAATTTCAAGTTATAATAAATTTGGGAAAGTTTGATGGTTTAGCTGCACAGTTTTCCAACCATGCACCAAATGTGCACACCCTCACTAGAAGATAAGAACACTTGCATAAGATGGCCTCACGGTTTGGGATATCATGTATCAATTGTGTGAAATGGATCAATCAAATTAGAGAGCCTACCCAAAATTTTTTCATAAGGTTTTTACTAACCGTGCACAAGCCATGTTCCTTATCCCAGAAACCACATAAGAGCCATATTTTTTGTCCCAAGCCACACACCATTTGGATTAAACCAAGAACAGGGTATAAAACTACCTAAACGATATAAAATTCATCAAATTTCATCAGGAACTTGATCCTCAACTCAACCAAAATAACCGACATCAAGAAAATAACAAAAATAAAAGAAAAACCATGGTCATGGTGTGAAATAAATATTTACCCAATGAATTAAATGGATATATAATTCAAGGATAACTCATCACATAATGAAAAACATATGTTAGTTTTCCTCAAGATTATAAAATCATTCATCTTTTTATCATATTTTAATTAACCCATGAGAATGAAATGAGTTTCATGAAATCATCCTTAAAAATATCATCATTATAAGACATCTAAAAAAACAAAGTGGATGGTATCATATGATCACATAAAAAGTAAAGATTAAATATCTATAAAGGATATTGGAATATATGAAAAATATCTTTTATAAAATCATTCCAAACATGATTGAAAAATCAAGAGAACAAGTCCCTTTACTTATGGTAGTTTTTAAAGATTAAATTTACTAGAAAAATTGGAATTTTTTTTTAAAAAAAAAATTTAGAACATGTAAAGGATTTTTCATGATTATGGAAATAAATGATGGTGGAAAAATATATTCCCTCCATATATGTTAAAAGATAACATTCCTCACACATTTGTAGAAGTGAAAAGTGATTCTTATGAAAAAACATTGAAAAAACTCATTTTAATAATTCTAAAATAAATTAGAAGTTTTTGTAAATAAAAATATTAGAGCATTTAAGTATAGGTAAAAATTTTTATAAAATAATTTTTAGAACATGAATATATAAGAGAAATATTCCTAACTGAAAAGAGGAAATAAGGTTAGCTTTTCTTAAAAGCATTTTCTCAATAATTTTAAGTAAAAAAGAAAGGAGAGTGAATGAAAACTTAAAAAATTCTATAAATATGTATATTAGAATAAAATTTATTGATTTTAAGAGAGATATAGTATACTATTTACCTAATGGAAATCTAAACATGAAAATACCAATTAAAAATGATATTACTACAAAAACCCTTATCCCATGTCCTAACTTTCTCTGTAAACACTATTAAAATACTATTTAATTAATTGAAATCTATTATAAAACTATAAAAAAACTATATTCATACTTATATTAAAATATATAATTCCCTTATAATTTCTAATTACCTATTTAATAATAATTATTCTTTAAGATCAATATTTGAGGGGTTGATTGTTTTGTTTCAGATGAAAGTTTTAGCTAGACAGTTCCAATTATTACACCTTGTTCATGGTTTAATTATATATATAATATTAATAAGGCCATAATAATAATATATATTAATTATATACAATTTTATAACCATTTATATAATCCAATTATGAAAAATTAATTACATTACTTCATGGAGATGATAGTCATATGCATACACAAGTAATGATTTCATTTTCTAATGAATGGAAAGAAGTAATTAAAAATAATAATATAACCTCAAATAATAATGATAATATCATAAATATCATATATATTCACAAAATATATCCTTATTACTAGACATGTTATTAAGAAATGAAAACTGAATCACATCACTTCATGGAGGTGGCAGTCCACACATATGCATGAGAAACATTATCATTTTCCAATGGATTATAGGGTAATACAATAGTTAATATTTTATTATTAAAGACTAATAATTATGTTATAAATGTAATATATATACATTAAATTAATCTATTTAACCATCCATTAGAGACATTGGTGAATAATAAAATACACCTATTCATGGAGATGATAGTTCGTATGTACACACGAGTGATGTTTTTAGTATCCATTAGATAAAAAGAAGATTGAAAATTGATGTAAAATTAACATAAAAAAATATAAGTATAGTAAATATATTTATTTAATAATATTAATATGGTTATATAATATATTTATGAGGTTAATAAAGAAAGAAACTCAATATATGCCGATAAGGACAATTATTTGTTCTTTGAGTATCTTCCTTTAGCTGAATCCTTAAGCCTTATTGAGATGATATTTTGGTAAGAACCAAACCTATATATTTTTTATAAGAAATTTGGAAAGGTATTTGAGTAGGTATTTTCCAATCTAGAGTTCTCAAGTGGTTTTGAGAAGTGAAAAGTGGAGATTCTCTTTTATAAGTGAGGTGTGTGGAAAGCTTATAAATACACGAAACATTATTATATAATATATGTCACACTCAAATAAAGTGGATCAAAACTATTATTTTTAGAATATAATAAGTTTTAGGTAGAAATAAATTCTACCAATGAGATTTATTTATTTTTTGTTATTTTAAACTATATCTCTTAGGTTAGCCCCTCTTTTAACCCTTTTAACACTTACCGTGGTAACAATTTTTTACAATGGTAACTATTCATTATGGATAAAAATTAAGTTGAACCTAATACCTAATATTATTCATTTCACTTCAAAATATGGAATAAATTATAAAATATTTAACACCTTTAAGTTATAGAAATTGATTCTAATATAAGTTCTTAGAAACTATTTTCAGAGAAAAAGTATTTTTATGTGTAAAAATGAATTTATACTTGTTTAAGCCAAATATTATTTAGTAGTGGCACTTAAAATCAATTTATTTTCTAATTATTGATTAAATAAATTTACTTTTACTTTATAACCATTCCAAAAACCTAATTTAATCAGTCAAAAACCTCATTCAAGATAAATAATCAAATTTATTATTTTATTAGAATAAAAAATAACTTATGTTCCAAAAAGTCAACCATGGGTCTCTAAATTTAACACAATAGTTTGAATTGAATTATTTTATTCAGTAAGAATATATTTGGTCTATAAAAAGGTTTTACAATATTTTAACACATTTTTATATCATAATACTATCATTAATGTTATGGTATTCATAGAAATGTTAATTTTCACTATTCACTAAAAAATAACCTTTTCAAAAAAATACATGAAGTTAACCCTAAGATAAATATAATATTATAAATTCAAATAAAAATTTAATTTTTTTCAAAATCAAATTCTAAAATTTAAAAATTCATCTTTCAAATAAAATATATATTATATATAAAAAACAATTTTTTAAGCAATATATTCATGTTGATATATAAATAATTAGAGTAGTACTTATTATAACTAATTTTCATAATTATGTTTCATTAAATTTTTTCAAGATATATTTCACATTCTATTATAACAAGAAATTATTCTCTTTAGTTTGGTGTTTCATGCATCAAAAATACCGAACATGTCAAATTTATTAATGAAAAAATATTCTAAAATGTCGAGAAGTTATATTCTATCCACCTAATAATAATTTTTTCCTCTAAATTATATTACTTAAATAAAAATAAACTAGAATAATTTGACCACATCAAATTCTCATATTCCCACATAGCTTCCTCAAACTTATGGTTTAACCCCCAAAACCTTGACCATGTGAGTGATATTTTTCCAAAACACTTTATCTCTTCTGTATATAATCTCCACCATTTTTTCCTCATACTAATGATCATTATCTAATGGATTGATCTCTGAGTTAAGTATATGTAATATATTAGGTATGTACTTCCTCAAAATAAAAACATGGAACACATAGTGATCTTGGGAGAGGTTTAGTGGAAAATGAAATAGATCAACTACAATCCTGTTATGATCAATGATCTCAAAGGGACCAATATATTTATGTCTCAGTTGTATATATATTTTTTCAAAATATTATAACCTTATTCCAAGGATATATTTGAAGGGATACCTTACCACCGACTTCAGACACTATATCTCATCGATGATTGTGAGCAAATTTTTTTTATCGAATCTAAGATTGTTTTATGTGTAACAACCAAGGTAATCATAGAAATAAATCAATTTTATGGTTTATAAATATTAATTTTATCTATATATTCAAAATAGTTTTATAAATAACTTTATAAAAGTTTTTTAGTTGAATAAGAAATAGTTTTATTTAACATTCCATGAGGTACATAGTTTTAGTTAAAAGATAGATTTATTGATTTTATAAATTGAATTTTATAAAAAGAAAATAATTTTTAAAATAAAAATATTAAATATATCTTAGGATTATTTTTTTAGGTTTTTTAGATAAGATTTATTTTTGAGTGAATAGTAAAAAATACTGATTTTTGCAAAACTATCATTTCTTTTAGTTAAATAAAGAAATTTAAAAGTAAAATTATGTTTTGAATTTAGTAAAAATTTAACATAATATCCATTTAAATAAAAATACTATAAATAATTCTATATTAATCAACATTATATTTTATTTTTGTATAATTTCATTTAAATTATTAAAGTAAATTTTCTAAAAACACTATTTTTCATTGCATTTTGTGCACTTATATTAAAAGTAATTTTTGTAAATTTTAAATATTTTATCAATAAATAAGTATTCCAAATTATTAATTAAGAGTTTAAAATTTATTAATGAGGTAAATTTCATTTTTTTGGTCATTATAAATAACAACCATGGTAAAAATGTGTCACCACAATAAAATTTTAGAATGGGTTAATAAAGGAAAATACAAAGTGATAAGGTCAAAAAATATTATATTAGTTATCATTTTATGAGAGGATTTCCACCCTTATAAAATTATATTTTAACCCAAATTTTTAAGTTCTACCTGACCATGATAGTTAATTAATATTATTTTAGAACTTTGAATAATTTTAGGTGTGCCACTACCCCCACTAATAATAGGTCACCTCCTCTCCTCCGATCCTTACACATTTTGAGCAGTCTAGTTTTTACAAACCATAAAAAATATCTCCCCCACATCCCCCCCACCAATTTCATAGAGGTATTGGTTTTCTAAAAAGACTAATCCTAGAAGGATTAATGTGTAAGCCAATGGGATATGTAAGAGGATAAGGTATAAGTCATAACCTACCTATTTCAATTTTATTTCATCTTCTGCATCCTTTAAATCTTATTTAACCATGATTAAATAATAAAATTACTATCTTTAATTTAAATAAATTTTATTATGATTATGGTGAAACCCTTTTTCATCTCATTTTATATCTTATTGGAAATGAAAACATCACTCATGCATATGTGTGTACTACCACTTATACTAAATGATGAATTTTGTTTTTAATCACCAGATTATATAGATGTTTCATACTATAAAAAAATGAATATTTTTGATATTAATGAAATAAATTTTATTTTATAAAATTAATATATTACTTACCTTATCACCCTTTCCGTATGTTGGAAATTGATAACATAGCTCATGAATCCATGTTGAATACCACCTACACGAAGTGATGTGATTAATTTTTCATTTGGACATATAAAGAAGGTTATAAGAATGGTAATAATGAATAAATATGAAATATACAACATATTTATTATTTTTAAATATAAAAAATATCTACTTTTTTTCTTTATCACCCATTAGAAAAAATGAAAACACCATTCATACATACATATGATATACCATCTCCATGAAATAATGTGATTCATTTTTCTTGAACAACTTACATAGTTAGTTTTAAAAGTATATATATAGTAAAAATATGATTATTATAATTTTTTAAGGTTATGGTGCTAATGTAACCTTAACCCCTATTAACATGGTCAATGCACTGATGTTTTATTGAGTTTTTAAAATGAAAGTCCTTAAAAAATCCAACATGAACATAACCGTTTTAGTAACTATGTGAGGAATGATTATAAATAAAATAAAAACATATTATGATGAGGGCATAAAACTGAAAAAGTATCTTAATAAATTAAATAAATAATATAAGTTCATTATTCAAATGTTAATGAACGCACATGGAGTGTTGGTAGATTAGGTAATAGATTTATCATCATGATTTCCTTTCATTTATAATTTTCCCATTTCACCACCTGTTTTATTTTGTGTGGTGTATGAACTAACATTTTTATGTATTTTATCATTCATTTACTTTAAATAAGGTGGTTTAAAAATTCATTTCAATTTATCTTCTTCAGAATCCTTTTGTTTCAAAAGTTATGAAAGCCATAAGGTATTTTTATTTGAAACCTTATTTTATAATATTCCTTTCAAATATTTTTCTTCCATATTCATGTTTTTTTAATTTTTTAAATAATATAATTATCTATACATTCAATTCTGTTAAATTTAATTTTAAACTACTTTTTAATTTCTTTAAAAAGTTTCAAAATTAAATATTTTTAACATTTTTCATATTTTTTACTTAGAATATTTTTACCAAAGTGAAAAATAACATGTTTTAACATATTCTAAATGAGCATAACTTCCTATCATCACGTGCTTTATTTATTATAAATATTAATATTTATGTTTTAATTTTATTTAAATTTAACTTCAATTACTATTATTTTAGGTATTTTTTTATTTTAAATATTTTTCAAAATAAAAGGTATATTTATACATATTTTTATGAAAAAATGGAAAGTGATTTTTCTTATGGGTTTAAATGAGTTTTTCAACGGTGTATCGATGAAAAATTGAAATATTAAATTTTTTTTGTACGTTATATGGTACTTTATTATTACAGATGATTATGAGAGAGAATGATATAGCACATAATGATGGTCTAACCTGATATATATATCTAATTCATTGGGTAATGATTAGACTTCAAAGATTAACAATGAGAGATACAACTTCATATGTTCCTCCAATGGAATTAACTAGGAATTAATTATTTAAAACATGGAAAATATTTCATCTAATAATTATGGAGGTAAGCCACCCAAATGTTCCAAATGTGGTAAAATAAATTTTAAATAATGTAATTTAAGATCATGAAGTGTTACTGATGTGGTAAGTTTTGTAATTTGACTTATGACTATAAGGAAAAGAGTTATAATCAGACCAGTAGTGTGAAAGTAGAGAGTTATTTGACAGTGTGATGTTTTCATTACAATTAATTGGGTCATTATGCTAAAGAAAGTATGATGTTAGTTACTCAAAGTGGGAATCATTAAGGATGAAAAAAATAAATTTTTGGAAATTTATTTTTATACCACTATAATATATATTAGACCATAAAATGAAGTTTTTTTGGTATATTACTTGTTTAGTCATATTGTTCCCATGTATTGTTCTATTTGGGATCCACACATTCTTTTATATCTGAGAAATTTGAATGTAAAATGGAAATACCATCTCAATAAATGTTGTCCGAACACTAGATAAAAACTCATGTAAGGTAGTATAAATCTACCAAGGATCTATATAAATATTCTTGGTATCATCCATGGAATGGTTTTTTTTGTAAAACCTTATTATCTTACACGTTTTAGAGTTTGATGTTATTATAGTAATGGATTAACTTTTAATTTATAATGATATTATATATTATAGAGATAAATAAGTGATATTAAAATTTTAGAGTGAGTTTCAGTTTTTATATAATAATGAGTTTATAACTTTGATAATATATCAAGAAGTTGATAAACTGATTAAAGATAATAGTTAATGTTATATTGCACATATTATTTAAAAAAAATAAATTGTTCAAATTAGTGATGCATTGGTAGTTAATTAAAATATGGATGTATTTACTAATGATTTATTTGGTGTTATTCATAATCAGGAGGATGAATTTACTATTGAATTAGTTCTTGTTTCTAATATAATTTCAAAAAACCAATTATAGAATGGATTAGGTTGAGTTTTTAGTATTGAAAAATTGGTTATTAGAGTTTCTTGATAAGGGTTTCATCCACCCTCGAACTATTCCTTGGGATGATCAATTTTTGATTTTTAAAAAGAAGGATGGTTCCATAAGAATTCTCATTGATTATAAAAAATATAGAGACCCTAGATTGATGTACATAAACATTACATTTCTTTTGTGGAATAATTAATACATTACACAAATAGATTCCTAAAGACCGTATTAGCTTAGTGTCTTCAGAAACTCGGAGCATAATCTTCTAATCATGGTGAAAGATCATCAATATCTCCCATAAAGATATTCCCCTTTTGTTTTCCTACTTAAAACCTTTCTTTATATCCCGAGGAAAATAAAATAGAGAAAGGGTGATCTCAAATGATCATAAAGGGTAAACATGGAGATTATAAAACAAACCATAAAAATTTGAACATAAAAACATGAACATAAATTTTAAACAATCAAAATCTTGAGTCATGAAATAAAACTTGGAATTACGTAAGCCATAGATCATAAAGGAACATTATTCATGCTAAAATATCATGGTAATAAAACATATAATTTTGGAAAACCATTAAGCATATAATATGATTTCCATAGTAGCCAAGGCATTGCTGCCAAGACCATCATAGTGGACGAAGTCCATTACTGAACTGCGTTTACTTGCCGTTCCAGCCCTGTATTACTGAACCAGATTTACATTCCATTCCAGGAATGTCTATCTCATAAGATATAAATCATTACCCAATGAATTTTAGGGAGATATAGGTCTCACCCATCTTATAATGAAACCATTCTTACATGTTCCATAAAAACATAAAAACAATCACCATAGCATAAACCATGAAATAAAATGTGTTTCTTAAACATCATTCCATCAAAATTGATATAAAACAAATGGATTTCCTAAATAAAATTCCATCATAAACATAATAATATCATAGTAATAAAAGGTATAGAAACATAAACGTATGTCATCTTATATGGAAAATAATTTTGATAAATACTTTAGCTTCATTCCTGAGGAAAATATCCTTTCTTCTTCAAAAACATTTTCTTTTCTCAAAATGTCATGCAATTTTAAAAGAAGAGAATTTAGTTGAAAATAAAATTTTAAACATGTAGAGGAAGCTTCCTAGAAATAAGGTGTCATGAGTATGTAAATACCTATTCATGCCTTATAAGTTAAAAAACCATTCTCCTCGTACTTTTTCCAGAAAAGTCAAAAAGTACCTCATATGGTAAATAAAAGAAAGATTCCTTCCAAACCATGTAATAAAATTAAAAATGGGTAAAAATGAATTTAAAAATACATAGAATAATAGTTCACATTTTATGAAAATATTTTTAGAAAACATGGACATGGATGATAAATATATACCCAGTAGATACTTACGAATAAACAATCTTGGATAAAATGAGATTGGAAAAATTATCCCTTACCTTAAGTCTGATTTCTTCCATATGTATATGAAACTCCTATATAGTGGGTTTAAACATATTATTAACTTATAAAAGAACCATAATAATATTTATGATATAATATATGATTCACTTATGACTTTATATTACCCGTTCATTTGTCAATTCCATGTTAAAGCAACGTTTTGAGTAATAATCATTTTATTTATCATACGTGTTTGGACTTGTTATTTTTGATATTATTACATAGATCATGATTTAATTACTTAAATAATGTAAAAAATTATTTATATATCATATATATTCAGTATATAAATATATATAATATATTGATAAATGGAATGGAATACACCGTTCATGGAGACGGTAGGTCGTACGTATGCATGAACGCTATTTTCATTTCCTTATTGAATTGGATGGAAGTAAGAAAATGAAATATACATATATAAATAAATCTGGTAGAATTATTATGTCATATATTTCATGATTATTTATTATATATACTTTATAATCATTCTTGAATTGTTAACATAGAGAATGAATCTTATCGCTTCGTAGAGACGGTAAGCCGTACGTACGCATGAGCGATGATCTTATTCCCATAATTGTTGAATGGTATTGAATTGGATGATGTATAATATCTCAGAATTAGTATCATGTTATAATAATCATATAATGTTATTATTTCAACCATTATACCCATCCAAGTAAGGTGGTGGTGAAAAATATATTACACCACGGCGTGGAGAAGGTAATCCGTACGCACGCACGCGCGGTGATTTAGTTTTTCATAGGATGGATATAAGGTGAAAAAGGGTTGTTTCATATTTATAATAACATATCAGTATATTATTGATACTGATGTTATTATTTTATAATTAAACAACTAAATAATAGGAAGTAGAATAAGAAATAAATTTGAAAGAATCGGTAGAAGAGATTACATCTTCCTCGATGTGCCTCCTTTAAATTTCCTCTTAGGGCACTAGAGTTAGTCTTTTGAGAAGAAAAAAACCTCTATAATGTAACTAGAGAATTTTAGAAGATAAATGGTCAGGGGTTGGTGGATATTTAAGGTTTAAATGGAATTAAGAGGAGAGGGAGGAGGTGCCCTTTTATAAGAGAGGAGAGAGGCACTTTAGGAACGTTCCAAAAAATTAATTTATTATAAATTAGATTTAGATTTAAAATAGACCAAAAAATATTTAATTATAATATAAGATGATTTTGGTTCTAATACCCATCTTCCAATAATTTTTTTGACAAGTTTTGAATATTTTTTTGTCCTTATCTTTTTTGTTTTACCCTCATTTTACCCTTTTTAATCTTACCGTGATATCATGTTATTTACACATTGTGGGTTAATGTAATTACATTATCATATAAAACGATACACAAAAAGTTATTTATGAAATATTTGGACTTATGTTAACCATTTTTCCAAATCATAGATTTTTAGGAATTTAATATCATTTAATAAACTGTATTATGTTTTAAGTTATGAATTGTGTCAATTTTGGACACTATTCGTACTTGACTTTTTTAAAAATTCACAGAAACCTGATTCATTCAAAAATAAGGCATTAAATAAAATATAATATGTCAATATCATTCATAAAATTCGTGGATGACATAAAAATAACAAAATTACATTTTTTTTAATATTTATAAATTTATTTATTTGAATCCTTTATTAATGAAGCAATCACTACATCATCATTGTGTCATAATTAAGTTTATTTATTTAATGTCCAAAAATTAAAAATAAAATATCATGATGTAGAAAATTGTTTTATATTTATAATTATTATTTATAGTCGAATATATCACTTATATAACCCCATATAAAAATTGTTTTAGTAAAATATATATGTTTAGGTTATATTTTCCTTAACATTAAATTAAAAGTAATTAAATGTCATTTTCACTTACAATTGGCTCTATGGGGTCCCAAAATCAACCCAATTATGCCCATGGTCGGACATGTATCATCAAATAGGGTTAGAACATATGTTAGGGTAATTTAATATTATTATAATATTATTTTTACCCTTATTTACCATATTTACCTTTTAACCATAGCAAATAAAATATTTACTGAAGTTAAAATTCATAATGTATAGAAATAAAATTTACCTATTTACATAATTTAGACCTCCCAATTCTAAATATTAAATCCATTTTTCCAAATTAAAAACACATAAGTTTTAGTAATTAATTTAAAAATAATCTTGTTGTCGAAAAAAACGGATTTTTGTTTAAAACATTGCAAAAGAATGATTTTTTTACATGTGAATTCAATGTAAAATTAATGAGAATGACTTAAATTGTATTAAACTATAAAAATATATTCTATTTGTACTTTAAAACCATTCAATAATATATTTTAACCATATAAATTATTTTAATGAAAAAATTTGTTTTCAATTAAAATTTATTGTATTTTCACTATTCATCAAAATATGAAAGTTATCATAAAAATATAAAAAATTTATCCAAAGTAAATTTTTATGTACCAATTAAAAATAATAATTTTATATTGTCAAATATAACTTATAAAATTGTCAAAAACTTGATTTAAAATGGGTGCGCCCTCAAAAGGCGGTAAAACTGCATTTTTTATTGAAAAATACTTCTTTTATCCAAAAAATTGATTCTATTCTCATATCATGTGTAAGATGAATTATAATGTTATATAAAATTAAAAATGAAGTTAATAATATTCATAATAGCTAGTTTATATAATATTTTAATAATATATCATTGTTTAGTGAAACTCAGTATTGTATACCATGCAAGCTATCAAGGAAGGTCGCTCTTGCGTGTAACGTAAGCCATGTTAGTGTTGCATGTAATGAAAGATTCCTTTGGTATTTCGTATAACATAATCCAAACTTAGTTCATTTTTACATTGAAAAAAATCTATAATCAGTGTTGTGTGAAATGAATTCTATCCAAAGAACTTGAAATTGTGTGCAATACAAGACAAGAATAGTGTTGTGTATACTGTAAGCTAATACGGTGGTGCATATAGCGCAATCTAATCTTGGTTTAGTGTACAACACAATAAATCATAGTAATTAAATAGAATATATCTAAAAAAATTTCGGGGTATTACATTCTACCCCCCTTAAAATGAGTTTCACCCTCGAAATTTGTTAGGGTGATAAATGGTTTTCTACTTGAAAGTTTCTTTCATGAAAACCCACATCATAAAAAGGGATACTAAGAAATAATTTTAAAAAGGAAAGTTAGAAATGTAATGGTTACCCAAAGTAACTCATCACTGATTTTCCACATAGTATAACATAGATGGGAAGTGAAAAATGGATATGGAAGAGAAATCTAACCATCAAGTTCTGATGGATAGTGATAGAAAATAAAGTTTGGAGAAATTTAACCACTAGAAATCCATAAATATGTGATGATTTAAGGGACCATCTAATTAATCAGATAAGAGGGTACTAGGATAACATTTTTGGTTTTCAAGATCATTTATCTAAAGTTGAATATTTTTTTCATAAGGAGAGATACTTACTTGATTTCAATGTAATGTCACCGTTGGTTGTTCCCTGAAAAATGTCCACTTCACCTCTTATTTAAAGAAATGATGTTGAATTTTTCATTCATGAAGTGTTATCAGATCATATGATATAATGATAGGTCATTCCACCTATCTCAATAAAAAGGTTAGAACATATTATTAAATATACACAAGTCTACTTATAGTAAGATAATACATTAATCTAAAAAACTTCAACCATAATATAAATTATACTATCCATAAATGGATAACATTAAGATCCTTCCAAAAACTGAAAATAAAAACTTTATAAGGAGGTAAACTAAATCAACTTAACATTTGTCTCCCATATCTCATTTGGAAGTTCTTGGTTGTCACATTCCAAACACATGAATACCTTAATCATGTATTCTTTTGAAACATGATAATAACATGAATTACTATAGAACCTTAGTGAAAACATTAATTCTATCAAAATTAATGCTTTCCACACACCAAATATACCAAAAATTCTATATATTCAAACCATGATATCACTTTGTCCTTTTATTAGTCATGAGCTCATTAATACTATCAAATATATTATTTTCTCCTTATCCCTTCATTATGCACATATCATCTGCTTTCCAAAAATATTTCAATCACTTTTCATGGTTACTGGTACCATATAATTATATGAAACCTTATAGACCAATATATAGATATTACTTTAATGTACCGGTTCTGGAAAATGCCCAGAGACACCCCGTACCTGGTTAGTCACATGGCCTCAAGCGCATTTCCCTGAACGCCAGAGGCTACTGACTAGTAGCAAGGGCCTTGGGTGTGATAGTGGGAAACTATGTCCTCATTGGGAGGGAAACAAAATGGAAGTAAAAAAATATATAATAGAAGAATCAATAGTAATGACAAACAAAAAGAAACAGTAGAGTACTGAAGAAATAAACAGCTGGAGCACATATATAAAAATGATGCATGATACATATGTCTAATAAAGCATCCAAACAAATCACAATACTGGAATACAAAGCAGTACTAAACCTAAGTACAAAAGAAAACAGATAAATAACTCCTTAGCATCACAAGCCTCAGCTTGGTCCCATGCTCTCCAGCTCCATATCAGTCAAGTACCCGAAGTAGAAGGGTGCTTGCCCTTATCTATAACTACAACAATATAATCTATTGGGCCCAAAAGCATGGCCCAAACAGAGTGTGAGACTAAATCCCAGTAGGAAACCACCACAAGATTTGTGCCTAATAGTCAGTGAATATATGACAGGTAATGAGTAAAGGAAACAGTAAACAAGGAAGTACTCAGCAGTAACCAATCCACAGTTTCAATGCATTCAGTTCATATATCAAGCAAAAACTAATCAAAGCAGGTAAACACAAACAGGTAAACCTCTAGGAAGTAATCACGACCTATCCCCTCTGGTCCTACCTCGTAGCATAATCAAACAGCTAAACACAAAAGGTAACCCTCTGGGAAGTACTCACGACCTATCCCCTCTGGTCCTACATAGCAGCACAAGCAACCCTCTAGGCAACACACACAGTCTCACCCATCTGGTTCAGGTCTAGAATAGACTCTCTGAGGAAGCACTCACTGTCAATTCCTCCTATAGTATCGTATCAGAAACTAATGGCGTTCTGGGGAAGCACTTACGTCACATTCCTCATGTGGCCTGCTTCGAGGAACTACAAACACTCTGAGGAAGCACTTACATCAATTCCCCATATGGTCTCACATCGTAAAAGTAAACAGACTCTTTGGATAATGCCTTACGTCCATTATCCCTATGATCTACTACACCAAGTTCTCACGACCCTGTGTAAGTCAAGCAATCATAGTAACGCGTATCGGTCAAAGTAACCCTCAGAACTACTTGGATAGAAAATGTACAACATATTATCATGTCAGATATATAAAACACTTCATCCTACAATACTAGGCATGGTGAGTAAACAAGGTAGCCTAACAGGATAAGCAAGACCAAACAGTCATAAACAACATGCATGGGAAAAACCCTTCCAAAGCATAACAATTAACCCTATTCACATCCAATTAACCTCTACACAAGCATACAAGCATAACAAAAAATTAATAGGGCTAAAATAGTAAACACACAATACCCCGTTCAAGGGTATTAGGAACTTTTGCACATATAACTCAAAGACTTTCAACAAAAAGGCATAAACCACATACCTCGGTGTTGTAGGATTGATATAAATGAACCTTAAGCCTTGAATCGCCCAAGAACATCATATATCTACAAAAACATCCAAAAATTTCAACCAAAGATAACTCTTGAAAGAGGAAGAATCAGAAAACAAATCTCTAGAAGAAGGAAGAGCTTACCGAGGTGATCCCAACACAATTGACGATGGTCAATTCAGAGAATGAGTACTCAATTGGGGGAATGGGGAAGAAACACGATCATACGGGTGCTCTCAGTCGAAGAAAGTGAAGAATATGGTGTTTATGTCAATAAGACATGACCCCGATCTGCTTAATAAAAATAAGAAAGTACACAATGTGTAATTTATAAGTGAAAAACATGTACTTGCCTTCACCGGCCCCCGCATTAGGCGGTCTCTAGGTCACCACACATGGCCCTGTGCATGGCCGCTACATGTCCAGCACCCAACTACCCACAGTAACCGAGTACACAATGTATACTCATAAAGTACACGGTGTGTACTTAAGAAATTTCTAGAAAAACCTTTTTTCCCTAAAAAACACCAGATAAAGGAAAACATACCTAAAAAAAAGATATGGGTTCTTACAAACTTCCCCCCTTAATGAAATTCATCCCTGAATTTCCCTAGCAAGGCGATGCAGAAGAAGAATCCTCAAATAGCTCTGGCCACTGTGATTGTACATCGGCCTCCCTCTCCCAGGTCTCGTCCTATACCCGCCCATGCTTCCATAGCACTTATACCAGTGGGAAAGACCGACCATGGAGAACCTTCATATTGTGATCAATAATTTGGATAAGATTCTCCTCTAATGAGGCGTCCACCTCCAACTCAACCTACTTAGGTTGAAAAACATGAGACGAGTTTGAGAAGTAATGTCGAAGCTGAGAAATGTGGAATACATCATGCATATCCCGATACCTCTAAGGTAACTACAACCAATAGGCGACCGACCCAACTCTCTCCAACACATCAAACGGCCTGACGTACCTCGATGAAAGCTTACCTTGTCTCCTAATCCTCCTATGTCCCAAACTCGGTGTGACACGCAGGGAAACCTGATCCTCGACCTCAAACTCCAGAGGTCATCTTGGCTGATCAACATAAGACTTCTGTCAAGATTGTGCAGTATCCATCCTCTTCTAAATCAACTCTATTTGCTCTGTGGTCTCCCGGACAAGATGAGGTCCCATCATAGCTTCCTCTCCTACCTCCATCCAACATAAGGGTGATCGGCATGACCTATCATACAAAGCCTCATAAGGTTCCATCTGAATAGTTGCTTGAAAACTATTATTGTAGGAAAACTCCACAAGAGGTATGTGCTTCTCCCAAGAACCTCCAAAATCCAGAATTCATGCTCGTATCATGTCTTCAAGCACCTGAATTGTACACTTAGACTGACCATCTGTCTGGGGATGGTAAGATGTACTCAAAAGTACCTGTGTACCCAAAGCCTTATGAAGCCCCTTCCAGACCCGAGAAGTAAAACGTGCATCTCTGTCTGAAACAATGGAGTGTGGAACTCCATTTAAGCACACAATCTCTCAGATGTACAACCTTCCCAGCTCATCAAAACTGAAGGTCTCATTGATTGGAAAGAAGTGAGAAACCTTCGTGAATCTTTTAATGACAACCCATACAACATAATTCCCTTGAGGGACCTCGAAAAACCCATCATGAAATCCATCGCGACATCATTACATTTCCACTAGGGAATGGGTAACTGCTGCAAAAGCCCAGTGGGTCGCTGATGCTCCACCTCACCTACTGACAGGTGGAACATCTCATGAAAAACCCAACAAAATATCTCTTCATACCTGGCCACCAATAATAATGGTGTAGATCACGATACATTTTCGTGACACCAGGATGAACTACCCAAACTGAGGAATGAAAGTCCTGCATCAGCTCGTTGCTTATGTCTGATGGCACCTATAAGCACCCTTGAAAACTCAAGAACTCCTCATCGCCTATGGTCTATCCAGAAATAGGGTCCTCTCTTGATATGATTTCTCATAGGACTAGGCCTTCAGGATCTGATAACTTCCTTATTCGCACTCAATCAAGAGGAGTAGAGGTAACATCTACAGAAAAAAGAAACATCTACCCCTTCCTGTCATGCACCTCCAAATGCATCTCAGATAACAGAGCCATAAGATGACACTCACTACTAGCCTCCCTAACTGCATGTATCTGAGTCCTCCTGCTCAGTGCATCAGCCACTGCGTTGCCTTTTCTAGGCATGTAGGCAAGATCAAAGTCAAAATACTGAAGGTACTCAACCCACCTTCGTTGTCTCAAATTCAAGTCATGCTGAGTGAAGATATACTTTAGACTTTTGTGGTTGGTGAAGACCACAAAATTCTCTCCCAAAAGATAATGTCTCCAACAAAGTAAGGCAAGAACAACTGCAGCCAACTCAAGATCATGCGTCGGGTAATTCCTCTCATGTGGCCTCAACTACTGAGACCCATATGCAATGAATCCTTCTCCCTGCATAAGTACAACTCCCAGACTGATACCTGAAGCATCATAGTAAATAATATAGCTCTTTAATGGCTTTGGAAATACTAGTATCAGTGCTGAAGTCAACCTACCTTTCATCTCCTGAAAGGCTGAATCACAAGAATCTAACCACAAGAACTTTTCACCCTTCTTAGTTAGACCCGTCAGTGGTGCTGCTAAGCATGAAAAGTACTGTATGAAACATATATAGTATCTAGACATCCCTAGAAAACTCCACACCTTAAATACATTCTTTGGCTGCTCTTAGGAAACTACTGCTCTCACTTTCTTTGGGTTTACTGATACTCTTTTCTCTGAGATAACATGACCCAAGAAGTGAATTTGGTCCATCCAAAAGTGGAATTTTGAGAGCTTAACATATAACTAATTCTCTCTTAGTGTACTCAAAATGATCTCAAGATGGGTAGCATGGTCGTGTAGAGTGTGAGAGTACACCAAGATATCATCCACAAAGACCACCACGAAGGAATCCAAGTATGGATGGAACACTCAGTTCATCAATGCTATAGAAACTACATGTGCGTTTGTGAGACTGAACGACATAACTACATACTCGTATAGACCATACCTGCTCTGAAAGGCTGTAAGAGGTATATCAGATGGTCTAATGAGCGACTGATAGTAACCAGATCTCAAGTCAATCTTCGAGAACACCCAGGATCCTTGAATCTGATCAAAGAGATCATCAATCATCGACAAGGGATATCAATTCTTGACTATCAAATGATTCAACCTCCGATAATCCACACAAATTCGGAGGGTACCGTCTACCGTCTTCACAAACAGAACAGGAGAACCCCAAGGAGAAGTACCGGGTCAGATGAAACCCTTTACCTGAAACTCCTCCAACTATTTCTTGATCTCCTGTAACTCTGGTGTAGCCATCCTATAATTAGTAATGAACACCAATGCCACTCCTGGAAAAAGATCAATAGAAAAGTCTACCTCTCTCTCTAGAGGAAAAACTAAAAAGTCCTCTAAAAAGACATCCCTGAAATGATCCACCACTGGAGGAAAGTCCATCTATGAAGTCCCATGATCATCCAGATATAGACCAACAATCTAGGCTATAACTCCTCCCAACCCAAGATGATTGGGTCCTTCTCTATTCACCTGGACATCCCATTTTCCCTTATAAAGAAACGATCCACCCTCTGGTGACGTAAAAATCACCCTATGATGATAGCAATCAAAAACATCCTAAAAGGGAACTAACCAGTCTATTCTGAGAATGAAATCATAGCCTATCATCTCTAGTAAATAAAGGTCCCAAGAGAAGTGACACCCACCAACCTCAAGTGGTCACTCCTCGCACTGATGTACACTAGTCATTCTTGTCCCCAACAGAGTGTCTAATGTCAAGATATCCATAGAAGAAAAGATACAAAGACCAAGGCTCTCTATAACAAAAACAAATATAAAGCTACAGGAATCACCTGTATCGAAAAGAGAATAAGCTAAAACTGAGGCAACTAAGATCGTACCTCGAACAATAGAGGGTCCGGGATCCTGCTTCTGCTGGGTTTGCTCCATTGCAAAAGTATGACCTACACTGCGGCCCTGCAACCTTGCCAGACCACTCTAAGCTGATCCACTCTATTATCACTAAAATCCTGGCAACTGGATACCATGGCCACGACCTCCACCTTGGTTTGAACAGCCAAAAGAACTCTAGTTCCTAGACTGGTGAGAAACTGGTGGTGCTACTCCTGAATGAGGAGTCATAGAATAATCCTTATCACCAGCTTCTGGTGAAAAGATCTGTCAGAAATGCTAAATATGGCCCATCTTTCTGCATGATTGGCACTCCACTAGGTCTATCGGGCAATGTGGCCTTGTATGCCTGCTCTTTCCACACTGATAGCACACCACCTGGCTACCAGAAGGAATGTCTCGCCTCCTTGGATCCCCGCATGTAGACTCCCTGTGGCACTTCCTACTGTCTGTAGGAGGGATATTAACTTCGGATGTCGAACCTATAGCAACCTGATCCTTTTACATAAAACATTTCATTATTTCAATCATAGTTAATCATCAGAGTACAAGATAAGGATCGTTAAGTCTAGTGTCTTGGAAGACTAGGTACATATAACAAAAAACATGGGGATAAAAAAAATTCTTTATTTAATCTCCATAAAGAGATTCTAACTTCCTTTGAGCTCTTACATCTTCATAGGGTACCCTGGGGAACACATGAACAAATGGATGAGCTAAAAAGCCCAGTAAAGGAATGAACATAAGGATACATCTCAAGCACATGAGTTAGGAGGCATGAAATAATGATATCCAAAGCATGAAACTTATAAAATCATTTAATATAAGCATGGGATCATATAAACATGGAATCATATAAATGTGGCAGAATCATAAATCATATCTTTATTATGGGTCAAGGCTAACCGTCAATCCCGTTTCCCATTTCAGTACGGGTCAAGGCTAACCGCCAATCCCATTTCACATCGCATCTCATGAGACTTAACCTTACCCAATGAATTGGAGCACTATCTGGGCGCACCCATATCAACATTTTCATGGATATTCTTTCCACATAAATATTCTTACTACATATACAATCATACATAATCAACCATACACAAACATAAGGGTACCCATGGAAAGAATTGGGTACCACAATCATGACATAAATCATAACCAATGGGTGTATCATGAAAGTGTCCATGTAAGGAAAGAATTAGAAAATACATGGACGTTCATAGGGTAAAATAGGCATATAAAATGGCAAGTGGTGTCAAACATAAGTGACAATATATTAGAAATTTATTTTAGAACATTAACATTAAAACATTTTTGTGCGGTTTCAAAGAAAACACTCTAGAGCTTTTCAAATAGAAAAGAGGACATTCTTTTATATAAAACCAGAATTAAACCAAGAAGGTTTTTATAATATAAATACTGATTTTATAAAGACAATGGTATCTTAAAACAGAGGATAGAGTGATCATGAAATTTGGGTAAAAATTTGGGAAGTCCCCTTAAAACAGGTTTGCTTATCAGAAAGTTCTAAGGAGGAAATATTTCAAAAACATTTATCTCCCCGAAAGAAAGTGATGAAAGGGTCTTGATATTAGAATATTTTACAAATATACAGAATTAATAGGATTCATATAAATATATATGATAAGACCAATTTGAAATAAAGATAAGGCAACCCAAAAGAATGAAGAAGGTTTGGGTAGAATTCGTTACGATTTTATCGGCATGGTGTCGGGTGTACCCAAGAGGGCTTGATGAGAGAGAGAAGGGTCTTCTCATAACTTATAAAACATTAGGGTAGTATGGGGAAGGTGTAGAAACATAACCCATCACTTGGTATTACACAAAAAAGGCATATCATAGAGAACAATCTTGATTAAGAGTGAAAGGGGAGGATCCCTTACCTTAAATCTACTGGTGTTCTCCACTTGTTATTAATGACATGAATAAAAAAATTAGGATTTATTAATTAATAAGTACATAACCTCTTATATATGTAATTTATTTATTATAACCCTTTTTATTTCATTCAAATCCTTTTTTATTAGTTATAAGGTTCAATTTATTTGTTCGGGCTCGTTTGTTTACTTGGCTTTAAAAGATCGGTTCACTTATATTCAAGTTTGGATTATATGAAAGATGAAAGTGGTTGTCCAGAATTAAAATTATATTCTTTAGTTCATATCCATGGGATTACATGGTTTTAGTATTAATTTGGTTACTTAGAGTGAAGTCGAATTATTATATATATAACCATAGTGATAACCGTTTTTGTTGATCAGTGGATTTGATTACAAAGAATGTGTTTTGATTTATAACTTAATTCCATTTGTACCAAAGGATTACAGAACAAAAAATAGGATATATTACATATATAATAATATGGTTCAACCATAAAACAAATGGTTTCATGACCATAATTAAAGATAATAATAGAAATTGATAAACCATTGTCCTTGAATGTTCTAAATTAGCATATCTCAAACGGTGCTTTCATTTCTTTCAAATAAAAGGGTGGGGAAAAAGATAAGATAATGAAATATACCACTAGAATGAAGAAATTAAAGTACACGTATTTTATTGGATTTATCATACTATTATGGTGAAGGGAGGTGAGGAAAGAAATAAAAAATAAAAGTACTTAAAAGAAAAGAAGAAATTTGGGAAGAAGAATTTACCTCTTCAGACTTCCTCTTTTGAGAACCTATTAAGGGGATAGGTTTTGGTATTTTGAGGAGGTTGAGAGATTTTAGACGTGGGGGAGGACCTTGGGGAGAGATTTGGGCAGAATTTAGCAAAGTCTTGGAGCTTGATAGGAGTGGAGAGAAGAGGGAGTGAAGGGGCGTTTTTATAGTGGAGGAGAGGAGGGATTTCATGATATTATAATCCTTAATTTATTATTTCTTCACAAGACAAAGAATAGTAAGTATTTCATGACCAATAATAGTAAATGGGTCATGTGAATTCTAACCATGGGTGGTGGCATCATCCATGATTCTAGGAATAGTCTATTTAGCTTATAATGTATATATACGGTAAATTACCGTATTTTACTATTCATAAAAAATTCAAGTATTTCAGAAAAATATCAAAAATTCACCCTAACCATTTTTCGATGTGTAGAATCCAAAAATGAAGTCCTTTTTTCAAAAATAATTTTCTAAATATGATTATTTTAATATTTAATTAAGATCATAATTTATTATCAAAAACTAGTTTTAAAACACTCATTAACTTATTCTAAAATATAGGTATATTGTACTTCCAACTTGAATATTATTTTTATAACACCATAGGTGAGCTTAATATTCATTAGGGTATATCAATATTCATAAAGGTATGTTAATATTCATTAGGTTAGGTTAATATTCACCAAAAATTAAGTTTTTCTTATCGGACTCCAAAAAACATCTTGAACACAACCATGTATGTCAGATTTTCAAAATTCCAAACACAGAAGTGACAAACTTATGTTTAAAGGTCACTTATCACTTAGTAGTTCATTATTATGTGATTTTATGGCATATTTATAAGAAGGTAATTTCCATTAAAAACATTGGGTCATTATAGAACCTCCCTGGCTCACAAATCAAAAATCCCTCAAATTATGCTCTGTGATCAATTCCTGGTTGACGATAGAAGTGATAGAAGTCAACCTGAAGATATTCACCTGAGATCGGATGTCATGCCTCATACCATCCTCAAAATTTCTTGCCAGGAATAACTCATCACCTGCTGGGATGGGCGTAAAGCACTGTAGCTTGGTGAAGCGAGAAGAATACTCCATAACTGAAAGAGTACCCTGCTCCAGACTCATGAACTCTTGGAATCGATCGACCATCAAAGTCTCTGGATAGAAATAATCATAGAAGGCATGCTGAAACTCATCCCACGCCATAACCTGCTGGTGTCCCACCTATGAGATCACATCCCACCATCTCTTGGAGGAATCCCGAAGCATATAGGTAGCAAGCTTGACCCTCCTCTTTGGAGCTGTCTTCAGATGCTCGAAGATAGAAAGCATGGATTCTAACCATGAATCTGCAGCCTGAGGTCCTTCTTCCCCTGTAAAGGTGGAAGGATGCTGCTGCTGGAAAACACTTGTCAACTCTGCCATAGAATGGGTAGGATGTGGTACTCCTCGGAAGGTTTGCATGAACCTCATAAAGCCCTCTTGGAACTGTGTGTCGGCACCTGTGTCCGGAATGACGGCTGGTGCCAATATTGGCACAACTAGAGGATCTGCAGGTAGTCCTTGATCAATCATGTCTGGTGTCTGATCGTTTCCCTATAACTGGCATACAACCAGAGAACGTATCGGTGGCATGAATCTACAAGGTCAAGAACATACCTTAGATCAATATTTTCAAGGACTGAAAACTAGAAGAAAAGGAGGGAACATGAGAAAGAAAGCATTAAAGTTCTTTCAAAAGAAGGATACATGGTGTGTATACTTAACTACATGGCGTGTTCCTATAAGACATTCACATGGACGTGTACTTCTACCAACCCAGGTCATGTAGCACCCCATACACAACATTTTGTCCATACACATGGCATGTACTTGAATCCTCTTCCCATGCCCAAGTTCCCTTACACATATAGGCCACACGGTTCTCATAGAACAAGAATAAACAGCGTGTTAGTGTGAGACACGATGTGTACTAGACGAGCTTCACTGACCCGTGTTGTTAGAGACACGACCAGATACACGGCTCACACTACACAACGTGCTCCAGAGAGACACGGTGTGTACTAGGAAGATTTTTTCGACCCATGTTGTTAGTGATACAACCGGATTCTAAGGATTACACTACATGGAATGTTTAAGACTGACACGACATGCATTAGAGAAGACTCAACTGACCCGTGTTGTTAGTGACATGGCCGCCTACACGGTTCTACAACACAGCGTGTACATCCGGTACACAGCGTGTCCTACCAAGGATTCAAAACCCAGTGTCCCTGCCCACATAGTCTGTGACACGGTTAGATACTACACGGCGTGTACTCAAGAAAAATGGTTTCATCCCGAACAGAAGAACACATGGTGTTTATTCATCATTACACGGTGTGTATTCTAGGTTTTTCTAGATAGTAAGCCTCAGAAACTACTCCGGAGCCTAGAAAAACACTGAAACGATCATTTAAGTGCCAAATTCTGATCTGTGAGGGCCCATAATCCCCGCGAATCAAATATTATCATCTTGTACATGTAATAAACAAGCATAATAGATCAATGATCCACCAAATTCCAATCCATGAGGGCCCATAACACCTCAAGAACCAAATATTGGTGTCCATTCAAACAAAACCTTACACAATCCAATACCCTATCAAACAACAAACATTTTTATCAAGGAATCTATGAAAACAACATGCATATATAGCACAACATCTATCACAACAATATGAAATTGCTAATGCACCCTAAATGGCATGGAAAGAATGCATGAAATGTGATTTTTAGAAAGTGCCTATATGATGCATGAGATGGAATACCCTCATCTAATCAGGTTGCAACAGAAATAGAACCCCAATAACATCAACAATAACAACAAAAAACATGTGAATCACCCAACGGTGAAAATCAAATCACCTATAAAATTGAAAAACCAGAAAAATTGCAATAAACGAGGTAGATTGGCTTGTCCTTGTACACATGTTAGTTACTCCCAGGTAAAAATTATTACTAAGTACCAATTCCTTATTATCCCTGTCTATAGGCTTCAAATAGTAAGTCAAGAGAAAAAGAATTCCTTTAATACCACTTTGTAACATCCCAGTTTTGGAAGCTGCCCAGAGACGCCCCGTACCCGGTTGGTCACATGGCCTCAAGCGTATTTCCCTGAACGCCAGAGGTTGCCAACTAGCAACGAGGGCCTTGGGTGTGATAGTGGGGAAATTATGCCCTTATTGACAGGGTAACACAATGGAAGTAAACAAATATACAATAGAAGAATAAATAGTAATTCCAAACAACAAGAAACAGTGGAAGACTGAAGAAATAAACAGCTGGAGCACATATATAAAAATGATGCAGGATACATATGTATAAGAAAGAATCCAAAAAAATTGTAATACTGGAATACAAAACAGTACTAAACACAAGTACAAAATAAAAAAGATAAAAAACTCCTCAACATCACAAGTCTCATCTTGGTCCCATGCTCTCCAGCTCCACAGTAGTCAAGTACCTGAAGTAGAAGGGTGCTTACCCTTATCTATACCTGCAACAATATAATCTGTTGGGCCCAAAAGCATGGCCCAAACAGGGTGTGAGACTAAATCCCAGTAGGAAACCACCACAATATTTGTGCCTAATAGTCAGTTAATATATGGTAGGTAATGAGTAAAGGAAATAGTAAACAAGGAAGTACTCAGCAGTAACCATTCCATAGTTTCAATGCATTCAGTTCATATATCAAGTAACAACTAATCAAAGTAGGTAAACACAAAAAGGTAACCCTTTGGGAAGTAATCACGGCCTATCCCCTCTGGTCCTACCTCATAGCATAAGCAAACAACTAAACACAAAAGGTAACCCTCTAGGAAGTACTCACAACCTACCCCCTCTGGTCCTACCTAGCAGCACAAGCAACCCTTTGGGCAGCACACACAGTCTCACCCCTCTGGATCAGCTCTAGAATAAAATCTCTGAGGAAGAACCCACCATAAATTAATCCTATATTCTCGTATCAGTAACTAAAGGCACTCTGGGGAAGCACTTACGTCACATTCCCCCTGTGGCCTGCATCGAGGAACAACAGACACTCTGAGGAAGCACTTACGTCAATTCCCCCTGTGGTCTCGCATCGTAAAAGTAAACAGACTCTCTAGAGAATCCCATACGTCCATTCTCCCTATGGTCTACTATACTAAGTTCTCACATCCCTATGTAAGTCAAGTAAGCATAGTAACACGTATCAGCCAAAGTAACCCTCATAACTACTTGGATAGAAAATCTACAACATATCAGCTTGTCAGATATACAAAACACTCCATCCTACATTACTAGGCATGGTCAGTAAACAAGGTAGCCTAACAGGCTAAGCAAGACCAAAAAATCATAAACAACATGCATGGGAAAAACCCTTCCAAAGCATAGTAATTAACCTTATTCACATTCAATTAACCTCTACACAAGCATACAAGCATAACAGGAAATTAACAGGGCTAAAACATTAAACACACAATACCCCGTTCAAGGGTACTGGGAACTTTTTCACATATAACGCAAATAATTTAAATGGAAAGGCACAAACCACCCACCTCGGTGTTGTAGGATCGATATAAGTGAACCTTAATCCTTGAATCTCACAACAACACCATAGATCTACAAAAACGTCTAAAACGTTCAACTAAAGATAACTCTTGAAAGATGAAGAATCATAAAACGAAGCTCTAGAAGAAGGAAGAGCTTACCAAGGTGATCCCAACGCAATCTAAAGTGGTCAATTCAGAGAACGGGTTCTCGATCGGGGGGTCAGGGAAGAAACGTAGTCGTACGGGCACTCTCGGTCGAAGAAGGCGAAGAAGAAGGTGTTTCTGTCGATAAGACGCGACCCCGATCTGTTTAATAAAAAAATAAAGTACACGACATGTACTTTATAAGTACACGATGTGTACTTGCCTTCACCGGCCCTCGCATTAGGCGGTCTCCAGGTCACCACACACGTTCGTGTGCCTGGACACTACACAGCCATCACCCGGCTACCCACGGTAACCGTGTACATGGCATGTACTCATAAATTACATAGCGTGTAATTAAGAAATTTCCAGAAAAACCTTTTTTTCTCAAAAACACCAGAAAAAGGAAAACATACCTGAAAAGAGGATCTGGGTTCTTACAATTTCAATATTCCATAATACTATAATTGATATTCCACAACACTATTTTGAAATCCCATTACATAAACACTTAATCATTCCACTACATCATTGTTATACTCAACATTTCCAATAGTGATCGCATGCGACTTTCCTTTTTCTTTTTTCCTTAAGAGGTTGTTGATGTCAATAACCATTAACCCTTGGATTATGGCATTGGTTAACATAATTACCCATTTCCTTACACTTATAGCATTGAAGTGTTGGTGGTGCGTTCTCTGTAGTCTTTTCTCCATTCACATCATTAGAAACATTTTTACGATTACTTTGGCACTCAACTGCTCGATGACCTTCTTTTCCACACTTGAAATTTTTTTAGTCACTTTAAGACAATCTCCACCATGATTCTTTCCACACTTTGAGCATAAGGAAACATTTATCTTATTTTCACCATTGTTTTTAGATTTTACCTTGAACTACATCTTTCGTTTCTTATCAAAACCATGATATGGATGTGTAACACCAACTTCCATTTATACCTTGATAGCACAACACACAATCTCTTCATAGCTACTAAAGTATCTTATAGCTAATTACATTCAAATAATTGGTTTTAATCCACTGAATAATTGATCAACTTTACTTTCAGGTTGTATGATAAATCCAGAAGTATACCTTTCAAATCTTGTAAAATTCATCTTGTATGTAACAACAGATTCATAATCCTTTTTCTTAAGATCAAGGAACTCATTTTCCATATTTATTTGAAGAATATGAGGGAAGTACTTATTTAAAAATAAGTTCTTGAACTCATCCCATTACATGGATTGAATTTCATCTTGGGGCCTTGAATTCTTAATTAGAGTCTACCACTGGTCTGCTTCACCTTATAAATGATTCTAAATGATAGACAACCAAAATGAAATTTTCATGATCTGAAAAGTGAAGGATGGAAAATATCTTTTAAATGGTACTAATCCATTATTCAACAAAAAGTGGATCAGAAGACCCACTGAAAGAAGGTGGGTGTTACCTCATGAAGGACTCAATAGAATGTTGTTCCCTTCTTTATTCATTTGGGTGTCCAGAATGATTAATATCTTGTGTAAGTATAGAAATAAGATTTTGAATTCCATATACTATAAAATTTTATTTTTCAGGAGGAAAATCATTGCATTTCCCAATGCATTGATCATTAACACTGTTCCTTCGGGTTCTAACCATCATCTAAAACCCAAAAAGAATAGTGTGAGAAGCAAAAATAATACTAGAAAACAACATTATCATGGGGGGGGGGGGTAAATTCAATCTCTAATATATTAGGTTTAATCCTAGGTTATTTAGGATCATTACAATAATTCTAGGACTATAATATATAGTTAGGCTTACCCTTTGTTACATCCCTAGACATACCTTAGAAATATCTCTATGGATATCACTAAGGTTTTCACATCCTAGTTTCCAAAGGTTGAATAAACCTTCACTCTGATACCAACTGTAGAGACCCTAGATTGATGTACATAGAAATTACATTTCTTTTGAGGAATACTTAATACATTACACAAACAGATTCCCAAATACCGTATCAGTTTAGTGTCTTTGGAAACTCAGAACATAATATTATAATCATGGTGAAAGATCTTCAACATATCGCATAAATATCTTCCCCTTTTGTTTTCCTACCTAAAACCTTTCTTTATATCTTGGGTAAAAGAAAACATAGAATGTGTGAGCTCAAATACTCAGTAAGGGTGAACATGGAGATCATAAAACAAACCATAAATGTTTGAACATAAAAACATGAACATAAATTTTAAACAATCAAAATCTTGAGTCATGAAATAAAACTTGGAATTACATAAGGCATAGATAATAAAGGAACATTAATCATGGTAAAATATCACGGGAATAAAACATGAAATTGTGGAAAAACATTAATCATATAATATGATTTCTATAGTAGCTAATGCATTGCTTCTAAGACCATCATAGTGGATGAATTCCATTACTGAACTGAGTTTACTTACTGTTCCAGCCCTGTATTACTGAACCAGATTTACATGTCATTCTAGCCATGTCTATCTCATGAGATATAAATCATTACCTAATGCATTGGAGGTAGATATAGGTCACACCCATCTCATAAAGAAACCATTATTACTTATTCCACAAAAACATAAAAACATTCACCACAACATAACCCATGAAATCAAATGGGTTTCTTAAACATCATTCTATTATAATTGATATAAAACAAATAGATTTACTAAATAACATTACATTATAAACATAATCAGATCATAGTAATAATAGGGATATAAAAATAAACCTATGTCATATTATAAGTAAAATAATTTTTATAAAATACTTGAGCTTCATTCCTAAGGAAAATATCATTTCTTTTTCAAAAACATTTTCTTTTCTCAAAATGTCATGTGATTTTAAAAGAAAAGAATTTAGTTGAAAATAAAATTGTAAATGTATAAAGGAAGCTTCATGAAAATAAGGCTTTATGAATATGTAAAAACCTGTTTATTCCATATAATATAAAAAGACATTCTCTTCGTACTTTTGCCGGAAAAGTCAAAAAGTACCTCATATGGTAAATAAAAGAAAGATTCCTTCCAAACCATGTAATAAAAATAAAAATGGGTAAAAATGACTTTAAAAATACATAGAATAATAGTAAACATTTTATGAGAATATTTTTAGAAAATATGGACGTGGATGATAAATATATACCCAATAGATACTTACGAATAAACAATCTCGGATAAAACAAGATTGAAAAAGTTATCCCTTACCTTAAGTCCGATTTCTTACACATGTATCCGAAGCTCCAATATAGTGGGTTTAAATATATTATTAAATTTTAAATGAACCATAATAATATTTATGATATAATATATGATTCACTTATGACTTTATATTACACGTTCATTTTTCAATTTCATAATAAAGCAACGTTTTGGGTAATAATAATTTTATTTATCGTACATGTTTGGACTTGTTATTCTTGATATTATTACATAGATCATGATTTAATTACTTCCAGAATTTAAAAAATGATTTATATATCATATATATTTAGTATATAAATATATATAATAGATCAATAAATGGAATGGAATACATCGTTCATGGAGATGGTAGGCCGTACGTATGCATGAATGCTGCTTTCGTTTCCTTATTGAATTGGTTAGAAGTAAGTAAATGAAATATACATATATAAATAAATCTAGTAGAATTATTATGTTATATATTTCATTATTATTTATTATATATACTTTATAATCATTCTGGAATGGTTAACATGGATAATGAATTTCATCGCATCGTGGATACGGTAAGCCGTACGCACACACGAGCGATGATATCGTTGCCATAATTGTTGAATGGTATTGAAGTCGATGGTGTATAATATCTAAGAATTAGTATAATTTTATAATAATAATATATATTTATTATTTCCACCATTATAACAATCCAAGTAAGGTGGTGGTAAAAAATATTTTACACCACGACATGGAGACGATAAGTTGTACGCACGCATGCACGCACAATGATTTCATTTTTTGTAGGATGGATAGAAGGTGAAATATGGTTGTTTAATATTTATAATAACATATAATCATATAAGTGATAAATATTTTATTACTTTATAATGAAACAACTAAAGAATAGGAAGTAGAAGAAGAAATAAATTTGAAAGAATCAGTAGAAGAGATTACCTCTTCCTCGACGTGTCTCCTTTAAATTTCCTCTCAGGGAACTAGAGTTAGTATTTTGAGAAGAAAAAAAACTCTAGAATGTAACTAGGGAATTTTATAAGAGAAATTTTCATGAGTTTGTGGAGATTTAAGGATTAAAATGGAATAAAGAGGAGAGGGATGCGGTGCCCTTTTATAAGAGAGGAGAGGGGCACTTTAGGAAAGTTCCAAAATATTAATTTATTATAAATTAAATTTCAATTTAAAATGGTACAAAATTTATTTAATTCTAAGATAAGATGATTTTGGTTCTAATACCCACTGTACAATAATTTTTTGACAAGTTTTGAATATTTTTTTATCCTTATTTTTTGGTTTTACCCTTATTTTACCCTTTTTAATCTTACCGTGATATCATGTTATTTACACATTGTGGGTTAATGTAATTACCTTATCATGTCAAACGATCCAAAAAAAAAGTTATTTATGACATATTTGTACTTATATTAACAATTTAGACAAATATTATATTTTTAGGAATTTAATATCATTTAATAAACTATTTTATGTTTTAAGTTGTGAATTGTGTCAATTTTGGACACTATTCATACTTGACTTTTTTAAAAATTCATAACAACCCAATTCCTTAAAAAACAGGGCATTAAATCAAATTTAATATGTCAATACCATCCATAAAATTAATTTATGACATAAAGATAACCAAATTACATTTTTTTAATATTTATAAATTTATTTATTTGAATCCTTTATTAATGAAGTAATCACTGCATAATCCTTATGTCGTAATTATGTTTATTTATTTAATGTCCAAAAATTAAAAATAAAATACAATGATATATAAAATAGTTTTAGATTTATAATTAATATTTATAGTAGAATATATCACTTATATAACTCCATATAAAAACTATTTTAGTAAAAGATATATGTTTAGGTTATATTTTCCTTAACATTAAATTAAAAGTAATTAAATGTCATTTTTACTTAAAAGTGGCTCCATGGGGACCAGAAATTGACCCAATGATGGACATGGTAATAAATTTATCATCCAATAGGGTTAGGACATGTGTTAGGGTAATTTAATATTATTTTAATATTATTTTTTTACCCTTATTTACCATATTTACCCTTTCAACACGGTAAATAAAATATTTACTGAAGTTACTATTAATAATGTCTAAAAATAAAAGTTACCTATTTACACAATTTTTAACTCCTTATTCCAAATATTTAATCCATTTTTCAAAATTCAAAAAACAAAAGTTTCAGTAATTAATTTAAAATTAATCCCGTTGTCGAAAAAATGAGTTTTTGTTTAAAACGTTGCAAAAGATTGAAATGTTTTTACATATGAATTCAATGTAAAATTTATGAAAATGACTTATATTATCTTAAAATATAAAATTATATTGTATTTATACTTTAAAACCATTTAATAATTTATTTTATCCATATAAATTATTTCAATGAAAAAAGTTGTTTTTAATTAAAATTTATCGTATTTTCACTATTCATTAAAATATGAAAGTTTTCAGGAAAATATCAAAAATTTATCCAAAGTAAATTTTTATGTATTTATTCCAAATAATAAGTTTATATTTCCAATTATAACTTATAAAATTTTCAAAAACTAAATTTAAAATGGATGCGCCATCAAAAGGCGGTAAAACTGCATTTAAAAAAAAAAATACTTTTATTTAAAAAATTGATTTTATTCTCATATCATGTGTAAGATGAATTTTAATGTTATATATAATTTAAAATGTGGTTAATAATATTCATAAAGACTAGTTTATATAATATTTTAATAATATATTGTTGTTTAGTGAAACTCGGTATTGCGTACCACGCAAGCTATCGAGGAAGGTCGCTCTTGTGTGCAACGCAAGCCATGTCAGTGTTGTGTGTAGTGTATGATTCCTTTGGTGTTTCTTATAACATAATACAAACTTAGTTTATTTATACATTGAGAAAAATATATACTCAATGTTGTGTGAAATGAATTCTATCAAAAGAACTTGAAATTATGTGCAACACAAGCCAAGAATAGTGTTGCGTATACTGAAAGCTAATACAATGTTTTATATAGCGTAAGATAATATTGGTGTAGTGTAAAACACTAGACATAAAAGAAATAAAAAATAATCTATCTCAAAAAATCTTTGGGTATTACAGAAAACTCAATAACATCACTGTGAAGAATAAGTGTCCATTTCCTCATATTGATGGTTTGTTTGATCAGCTCCAGGGAGCTTTGTATTTCATGAACGTTGATCTCAATCCTGGTTATTGTCAACTGAATCTGAAGGGGGAATACATTATGAGGTAATTGTTCCATTCTTGGTATGATATTTTTGAGTTTGAGTTTATTCCATTTAGGATAATAAATTCACCTGTTGTATTTAGAGATATTATAAATAGATTTATCCATGAGTATTTTGATAAATTTGTGCTATTTTTCATTAATGAAACTATGTTTTATCCTAATAGCTACAAGAAACATGAGAAACATATAAGGATTTTTTTTGAAAACATTAAAATAAAATAATTTGTATTGTAGTAAATGTGAATTTTGGATATGAAATATTTCTTTCCCTGGAAATATTTCTTTTAATATGGAATAACGTCCTAGACCCAAAAATACCACTCAAATTCAAAGTTTTATTTCATTAGTGGGATACTACTGATGGTTTTTTGATAAATTTATTTGGTTATCTATACCACTAACTACGTTGATTTTAAAAGGAGTTAAATTCATCTTAAAAAATGAATGTGATTAATTTTACTAAGAATTAAAAACAATTTTTGTTAATTCTCCATTATTATCCTTACCAACAATAAATGGTGAATTTTTTATTTATAGTGATTCTTATTTGAATGAAATTGGTTGTCTCTTAATCAAATATGATTGAGTAATTGTATATACTTCATATAAATTAAAACTAAATGAGAAGAATTACCCTATGAAAGATCTATATCTTACAATAATGTTTTTGTTTTAAAAAATTAGAGACATATTTTATATGGGGTAAAATGTGAAATATATACCGACTATAAAATTTTAAATTATATATCTACTTAAAAAGAGTTGAATAAGAGGTATAGAAGATAGTGGGAACTTATAAAGGATTATGTTTCAATATTCACTATCATCTAGGTAAATAAAACAATGTAACCAATGCATTGAATCAAAAATATAATGTCTCATTAACCATGTTATATTTGAAACATGATATTTTGGTTAATTATTTAATTAATGTTATACTAGAAATTGTGTATGTAGAATCTGATTATGTTTTGGAATAGGTATCAGTGCAATAATCTTCATCATATAGAATTATGGAGGCCCAGAAAGAAGGACATGGTTTGAAATAAAGGGTAAAATAATTCAAAAAGTATAAGCTTCCTAAGTTTAAAATTGATAAAGAAGGTGTTATCAAATTTGGAAAAAGGTCTTACATTCTATATGATTCCCAAAAAAATAAGGAATTTATGAGTGAAGTGCATATCTATCTATTTTCTTTTCATCCTTATAGTAATAAAATGTATAGAGACCTTTAAGAATATTATTGGTGGGATGGAATGAAGAAATATATTTCTAAATTCACCATAAAATGATTGAATTTTCAATATTTTAAAGGTTAAAAACAACTAATGAATGATATTATTCTTCCTTTTCTAGCTTCTTAATGGAAATGTAAGAATATATCCATGGATTTTTTGGTGGTATTACCAAATACATATCAAGTTAATAATGAAATTTTGGTTATTGTTGATCGATTGACTAAATATATGGATTTTATTGTTATTTTAGAAACAATGTATTTGGATCAACATGATAGAATTTATATTAAGGATATTTTCAAATTATATAAATTCCCTCTCTCTATTATGTTTGATATTTTTCACAATTTTACCTAAATTTTTTCAAAAGGACATTAAATGTATTTATTTACTAAATTGAATTTCAAAAAAACCTTTCACCATTAATTTGTTGGAATGTCTGAGTGAGACATTCATAATTTGTGTAAAGACCCAGAAATTACATATAATTTTTTTTAAATTATTTGATATTATTTAAAGTATTAGAAAATTGACGGCACTTGATTCTGAGGCCCGGTGTGCCCGGAACAAAATTTTAAACTTTTTTTAAGGTACGTTCAGTAAACTTGCGAGTAGGATTTTCTATCTTTTGAACTGGTGCTCAGATTAAAAATATAAGGGAACTGTTGAATCTATAATGCCAGGATTCTATTAAGGGAGGGTTAACTTCGACCACAGTAGGTTGGGTGAAAAAGATAGTTTTACAGACTTTTTGAATATTAATAAAATAACATAAAAATGTTATTTTATTTTTCCACATACTATTGAGCAGTGGTGGTAGGACCGCTGGGTTGTAAAACCATTTAATGGAATGACTCTTCTATTTTGTAACCACATCATTGAGAGTTATGAGGTTCATTAATTAAAACTCATTAATTAACCTTATTAATCCTAAGATGCATTAATCTCCCTTCCCCTCTATTTAAATCAAGCTCAGGCTTGGGTTTTTGACCTGAAAGAGAGGAACCTCTGACAAAGTGCCGCAGCTTTTTCCACTAATGAAGAATAGAGGCTTGGATGACAACATTGGAGGAATCAATTCAGAAATGATGAACGTCGACGACTTCTTCAAATGTGGATTCTTCTTTCACAACCGTGATATCTTCTCTAAATCCGAAGTAGGGGTTTTTGTTTAAATTCAAGTGAATTTATTTTCAAACTATCATTCTTGAAAAACATGAGGAAAGAAGATTAACCAAAAATGAGTTAATATTTGATTCATAAGAAACTATGGGTGGATAATGAAGGAATTATTTTGAATAGGGTTTTAATTTATCCTTTGATTTACACACCCTTGTTTAATTGATAATTTAGAGGGTGTGGGCCAACCAAACAAGGTCGAAACCCTCCGCCACTTTCGGTTTTTGTCGTGTTCTTTGGGGGAGGATTTCCAACATGAAGGAATCCTGAATTCGGGTGCCACACAGTGATGGAAGCAACCTAGGAGGCCCGTAGGCGCGTTTGGAAGGGAAAATGGACCACTAGAGCTCACTTGATGGCCTGAAGAAGCCCCGCTGGTGCTGACGACTGGTGGGGTGGCGCCGACAACCGATGCCAGCGGACGACGATGACGGACATCGGCGGAGGATGGCTGTCGCCGGTCGTGGAAGAGAGGTGGTTTCTGGTGGCGCTGCGATGGACAGCGGGGCGACCAACGTTGGCTGACCGCGGTGGCAGCAGGGCAGTGCACCGTCACGCACCATGGAAGGAAGCCACGACAGAGAGGACCCGCACCCCGCGGGTCTCACAGACAGTGGGGAGGCACTATGTGGTGCCGCCGGTTGAAGAACCTCAACGACTTTGCCATTCGGGAAGGAGGGCGGCCACCTAATTGGTAGACCATGCCTGCCACTGGGCCAGGTCACCCGATGGGCCGGGTCGGTCCACGACCCAACCCACTCATACTGGCCCAGCCGGTTCAGGCCGGTCTGGGTCGGACCTGGGTCGGGCCCGAACAGGGTCAGGTCGGCCCAGGTCAAGGTGGGTCGGGTCAGTTTGACTGGGTTGGGCCAGACCCAAACCCCTTTTCAGACCAGATACGCTTAAAAGGCCGTATCTCACAAACTAAGCATTTATTTGACAAACCATCTACAACACTGTAATACTTGGAATAAGATGGTACTTTTGAGATACTCCACTTGAGTTTTGAAGAAAGTTGAAGTATGACCGGGTTATATTGAACCTAAATCCAACCGGGCCCTCGGCACTAAAAAACCTATAACTCATAGAACAAGCATCCGATTGATGTGCCATATGTTGCATTGGGACCCTTACGACATGGAAGTACTTTGGGTAAATCCTTTTTGGAACTTCGTGGTAGTTGAGGCACGACCGATATCTTGAGGAGTAGATTCTACAGAACTCAAGCGCACCGAGTGTGGGGAATCCTGTGGTTAGATGTCAATTGAATAGTGACCCTATGTGAATCATCATCATAGCAATGCTGTGTGGATCAAAATCATAGTAACCCTGTGTAGATTTTCATCATAGCGACCCTTTGTGGATCAAAATCATGGTGACCCTGTGTGGATCAACATCAAAGCAACCTTGTGTGGATCAGCATCATAGAGACCCTATGTAGATCATCAACATAGCGACCCTGTGTGGATCATCATCATAGCAACCCTATGTGGATTATCATTCTAGCGAACCTATGTGAATCAACAGTGCATGACCTGATGAGGACCATCCTTAGAGTGGCCCATCATGGATCATCGACATACGACCCTATGTGGATTGAAAATTAAAAAACTTCTTCATGGTTCAGTTTTGGAACTTCCTAATGGATTTAAATGATATAGCTTAAGACTAATCATCTTTATTCCTGATCCCTGAGTTGTATACCTAGTTTGAGATAAGTCTTTTGCTTTGTGATTTTTGATTGAGACCATGCTTTGTGGTTTTACTTTGTGGAATTTTGAGAGACCTTCAGGGGTCTTGGGGTCCCTACTAGGTATTGTTATACTCACCCCTGTACAGGCTTCGCCCGAACCTTGTTGTGTCTTGCGCAGACGATGAGCAGCTTGGATGAGACTTTAGGGAGCTAGAACCAGGTGGTACACAGAGGTGATTGGTTGAAGTGGAGATCTGTAGAGATGAGATGTATCTACCCTTCAGGTAGGATCCTTGGTGGACGATCTCAGGAGCTGTTTTCTGTGGTAGTTGTATCTTTTCAGTTGGGCTTGTATTCTATCCCCTTTTAATTTCAGTACAAACTTTTACTACTATAGTTTTACTATGTGGTTTGCATATTGTCATTTTCTTGGTCGGTATGTTTGTAGGTTTAATGGAAATGCCTTCCCACTTCTAGGGATATGCCTTTCCGGTACTAGTTTCCAACCCCTGACCTATGGAAGGAGAGCTTGGGTTAGTCATGAAATGGGCCCTAGGGGATGAGTCGTGACAATGTGGTATCAGAGGAGTCAGTTCTACCAAATAACTAGGACTTTGATCTTTCCAATGGATCAATAGTGTTAAGTGTTTTGATTGTGGTTTTCAGTTCAGGGAGTCCAGTGTTGGTGCGGTGGCTGACGTATCCATACATAAGGTCCCTGAATTCTGATTTCCAAATCAGTGCACTAAAACATTGATTGTGTGTGTTTTGAAAATGTTTTACTTTTAATATTTTTTGAGTCAGCTCACCAGGTATAATGTATTAACCGTGGAACACCTGTTTCTTTTCAGGATGCTTCCATGTAGATATCCAACCAAGAATCCAGAGAGAGTTCACGATGATGGCCCATCGAGTGATGAGGCTTTATTGCAAGACCCTCTTACAGAAATAGCACATTTGGGTGGTGCACCAGCAACACCACTACCCATTGGGAAGTAGATGCCATTAGCCCCAGTGGCGAACAATGTACGCCGACTGAGTGCATTTCATGAGTTCCAGGGGTAGAGGACTCTATGTTTTCGAGGAGAGATAGATCCCCAGGAAGCTGAGGACTGGCTGGAGGCTGTGACATGGGTTTTTCACTTAGTTGAGACACTAACAGATCATATGGTGATCCTAGATTCTAGCCTCTTATAGGAAACAACAGGGAGATGATGGAGTTTAACGGTTCAGATGCATGAGGTGGAGACACTCTCCTAGTCAGACTTCAAGACCCTTTTCAAGGTGGAGTTTGTACTGGTGACACTATGATCTATTCATATTCAGGAGCTCTTGCACTTACAATAGGACAACCTAATAGTATCCCAGTACTCAGTGAGATTCACTGACCTCTTGAGATACTCCACCAACATGGTATAAGAACCTTTCTTTAGGGATCGAACCTTTGAGCAGGGTGTCTGGTGGGAGATCAAAGTGTCGATGATATCAATCAATATTCTGACGTAGGCTGGAGTGCTTGAGTGAGAATTATTGTTGGAGAGATTCTTAGTTGAGCAGGAACCGATGGTGAGATCCACCATTGGATGATAGGTATCTGAGTCATCTGTAGTAAAAAGTAGGTAGATGACACAAAGTTCCAATCTAGCCATACCTTTTGGAGGATGACCCTAGGACATAGGGTCGGAGGTGCGGAGCTCACAAGGTAGAGTAGGTTTGGAGAGTAGCAGACTATGCTTCATGTGTGGCGGGCAGGGTCACATGGCTCCCGAATTCCCAAACCTTTCTACTGAAGATTAGTAGATGGTCGAGGGAGTTTCAAGGCAGAGGTAGAGATTTGAGTGAGGAGGTTCATAGGGCGGCAGACGTGGCAGTGGATCAGGTCGTACAACAGGCGGTGGGTGGTGATTTTAGGTTCTACCGCCACCACCTCCAGGTGGTCCACCTCGACCTCAGGGAGTAGGCAGATATGGACTTGAAAAGATTCATGCAGCTGAGGCCTATGACCACGGTGCTCCAGATTTGATTTGAGGTATGATCTATGTCTACTTCACCCTAGACTTAGTACATATAGACAAAGGTTCCAGTCACTCTTTCATTGCCATGACTCTCGTTCCGTTTTTGGAGATTCTGGTAGATCCATTTTCTAGATACTTACGATTAGAGACCCCTACGGAAGAGGATTAGATGATCAAACCCTAGTTCCACTATTGTGAGCTTACTCTAGGAGGCGAGAGCTTTAGATGGGATCTCCTAGTAGCAGCGTCGAGGCCTTACAATGTCATCTTGGGTATGGAATGGTTATCCACGATCCTTGCTCAGATTGACTATTTGAGGCTCAAAGTGCAGTGTTTCTGTGAGGATGGGACCAGGTTTTCCTTCACTAGTGAGAAGGGAACCTTTGAAGATTAGGATGGACTCTCCTGGAGGAGGGTGCAATCGATCACTCATCAGTTGGCTAGCCTTACCCTCAGAGCAGTTGACGATAGGAGTCTGAGCTATCATGTAGTGGTGAACCAATATGCTGATGTCTTTCCTGATGATGTTTCGGGACTACCTCCTCACATAGAGGTAGAATTCTACATTGACCTGTACCCTGAGACAACACCGATATCTATACTAGCATATTAGATGGCTCTCACAGAGCTTCGTGAGTTGTAGGTACAATTGGAGGACTTACAGAGGAAGGGGTTCATAAGGCCCAATGTTTCTCCCTGGACATCCCTGATTTTGTTCACCAAGAAGGAAAATGGAAGTCTGAGGGTTTTTGTAGAATATTGACACCTGAACCAGGTTACCGTTAAGAACAAGTATCCTCTACCGAGGATCGATGATCTCTTTGACCACCTGAAGGGAGCATGGTGGTTTTTGAAGATAGAACTAAGATCAGGCTATCATCAGCTCATGGTACGGGATAAGACATATCGAAGATAGCCTTCAGATGTTGGTATGGCCATTATGAGTTCTTGGTAATTCCCTTCAGCATGAACAATGCTCCAGAAATATTCATGGGACTCATGAACAGGATCTTCCAGCCTTACCTCGATCGCTTCATGGTAGTCTTCATTGATGGCATCTTGGTATACTCGGTGTCAGAGGAGGAGCATGCCACACACCTGCAGATAGTTATAGATATGCTCTGAGAGCAATAGCTTTATGGGAATCTCTTGAAGTACCAGTTCTGGATATGGGAAGTCCACTTCCTTAGGTAGGTTATCTCGGAGGCTGGAGTTGCAGTGGATCTAGAAAAAATAGAGGCAATGCTTGCTTAGGAGCCACCCAGGAGTGTGACCGTGGTGTGGAGTTTCCTGGTATTAGCTAGGTACTACCGGATATTCATACATGTATTTTCCAGAGTTTTGAAACCCTTTGCATCTTTGAAAAATAAGGGACATCCCTTCGTGTGGATGGAGAGATTCCAACAGAGTTTTCAGGAGTTGAGGCAGAGAATGAAAAGTGCCCCCATCTTGAGGCTACCAAAAGAGGGCATTGGGTATTTAGTTTTCTATAAAACATCATGGATAAGACTAGGTTGTGTCCTAATGCAATAGAGAGTGGTGATCGCTTAAATCTCACAGCAGTGGAGAAAACATGATCAAGACTAAGTTACCCATGACCTAGATTTAGCAGCAACAATCTTTGCATTGAAGATGTGGAGACACTACTTGATGGGAGAACATTTTACAGTCTACTCTGATCACAAGTGTCTCAGGTATATATTCTCATAAAAGGACCTGAACCTGAGACAGTGACAATGGATAGAGTTCCTCCAAGACTACGACTTTGAGATACTCTACACTCCTGTGAAGGGGAACATAGTAGCAAACACACTCAGCAGGAGGTCCGGTCTACAGTTGTTGAGTGAGGTGATAGAGTAGCTATCCTCATTTCAGTTATCCTTTGTGGATAGTGATGAAGCATCTTACCTTCAATCTATTACAGTTACTCCCCCACTCCTTCAGCAAGTAAGGGAGGCACAACTTGGGGATGTAGAATGTGAGGCCCGACGTGCTCAGATATCCTCAGGACAGGATCCAGATAGATTTTCTGAAGGTAGAGAGCACTCCGTCCTCTTCTGAGGACGCACAATGGTACCAGTGATGCTACGAGAGGAGGTGTTGAGGGAGTTCCAAACACCCCCTTTGACAGTACATCCTAGAGTAGTGAAGATGCACCAGGACCTCTAGTGTTAGTACTGGTGGCCAGGGATGAAGAAAGCGATGGAAGAGTTCCTATCATGATGCCTCACTTGTCAGCAAGTGAAGGCCGAGTGTTAGGTACCAGTAGGCTTAGCTCAACCACTTGAGGTACCAGAGTGGAAGTGGGATGGTATATCCATGGACATCATGACAGAGCTACCATGTATGCCCAGGGGCCATGATTCCATCTTGGTAATCGTTGACCAACACACCAAGTCGGCCTACTTCCTACCCATCTGAGAGAAGGTATCGGTAGAGAGATTGAGACACCTATACATATAGAATATTGTACAGATTCATGGGGTGCCATCGATGATCGTCTCAGATCGCAACTCTCATTTTACATCCCATTTGTGGAAGGGATTATAGGAGGCGTTCAGGACACAGCTATGTTTGAGCACTGCCTTCCATCCTCAGACATATGGTCAGACCGAGAAAACCATAAAGACACTCAAGGACCTGATTTTTGCTTGTGTCCTTGATTTTGTCCATAGTTGAGAGGACCACCTTCCACTGGTGGAGTTCTCCTACAACAAAAGTTATCACTCCACCATTGGCATGGCTCTATTTGAGGCCCTCTACGGGTGACCTTAAAGATCACCACTATGCTGGATAGACCCAAGGGAGTCAGCACTTATGGATCCAGAGTTGGTACGAGCTACCATTGAGAAGGTTTAGATCATCCAGGAGTAGATGAAGACTACACAAAGTAGGCAGAAGTTGTATGATGACAGGAGATGAAGACCCTTGGAGTTTGAGGAGGGAGACCATATCTTCCTATGGATCTCACCTCAATGAGGTTTAAGGAGTTTTGGCTAAGGCGACAAGCTATCTCCAAGGTTCATTAGACCTTTACAGATCCTCAACAGAGTACGAAAGGTGGTGTACCATCTAGCTCTTCTCCCACAGATGCACCAGGTGCATAATGTTTTCCATGTGTCGTAGCTAAGGAGGTATGTGCATGATACATCGCATGTTATTGACTGGGTTGAGCTGGACATCGAAGATGGGGCGAAGTTTGTGGAGTTCCTAGAGGATTGATAGGAGAGATCCATTCATGGGCGGTTGATTCTTCTAATGCAAGTTTTTTGGCAGCACGGGAACCTCCAGGAGAGCACATAGGAGCGGGAGGCTCAGATACATGCTTAGTACTCCCATTTATTCCCCTAGTTTTGTTATATCTTTCAGGGAAGAAAATACCAAAGGTGGAGAGAATGTAAAGACCCATAAATTTCATATATATTTTTTAAATTATTTGAGATTATTGTGAGTCTGTGAAAATTGACGGTGCTTGATTCCGAGGCCCAGTGTGCCCGGAATATAATTTTGAACTTTTTTTAAGGTACACTCAATAAACGTGTGAGCAAGATTTTATATCTTTTGAATAGGTGATCGAATTAAATATCAGAGGGAACCATTGAACCTACAATGCCAATATTTAATTAAGGGAGGCTTAACTTCTACCATAGTAGGTCGGGTGAAAAAGATAGTTTTTCGAAATTTTTGAAGAATAATAAAATAAAATAAAAAAGTTATTTTATTTTTCTACCAACTGTTGAGCGGCGGTGGCAGAACCACTAGGTTGTCAAGCCATTTAATGGCTTGAATCTTCTATTTTGTAACCACACCGTTGAGAGTTAAGAGGTTCATTAATTAAAAATCATTAATGAACCTCATTAATCCTATGATGCATTAATCTCCCTTCCTCTCTATTTAAATGAAGCTCAGACTTGGGTTTTTGACATGGAAGAGAGGAATCTCTGATGAAGAGCCACAACATCTTCCACCAATGAAGAATGGAGGCTTGGAAGACAACATTGGAGGAATAAATCTGGAAATGATGAACGTTTAAGGCTTCATCAAACATAGATTCTTCTTCCACAACCGCGACGTCTCCTATGAATCTGAAGTAGGGATTTTTGTTCAAATTAAAGTGAATTTATTTTCATAATATCATTCTTGAAAAACATGATGAATGCAGATTAAAAATAAATGAGTTAATTCAAAATTAATAAGAAAATATGAGTGGATAATGTGGGAATTATTTTGAATGAGGTTTTAATTTATCCTTTTATTTCCACACCCTTGTTTAATTGCTAACACGGAGGGCACGAGCCAACCGAACAAGACCCTGACCCTCTACCACTTTCGGTTTTTGTTGTGTTATTTGGGGGTAGATTTCCAACTCAAAGGAATCCTGAATATGGGAGCCATGTAGTGACAACAACAACCAGAGAGGCCCGTAGGCATGTTCAGAAGGGAAAACAGACCAGTAGAGCTCACCCGGTGGCCCGTAGAAGCCCCGCCGGTGACTAGCACTGGCCGATGATGGTGGGGGCTGGCTATTGCCAGCCGCGGAAGAGAGGTGGCGCTTGACTATCGCTGACCGTGGAACCTGGCTATTGCCGGCTGCGGAAGTGAGGTGGCGCCTGGAGGCACCGCGGTGGACAGTGGGGCAGCCGGTGTCTACTGGTCGCGGTGGCAGCAAGGCAGCGCGCCATTGCATGCCATGGAAGGAAGCCGCAACATCGAGCCGCGACAGAGGGGACCCACGCCCTGCGGGTCCTGCAGACAGCAGGGTGCCGCCACATGGCACCGACGATTGAAGAACCTAAACAGATTTTCTGTTTGGGAAGGATGACAGCCACCCGACTGGGAGACCACGCTGGCCACCAGGCCGGGTCACCCGGCGGGCCGTGCCCAGCCGAGGTAGGCCAGCGCAGCCGATTCGGGCCACGCTGAGTCAGACCCAGGTCGAACCCTAACCGGGCTAGGTTGACTCGAATCAGGTCAAGTTAGCCCAGGTCAGGGCGGGTCAGGTCGGTCCAACTGGACCCAGAACCCTTTTCGGCCCAAATACGCTTAAAAGGCCGTATCTCAAAAACCAGACGTTCGTTTGACGAACCTTCTATGGAGCTGTAATCCTTGTAACGATACAATCATTTTGAGATAATCCACATGAGTTTTGGATAAAGTTGGAGTATGACCGGGTTGGATTTAACCCGAATCCAACCGGGTCCTTGACACTAAAAAGCCTATAACTCACAGACCATGCATCTGTTTGATGCGTCATCTATCGCGTTGGGACCCTTACGACATGGCGGTCCTTTGGGTTACTACTTTTTGGAACTTCGTGATAGATTATGAGAGAATGATATATTGAGGAGTAGATTTTATGGAACTCAAGCGCACCAAGTGCCGAGAATCCTGTGGCTGGCTCTCAATTGAAGAGAAACCTTGTGTGGATCAACATCATAGCAACCCTATGTGAATCAACATCATAGATACCCTATGTGGATCAACATCATAGCAACCCTATGTGGATCAACATTCTAGAAACCCTATGTGGATCATTAGTGCAGGACCTGATGAGGACCAGCCTTAGAGCGGCCTGTCATGGATCAGTGACATATAAACCTGTGTAGATCGACAATGGAACAACTTATTCATGGTTCAGTTGTGGAACTTCCTAACAGTATAAAATGATATAGATTAAGACTAATAATATTTATTCTTGATCCCTGAGTTATATACCTAGTTTAAGCCGAGTATTTTACTTTGTTCTTTGTGATTGAGATCATGATTTTTGGTTTTCCTTTGTGGAATTCTGAGAGACCTTCAAGGATCTCGGAGTCCCTATTGGGTATTGTTATTCTCACCCCTACATGGGCTTCGCCTGTGCCTTTTTGTGTCTTTTGAAGATGACGAGCAGCTTGGCTGAGACTTTAGGGAGCCAGGACCAGGCGGTACACAGAGGTGACTGGTTGATGTGGAGAGCTGCAGAGATGAGTTGTACCTACCCTTCATGTAGGATCCTTCGTGGATGATCTCAGGAGATGTTTTCTATTGTAGTTGTATCTTTTAATTTGGTATTGTATTCCAACCCCTTTTATTTTCAGTACACACTTTTACTACTACAGTTTTACTATGTGGTTTGCATCTTGTCATGTTCTTGGTCTGTGTGTTTTCAAGTTTAAAGGTAATGCATTCCCATTTTCAGGGATATGCCTTTTCGGTGCTAATCTCCAACCTCTGGCCTATAGGAGAAGGTATTGGGGTAGTCACAACACTGGCCCCGGGGGATGGGTCATGACAATTTGGATGATTTTTTCTTAGAATTATATTTGGATCATTAGGTAAGTTAAGATCAATATCCTTCATTTATTTAATTTTATTATAATAATTGTTTTTATTTAAGTAGATAGTTGGAACATTTTGAGGAATTATATGGAAAGTGGTGTCAAGCATCATCATATTAGGAAATAATCAATGAAATAATGTTTTTGGGACCATAACTAGTAGAATAAATGGTATATAATGTAAAGATGATTCAACATCACATGGGAATAGCTCAAATTATTTTGAAGAGTTATTTAAATCAGAAGAAGAAATATCTATTGTTTGAGGTTGGACATAATTTTTTTTTTATATTTCCATTGAAAATTGTTATGTGTTATTTTAAAAAAGGAAAGATAAGACCAAAATTTATTAGTCTGTAAAAAATTATAGAAAATTTTGGATCATTTTTATAAAAAGTAGATTTACCTATGATTTTATTATAAGTTTATGATATGCTTCATGTTTCTTTTCTATGAAAGTATATACCAGATGCATCCCATGTTTTGAGACTTGAAGTGGTAAAGTCATAAGAGAATATATCTTATAAAGAAAAACTAGTTTATATGTTGGATCATAGAGATTTGGTAATATAAAATAAGGTGATTCACTAAGTAAAGGTTTTTCGGAAGAATCATATAATTGAGGAAGCAGAATGGGAATCCAGAAATTCTATGAGGGAAAATACCCTCACTTGTTTAATTAATGAATAAAATTGTTAAGAAAAAAAATTCCCTGTTGGAAAGAATGTTACAAACAAGATAATATTGGAAATAAATCTATCTTATGATTCATAAATTTTTATTTTAAATATTTATATTCTTCAAGGTTTTATAAATAATTTTTGAAAAGTTTTCAGTTAAAAAAATAATAGTTCTATTTAATTAATTTTTTTCCATGAATTGAATGGTTTCATTTAAAATATTAATTTTTTGATTTTATAAATTAAATACTATAAAATTATTTAATTTTTGGAATCAAATTATAAAATATATATTAGGATTTTTTTTGGATTTTTTTGAAAGGATTTATTCAGTGATTAGTGAAAATGCCAATTTCTGTAAAACTATCATATATTTTTGTTAAACCACACAATTTAAAAGTTCAATTATATTTTTAATTTTTTTTAATGTAAAATGAGGTACATTTAAAAAAAATAATATAAATAATTTAATAGTAATAAATATTGTTTTTTTGATTTTGGTATAAATTTATTTTTATTCCTATAAACACAATTTTCTAAAAAATCCCTTTTCCTTGATTTTTATGCACTTATATTAAAAGTAATTTTTATAAATCAATAAAATTGAATCTGGAAAAATGTAGTAAATATTTTTAATTAAGTGGTTTAAATTTACTAATGAGGTCAATTTCATTTTTTGGTCATTATGAATTGTACCCATGGTTAAAATGTGTCACCGTGTAAAAGGGTAAAATAGATTAATTTAAGAAAAATATACATTATAAGGTCATAAAATCTTATCTTAATTATTGTTGAATGATAATATTTTGACCATTATCACATTTTATTTGAATCTAAATTATTTAAGTGCCACATCATCATGAGAGTGAATTAATATTATTTTAAATCTTTAAATAATTATAAGTGTGCTACTCCTCTCACTTATAAATGGTCACCTACTTTCATCCCTTACTCAAAAATTTTGATCACTCTATTTCAGAAAATAAATACCAAAATATCTCCCCAGAATATCTCTATACATTCTATAGTTCATGTTATTCTCAAAAGGTCAATCCTAGAATCCTTAAGGTGTAAGCCAAATGGATATATCTGAGGAGAAGGTATAAGTCCTAATTGACTTATTTCAAGTTTATTTATTCTTCAAACTACTTAAATTATACTTTAACCATGATTAAATAATAACATAAATATCTTACATATACTTTAATTTTATTATGAACATGGTAAAAACTTTTTTCAACTCCTTTTCTATCTTATGGTAAATGAAAACATAGCTCGTGAGTACCTATGGACTACCACTTCCATGAAGTGATGTATTTTATTTTTCATCACTAGATTATATGGATCATTAATATGATGTAACAAATGAATATATATTTTATTAATGAAATAATTATGAATATGTAAAATTAATATTTTACTTTCATTCTTATAGTTTATATCCTTTGGAAATTGATAACGTTGTTTGTACGCACGTGTGAAATACTACCTCCACGAAACGATGTGATTCATTTTTCATTTACACCATACGAGGATGTTTATAAGAATGAAAATAATGAATAAATATTAAATATATAACATATTTATGATTCTATAAAATTAAAATATTATATAATTTATTTCTTTTCCATCCATTATAAAAAAATGAAAATTTGTTAATGCATATATACGAACTACCGTCACCATGAAAAGATGCGGTCCATTTTTTACGATAACCTTAGGTGATTGGTTTTAAAAGTTTATATATGTATTAATATTACTATTATAACATATTTAATATTTTTTAGGTAATAGATCCATGAACCCTTTGACCACGGTCAACACACTGATGTTGTTTTGAGGTTATAAACTGAACACCCTCAAAATAACCAACATTAATTTAACCATTTTAGTTACTATATAATACATAAAAATAAATGAAATAAAATTGATTATGGAAAGTTAATAAACCTAAAAAGAGGTTCTTAATCATGTAAATAATTAATATATTTTCATTATACAGGAATTAAATAATGTACATGGTATATCAGGAGACGAGGTAAGGGATTTCTCACCTCAATTTCCTTTCATTAATAATTTCCCCTTTTTCACCTTATGTTTTCTTTAATTTGGTCTATAAAATATTTTATGTATGTATTTAATAATCCATTTTATAAAAATAAATTATTTTTAAAATTTATTTAATGTTCTATTATTCAATATAATTTTTTAATAGTTATTAAAGCTGCAAGTTATTTTTCTTCAAAACCTTTTTTAAAGTGCTCCTTTCAAATATTTTCTTCCATGTCCATGTTCTCTAAAATATTCCAAGAAGATTTTTTTATATATTTAATAGTATGTTTAATTTTATTTTCAATTACTTTTTAATTTCATTTTAAAGGTTTATAGATGAATGTTTTAAACATTTTATCATAAGGGTCACTTTTGAATCTCTTTACCAAGGAGAAAAAATATATTTTTAAATACATGAAACATGAGTGAAATTTTTCACCATAATATTCTTTATTTTTTATAAATTTTACTCTCAATATTTTCATTGTTTTAAAAAGTTAATTTCACTTCCCATTTTTTTGAAGAGTTCTTTATTTAAAAAGTTTTCAAAAGAAAAGGGATATTTCTCAATATTTTTATGCCGAATTGGAATGGGATTTTTATAATGGGTTAAAATGAGTCTTAAAGGGTTTATTAATGAAAAATTTTAAACATATAATTTTATTTTATTAAATGATACTATATCATTATAGATAATGATGGGAGATCCTGATATAGCTCATGAAGATGGGAAAACCTAATATATCTCTCCAATGAATTTGTTAATGATTAATCTTCAAAGGAGAAAAATGTGGGATATAAAGTGGTAGGATACCCATATTGAATTTACCAGGACTCACTTATTTATAAAATGGGTTAAACATGAGTGGAAATAGTTTATGAATATAATGATCCAAGATATCAGTTAGATTTTCAATAAAAATGTTTTTATGGAAATATTTTTATTTCATAACAACATATATGTTTATGAAACTTTAAAGGTGAATGGTTTTATTTTATGAGGAATTATATTACACATACTGCATTCATGTTTTTTCTATTATAATAATAGGTTTTAAAGGTTTTATTTGAGATTTTTTTTTCTTATCATGTGGATATGTTTTATTTATATTCTCAGATTTTTATTATGAAAAAGGTAAACTTCCGCATGGGATTTGAGGTTTTTTTCTGAACTAACGAGATTTATTATTTTTTATATCAATTTTTGTACTTTTTTTACTCATCCCATGTTTTCAAATGCTTTTCACAATATCTAAGGATGAGTGTAAATGCTATAAAATTTCATGTTTTCCACTTTGGAGACTTATCTTAAATTGAGAATAAGTGTCTTGAATGAAACAAGGGTGTAAACTTAAAGCTATTTTTAGTGGGAAAAAATATAATGTTGGAAAGTTCCAAAATTCCTATGTAATGTTTTACCAAATTATCTAAAACTCTAAACCAAAAAGATATAGTAAATTTAAGAATGTTAAACGCTTATTATAAATCAAGTAATTATGGGTTGATTTTGTTAAATGGCATATAACAATATCGACCCACAATTATCATGATGTATATGCTACTACCATACCATTTTATATAAAAACCAGATCCTAATACCCTCATCAATGAATCAATAGATATTTAAAACCCTTCTACATTGTGGGGTAGTGTGAGAACAGGTACACTGACCAACCTTTTCTTCAGTTCTTTGAAATTATATTCAAATTAATTGGTCATAATGAACTTGAATCCCTTCCATGTAAACTTGGTTAGTGGATTTTATAGATATGATATATTTCTCAAAAAATATCAATAAATTAAGATTACATATTTTTCCAGGTATGAACCTCTACTTTTGGCTGAAGCTCTTTTATTTGGGTTTCCTTTTTCTTCTTTAAACTTTGGTAGATGAGTTTGTTTTGAGGATAGAGATATTTTTTTGAGGAAAATGGCCTAATGTATGGGGGTGTATGTTTTTTAAATTAATGGATCAAAAATATAAACTGTTAAATGACTTAAATATTTCTCCATAGGTTTGAAAAGCTTCAGAGGTGGTTCATAGTTTTTCTATTGAATATGGTTGTGATCTGTCTGCAGGATAATTTAACATCATGAATGGGTTACATGACATGAACATGTATCAAGGAACATGATGTGAACTAGTTTAGAGCATGAAACATTTACATTCAATGAAACTAGTTCACATTATGAAATGGTTAATTGGGGTTATTTTAAGCTGAGGCAAGACATTTTTTAGCATATATTATAAATCAGTAAATTCATGTTGTGATAGTGGATCATTCCATGAATATATAATGATTAGTGGTTCTAACCCACATTTCACGTATGAATTATTTTCAGTCATGGATAAACCTTACCTCTTGAATCCTATGGTGAATCTAGGTAATTTTGAAGTAATTAATTACTATATTGACATCTCAGACAAGCATTCAATCTCATATGAGTTCATTTCTTTGGTTTTCTCCTTCCTTATGTTTTCTTCGTTATCATGGTGTGAACTATTTACTAATATTGAATCATGTTTTTATCTTGATTTTTATGTTGTATTTTTTCCCTTGTGATCTCCATCACCTTAATTCTTCATTGGTTTTTCCTGTTGAGAGCATTGCATTGATATCCAGATTAATGTGGGTTGTCTAAATATTATCCATTTTGTTTTATTTAATTATCCATAATATGTACAATATATTCCATCACACCGACACACCACACATGAAACCTAATAAGTTGGATAAACCATATTAAATATTTATCATTTATCCTTTTAGAACATTTGGATTCCATTGGGTCCATAGGCATGAATATAGAGACCTATAGCTACCCGATAGGTGTACCATCCTTGGGTTTTGTTGATACTTGGTTAGTTGATATTAGCATGATGAGATATTTTGGAAGAGATGATTGATTTATGGATTAATATTATGAAATGGAATGACATGTAATATGCGTGTTTTATTAATGTAGAATCACCTGGGATATATTTTGTTAACTGATATGTTAATAACCTCAGGGTTAAAGGATAAATGAAATAGGTTTGATATATTCATGGGGATAATTGGAATCCTAGATTTATGAAACATAATTTTATAGATAAATGTTAATTTGATTAATTGATCATCATTCCTTATGGTGAAATATATTGTATTTTTTATTTTTTCACTTAAGAATTTCATTCTTATCTTTTTCACTTATGTGACATCAATTGTGATTGATTTATAGGGATGTGATGCTTATTAGCATGTTGAGTTATTCTATATCTGTCTCCTAATTTATTTTGATAGATGAGATTATGTTGAATGATTATCTATCACCTAAGGGATAGGTTCATAGGTACTCTATTCCTAAGGGAATATTTTATTATTATGTTAGATGCATGTGGACCATATGCACAATCTATAAATGCCTGAGGGTGAGATTCTAGATAGCCTATGAGAAGATTCCATTTTTTAATTTTATGTTTTTGATATTCATTACCAGTAAGATAATATGCCACCATATGGGTGATCCATACTAATGTAGGAGGATCAACCTTTAGTCAAAGATACCCAGTATGGCACATAAGTAGGTTTGGCTGACCCATGGTGTCAACCAGTGCTTGGAGGATCAGTGGGTTTACGTTATGCATAGTATAAATTTATTAAATTAATAATCTATTTATCATTTTATTGAATGCACTATATTCCTCAAAATGGATTTTTTATACATGGTTTTGTTGACCTACTAAGTTAAAATCACACCCTAAATGGGATGATTTTTTGCATTAGGACCGATTTTATGGTTGCAGGTTTCTATAAGGGTAATGAACCCCATTGTTAATTTATGTATTATAGAATTGGTTGTATCTTGGATATAGGACCAATATAGAGTTTAGGACTGGGGTATTCAGAGTATTTATTTGAGTCTAATTTTATTTTTTTCTGTATGACTATCACCTAGTCATTTAGTTACATTCATCTTGTAATTACACAATATTATTGTTTTTTAGATTTATTTAGTTATCCTTTCTCAACATTGGTTTGTAGTTAAATTATTCATATTGTTTCAATTATTTCTACTAATCTTATATTATTTTCCAATTTCATGGAAACTCATTCCTAGAGGGTATAATATCCCCACTATATTCCTTACACACCCACTACTAGTTGACATCCTCTGGTGTATGGGGAGGCACACCTAAGGACACAAAGCAAACTAGCTTAGTCACTTAAGGGAGAACTATTTTTAGGATGTTACGAAGTGGTATTAGAGGCATTTAGTTTTTGTTTTAAATTGGTTTACTTTTTGGAAAATTTATAAAGGACACACAAATGTGTAAGTACATGGTAATGAGCTTGTAATGGTAGTAGCTAACCCATATATGGGAGAAAATATGAGTGTCTAGGGATGAGATTGTTGTTCATGATGTTTTCTTATTATGGTTTGATATTATTTCACCTTGGGTGATTCACATATCATGTGATGTTATTGTTTCTTGATATTTATACTCATGGTACAATATGGCATGAAGTTAGTATGCATGCATCATGATAGGAACATAGTGAAATATATTTTCAATCATTTTTCATGATAGGAAAATATTTTTTTATGTGATATATTTTCCTATATGAATTGTGAAATGAGAACCATTGATATACTTGATAAAATAAAAAATGAAATTGTTATGTCATGAAAATTTAGTGGTTAAGTCATGTTTATAGAGACCATGATCCAGTGTTTCTATATGTTTTTCACCTGCTAAGGTTGACCATGATGTTATATAGTGTTATAAGGAGTGTGATTGTTTTATAAAGAAAATGACACATCATTGTCTTTGAATTAAGTTTCAGGAAAGTGGAAATCATCATGATCATAGAACAGCTGAACTGGAGATTCCTATAGCTCTTAAGAATTAGATGGATGATCATCTCTATGATAACTTTTTCAGGGTCATGCAGTCCATGGAACAGAAGACTATTCACATCATGCCTTTGATGTTTGAGTTGATGAGAGAGTTTCAACAACAACATCTTCCTACATTCATTGGGGAGGGATCCCCCCAGGAAGCTGATTTTTTAGTTTTAGTCACTCCATAATATATTTTATCACCTAGATACACCTAAATATAGGAGTGTGAGTCTTGATTCTTACATGACTCATGGACCTTCCAAGCATTTTTGGGACATTCTGGAGCAATCTGGGTAGTAAGGGGAGTTATTCAAGAAGGGCATTGAGGTAAATTTTTTGAGACACTTTTATCGTGAGATGTTTAGGGATGATAAGGTTCATGATTTAATGCACCCAAAAAAGGATAGATTATTATTGATGGACTACACTAGACACTTAACTGAATTTCCACACTTTTCTCTATTGATAGCTATTGATTATATATCCAGGGTGAGACATTTTTAGGATGGGATTCACTCTGAGATTAGTTTGAAGGTGACCATATTTTTCTTGAGAATACTTTTGGATGTGATGAATCAAGCTCTCATCATGGAAGGGAATCTAAGAGAGGACCCGAGTAGTGGGAAGATTGTTTCATAAGGGCAATCCATGAACTCTACTTCTAGTAAAAATAAACACTGTAATGCCAGTTAGTGTCAGGGTAGTAGTTGGAAAGGTAGTCAAAGGAGTGGACTTCCACCTTAAGACCATTGTTTGGTGTAGTGATTCTAGTGTGGGAGGTTGGACCACAAGCACCCATAGTGTCTTCACCCCACAGTGCAGTGATGTGTCTATGGTAGGTGGGTTTATATTCATATGTTTTATAGAAAATTTCCACAACATAGCTATATAAGTGGAATGTGGTAGGCACATGAGTCTAGAAAAAACTCAACTACCCCTCTACAGACTGGTAACTGGAGTTTCACTGGCTGTTCAAGCCAAGTTAGGGAATGTGGTACCCCAGTGAAGGAGTGATAGAACAACTTAGAGGGAGAATATATATGGGATTAAAATAGGATCCCAGGATGGAGGGACAAGTTAGATGCATGCTATGTAGAGTAATATGACTATTTTTGATGCATGACCTTCTACTATCCATGGTAAGATTATTGTATCATATACCTTATATTATATTTTTTTTGATATAAGAACATCACATTCCTTTTTTTTTTCTACTATTTTTTTTAATTTTTTTTTGGTTCATATATGGATATCATAGATTAGGTGATGGAAATTTACACACCCTTGGTAGTGTGGTCATAGGGTATCAAGCACTGCATTGAGTGTTCTCATGAAATTGTTGGATATCATTTCCTTTGAATTTTTTTTCATAATAAATAGCAAGATTAGATTTGATTCTTTGTATGGATTGGATAGTTATATACTAGGAGCATATCGAATATCATCAGAGGAGAGTTACCTTTATATCTATAGATATGGGCAGCTATACTTACTAGGGTGAGTGGGATCTTCAGACTGGTCATGCTAGACCAATTCAGTGATGATTGTATTTTCTTATGGTTCAGATAAAAAGGAAAGTTTTGGATAATGGTGGAATGTATCAAGATATATTTTCTCTAAGGGTTGGATATTTTTAGGATTAATTTCTTGATGAGTTATATAGCTTACCAATGAAGCATGATATCGAGTTCATGTTTGAGTTGGTGTCAGGTGAAGATCTACTTTCTTATATTGTGGTTTTATGAATTCATTATAGAATAACATTTTATTCCTTTGGTTCACATATACAGTAATGGAACGATGTTCCATAATAAGTTTTATACACACATTCATCTTAGGGAGGAAATTTTATTATCCTAATAAGTGTGGATAAGTAATCAAATAAGAGTGAAGAAGAATATGTAGTTAGATATTTTTTCAATAGAGGATGAATTTACAAGCCTAAAATAAGAATTATTTATATTATCCAAACATAAAGGATCAATTTTGTTATTTAATTTCAATACTTTGATGTTTCTAGTTGAAAAATTGTTACAATTTTTTTATTTTCCTTATTGTTTAATATTTATGTGATGCTAATGTTTCTTCTTCCACTTATATACATACATACATATAGATATTTAGACACACACACACACACATAAGGTAACAAATTTTTATTAAAATTTAGAACAAATAAGGGAGAATAGAAAAATAAATATCCAAAAAACCCAGATAAAAATTTCAATTATTTAAAAGTAAATTTTCACCCACATATATACAATTTGAATTGATGAATTGAAATCACATTCAGAACCACTACTTGAAATTAAATATTTTTATTAAATGAGACAAAACAATACAAGGAGGGGTGAAAGTATCCACCAAACAATTATGACAGTTTTAATTAGTAAATCCCAAGGGAGTATCCACTGATAATATACATCTAATATTCTGATCGAGAACCAATAATAGAATAAATAGTGATGTTTTTATATTTCATATATTTTGAAGCTAGAGCATCAAATTCTATTTTTTCCTCTCATCCGAACCATTGCACGAAAAGGATCAACCCATGGTTTCAGATCCAAATGTACATAAAATCATAAACCAAGACAATATAAAAAATATCCCACTACTTTGAAAAACAATTAAACTATAAAAATAATTGAATGAGTTCCCAAACCACTTTTCAACATCACCTATACCATGTCTTTGAAGTTCCCAACCCACTTCTCATCATCACCTAGCCACTATTTTAGTGATTCCCAACTTATATAAAAATATTCACCAATACACTATCATCACAACATGGCTTCAACCTTATCTACCTTTTATCCAAATTAATAAAACAGACTCATCCACTTAACCAAAACATGACTACTTGAAACAAAACACACTGAATCACCTGCAAATCAAACCTCACAACAAAGGAGTTTCAAACACCATTCATTTATTTTACAAAATTGATTCCAAAAATCAAAGTTGAGATAAAATAAAAATTAATTCCCTTATCTGGTGAATAAACTACATCAAACTGGAAACCTGACCAATATATTTATAATTTCACATGAAATGAAACATTTGGATATTTAAGAAAATTATCATTATAAAAATATAGATATCCATGCAATGGAAAAATTCCTTAAGGATTTAGTAGAACACTCAAAATATCTTCACATTCATTGAAGTTCAATCAAAAATAATAATTTAAAGGGAGTAAATAAATATATCATGAGGAATAACTAACACCAGTAAATGTGAAATTAGTCCACTTATCTCAATAAAAAGGGCCTCCAATACCAAATTCCTTCAGGAAAATCATATGTGGTGTTGAAACTCTATTATCAGCATAAAATGACCTCATATTCAAGTAATTTCAAAAAAATCACCATATACATTATTTTACAACAGGATAAATGAAATAAGAAGAAAAAAATAAACACACCAAGAATAAAAGAAAAACAAAGAACATACTTCTATGAGATTTTAAAATCACTTCATCAAAAATTTATATTTCAATAACATAACAAAAACCATGTAATTGGAATATTAAATCTAAGATAACTCAATAAACAACATCAATAATATGAAAAAAAACTTTCTAAACTTGAATTGATGGTATCATGTTCTAATTCATATTTATTAGTCTCCTTTATCTTTTGATAAAGTTATTTAAATTAATATAAGCTTTTATCCATTGAATAAAACCATTAGAACATTTCAACACCACCTCCCATGGTGTTACCTTCTCAGAAAACATGGTTGTTTGAAAAAACATATTATTCATAATTACAATGACATTATTCACTACTTGTAGAACCAATGGTGTAGGCACATAAATATAAAAGAAAATGACATCTAAAGTGAGTTTTGAAATGATATTATACATCAATGATACCTAACACCAATTGTATTATACTAAGAAAGAAAATTAATTCTAAATACAATGCATAATATTTCACAAAAAAATAAGTTAATTTTACATCATAGTTGTGGGAAAAAGTAACAACCCATGAATTCCACATCATAAACACCACATCAATATATTGAAAGAAAATTTTGGGAAAGAAATCCAGAAAATCACTCACACATTTCTCTTTTTTTGTCACATGAGATTAATATAAAATAGGTCCATGAATTTTATGGATTTGATGTTATTTAAAATGAAGGTTTTCACCCAATTTATTTAAATGAAAATAAGGTCTATCATCTTAATAATGATATTCCATAGAGAAAACTCCCATTATTATACAAAAGTTGTGATTTTACCACCCAAATGTATGTATATATATATATAATAGATAGAAGGTTCAAGAGGTAGGTGATATTGGTCATAAATTTTTTTAATAAAAAAGGAAAGTAATAGAAAAGTAAAAACAAGAGATCATTACAAAGGCAAGTATATACAACACCACGAAAAGCTGCCTAAACATGGATAAAATAGTAGTTAGGTAAGACAAATGACCAACTAGAACTGACCTCCATGATAGATCTCTTAGAAAGAACATCAATGACCTGATTATCCTCTCGATAAATGTGAGTTACATCCAAAGAAATTGAATCAGCAAGGTGAAGGCACGAAATACATGGTGGAAAATCCTCCATGGTACATTCCTTGAGCAATATTTCATAATTTTCACACCAAAATAATATATATAAAATAAACAATAAGTAAAGAAAATTGTATAATTATATATTATAACTGAAAGAATCTTAAAAAAATAAATGGATTAAGCTATGAAACTATAAAACTAGGGAGATTCAAAAACAAAAATATTATGATTATTTAAAGTAGAAATTTTATGTATTGAACATGAAATTTTAGTGAATTATAAAATAATAATAAAATATAATTTATGAAAACTAAAAATAATATAGGTTAGTATACATGTATTGAAAATTAACTAAATAAAAATCATCTGAAAATGATAGAAAAAAATACAGAATATGAGGGATAAACAAAAAACATATTCTACTTTAAAACACACAAAATGTTATAATATGAATGGGATAATTTATTTAATTACAAAAAATAATCTATAATTTCAATCTTAAAGAAAATTTTAATTTTTTTAATAATATGAAAAAATAAAAAATTAATATTATTAAAAATTCTATATATTACATAAATAAATGAGGTTAGAGTATGATTATCGGTAACATAAAATTTATACATTAAAATAAATTCTACAGAACATATTTTTCTGTTTCAAACATGGTGACATGATATTTTGTAGAATTACAAAAATATATTATTAGTGAAAATAAAAATCTAAATTAATCATATAAAAAGTAACATAAATTAAAAATAATTATATAAAAATAATATAAAAAATATATTATGATTTATATAAGAAAATATCTTATGTTTTGAATGAGATAATTTGAATAATTATAAAAAAATATATAGATTTAAAATATAAATTACTGATTGAATATAACTTTGATTTTAACTTCATTATAAAACATATTAAAAAAACAACCTAAATTAAGTGATTATATATCAAAATATAAGAAAACAAAAAATAGTCAAAACATTATGAAAATCAAAGTAAAAAAGTTAAATAAAATATATAATTTATTTTTGATAAAAAAATATTAATTATGAGGATGAAATTAGGGTAAATAAAAAATATAATAATAAAAGAGTTAATAGGTTTAAAAAATAGTTAATGTTTTTTTAAAAATATATATTATATGAAAAAATAAAGTCATAAAAAATTAAAATAAATTATTTCCATTAAGGGATGAAGATACAAAGTTAATATTTTTCCAAAATCTATGTCGATGAAAAATATGGGAAGTAATTAAAAATAAATAACATAAAATACCAAACATTAATAAATTCATTAACAAAAAACTTAGCATCCACATGATAAAAAACATAAAACATTAACAAAAACAAGTAAAAAATATATATAATATTTGAATAAAAATATGTTTAGAGGCATGGATTTGTTAAAATGATGTATAAATAAGAGTTGCGTAACCTTACCTAAGCATTGAGAATGTAGTTGAATAAAAATTGCTGGAATAAATTATAATAAAATAAATCTTATGGAAAAAGGGAAGACCAGAAGATGTGGGGGAGTTATGGAGGGTGAAAAAAATATACAAAAATCCATGGATGAAATTTTGTGATTGATGTGCATGAGAGGGTATTGATAAGGATCAATAAATGATGGGTATGTTGGAGGTAGGGTATAATGAAATGGACATGAGGGGTATAGGTTGATGATGAAGATGGAAGAGATAAATGCCGAGACTATATTCGATGGGGAAAAGTAGTGTAGGTTAACGATGAGGTGAGACATCGAAGGTGATATGATTATTCTATGAGAAAAATCAATGAACATCAAGAAGATTATATTGAAATTATTTGAATGTCTGATTGAAAAGGGATTTAGAGGGTAAAAACTTCAACAATGTGGGTTGAATTCCAATGGTCAATAAACATTAGAGAAGAAAGATGGTAATTGAATAAATGAGTTTATTACATCGAATGGAAGAACACCAAGGGTTTTGGGGGGGAAAAGTGAAGATATAAGTGATAAATTACGGTGGTAGATGGATGTTTATGAAAGAATCATTGATTTTAAGAACCAAGGAGTTGATATTATGGGGTGAAGGAGTTTTGGATAAATAGGGGAATTGATGGAGATTAAAGATATTTGGTAAAATTATTCAGGGGAACTGGGGGAAATTAAGATAAAATTGAGAGAGAGAGTTCATAGACATAAAAATAAGGCAATAAAGAAATTATGGTGATATAATGGGAGGGAAATAAATACATTAGATATGGATAAGTGAATTGGAAGAGGAAAAACTTTATAATAATTATATATTTTTAATATATAACTATTATATTATCAAATATCCTAGAATGTGTTTGAACTCTTTTATTACTGATAAACCAGTCAGGAATATCGATAACATCATCAAAATAATCACAAGGAGAACATAAAAAATGTAAAAATAGGTGTATATATATAGAGAGAGAGTTTAAATCACATAAGTAGAATTAATAATGATAATAATCATCCAAAGAATTAATTTTCAAACATAATTGAATATAAAATACATAAGTACAAGAATGATATCAAGATTAAAACATATTCATGATAATTTAATAATGTTATATTCATAAATTTTAAGTTCATTGTCACGAATTCATCATATAAATGGAAGATTTAAAGAATCAAAACTAGAAAAACATGTCTATAAATAATATAGTATTTAATCAATGTGTTGAAATACTATATAATTTTGAATTTACATATGAATATATATATATATATATATATAATGTACAAAAGTGATAAATAAATAATTTCATGTGAAGTATTAAACATTTTGTATTTAATAAATAAAATATTTCAATAAATTAATGACTTTTAAGGTTAACCACTAACAAGAAATCAAAATGAAGGATTTATAATTCCTTAATTGATAAGAAATATCTAGAAATATAGAGTCTATAAATACATTTACATTATTTTTCAGGATTATTTTTCTAATTTTTCCATTTATATAAAACATATATAGAATAATTGTATTTCATTATAAAGCATATAATAATTTATTAAGATTTAATTTAATTTTTTATAACTATTTTTGTTGTCATGATATTGAATTTAAAATTTTAAGTCCCTCTTTAAATTCATAGATATTTTTAATACTCAAAAGTGAAAAAATTGATCTAAATTATACTCATTACTAGTTGGGAAAATAAATAAATTAAAAATCAATAAAAATTTGGGCTGGGTGAAAATTGGTTTGGTTCAGTTTTGACTAAAAATTAAACCAACCCACAATTTGTGGTTCAATTTTCATACATAAAAAACCAAACCATTTAATTACCATTTGGTTTAGATGAAAAATTTTCTAAACTGTTAATTTTTTGTATGGTTTGGTTTAGATTAAAGATTAAGCTATTTTTATGACTATATTATAGATATGGATCGATGATATTTTATATTAATTGAATGATAATTCAAATTAAATTTGTACATAATTATTGATAAAGTTGTAAGATCAAAATTGTATATAATTTCACTACAAGAGGGGGGGGGGGTGGATTGTAGTTTATAGAATAAAACTAATAATTTACTTTTCCTGTTGAAAATGATATCAAATAAACTTCATGTCTGGTTGGGAAAAGATATAATATAGATTATGTATTGATACATTATATATTTAGAGTTAAGAAAAGTTTGTTATAGAAGAAATCATTCATTAAGTAATGGACATACGATTAAATAAAATCATAATTTTTATAAAAAAAAAATTTATAAAGAAATTAAGATTTAAATACAAAAATAATTTTAAAATATTTCGACACTTTAACCTTAAGTGTGAAAAAAGTTTCAAACATTTACTTTGAGTATCCATTGTTTTCACCAAATTGTAAGGTATGTTTCTTACAATAAGAAAATCCATGATAATAAGATTAGACATAACTTCGTCTTTCTATTCCTAGAATCCCTTAATCTGTAAGATCGAACACACATATATCTATCCCTAGAACCCCTAGATCAATAAGATCGGAAAAAATTATAAATACAGGAATTATTAAGGAATTTACAAACTATCCTCTCATGGATTCCTTAAGAAAAATTTTCTCAAAAATATTATAGTAATGCTCTCTTAATGTAACTAGATTTAACAAACTCTTTACAACAACTTTTGATTGTCTTGGATGTAAAATATTCCACCTCATATAACTCTACTTAAATTTATAAGAAAAATACCAATGGTCATATACTCAAATCTTGGAGGTGGTCACAATGACCATAGAAAAAAATTTTCTTTACTTGAAAGGATTCTACTCAACATGTTGATCTGATGATAATTTGTTTCTACAACATTATAGTTTATCATAATTATATATGATTGGAGTAAAAATTGTTTATCCAGTACAATGATATTTCTTTGTTCAATAAATTAATGAAATTTTCATCTAGAGAACATGTTTTCCTCCATCCAATGAACATCATATAATAGTCTCGATATAACATTGTATGGTGGAATTTATTATACTATTATGTCCAGAATTATATAAATCTATATATGATGAAATATGTAGTCATATTTTTGTTATTCCAAAACGTGTAAGTCCTATTAAATATGTAAAATATTTCCTTTCAATAAATTGATATTTATCTATCTATAAAAAAAGATTTTCTAAAAAAGAAAACTTAAAACCATGGATTTAAAATTTAGTAAATATAAACTCTTAAGAAAATGTATTTTTATTTTCATAATAAGGTTTTAAAGGTTTGAGTGATATTCTATTGACTCAAAAATATCCCCCTTTTGGAAATGTAAAAAACATATCTTTAAAAAGACAAATACTTAAATAAATAAAAACTTTCTACCCTATCTCATACATTTACCCATTTACCTATTTGTTCATAGATTAATTATTTTCATTTATTTTAAAAAATAGGAACTTTCCTTCCAAATATTTTAGAATTTTCTAAAAAATTTATATATCTTTATCTAAAAATATTTATACTTATTCTATTCTAAAGTTCTATAAACTTCCCCAACTTTGTGATTTTTTAAAAGAAGGATTTTGAGGAAGTGTTCCAGAAATGTTAGGGAAATTATTTTTTATGAAACATAAAATTATAATAAATGAATTTAGAATATAATTCACCAAAATTAATAGAAAATAATTAGCAATTTTTTTAATAAGAACATTCATAAAAAAATATACATAAAAAATATGCCTGAGTTATTACAAAAAGTTTTCAAGAGTTTAGAAAAATATCATTATTTATTTGTGAGGTTTTTAATAATCATATCCATATTATTCATATCATATTGATATTTTTCTTACTCTTCTATCATTGATTTTAACTTTACAATATCTTCTTCGTGAGCATGAATATTTTTATTTTAATTCATCAAATTTGAGATCTCATCTTCTAAATATTGAACTTTATAAATTCCAACATGATTATAATGAATAAATTCCATTATCTTCATTAAATTTTAAAATTCTTAAATATGAGTCTCAACTTTGATACTCTCATATTGACTTTCCTATTGAATAAAAACTAGTTTCTTGCCAATGATCCTGTACCCTAGTGGTTTAGGCTCCTTCTTGGCATCCAAAAGACCCAGAATCAAATCCGGGCAGGGGCGAATTTCTGAGCACTATAGTAGTACTGTAGTAGGGAACTGTAGTAGTGCTGTAGCAGCGGTAGAACTGTAGCAGCGACGACACTGTAGTGGCGGAGGGACTGTAACAGGTACTGTAGTGGTGGCTGCACTGTAGGAGGTATTGTAGCAGCGTGGGTACTGTAGCAGTACTATTTACTGAGGGGTCCTTTGGGAAAAAAAGGGATTTCAAGTCTTGTATTTAGGCCACTTGGACTTGGGCCTTCAGGATATGTAATAGGTCTCCCTCTACCCTACCTAAAGAGGTCTTTACTTTAAATAATAAATTGAGGCTTCAACCCTGACCTTTGAAAAAAAACTAGTTTCTTAAACTTTTCAACTTCTTATAAAACATATTCAAGATTATTTCCTTGTTTTTTGAACTCATCGTCATGATTCATAACACAGAATTTAAGATAATCAAATTTACACAAGGATAACATAACTTCACCAATCATAAAACTTTCTAACTTTGATTTCATTTTAGATGTTATTTGAATTATATTTCCCTTTGTTCATTTAAAAAATCACTAGCATTTTCTTTTGATTTTTATTTTCATCCCATCTCTTCTTTTTTTATCTTCTTTTCAAATATATTGATAAACCTTATCTTTAAGAGATAATAATTATTAATTATCCAACCCAAATGAAGGATCATCAAGATTTTTATCTTTCAAATTTTTCATAAAAGTAATAAATGCTTTATATGTCATTTTATTATGTTTTTTCCTTGAAAAATGATGTGATTTACCAACTTGTTTCCTCTTATAAAATTTTTCCTCAAGTTTTTCAATATGTTCTTCAGAAATAGATTTGTCTAATTTTTTCATGAAATTATTTTGGGTTGAATCATAAACCAATTTATTTTCTAATATTTTTCTCTCCAATCAATGAAATTGTATCTCTAATAGATAAAGTTACATTCTTAATTTACTCAACTTTCATAAAATTCATCAACATTAAACTTTCCTTCACATCCTCAATAACATAGATTCCATACTTAACTAAATTAAACATTCTAATGTTTCATAAAAAGTTTTGGACATATAAATATTGAACTTTTACCATATCCCTATTTCCTTCTATAGTAATGAGAAAATTATAAACCCATATGGTAATAATTATATTTTTCAAAATACGATGAAAAAATTTACAGACCTTTTAAGATGATAAAAAAATAGATACTTTAGTTTTTTAATTCTCAAAAGATCAAATATTCTCATGAAATTTATAATCTAATTAATTATATTTTCTTTCCAAAGGAATTTGAAGTAATTTATAAATTTTCAATATTCAACTGGAAATATTTTCCAAAAAATTGAAAAGATACAAATTTAATACCATCTTATTCATTAAACACTTTATATGTGTAGAAATATCTTACAAACTCAGGATAATGCACATCAAAGGCCTATTTTTATACACAAATGGACTCCCATACTTGAAAGATTATAATTTTTTAAGATATCAATACATGTTAAACATAGATCATTCAATGATTCTTTCCTTGTATTCTATCATTATGTAAAAGTCACTTATGGAAGACATTATTTTGGATGGTGTAGAGTCTTATAAAAACCACAAAATATTGGATGATGAAAAATTATAAGGGATATAACTCTTTTCAAAAGAATAATGGTGAGAAAATGGATATTCCACTAGTTCTATATATATCTTATGGAGATTGATGCTACACATTCCTCATATATGATAGTTTAGAGTGAAACCCCAATATATATAAATGGCTCAAAATAATCATCAAGATATGAGAAATAATTTTGAAATCTCGAATTTTTATTAAATTTATTATATGTTTTATAAGTAAGACACTATGTATAATAAAACCTATAATTTTATAAAACATTTATAAGTTGTATGAAAAATATAAAATTAATCCAAAAAATATTGATGTAAATAGAAGATTTATAATTTACATTTTTGAGATAAATTTATAAACATTCTTTCAAAATATTATTCATAAATATGAACTTCTTGGATTTTTGAAAATTTTTATAGACTAAAACAAAATTTGGAAAATCAATTTTTGTCTAAATTTTTTTTATAAAAAAATTTGTTTGAATTTTTTAACAAAAAATATGTATGTAAAAGTTATAAAAAATTTGGAAAAAAATTACACAATTTTAAAGAAAAAATATACACCCACTTTTTAAGGAATTAATTACTATTAGGAGATGATTTAAACATGAAGTAGACATGAATCATCATTATATATTGACTATTACTAGCTTATGTATAATGTATTAAAATCTATTGGTGTTTAGGGGTTTTATATAAATATAAAAAATTATTATATTCTAATAAATCGAAAAATTATATCTTTTTTGTGTGATTTTTAAAGAAATGGTGTCTTATATGAATGTTCTTAGATCAAGAGTGATGTCCTAGGTTTTTACTTGAAGCTATGGAAATTGTGTTATAATACAAATTTTAAGTTTTACTAAAATTCATTCCAAAATTAGTGAGTGTGTGTTACATCTATAACACTTGACCATAACAACCTCTAGCTGCCAAATATTCTACTTCAGTTTTGGAAAGTGATACAAAATATTTTTTCTTACAAGACTAAGAAACTAAGTTCTCTCTTAATAAATGAAAATATCTATAAGTTCTTTTTATATTCATTTTATAACCATAAAATGTATAATATGAAAAAAATTAAGTCAAAATAATTTCTAGATGTATAAAATAGAAAAAGATCCATAGTTCCCTTAAGGTAATGAAAAAAATTATTTTATAGCTTTAAGATGAGAATAATTTTGATATAATTTATATCTTTCACATAAGTATATATAAATCATTAAATATAGATGACTATATATTGAATATATTAAACTAATGATCATTCCTTTAAAAATTTCTTGATCATATGGTTTCCCAGATTCATCAATATCAATAGTTTTTGAGGTATGATAAGGATTATTTTTTTTTTACTTTTAGTATTTTTCAGATCCAAAATTTTTAAGAGGATATTTTATATCCCTTTGTTGGCATGTAAAATTTCCTTCTAGGTTTTGAAAAATTTAAAAATTAAGGAATAAGGTTAATTCTCCCATCACTCTCATCTCAAACCTAGAAATCATAAGATTTGAAAAGGAATCAGATATATATTTTTATGTTGAACCAAATATAATGTCATTGACATAAATTTGAAAAATAATAGTGTCCTTAAAAACCTTTTTAATAAAAAGAGTTGGATCTGTAGCTCCCTTAACATAATTATATTGTCACAAAAATCCAATTAATCTTTCATTTCATAATCCATGGGCTTGTTTAAGTCCATAAAGTTCAATAGTAAGTCTAAAAATATGATCATAATTTTTTTTATTTTTAAAACTAGGTTGTTTTTCTACATAAAATTCCACCTATACATTTCCATTAAAAAATTCACACTTCACATCCATTTGAAAAAATTTAAAATTAATAAATGATATAGATTCTATAAGTATATTAATATATTCAAGTATATATTCTGGAGTATATGTTTCTTCAAATTTTATACCTTCTTGTTGATTATAACCCACGGAAATATGTTTATTTTTATTTGTAACTACAATTAAATTTTTGTGATATTTGTTTTGGAAACCCCATTTTACACCAATTAAAAAAATGATATATATGATATTAAAACAATGTCCTAACTTGATTCCTCTATAAATCATTGAGGTCATCCTATATTTCTTTTATCCAATATTGATCACCTAAAGCCTCATCAAGAGTCTTTGGTTTGAATTGTGATAAAAATTCACAATTTTCATATCTGTTTCTTAAGTAACTTCTAATTTTAACTAGTTAATCTACACAACTAATGATATTACAACTAGTATTATTTCTATGAATTTTATAACCCCTTGGGTTTGAAAAAGGTTGTTCTTCAACAATAAGTTGAATTTCATCTTGAGGTAATTTTTTTTAAAATATTTCTTTAGTTTTTATATCATGAGAATTATTTTACAACATGGTTGAAAATTAGTTTTAGAAATAACATACAAATATGTGTTTTTATGTTGTTCAAAGACAAAAGGATTAGTTTCCATAAATTTAAAAAGAACTATTTCATCAACAGTTTTTTATTTTTGTCAAAAACTCTATAATCTATACTAGTTATAGTATAACATTCAAAAACTACTTCATCAAGTTTTAGAGAAAATTTATAAAAATTATAATTAGTATTCAAGATGAATACTTTTCCTCTACAAATATTGATGTAATAATTTTTGTACTTCTTCACATCCACAAATAATAAGGTTTTTATTACTAAAAGGTCTAAGTAAAACATGATTTATATTATAATAGATAGTATTAACTTATTTAAAAAAATCATTATTATAAATTTATTATTCACTCAACATGGTTCTAGTAATATCCTAAAGAACTAAATTTCTTATTTCAACTAAACAATTTTGATGAGGTATTCTAGGATATGAGAAGTTATGTATTATACATTTTTATTATAAAAAGTTTCAAATTCATAATTTACAAATTCTCTATTGTGGTAACTAAGAATAGTTACCAAAGTTAGATTTTTCTCATTTTTAACTTGGGATAAATTTTTTTTAAAATATAAAATCGTTTGTTACTTTTTAGATTGAAAATAGTCCCATTTATATATAGTTTAATCATCAACTGAAACATATACATTATATTTTTCACCAATACTTCTAATTTTTTTAGGACCAAATAATCCATATGTACTAACTATAAATAAATAGAAGTTACAAATTCACTAATAGATTTAAAAGATTACTTATGTTTCATTCTAAATTGGAAAGGATAAAAAATTAAAATAATTAAACCTAATCTCTAGTAGATCTCTAACTAGTCTTCTCTTATAAATTTTTTCTAATGTTATAATATTATCATGTCCATTCCTTCTATGCCACAATCAATATTGATCTTCTACTATACTAAGGAAAGGTAAATATTGGATTCTAAGGTTTTCTATGTTAAGTGAGTAAACATTATCATGCCTATTAATAGAAAGAATGATCTTACCTCTTTAAATTTTAATAATTTAATTATTACTCTCGAAGATAATAAGGCAACCTTCATCATGTAACAAGATTATATAAGAACCCAAGTTTTTGTATGAGTAAAAAAATCCATTTTTTCGATTTAATTTCTTGTCTATAACTTAACGTGAATAACATTTTAGTTCACATGTGTATCAGAGGTGTCCAGGGATTTTTTGGATACCGAAAACCAACTCTTGGGGTGAGTTAGGCATGTTTCATGGTTAGTAGAAACCATGTGGGGAAGGTCATATAGTTACTAATAAATGTGAGAGGATGGATATTGGAGCCATACATGACACACAGTTGGAAAAATCATGCAATATGGGGAGAAAAATTGTGCAAAAAAAAACTACATAATTTTGACAGTGGAGTTTCACATGGTTTGAACATGAATAATCAAACCATGCGTACTAACCATGAGGGGTGCCACTTTCCTATAGAAAAGGGTGTACAATTATTGCACGGTTTGGCCAACCATGTAGTCGAACTGTGCATCCCAGAAAATTGGGTAAAATTATGGAAACACCCTTAAAATATTTATAACATAAACCTAAATATATTTCTTCTCCTATGTTGGGTAACTGCTTCATTTTAGAGTTCCTCTTTTATAAAAAATAATCTTTTGACCTCCTTCCTCCATATGATATTAGAATCGAGTGTTGTTGGTTTCATTGGATCCGCATCGATGAGGACTTACTTCCTTTTGTGTAGTTCTTCATTATTCTTGGTATCAACTGCACTATTTATGTGCAAGATAATATCACCTAATTTCAAGTTATTTTTTCCTTTATTAAATTTTATTATGTCCATAGTTAAATAATAATCTAATACTAGTCAATAACCCTATAACCGAGATATGATAGGTGGTATATACTTTTCCTTTTTGGTTTGGTGGATTATAGAGCTAGCTTCCATTTTTCCACCCATCATACTTTTTTTCATGACCCCAAAATGGAATTGAAAAATTGTATTAACTAAAATAGAACCTGTTAGGGATGTATTTTTTCTTCCTTGATTGATATCAAAGGTTTTTTCCCCAACCAAGCTCACCCATGGGGTGTTCCTTGTAATTTCCTTGAGTGTTCCCTTTTATTGAACCAACCAATGGGTGTGTTTTAGAGCTTTACTTGTTAGAGTAATCCCAATGAAAATTAAATGGAATTGAATTTATTAAGTAGTATATGTTCTTCCTCCTTTTCCATGTGGTGCGTGATATTGTTTTGTTTAAATGATAATGGTGATATATTAATTTTAGTAGGTATAATCATTGGTTTTTTTAGTGTAAATGGTTGAATGAGTGGGTATAGTCATTATTTGAATTGAATGTGAATTGTTTGAATTGAAATCGTAGTGGATTAATTGGTTGGTATAATGAGGGTCTTGATTCCATTTAGATTCCATGGTCACTTCCCCCATGGATCTTGTGATATGGTAGAATATTCCATGTACATGTATGCTCCTTGGGTCTTGATTCCATAGGATGCTAAGGACATTTCTACCCCTTGGACCAAAATTTCTAGATTCATATTAGAAACACTCTTTTGAGATGATCCTTGGACTCTATAATGATTCGTGTTTTGACCCCTAAGAATTTAGAATATTTCTAAGAATATTTCGGTAGCCGGGCGCTGAGTCAATATGGGAATATTGGGATCAGGGTTCCTCAGAGTGGTGAATTTAAAAATATTAAAAATATTTTGTCATGCACATACAATTTCTATTAGAAATGTGAATAATTTTTTAGAGGAGTCTCAGATCAGATTTCTAAGACCACTATTGAGTTTATAACATCATGTTTAACCTAGGCACGACATAAAGTTGTCTGTGCCAGGTTTTTTGGTCAGAGGTGAGTTGGTGGGGTGTTATGAGTTTAAATTAATTAATTAAATGAAATTTAATTATTTCAAAACCAAACATAATATTCACCCTCCACCTATCACATTTAGGTGCATGCCACAAAGATAAAACAATCTTATCTTATTTTATCTTCACTTTGGCTATAACTAATTGATGCCAAATTGATGAAGCAAGGTGTTATCGATCTTAGTTTCTAATGCAGATCTTCATCATATCAAGGTTCATCACAATTCAAGAATTATTCTTCACTTGAAGCTTTATAGTTTCACCCTCGAGGTAGGAGGTTTGAGTTTTGGTCCTGATCACCATTTGTTATACATTATTATAAGGTTCTAGAGCCCTTTTACAATTTCTATTGATCCATTTAAGTAGATATGTGGGTTTTTGGGTTAAACTAGGGCGAATCAATCATTTTTGAAGGTGATTCCTGACTATAATTACCATATACATGGTGTATATTCTAGAGAGACACACCGTGTAGCCCTTCCTATTTGGAGAAGATGAACTTTGGGGACTACATGCCGTGTACCATGGTTACACGCTGTCTAGTGACCTAAATCGTGTGACCATGGGACATTTCTTGGGATAGCCATGTAACAACACATGGTCGTGTACTAACACACCTGAAAAGTACATGGAAATGGGGTCTGGTATATGTAAATAGAGAAAATTCATGGGTAGGTGTCCATTTATCCTGAACACGCAATGTAGTATGGGATACACGACATGTAAGGGACATGGTTGGCCAACCTTATAGAAGAGGAACATGACCAAGGGTCATGTGAAGTGGAACATGGTGTGTACCATCTCTAAATGTCATGTACCCATAAATGGTTTGGTAAAACATGTACACAATATATGAGAATAGAATCTCAGGTGGGATCACATGCCATGTGTTCCCCAGTACACATCATGTACTCCTTGAAGACCTTCTTGAGATCATCTGCCTTCTGTATCTTCTACTATGGGACTTGGATTTAGTCTTGTGAGTAGTCTACCCTGAGTATTTTTCTACGTAGAACATGATGGTGGCCCCCCATAAAGGACTTTGAGACAATAGGTATAGTGAACTAAGTACAAATCTTCAGAAGTGGTGCTTAACTGGTGTGGTAGTTTGGTGTGGTTCATTCAGAGAGACATTGGGACTGGTACTCCCCTATAGAATTAGGGCATGGGTTCCACTTACCTCTCTACTTTGGTAGTGATGGGACTCACCATATCATGGGTGTGGGTCATTGTACCTTTGGGTAGTTATTCTAGGTTTGGTACTCCCCTGATGGTTTAGGGAATGAGTTCCCCATGATGTTTGTATAGTTTAACAGACCTACCCTACCATGATAAGGAGTATAAACTCCTTAATTATTGGCTAGATAGTGTCAGTATTCCCCTTTTATACCAGGGTGTGGGTCCTCTATCCATGGAGTCGTTACTACCCTACTGTGTTAGGGAACCTGTCCTCTAGACGTGATGTAATGATGGACTGGATACTCCCCTATTGTGTTAGGGTGTATGTCCTCTACCATGGAGTCGGGAATTCCCTAACATTGTAGAGTTATGGTCCTCCATATGTGTTGTTTTGGTAGAGTTGTTACTCCCCTATTGGAATAGGGAGTGGGTCCTCTAACCTAGGGTTGGTACTTTCCTATCATGTTAGGGTATGGGCCCCACATAGTAATCGAGCTGGTTGACTAGTAGTCCCCTTTTGGATGAGGGTGTGAGTCCTCTAACCATAGAGTTGGATTTCCCTATTGTACTAGGGTGCGGGTTCTCTACCCTCTGAGTGGAAATCCCCTATCATGTTAGGGTATAGGTCCTTATCTACAAAGTTGTACTCTCCCTTCTCTGAGTAGTAGAAGGGAGCGAGTCCACCATTGTATTTGTGCTCCCTCATCTGATGAGTACAGTATGGAGAGTAAGCCCCTCCACTAGGTACATCCGATACTTGGTTAGGAGTTAGTGCTCCCTCAATGGAATTTGGTGTGGGACACTCTATATAGGAGTGAAATAGGATTCATAGGATGGTTTATGAACTAGTACTCCCTCGACTATAGGGAAGTGGCAAGGTGTGGGTCCCTCCATTCTCTCTCATTAAGGAGGATGCACGTGGTGCATAGTTTGGATTAGTTCTCCCTCAATTGTGTGAAGTGGTGAGGAGTGGGAATCTCCACATGGATTTCATTAACATTGCATTGGGCATAGGTTATTAATGGTAGGAACTCTGGTGCATGGCACTAGAGTCATACCTAGTAGGTCTTTCTCGATGGTGCACATTATCTCAGATGTACCATTATGAATGGTAGAGTTGTTCTTGATGGAGTGTATCTCTCAGACGAGTGCCATCTAGGATGTCTAAGATCATGGAGTGTGTTCTCTTGGTTTTGTGTTACCTTTAGATCCTTGAGTAGAATCATGTTTCTTACTATGAGGTCATAACCACATGAGACTTATAGTCTAAGAGGAGTATATCTACGTGTTTCTGAAAGTCCTTATTGTGTTTTTACATATCGTGTTTAACACCCGTTGTAGACTAAGCTTACTTGTCATGTATAACCGAGGATGGTTCAATATGGATTTTCTCTCTCAATTGGGTTCCCTCTGTCTAGGTTGAGCCAAAATTTTCCTTTCAGTTTCTCCCTTTTCTTTTGGGGTTTTAGGGTGCCTAATGAGTATTTTTGTAATCACCCTTGCATGTCCTTTTCCCAAATATTTATATCTTATGAAGTCCATATAACTTTTGAAGGAGTCCCTAGAGGACCCAAGGTAGGAAAATCTTAATGAGATAGACCAACTGAGGTGTTTACCAGAGATGGGCTAAGGAGATTACCAACAGTTTCATTTAAGAATGATCCCCTCATTCTGAGCAGGTTGTATGATTTTACAGAATTATTTTGGTGGGAATTTTTTTCCCCTTTCACACTTTTAGTACTTATGTTGTACTATGATTTGAGATATATATATATTCATTCATTTTAGTTTCCATATTTTTATATCTCTACGCTATTTCATTGAGGTGTTTGTGGGTGTGTGCTTATAGGTACATTAGGAAAAAGCTTCCCATCTATGTAATATACCTTCTTGGTGCTAGTTATTAGCCCTTGGACTATTGGAGGTGGACTTGGGGAGTTGATGCCTAGGCCCTTTTGGGTCAGGTCGTGATAGGGTGGTATCATAGGAACAATTCCACTTTGGGACCGTAGTGTCATGAGTTTGGTTTGTGTTACATAGAGATAATGTTAAAGTGTTTTGAGTTCAGATTTTAGGATAGGGACTTTAGTTTTAGTGTAAAGGATAATTTATCCATTTTCTAGGACATTGAAAAAATGCTTTTCAACTGGAACATTAGGGAACTGGTTATAGGTAAATAATTATACATGCATCATATAGGGTTGGGTTTTGGTTTTTCTTGTCTGTTTTGAGTCTGATCCCAAGATATTCTCTTTGATCATGGTGCATCTTGATTTTATTTTAGGATTTCTATATGAATATATTAAAATAGGGTTCTCTGGTGTGATTGTGATGAAAATATTCCATGTGAAAAGGCTTCAGTGTAAGGCACTACTTCTAAGGCATTACCTTCATGTGGTCCACCAATTGTGACACCACAAGTTGAGGACATAGTTGTGTTGGCAATTTAGGATGAGGATGCACATAGGCTCAGTGAGTTAGATGAATTCTAAAGGTAGTAACCACTGAGGTACCAAGGTGATTCAGATCCCCAGGAAGAAGATTACTTTCTCTAGTTAGTCACTTGTGTTTTCCACCTTCTGAGGACACTTTCTGATCAGACGGTGGTCCTATTAGTGAGCCTTTTATAGGGTTTGGCTTACTGATGGGGGATTTTAGTGACGTAGTCCCATGAAGAGGTGACTCTCACTTGGGTATAGTTCTAGTGACAATTCAGGGAAGAGTTATACCTAGACACATTGATATTAGTGCATATCCAGGATCTTTTGTATTTTCTCTAGGGAAGCATGACTGTGGCAGAGTACTCATCTAGGTTTACAGACCTATCATGTTACTCCCTGTATATGTAATGAGACTTGTTCTTATAATACTTTAACTTTGAGTAGGGACTCCATTGATATGTCTAAGAAGGTGTGTTTTCCTTGTTCCTTCCCACATATGTTGGGGTACTATAGAGAGATATGGTAGTAGAGAGATCCTTGGTGGAGGGATAGGAGGAAATGACTTATGATGGTGGCCACATAGCTAGGGAATCTAAAATAGTTGGGCGATGGAAGATGATAGGATCATAGCATAGGAGGAATTCCCATGTCTAGACTCAATCTCAAGGTCCTTTAGTGTAGGATCATCATCAAGGATCTAGTCAGCAGTAAGAGAGGCACTGTTATGCTTGCGATGGTTGGGGACATCTTTCTAGAGATTTTCTGACCTCACGTGCTACTGAGAGGGATCCGGTTGATGGGATTCCTTGGAAGAATTAACATTTTGAGCATGGTGTTCCACAAGAGGTAGGTTTAGGCATAGAATATGTTAGAGAAGCATAAGGTGGTATATTGTTTGATGTGTTACCAACCCCACCCCCAGGTGGTCCATTCCAAGATCAGGGAGTTGGAGGATGTGGGAGAGGACAACTACAGGCCGTAGAGACCATTGAACTAGAATCCATGAGGTTGAATAGAGGTAAACCTTTTCTCCTTTCTACATTCATTATTAGAAATTGTTATAATTTTTTTGGTTACTCTTCTCTTTCCTCTTCTTACTCTAGGTTTAACTAGGGTGATGTGGGGAATTGTTAGAACCTCATGTCAGTGTTTTCATAAAGAGGTCCTGGTAAGACTGAGTGTGTATTTGGGTGGCCCTTTTTTCATCAGTACCCTCGTGTTCTTAGATACAACATTGTACCTGAACCTTTCAAGGATGATGTGGTGCAATTTGACATACCGTTGGACTCAGAAAGAAGAGGGACACTTTCCCCACTGAGATGTGTTTTTATAACATGAACAGAACCATGTGGGAGATTTAGTGCCACCCAAAGTGAAAAATATTGAGGTTTGGTGGATGAGTCCCTTAGAATTGTGAGTTCAGGGAGAGGTTTTATGATAGAGTGTCAGAACAAGTCCTATCATTTCCAATAGATCTTTTCTACTTGTCCCTTTTTCTTTGCAGCCTTGGTAAAGGGAGATAATTTCTTAGAATCTTTTTGTAGCAGTAGAGTTAAACCATAATATGTATCCACAGTGTGGATTTTTTTTCTACTATCCATACTCAGCTGGGATACTAATAGTGGGAATGGAATTGTTTTGGTTTTGATGAGATGTGTTACAACTATAGGTTTTCATATTAAAGGCTTAGTAAGACATAATTTTTACTCTTTGGAAGCCTCGTTTAGTTCGTGAGTTCCCTAACTTGTTTAGAATAAACATTGAATGAAAAATGATTGAGGAGGATATTGTACATTTAATCCAAGGGTGGATGTGAACTGTGGAGATTATGTAAGTATCTGCATCAGGTTAGCGAGGTTGAGTACCACTAGAACCTATGACTGTTGATGAACCGTAGTGCTTGGTGCTTTTCACCTGTCACAACTAAGGAGGAATATTCCCATTTATTTAATGAAGTTGGCATGGTAGAATCTAGGAATAAGAGTGGTTTTACCTTAGTGGTTCCCCTGAGTTTATTCTTGTATGGAGCATAGGAACCCTTGGCGAGATTTCTGGCATGAAAGTCTAGTGGATAGATTAGTTTCTTCCCTTGTTATTATGAATTCTCTTTTTAAGGATGAAAATAAATAATGTGGGAGAATGTAATGACTTAGGTTTTTATCCATAATATTTCTTATTATTCTTGAGAATATTTACGAAACCAGGTGCTGAGTCGGCATGGGAATCTAGGGCCTGAGGAGCCTCAGAGTGGTGAATTTAAAAAATATTTAATATATTTTTTCACATGAGAAAAATTTGGATTGAAAGCATGAATAAATTCCAAGAGAAGTCTTAAATCATATTTCTTAGATTTTGGTTGATATTATAATGTCATGTTTACCATAGGAGTCATATAAAGTTTTCCATGCTGAGAGTTTTGGTCGAAGGAAAGTTGGTAGGGAGTAATTAGATGGAATTAATTAATTCAATGAAATTTAATTAATTAAAACCTAAACCTAATATCCTTCTCCCAATATCACATTTGGGAACATGACACAAATATGAGAGAATCCTATCCTCTCCTCTCCTCCCTTTGGTGATGACGAACCGATGTCGAATCGATGAAGCAAGGTTCTTATGATCTCTATTTCTAACACAAATCGTCATCAGATTGAGGAGAAACACAATCCAAGCATCATTCTTCACACTAAGCATCATAATTTCTCTCTCGAATTAGGTGGTTTGTGTTTTGGTCATGATCCTCATTTTTATGCATTTTTTAAAGGTTCTAGATCCCTTTTACAATTATTATTGATCCTTAGTAGGTAGATCTGTGGTTTTTTGGCTAAACTAGGGAGAATCAGGAATTTTTGGAGGTTATTATAGACTATAATTAATGTCTAAATGACATGTATTCCTCAGATACATGTCATGTAGAACTTCATGTTTGGGGAAGATGAAATTTTGGGACTACATGCCATGTACCATGGTTACATACTATGTAGTGACCCAAATGGTGTGACCATGGGACATGGATTGGGATAAATATTTAAGAACAAATGGACGTGTACTAAAACATGACCAAGGTATACAAAAACTGGGTCAATTACATGGAAACTAGAAAAATACATGGGTAGATTTTTTTCCCTAAAAACACCATGTAGTATGGGATACACGGCGTGTAAGGGACATGGATTGCTGACCATGTAGAAGAGGAATAAGTCCAAGGGTCGGGTGAAGTGGAACATGTAACATACTATCTCTACACATGGTATACCCCTACATGGTTTGGTAAACCATGTTTATGGGATACAAAACCAGGTGCTCGGGTGGTCGCACACACTGTGTGTTCCCCAATACATGTAGTGTACTCCTTCGAGATCTTATTCAGATCTTTAACCTTTTATATATCATTCTCTAGGACTCAGATTTAGGATTGTGAGTAGTCTATCCTGAGTTTTTTTCATGAAGAAAACAATTTTTTTCACCCATAAAGACCTATGAAATATGAGGTGTCATGAATCAAGTACAAATATTGTGAATTAGTGCTTACCCAATGCATTAGTTTCGGTGTGGTTCATTCAGAGAGACATTGGGACCGGTACTCCCCTATGGAATTAGGGCATGAGTTCCCCTAACCTCTATGATTTGGTAGATTTGGGACTCCACATATCATGGGAACAATTTCTTATACCTTTGGGTAGTTCTTCTAGGGTTGGTACTCCTTTATTTGTTTAGAGTGCAGGTTCCCCATGATATTCGTATAGTTGAACAGTGCTCCCCTGCAATTCTAGGGAATGGGTCCTCCTTGTTCATTGGATAAATAGTGTCAATACTCCCCTATTATACTATGGTGTAGGTACTCTATACACGTAGTCGGTACTCCCTTTCCATATCAGGGTGTGGGTTCTCTAGACATGACATAATGTTGGAGTCGGTATTGCCTTACTATGTTATGGTGCATGTCCTATATCTTTGGAGTTAGAAATCCCCTAGTGTTATCGGTACGTGTCCTTCATACATTTTGTTCTAGAAAAATTTGTACTCCCCTTTTGGACTAGGGAACAGGTACTCTAGCCTAGGGCCGGTGCTCCCCTATCGTGTTAGGGTGTGGGTCCCCCACAATAATCGAGCTGGTTGAGTAGTACTCCCCTATTGAATCAGGGTACAGGTCCTCTAGATACAAAGTGTTACAACACAATTATATCAGGGAATGAGACCTCTACCCTATGATTTTCATCCCCAATCGTTCCATGGTGTGAGTCCTCATCTACATAATATTACTCCCCCATCTCCGAGTAGTAGCAGGGAGCAGGTACTCCATTAGAGCCATGCTCCATCGTATAATGAGTATAATATGAGAAGTGGGCCCCTACACTAGTTATTTATGATACCTGGTTAGGAGTTAGTGCCCCCTCAATGGAATGAGGTGTGGGCCACTCTATATAGGAGTGACATAGGTTTTATGGGATGGTTTAGGAGATAGTACACCCTCAACTCTAGGGTAGTGGCAAGGTGTTGGTTCCTCTATTCTATCTCATTAGAGAGGATTCATGCAATGCATAGTTTGGATCAATGATACCTCAATTTTGTGTAGTGGTGGGGAGAGGGCCTATCTATGTGGGTTTGATTAACCTTGTGAAGGGTGCAAGTTAGTGACGCTAGGACCTATGGTAGTGGGCATTAGAGATGGACCAAGTAGGTCATTATCAATGGATCGTGTTCTCTAGGATGTACCATTAAGAATGATGGAGTTTTTCCTAATGGAATATATCTTTAGGATATGTGCCATATGGGATGGATGAGCTCAGGGAGTGTGTTATACTTGTTTTGTGTTACCTTTAGAGTCTTGAGTAGAATCTTATTGTTGGCTATGAGGTCAAAAAAACATGAGACATGGAGTCAGAGATGAGTATATCTAGGTGTTTTTGGGAGTCCTTATGGTGTTGTCATGTGTCAGGGTTGAAACCCCTTATAGACGGATCTAAATTGTCATGTATAATTGAGTAAGGTTTTTGATAGAGTTTCTCTCTTGACTGGGTTCTATTTTGGCAGGTTAATAGGACTATTTCCTTTCTTTTTCTCTTTTTTTTTTGATTTTTGGGGAAAATAATAAGATTTTTTATATGCACCAATGCATGAGATTTTCCCGTATGTGTTGTGTCTTTTGGAGACCACATGCCTTTCAATAAAGTCCCTAGAGGACCCTAGGTAGGTAGAGCATAGAGAGATAGACCAACTAAGGTGTTTATCGGAGATGGGATGAGGAGATTACTAGTATTTGAATTTGAAATGGATCCCCTACTTCTGAGTAGGTTTTATGATTTTATATTTTTCCTTTTGTGGGAGTTGATTTTCCCATTTTTCACTTTCACTATTTTCATTGTACTCTGGTTTGGGATAGATGCAAGCATGTATTTTAGTTTCTATATTTTTATATATATGCACTATTGTATTGAGGTGTTTGTGGGAGAATGTGTATAGGTACATTAGTAAAAGGTCTCCCATCTATGTGATATTCCTTCTAGGCACTATTATCCATCCCCTAGCCTATTGGAGGCAGGCTTGGGGAGTTGTGGACCGGGTCCCATCGGGTTGGGTCACGACAGACTCCACTAGTGTCGTTACCGAGTTTCCCTCAAGATGCTCTTGGAACTTGGTGAGGATGACTTGATCTTCTAAACCTTATATCCAACCCTAAGAGGTATGGCACTTTATTATATGGAATGACCATGGGAAATTTGAATGTGTTATTATATATATTGACCTTGGTTTTTCTAACTCTTCAGGTTATATGACAAGGATGTGGTTGACATGATATGTATATATTTACAGTGAGGTCATGTTACTCTTATTATGCATTGTTTTTTGGGGCCTTTTTATAATATCTTGAACCATATTTTGTAGGGATCCTTGTTGGGATATACAAGATCACTCACCTTGTAGTAGATATGACATGGGTACCTTAATTTTATTTACTTTTTACTTGTTTTACTTTTCAATATACTTTAGGTTTTTAAGTTTTACAACAAGGACTTGTTATAGATATTTGGGTGGTTTTCTATTGGGATTGTATCTCACATGCTATTCGGGCTGCCTTTGGGTACCCATATATAACTTATGGACATAGGTAGGGACAAGGGAAAGCACCCACAGTTTGATTCTTGATTATGTGCCATGCTTAGGAGAAGAGGAGAACATGGCCGAGCTGAGGTTCATGATGCTATTCATAGATAGAAAATTTTGGTATTTTTGTATTTTTATACGTGTAATGTATTTTAATTATGTGTACCTATTTTGGATGTTTTTTAGAGACATGAATAATCATTTATTTATATATATATGAGTTATTTTTTCATTTTTATATATTCTTACAATTTATCTATTGTTTGAAAATTATACTTATTTCACTATTGAATTCTATTGTTATTCCAATGTATTACACTCTGGTAATGAGGGAATATTTTCCTTATATAAACACCATAGGCCCTCGCTGCTAGTTAACATGATCTATGTTTTTGGGAGATGTGCTTGTGGCCACATAGCTAACCAGGCTCAGCGCACTATTGAGTGTCAATCGGGCCCAAGACATTACAAAGTGTTATCATAGGGAATTTATTTTCTAGTTTTGTTTAATATTTTATGATAATAGAAAATCATAGGAAATAATTGGAAATTGTTAATGAAACATTCCTAGTCGTAACTAAACCATGTATAGAAAAAAGAAAAATTACCTCAAATGGGAAATGCTATTTTATGGATTTTTACTATTATAGTTTGTTTCATTCCATAAATGGTTGATACACTCGAATTGTGAAGTTATTATTGACACTATTGTGGGTTTAATTTTGTTCCAACCAGATGAGATAAGGATATTCCATCACATGAATCATTTTATATACATTATAGGAATCACATACCAGGAATTTTTCCATTCCATATAGGATGCATTAATTGTTTTCATGATGTTGTGATAGGTAACATGATAGATATACATGATGTTGTGATAGAATTGTGTGCAATGGATTGGAAAACATGGTTGGTACTCAGAGTGACTACCATAACCTAAGTATTTATTTCCTGATTGGGATATAGAAGACACCTTGAGCATCCATTTATGGAACATTGAGTCATAGACCATGATTTTCATGGACTGAAACATGTTATGATGTTGACTACATGGACACCATATTTCTGTTCATAAGGATTATGGGAACTTATGGATTGGAAGGTGACATACCATTTGATTCAACCATTTAAAATGAAATTTGAAAAGAATACTGAATTCAAATGGAAAATTGGAATGATAAATAGATAACTCGACCTAGACCCATCTTCTGAGTGGGAAAGAGGTAGTTTATCTAGTGATTTTTTTGATTGTTTATTTTTTATACTATCCTAAATTTATGTTTAGGCTGTGTAGCATAACATGTTTATAGGATGGTTTTAACTTTTCCTATACTTTTGATTTGTGAAATCTAACATAGTTATTTTCTAAGGTGTGCGTTTGGAATTGTAGAGGTATGCCACCATGAAGAACTCTAGCCATATTCCAGGAGGGTGGAGATGATAATGCTATAGAGGAGGTGGTCCTTGGGATACCATTGGATCCTCCTTTAGTACCAGCTACAAAACCATTTATTAATCCAGACCAAAGTGCTGAGGTATAGTTCCATGAAGGGTTTAATCATTTTATTCCTACTTTTCATAGAGAACTACTACCTGCCTTGTTTATGGATGAGCTGACACATGTGTTCTAGAAGCATCATCCTCCCATGTATTTAGGAGATGGTGGTCCACTTGCTATTGAGATATGTATTGAGACTATTCATTCAATATTCAAGTATCTAGAGACAAATCCTATGTGGAGGGTGAATCTCATGATTTCTATGCTTTGGGGAGTAGAAAAGAGTTGGTGGGATATTATGAACTAGGCTAATGCACTATGTGATATGGTTTGGTGGGATTTCACCAGATTATATGACTACTTTTTTCAAAAGACTCTGAGGGTAGAGAGAGATAGTGGGTTCATGCATCTATAGAAGGTCATGATGAATGTTATGGAGTACTCGATATGCCTTATCTACTTGCAACATTTTGTGTTGGCGTACCTTACTGATGAGTTATCAAGGGGAGATGCTATGAGGAAGGTCCCTGGAATGCCTTTCTATATCAGTTCAACATGTTTAGATTAACCTCTATTACTAATATGGAAAATTATTCACTAATTATAAAGAAAAACCTAGGGGATTATGTGGGAGTAGAGAAGAGAAGTTTAGTATCTCTACCCAGTGGTTCAATGTATTCAAGCAGGAAGTTTTGTTTTGAGGCTTCCCATGAGATGAGTACCAGTCAGGATATGATTAATTTTAGCTTAGTTTTATAACATAAATGTGGAATATGAGGCTACATGAGTAATAATTGCAATCAAGACCCAATCAAGTTCTGATCTTGTGGTAGGATGTGACTTATCTAACATTTCAGCATGACCTTCCCTCTAGTAGTGAGTGGCAGGGTGTCAGTTATGACACAAGGATTAGGAAAAGGATTATGAACATGTTTTCATGACACGTAAAATTTAATATTATTTTAAGGTTGATTTATAGAATAGGTAATACCCTTGGTTGTATCCCAAGAGTGTTTATAGGTTTAGAGTATGTGTTTTTTAAAAAATTACTAAAAGGGTGTGATTTTGAAAACAGTTTTATGAAACTAAATTAATTTAAATAGTTTAATAGTTGAGAAAGAAGTATATTTTGAAAATATATGATAATTATATGATTATTTATAAGTTACTAAACCACTTGAAAAGTTCCTTGTTCTTAATTAATTATTAGATTTTTGGTGTAATCCTTTGATCGAGGGTTAACAAAGATCATGGGTACCCACAACCCCTAAAATGATGAAAATAGGACAAAAAAAATGACATAAAAATAGTATAGTAAAGTTACATACCCTAATAATGAATTAAGGTTTTTCAAGGAACACTAAAATCTAAAATTTTTGGGAAAGAAGAGGAGTCTTATGTTGTCCAATCAGAACAACACAAGTCACACACTTAAAATTGCACATCGATCGGTTATGGAATAAAAAGTGTTTCAATAAAATGCATCAAAAAAAGTTAAGATACATGTAAAATAAAAATTAAAAACCACAATATACACCAAACCAGTAGATAATTATGTGTTGGAACTCTCTCTTCTAGTGTGTAGCTCCCTCACAATGATCACCCTCCGCTTAGCTCGACATCGGGAGGAGGAGGAAGCTCGGGTGGAACTCCTTCTTCATTCTTGATCCCCCTATGAGGATAAGGGACTCTGAAAATTATTGGATGAGGGGAGGGATCACTTGGGATTCCAAAATGGTATAGATTTTATTTTGGTTTGAACTTAAAAATGAGGATCCCAAGTTTCTATTTTATTGGAAAAGTGGATGGTGGTTTTGGGCATACATATTTATTAAAACCGTATGGACCATGGTTTTTAGTGGATATAAAGACTAATATCACTTTATAAAAAACTAAGAACTTGTTTTCGCACCACATTAATCTCTCCAAAGAAAATTTGTCTTAATTTGGAAACCTAAAACTTGAGATATGGACAGATCAAAACACACCACTTTGGACTTCGTTCAGATTCGTTGTGTTGGACATATCAGTTTGGATGGGAATCATAGTTACTAAAATTGGTCTTCGGTTTATTCATATGAAATTTAGGATAATAAATTTTTGAATAGACCAGAAAATATCATCCCATTTGGATACACAATTTAGTAGAAGTGTGCGGTTGAGTCAACTGGGGTGCTTGGATCCTACACAGTTTGGCCCATTTTTCATGAACTTCATCATGGGCCATCCAAATCACCTCCAAATTCAATGAAATTATCAAAAAAAGTAACATTTTCCTTTTTAATAGTGATAAAAAAAATAATTGAATCAAACATGATGATAAATTTGTTATTATTTTTATAATTTTTAATAAAAAACTAGTTTAGCACAGTGGTGTAAGGGTAAGAATAAAATAGTGAATCATTATGCGATCATACTCCCACACCTAAACATATGAAATCCCAAGGAAAGTAATATTTTCAAAAATTATGATTGTATATATTTCCAAATTTATAAATATTTATCATTCAATGAAAATTTAAATCCTGATAAAAATGTGATCAAAGAAAAAATCACACTGAGGAGCTATTCTCAGTGATCATGGAAAAAGACATCTCAAAAATTGTATCAAAATGAAATTCTAAGAGATGCATGATTCCAATCGAAGAAAATAATTCAAAAGTTAATCATGTCACTAATTCTCTATGTGTGTGTGTGACAACCATTTAATTCCATTATTTCCACTTTCTATCATGTAAATATAATTTATTTTAAAAATTTTCTACTTACACGATCCTTTCCACCGAACCTACCCTACATCCTTTGCAATCCAATTTCAAGACCCACTCACTTAAGCATTCCCAAAAGTCAAACCATATACTCCTGACCTAGATATCCCCATATGTTGTACATTTCATTACTCCCCTCAATGTTTATTTGTTTTTTGGGGTTTTTTTGCTGAGGGCGTACAACAGTTTGATAACAGGTACACATGAATAGGTCAATATAGTATATTAATGAAATAGATTGGATAAGGAATGAACAAATGGAAAAATCATTTTTTTAAGGTAGAGAAAAATTAACCTAACTTATATTTACCTTCCACTAAGTAAGAAATTTTCACACTTTATGGTAGGGTTCAAAGATGTGTGGAGAGATTAAGTGCAACAATTTTCCCTTAAACTATTCACACAAGGAGTTCCATTCTTCTCAAAGGTTTCAAAATGATACAACCATTTATATCATTGACAAACAAACAAATTTCAAGAGAAATTCACACCACAGTATTAAATTCTTGATAAAATGCCCATTTCATCAGATTTTTTGAATGTTAAAATAATACGAAAAAGGTAAATTCCTCATGCATTTTTAATAAGTTCCATGATTAAGTGAAAATCATTTTCCATGATAAAGTGGGCATAAAAAATTAACATTCCGGCACAAAACTAGGGGGTGTCATGTGATAACACAATATAGAAAGCCAAAAAGGGAAAAATGAGAAAGATGATGAAAATTCATAAATAACCTAGAAATATACACAACCTCCACACACCTAGAGTGTGTAGTGTCATCACTGTAATAAAAGAGAATTTGGGAAGGAAGGATAAAACCTAGTGAGTGCTATTGGTATAATGCTTCTTGAACTTGGAGTTCCTCTATCAGGGACTCTGGAAACGCTTCGTGGAAGTGATTTAGCCACTTCCCATCAATAATGAAGGTTTTTTGGTTTCATTATTTTGAACCTGAACAACCCAAAATGGAGATACATTAGTAATAGTGTATAGTCCAAACTAGTGGTAACTAAGCTTACCTTGATGCAAATTTAGCCTTTCATTATAGAGGAGGACCTTCTTCCCAATGTGTAACTATTGATGAAGGATGAGATAGTTGTGAGAATCCTTGGTTTTCTCTTTATAAATCCAGGAGTTCTCATATTAATATCTTCTCATTTCCTCCAACTCTTGAATCTGTAATTTAATTTGAGCACCTACACCAGAAAGATTATAAATGCATTGTTTGATGACCCAGTAGGCTCGATGCTCAATATGAACAGGGAGGTGAAAACTCTTTCCAAACAAAATATAATAGTCTAACATTATAATGGGAGTTTTAAAGGCAAAACCATAACCCCATAATGAATCATCACATCTAAGACTCTAATATTTTCTTCTAGGTTGAACCATTTTTCCAAGAATCTGTTTTACCTCCTAATTTGAAACCTTAGCTTGACCATTGGTTTGTAGGTGATATGCAGTAGAAACTCTATTCTTGACCCCATAACGATGCAAAATAGTCTGGATTGTTTGATTGTAGAAATGATAACCCGGGTCTATGATGACGAACCTAAGTAATAAAAACCTATAGATTATTTGAATTCTCAAAAATTCAACAACTACCTTAGAATCATCAGTCCTTGTAGCTCGTTCCTCTACCCATTTTGAAACATAATCCACTACCAGAAGAATGTAATGGTTCCCAAATGAATTAGGCAATGGTATCATAAAGTCAACGCCCCAAACATAGAAAATGTCATGGAAAGGAAAGGGTTGTTGTGCCATTTTATTTCTTTTAGATACATTCTCTATTATTTGACAGTGAGGAAAAGATTTAAATAAGTCATGGACATCCCAAAAAAGTGTTGACCAAAAGAGACTAGAATCAAGGACCTTTTGAGTAGTCCATTGGGGACCAAATTGGCCCCACAAGCAAGAGTGTGGTAGAAACTATGGATGGACTAAAACTTTCTATTGGGAAAAAAATTCCTGAGGACTTGATCACTACATGTGCACCAAAGGTAGGGGTCATCCGAAATGTATCAACAAGACTCATGTTTAAGAAAGTTGGCCCAGTTTTTATTGAAATCAGTAGGAATAAAAGATACTACCAAATAATTTACAATTTCAGAAAATCAAGGAATAGAATCTTCCACTCGGTAAAACTGATCATTTGGAAACATGTTATTTATGGGAATATATGGGGATGAGTCAATGTGTGAGGTTGGGTGGATTCTACTGATATAGTTAGCCACCACATTATAAACTCCTATTTTATCTCTAATTTCTAAATTTAATTCCTGAAGGAAGAGAATCTTGTGAAAGATATGTGGTTTGGATTTTAATTTCTTAAGGATACACTGAAGGGATGCATGTTCTGAGAACACGATGACTTTGGACCCTGAAATATATGACGTAAATTTATACAAGTAAAACACAATGGAAAGAAATTCTTTTTTAGTTGTGGTCTATTTTTCTTGGGTAGGGTCCAATGTACATAATGCACATGTAATGACATGTGGAGCTCGATCGACCCTTTGTGATAAAACTACCCCAACTGCATAGTTGGAGTCATCACACATGATCTCAAATGGTAAATCCCACTGAGGTGGTTGGATTATTGGGGGTGATGTGAGAATTTATTTTAACTTATTAATATTTTCCTCACATTATTTATAAAAAAAATTCTTTTTCTTTATGGAGTAATCAGGAGAGGGGGAGTGCAATTTTACTAAAGTAATGAATGAAACCACAATAAAATCTAGCATGACCTAGGAAAGACTGCACATCCCATAAATTTTTAGGGAATGGTAATGAAGAAATGGCATCCACTTTTGATTTATAAACTTGGATACCATACAAAAAAAATGAAATTTCCCAATACCATACATTTTCGCACCATGAAATGGAATTTCTCATAATTTAATACAAGATTATTTTCAATACATCGACGTAGGACTAAATCTAGACTACCCAAACATTCATCAAAATATGATACATAAATAGTGAAATCATCCATGAATACTTCCATAAAATTCTCTAGGTAATACAAAAAAATACTAACCATGAATCACTAGAAAGTAACCAAATCATTGCACAGACCAAATGACATCCTCCTATATGAAAATGTGCCAAAGGGGAAAGTAAAAGTTGTATTTTCTTGATCCTCAAGGGCAATATGGATATGAAAGTATCTAGAATAACCATCATGAAAATAGTAATAGGACTTCCTTTCTAGCCTCTCTAGAATCTGGACAATGAATGGAAATATGAAATGGTCCTTCCTAGTATATTGGTTTAGTCCGTGATAGTATAAATAGACACGCCAACTATTCTACACACGAGTTGGAACTAATTCATTGTTTTCATTTTTTATTACTGTAAGACCAGTTTTTTTGGGAACCAATTGTATAGGACTGAACCATTGGCTATCAGATATGGGGTAAATGATTCCAATAACCAATAATTTTGTTACATCCTTTTTAACAATATATATGAGGTTTGGGTTCAGTTGACATTATGACTGCCTCAATAGTGTATCCTCGTCATTTAACAATATATGATGTGTTCAAATTGATGGGTTAACACTATGAATGTCAGTAAGTTTCCATCCCAAATATTGTCTATACTCCCTTAAAATTCCAAGCAGTCTCATTTCATACTCTAGAGAGAGTGAACTAGAAATAATGACATGCATCTTGTTTCCATTCTCAAGAAAAGAATATTTTAAATCTTTAAGTAGTTGTTTTAGTTCTAGTACTAGGGGATTTTGGAATGATGGGAGTGTGTGTGAAAGTGAGAGGTCATTAATCTCATCTAACTTCTCAATGGTATCATCCTCAGATGAGGAATAAGATTTTTACAAGGCTAGCAGTATCATCAAAGGTCATGCGATCCTCAATGTTCAAGAAATAATCAATTAGTAAACAAGCATAACACTTTTCTAGACCGGTACAACATTCAATGCATGATTCATTACCTAACATTCCAATCAATGATGAAAACTCAGAAAGGGGATTGGGGGAAAGAAAAGAATATTTTTTAAGGGAAGTGAGAACATCTATAGAGTTAATAGAGGGATGAATGTTCTTCTGAGGGGTGCTTCATGGAATCAAGGATGTTGAAGTGGAAAATGTCACCACTAAACTCCATAGATAATGTACCATATGGACATTAATTATGATTTTGGCAGTTTTCAGGAAAGGTATCCCCAATATAATCGAGGCATGTCCATTAATCCTATCATCTTCTATTTCAAGAACATAAAAATCAGCTGGAAAAATTAAAATTTTCACCCTCACAAGAACATCCTATAACACAGTAAAGGGGTTTGCAGTACTTCAGTTTGAAACTTGAACAAAAATTCACGTGGGCTTCAATTCACCAACCTATAATAAAGAGTAAATTGAGAAATTCATCACATTTATAGAGGCACCAAAATCAAGCATATAATTGGAAAAGGAATACTCCCCTATGGTGCACATAATTGAGAATGTTCCCAGATCATTGCATTTTGTGGGAAGTGATGAATATATAAATACTAAGATGTTACTCCCAAATATCACCTTCTTATCACCTCTAAGTATCCTTCGATGTGTACACATATCCTTTATAAACATGGTGTATCTTAGAATTTTCTTCATAACATCAATCAAAGGAATGTTAACCTACACTTTTTTGAAAGTTTCCAATATTTCCTTATGAAGTTTAGTTTCCTTTTCTTTTCTTGGTTGGGTATTACTTTTGGGAAATGGAAGAGGAATGGTTGGGCTAGGTGACTCATCCACACACACACTCTTTCCTTTGGAAGGGATTCTCTCAAGACATAGTTTTTCAACATTTGGACTAATTTCAATAGTTTGGATGGTGTTTTCCTTAGAAGTGGATGACTATAATAGAAAATTAATTTGGTTTTTTAGTGTTATTCCACTATTAAGGGTGATTTAACTAAAATTTCCCTTATCCCCAGGGTTAACTACTAGTTGGGAGGGTATTTTACCCGACCCATGACTTTTTATTTCCCCCACAGAGTTAGTGAGTTGGGATAATTGGGATTTCAGGTCCTGTGTGGATGCTTGGGTGGTTTTTCAGAATTGGAGATTATTGGAATCCATTTGTTTCATCATATCTTCTTGGATAGGCTTGGGTTTTGGAGGGGGTGGTTGGAAAGGACTTTATGGTGGTTGGGTATTTCTAGGTGGTGGTAGTTGACTAATCTTCTCAAGTTGGTTCCATGGTTGTTGAGGTTGGTTTGAATACCCCCATTGCCTATAGGTTTGGTTGTATTTACACCAAGGGTTGGATGGATAGTATGCTTTTTCCCTAAAGGGTTGGTTATAGGGGTAGCTTGGAAATATTTCCTCACAACTCTTAGAAGTTTCTCTCAATTGGGGGAATTTGTTAGAGTAGTGGGTGTTAGAAGAACATATATCACAATGGTTGGGAGGAAGAGATTGGGATTTCCCTTGGGAAATAGAAAGTTTTCAAAAAAGGGTACATACCTCTTTGAACTTTGTGTCCACATTCTTCTCAAATTTAGTACTTTTCACCTCATGGACACCTCGAATGGGTACACTAGACCATGAACCAAATTGTTGAGTGTTTGGAACCATGTTTTGAATCAAGGTACTAGAAAAAAATGAGGTTTTATCAACTAGTGAACCAACTATAGAAACATCAATCATATTTTGATCAATAGGAATTAAAGGATTATAAAAATACTAAATTAAAAGTTGATCACTTATTTAGTGGTGTGTACAGCTTGAACAAAACATCTTAAATCTCTCCCAATATTCATTAAGTGCTTCCCCTTGTGGTTATTTTATCCCACAAATTTCATTCCTTACTATTGTGGTATGAGTGGATGGTAATTTTTTTCAAGAAAAAGGCGTTTCATGTCCTCCCAACCTCTAATTGGTGAATTAACATAATACAACTAGTCATTCATAGTGTCTTTTAATGAAAATGGGAATGCTATGAGATTTAGTTGTTCTCCATCCGCATTAGTAGGTTTTAATGTTGAACACACAGTATGAAATTTTTTTATGTTCTTATGTGGATCTTCTCCCATGAGTCCATGAAATCTTGGAAATAAGTGAATTATACCTGATTTTAGTTAAGAATTAGGTACCTCTCATTGTATTTTAATATAGGTGGGTTGGAAATCAATATCAGGTGAGGTTAGTTCTTTTAATTTCTTGTTATTTTCATCCATGTTATGCAAGTTTATTTTAGTTTTTATGTTGGTTCTAGATGAATAAGATGAAGGATCAAGAAGAGTGTTTATGTTTTGTGTGTCCTCCTTCAAAGGGTTCTCTTGTTTGTCTAGGTGTTGCTGACATAGGATCCTCTTCAGTTTGGGTTTGAAAGGTCGTAAATCTACTGAAGTAGAATGATTCATGCATAAAACCTACATAAGAAAAAAAATCAAAATATAAAAATATTGGTAAAGGTATAAGATAAAACAAATAAATATTGATAAAATTTTCAATAATCTTATAAAAAACACACACTAAAAACCAAAGCGCTCCCCAACAACAGAGCCAAAATTTGAATGCGTTTTCATGACAAATCAAATTTATTATGATTTTAAGGTTGATTTATAGTATAGGAAAGACCCTAGGTTGTCTCTCAAGGAGCATTGAAAGGTTTAGAGTATGTGTTTTTAATAAAATGTACTGGGGGGGGGGGGGGTGATTTTGAAAACAGTTTTATGAATTTTTTTTGAAGAGTTTAATAGTTGAGAAAGAAGTAGAATTTGAAAATATATGATATGTATGTGATCATTTATAAGTTACTACACCACTTGAATAGTTATTTTTTCTTAATTGATTATTAGGGTTTTGTTGTAATCCATTGATTGAGAGATAACCATTATCTTTGGTACCCACAACCCCTAAAATGATGAAAATAGGACTAAAACATGACAAAAAAATTGTATAGTCAAGTTAAAAACCCTAATAATGAATTAAGGTTTGTTAATGAACACAAAAATATCAAATTTTTGGGAAAGAAGAGGAGTCTTATGTTGTTCAATCGGAACAACATAAGTCACACACTTAAAATTGATCACCGATCAATTACGAAATAAAAAATGTTTCAATTAAATGCATCCAAAAAGTTAAGATACATATAAAAAACAATTTAAAACCACAATATACACCAACATAGTAGGGAATTATGTTTCAGAACTCCTTCTTCAAGTGTGTATCTCACTCACAACGATCACCCATCGCTTAGCTCGACATTAGGAGGAGGAGGAAGTTCGGGTGGAACTACTTCTTCATTATTAATCCCACTATAAGGATAGGGGCCTCCATAAATTCCTGGATGATGAGGGGGATCTCTTGGGAATCAAAAATGGTAGAGATTTTCTTCTAGTTCGAACTTACAAATTAGGATCCCAAGGTTCCATTTTATAGGCAATGTGGACGGTGGTTTTGGGAAAACAAATTTATTAAAACCACATGGAACCTATTTTATGGTGGGTAGACAAAATTATATCGATTTATAGAAATATATAACTTGTTTACCAATATTTGGAACATCTCAAATGAAAATTTGGCTTCATTTGGAAACCTACGTCTCTAGATATGGACAAATCACAACACACCACTTTTGAGTTCATGCAAATTCGGTATGCTGGACAGATTAGTTCAGATGGACATTTTAGAAGCCAAATTGGGCTTTGGTTTACTTACATGAAATATATCCCAGTAAATTTTGGACTAGCTCACCAAATATTAGCCAATTTGGATACACTATTTAGTATAAGTGTGTGGTTAAGTCCACTAGTGTGCTTGGATCCTCCGTAGTTTGGCCCATTTTTATTGAACTTCATCATGGGCCCTCCAAATAACCTCTACCTTTAACGTAATTATCAAAACAAGTAACATTTATCATTTTAAAATTGATAAAAAAATAATTGAATAAAAAATGAAGTGAAATTTTTTATTATTTTTATAATTTTCAATACAAAACTAGTTTTGCACCATGGTGTAAGGGTTAAAATGAAACAGTGAATTATAATGCGATCAGTTTCTCAAATCCACATTAATAAAGGATATAAAGTAGTACCAATCAATCGGTATGATGTAGTGGTGGTTGTGGTTGAGGAATCTAGACACTAGTTACACTAAGACATCAAAGTGGTCCTACTCCGGGTAGTGAGGTTATGTCATAGGGATGTGTTTCATGCTAGATATTTTCTTTACAGCCTACCCCTAAGGAGAAGAGTGCCAAAATCTCTATGGTGAGAGGATCAATATTAGTATCCTCGACTCTTTTATATTCTATTTTTTTGATACATGTGAATCACATAGTTTCATATCTATACCTATTTTGGAATGCCTTGGGCTAGTGGTTTTATTTTATGAAGGTGTCATGACACTTGATACTACATTAGGGATTACAATGGAGAGTGTATGCCAGTAAAAAGAGTTACCCTTGAGGTTGGTGGGTGTCACTCCATTTGGGATTTTTTTCCTCATAATGATCAGGTATGACATCATACTTGGAATAGACTATCTGGTGTTGTATCTAGCCTATGTTGAATGATATCTATAAAGGGTGAATTTCACATCACCAGAGGGAACATTTTATACTCACCAAGGTGAATGAGATGTCCACAAAATCCTCAAGTATATATTGACACAACATGATATGAATTTTATATAGATAAGGTTGATGGAATACCTACAATATTTCGATTTATATCTTGCCAACATGCCTAATAAAGGCAATGTAGTGGTTGATGGACTGAGTAGAAGGACTCAAATACATAAAGTATGGTAGGTTAGTAGTGAGTGGTAGCTCATGGACTTATTCATAGAGATAGACATGGTGGTGTAGTACATTCATGGGTAGAATCTTATTTCATCTTTAGTTGTGATCTCTACCCTATTAGATAGAGTGAGGATGAAGCAATTATCAAATTTAGAGGGCCTAGTCCTATGGGAGAGTGTGGTTGGTAAGGAACCACCTCCTGGTCATACAGTAAGTGAGGATGAGATCCTATATATCCATGATTGCGTATGGGTTCCAGTGGACATACACAAGAAGATGATGTGGAATTTTTATTCCTCAGTTTGGGAAGTGCACCCCTGAGTCACCAAGATATACCGTCACTTGTGATGTTAGTACAAGTGGACTAGTATGAAAAGAGAAGTATATGGTTTTATTATGATGTGTTCTTCCAATTAGTAGGTTACGGTGTAAAAAATTGTACTAGATATACTTTTATAGTAGTTACCTATTCTCTAGTGGAAATGGGATGAAATTGAGATGGATTTATTGAAAGGTTTACCAAGGTAACCTCATAGAAGAGATATTATGTGGGGTTTTTTATGGAATCATGAAGATTAATCATTTCCTACCGATCATGGTGACCTTTAGTGTTAATGATATTGGGAGGTTTTATATCCATGAGATAGTAAGAATTCACAGGGGTCCCGCACACTATTGTTTCAAATAGGTATGCCTGTTTTATGTCTCATTTATGGAAGAGTTTGTAGAGGGAAAAGGGTAAATAGGTTCTTCTAGAAACAAAATACCACCCATAGAATGATGGACAATCAAATCATATGATACATGTTCTTAAGAACATTCTATAAGAATGCATCCTTGACTTTGGGGGATCTTGGTAGATGAATATACCCCTTATTGAGATTTCCTATAATGATAGTTATCAGGATACTATACAGATGGAACCTTATGATAATTTGTATAGTAATACATGTCGATATACCCTATTATGGTTAGAGGTAGGCGAGGAAGCTTTACTAGGACCACATATTGTGTAGGAGACTTATGACTAGGTCCAGTTGATTCCGATGTGGATGAATACTGCATAGTCTCAAGAGAAATCTTTTGTTGATCACCATATATAACCTCTAGAGTTTTAGGTCGGGGATCAGGTCTTTTAATGTGTCTCACCAAGGCTGGGACATAGATAGATCAATATACATGGTAATATTTTATCGTGATATATCAGCTCATTTGAAATTCTAGGAAGAGTCAAGTCAGTAGCCTATTGGTTGTTGTTACCTTAGAGGTATTGATCTATGCATGATGTATTACACATATCTCAGCTATGAATCTATCATTCATAATTTTGTTGTTATTTTTATCCAAAGGATATTGAGTTACAGGTAGATGCATCCTTTGAGGAGCATCCAATTATTTTCATTTATAGAAGAATGAAGGCTCCCTGAGGCTGATCAGTTCCTATAGTACATGTGCTATGGTAGCATGGCCATTTTTAGGAAGATACATGGGACTAGGAGGATGATTTACATGCTTAATGGATGAAGTTATTCTCAGATGAATCTTTACCACTGTTGAGAGGGTAATTTGGGGATTAATTTCTTTAATGGGGGAATATTATAGTAACTAAGGTTTTTATACAAGGTTAAGATCTGTTATTTTTCTGTTTAAATGATTTTTTATGACCTAATTTGAATACCCTTTTAGGTCAAGGTTGTATCAGAGGTTTCTGAGGATTTTTTGGATCCTAGAACCCAAATTTTATGGTGAATTAGTCTTATTTTATTATATGTAGAAATAATGTTGGGGGTAGGTCTCACATTTACTTATAATCATTAAAGGTTGAATAATGAAGTCCTATAGGTTACATGGTTATAAAAAATGTGAGATTTTGGGTACCTTGTCATGTGAGAAACTACCAAAATTTAACATTAGAGTTTCACACAGTTTGTGCATGGTTAGTGAAACTATGCACACTAACCGTGTGGGGTTCCCCTTTCCTACAAAAAAGGGTGCAACGTTGGCACACAGTTTGTACAACCATGTAGCCAAACTGTGTGACCCAGTAAATTGGGTTAAGTTATAAAAACACCCATAAAAATACTTATAACTTAAACCTAAATCTATTTATTCTCCTACATTGTGTAGGCACTTCATTTGAAAGATCCTCCTTGAGAAAAAGGTAGCTTTTAATCTCATTCCACCACCTGATATAGGAATAAAGCACCGTTGGTCTCATTGGATATGTATCGGTGAGTACTCAATTACTTTTCTTCCATTACTCATTATTTTCTATATCATCCAAGCTATTTTTTTGCAAGCTAATATGCACTAATTTTAGGTTCTTCACCTGTTAATCAATTGTCTTTGGATTTATGTTGAATCAGAAGATCATACTAGACAAGAAAACAACTACCAAGCTACGGTAGGTGGTCTATACTTTTCTCTTCTGGTTTGGTACTTTATAGAGCTATATGTCATTTTTCCTACCACCTAACATTCCAGCATAAACCCAAAATTTAATTGAACAATTGAATTAACTGAAATGAAACTAGTTAGTGATGACCTTTAGCTTCCCTAAGTGATGTTGGAGGTTGTTTCCCAAACCAAGGTTACCCATGAGGCGTGCCTTGTAATTTATTTAATATTGCTCATTTTTTAACCACCCAATGGGTGTGTTTTAGAGATTTCCTATTTTAAGGAAGCCCAATGAAAATTAAATGGAATTAAATTTCTTGAGTAGGAGATTCTCTACATTTTTTTCCATGTGATGTGTTATGTGGTTTTGTTTAAATGATAATGGTGATATTCTAATTTGAGTGGGTATACTCATTGGTTGATTTTGAATGTAAATGGTTTAATGAGTGGTTAGAATCATTAGTTTTTGAAAGGATGGAGGTAGTTCCTCTTATATTAAAAACAATAAAAGTAGCAGTACGACAACAAGTTTGTTTTGGGTAGACATAGCAAAAAATGACTAAAGAAAAAAAAAACTAAACTAATGTTTTCATTATCCTTTCACCAGTGATGCTATTTAGAGATAATAATTTCTGTAATTTTTGGTATTTTGATACATGTATTGTATTTTACTATTGTGTACCTATTTTTTAATTTTTTCAGAGACACATATGTTTATATATATATATATGAGTTTTTTTATTGTTATCTATTTCTTTTATTTATCTATTGTTTGATAATTAAACAGATTCCACTATTGAATAATATTTCTATTATATTGTGTTACTCTCTAGTAATGACAACATAGTCTCCCAACAGGTACACCCTAGGCCCTTGATGCTATTAGGTAGCCTCTAGAATTTGGGAAGATGTGCTTGAGGCCATGTAGCCAATAGGGATCAGGGAACTGTTGAGTGGTATCTGGGTCAAGGTCATTATAAATTATTCTTATTAAGTTATTCTTATGTCCAAAAAAAGTAAAACATTAAAAATTAAAAGTTTTCATAGAAGAAAAATATTATCTATTCTATATATTTCTCTATGAGAAATCTCAGAAAAAGTGACTTTTCCACCTATCATATTGATAATATTTTGGAAAAATTTATTTTTTAGTTATATGCTGAGAAAAACCACTATCAATGTACCAAATTTTGTTTTTTTGTACTCATCTTATTTTCCTAAAAATAAAAAATTATTCATTTGGTATCCTAACTTTCTTGGGTGTAGTATTATTAGAAAATAAAATTTTAGTAATCCATATATATCCAAATTTTCTTTGTTGTAGAATTTTTAATTCTTTATAAAAATAATATTTTTGAAATCCAAAATATTTTAATTTATTTAATGAGAATTTATTTTTCTAATGTCCACCACTTTGAAATGTAGTAAAAAAGGGGAATTTTTAGGAAGATTTATTTTTTTAAAATGATGTTTTGCATTTGTAAATCCTATCCTTGTGGTATTTCTATGAGGATTTATTTTTCTATAAATTTTCTAAAATTTTCCTTTACAAGGGTTAAATTTTATAAAAGTTTCTTTGAACTCAAAATATTTTAATTAAATTTTTAGACTAAATCATTATCCTTAAAAGTTGTATTTGAATGAAATTTCTTTTATAACTCTAATGTATGATTTGATAAATCTAAATTAATTATATAAATTAATGAATTTCACTTGGAAAGATCTACCTTATAAAATTCGCAGTTTTTAGAAACATTATAATTCTATTTTTTAACAACTTATAAAATCAAGATACATCAGAACTATGTAAATATTCATATTATTTTGATAAAATAGTTTTTTATTATTCATAAGAAGTGGAATTATATTTATCCATAGAATCAGGATAATTTACACTTAAATTATTATTAGTTATGGATTCACTAGATACCTTAGCGATAGAGAATTCATTTATCTTTGGAATGCAAGCAAAGAACACCATAAATTTATTACTATCACCATCATTTCAATAATATTATTATAAACTCTCTACTCCACTATCACTCTAGGTGTAAGAGCCTTTAAAACTTATATTTCCATTATATTTATATAAATTATGAGACTTTATAAATTTGTTACCATTCCTTTTAATATTAGGATAATCTGGTTAGATATGACTAAGTTTTTTTGCATTCATAAAAAAAACATCTCAAAATAATCGTTCTTTTTAATCCTTTCCTTAGGATTTTTCTTATATGTATAACTAAAATATTTTTTTCAAACTATTTTATTCATTATATTTTGAAGGTTAGAAAGTTCATTACCACTTTTTATGATGAAATGATTTCATTATCAACCATAACATTATTCTTTTTATAATATTTAGAAACATTATCCACTAATATGTTTTTTATAGAATTAGTTGTAGTAGATGAAAAGGTTACTATATTTTTCATTTTCTTCTTCTCAACTTATCCTTTTAATATACCCTCATATTGAAAAAGAGTTAGAATCATATCATATAAGCTAATTTTTTTATTTCCATAGTATCATAATGATATATTCTCTTGGACTCCCATTCATTAGGAATACTCTCAATAATCATTTTCACTAATATTTCATTAGTAAGATCATTTTCTGCCAAATATTGTAAGTGATTTATGATTTTCATAAATCTATACTTCATATTTAAAATAGAGTCTTCTTGTAGAAAATAAAATAATTGATAATAAAATATAATTATTTCACTTTGGATTCAATAAATTTGGTTTTCCCAAAGTGGGTAACTCCAACATGTTATAAATATTGTTCGCAACTTCACAGAAAGAAATATGAATATATATATTTATATTCATCGAGTATAGAAAAATGTTTTAAACTAAATGGTTTAGTTTATATTGAAACTTTTATATATTTGTAAAGGTATCAACATCTTTTTTTGAAATATAATAGTTACTAGTTAACATAGAAAAAAATTTCAACTCCTATTTTGATAATTTTTTTTTCATATTATCTCCCCTATACTCATAATTAACACTATAAAAAATAGAACAAATGATATAAAAAGTATTAGTTTATAAAGAAATTTAAACATGAAAAATAAGTAGAACCATATCTATTACCAAATTTACAATCGAAAAATTATGTAATTATAATATAATAGGGGTGGTAAATTAATTTTTATAAAATAAAACTATTAATTTAATTATCCTCTTGAAAAGGTTATTATATGAACTTTATATATTATTAGGAAAATATATCAGATAGATTTTGTACTGATACTTTATTTATTCATATTTAAGAAAATTTTTTCATATAAGAAAATTTCTTAATGTAATGCATAGTGGAATAAAGAAACTCATAGAAAAATGTTATAAAAATGATTATAAATTATATAAGGTTGACTTACAAAAATATTTATAAAATTTTTCCACAATTTTACCTGATGTGTAAAGGTAGTTTCAAACCTTAAATTTGGGTATCCGTGGATTTCACCTAACAGTAAGGTATATCTTTCATACAAAATGAAATCCCTTGGTACTATGACTAGATATATATCTATATTCATGTTCTTAAAAGACCTTTATCAACAAAATAAGATGCTCATATATCTTTATATCCTTGGAATCCCTCAACCAGTAGGATCAGACAAACAATTACATACAAAACAATTCCGAAGGAATTTACAAAGTATCATATCATGGGTTCTTTAAGAAATAGAATATAAAAAGAATACAATGATGCACTCTTAAAGTAAAAATATGTTACAGACTCTTTACAGTAACTTTGTATAGTCTTGGTTTAAAAATTATCCTCTTCCTCAAGAATAGATTTTATTTATAGGAAAAATCCCAATGGCCCTAACCCCAAATCGCAAATGTGGTTGTAATAGTCTCAGATAAAGTCCTTCATTACTTGAAAGGATTCTTGTCAATATGTACATTTGATGTTCACATGCTTCAACATCATTATAGTGTATCATAATTCTATATGGTTGGAGTAGAAATTGTTTTTATGGTATAATTATATTTCTCTATTTGATATATTTAATTAATTTATGTATGGAAAACATGTCTTCCTTTACCTAATGAACTTTATATGATAGTCTAGATATAACGTTTTTTAGTGGAATTTATTATACACCAACAATTATAATTCTAAAAATCATCATACAATGAAATATATAATCATTATTCTTATGTTCTAGAATATATACATTGGATTAAATATTTAAAATAATTATGTATGATAATTTGATATTTCAATATCCTGAAAAATTATTTTTCTAAAAAACAATACTTAGAACTACTAACTTATAAACTTTAGTAAAATATAAACATTATAGAAAATGTATTTTTATTTTCAAAATATGGTTAGAATGTTTTGAAACTTATTCTTATGACTCAAAAATAGTTACATAAAATTATCATTGACCATCTATCAAAATAAAATAACTTTTCATTAATGGTGAAAAAAAAATCTAAAAGAGATTTTAGATCAACGAATCAATGCATGGACCAAGCCAATTGAAAAGTAGAAAATTATGTTTTTTTAAAACATGTGTATTTCGGTTTAATAGCAATGGTTTGGTTTGGAACTTGAACAAAAATGAAAACCACAATGGTATATTCAATCCTCACCACAAACCAAACTAAAAGAAAAATATCACTATTTCGGATTGGTTTGGTTTGATTTTGGTGATTTGTTTCCCACCCCTAGTCCAAATAGTTAAAAACTTAACAAAATAATGTTAAGTCCTAGAATTATTTTTAAGGATATATTTTTTACAAGATATTTTATAATTATAAGATAATATTTTTCTTTTAAATTTATGCGTGAAACCATCCATGTATACTTTACTTTTATTATTTTTAAAAATATAGTGTGAAATTAATCCTATAATTTCTTGAAGGATTGAAATAACACTAATTTTCAAATCCTTGGAAACCAATCCATAACCACCTTCTACCTTATGTGGATTTTAAATGGGAAATATAATATAAATATAAATTTATATGTATCATATATATTAATATTGAATGTGTGTTTACACATAAAAATATTATGTTATAATAACATTTATTAAAACATAAATTAATTATAAATGAAAAAATATTTTAATAAATATAAGAAAAATCAAATTTATTCCATCTACAATTTTAAAATTAAAATTAAATATTAATTAATTAATAAATTTAACTATTAAATATTTAATTAAATATTTAAAATTAATTAAATTGAACAAACACTTTATGTAATTATATTCCTCATCTTTATAAAATAACCCCAAAATTATAATTCTCATTACATGACATGTTTTAGAGATCATAATAATCAATAATCACATTCATAGATACAAAAAAATAAATAATAAATGGACTAACATGATTCAAGAATTATAATGGTACATCAACTAAGGAAGGAAATTCTATTATGCCTCTTGGGAAATAATGGTAAAGATGATCAGGGAAGGAGTTATTGATTTATGCATCATATCAGGCACAATGAAAGTCATACAAGAAAGGATGACATGTGAAATCATTGAAGGGAATCATTTTTTGGGTGATATTCCTGAGATAAAGGTATTTTTAGAACCGGAGATGGTTAAAGGAAGCACTAAGGCATCCTTGAAACCTCATGTTCTGCATGATATAACATTTGGAAAGATTTAAGGATAAGGTTTTAATGGTGGCCGAACAAAGTGATCTTAGCTATTGGAAGGATAATTAGATGAGAAATATACTCTTCTTATTGGGGTTTCTAGTCCCAGATATATCATTTAAGGAGGTTATCATGAATTTTTGGTTTATAAACCTGAATATTAGTGGGTATCAAAAGATCATTCATGTAAATATCATCTTGGTAGACGAGCTCGTTAGATGAAAATTTTCAAAGTTGATGAAATGATTATTTAGTACCAGAGAGTTCTATTTGATGATTAATGAGGGGAAAAATATTGATGTGTGGGTGAGAAAACTTTGGTGTCAAGAGATTATGCTGAAGATGAATTTTATAGTTTGGTGGATCTGGAATAAATCAATCCTAATTGATGAGAATGTGTAGAAGAAAGGCATCCTCCTGGCCTTACAGTGCTTGTGCTGTGTGAATTCTAGTTTGAAGTCGGTTTAGTATATATTTTTAAAATATTAATGGGAGAGTTTTATTTGGGAACAATTTGGCCATAATATGGGGATTGTTGTTCATGGGGAATTGATTTTGGATTTTATCATTTCCTGGTGGTAGGGAGCTAATAAACAAACTAATGAAATCAAAGCGCATGATATTGTGTTAATAGTGGTTTTATAGTTGATTTGGGAATCTAGGAATAAAATGAGAGTAGTTAGGTGCTACTCACTTATTTAAATTAAGGTTTAGGTTAAAGCTATGGAAATGGAACTCACATCACTTATACCAGGTGGGAGGACAAATCCTCTATTAGAAGGAATTTTCCAAGGGATTCCACCTACATTGAAGGAGTTAAAGGGACTTTTGAAGGGGAATAGGTTAATTAGAGACCTTTTATATTGATGTTAAAAATTAACATGGATGGATTATTCATGCATGTAGAAATGATAGTTGGTGGATTGGTGCATGATGATAGGTGGACTCAGTGCCTTCTATGGTTAGATAAACTTAATTGTGGTGAAGATAAGGTCTATTCACACTAGACTATCATTGTGAGTGTTTTACAACATCCAAATTGATGTGGTCGAATATGACTCAAAAATTATAGTGGGGTTTTTGAAAAACATAATAACTATACCATGAGACTTGAATTACTCTATTTTGAGTTGTAGGATGCTCATGGGACAAGATATGGAAGTTAGGCACCCATATAGGGAAGGTAAATTTTCAGTGTATTGCCTTACTAATAAAGGGGTCCCTGGTGATATCATCATCATTTATCAGTGTATTAAGTCCCTTCAAAATTATTGTAATCTCCTTATAAGTGGTGTCTCCCTTGGGCTACACCACTTTTGGCCATCCTGATATTCTATATATTTTTATTAAAAAATTTAATTTTGAGTGATTATAATACATGAATATTATTAATATCATGAAACTGATCTTACACACTCATATTATTGAAATATCACAAGTTTAATATATGTATATAATGAAATCATGGATGATAAAATATTTGCACTCAAAATAATTAAGATCCCATAGTTCATAAATGTCCCACATATAAAATAATATCACCATAATGTTAAAAAATTTACTACCCATGATAAAAAAATATACCAAATGATTCTCTATTTATCCTTATTCTAAATTAGAGTAAGAGAAATGTTAAATAAATAATGTTTTTAGTGTATCTTGAACCTACCAATTAAATGTTTCATATATAAAATTACATTTGAGATACAAAAAACATAATAGTAGGACTATCCATGTGGTGTTTCTCATGTTAAGTCATATCTAGTTTACATGGGACCACCTTTAATAAGTGATAGAATTTTGTATAACTAATATTGTACACGTTTTTCTCATGTTGATTTATCACTACAACCCTTAATTTCATGATGGTTCTTGGTTAGAGATAAAACCTAGTATTATAAACACCCAAAAAAAATCATTATTACACTATATATCTTGTCAAATGTAATAAAACACAATATTATGATAATTAAAGAATATATTATAATAGTAAATAGTGTTATACATGATACAACCATCATCTCAAGACATCATCTCATAATTGGTATGTAGGTTGTAATTCTAGACATATCTCACTTGTTTTTCATCCAACACCCTATAAATAAAATATATATATATTATATGTTATCCTCATGATAGACAATATCCTATGTATCCAAAACATATAGATCCTATATGACCCTCATAAATATTTTAATTTATTTATATATATATTATCATTCCTCAAATTTAAAATCTATTTGTTTGGATTCCTTATGATGTTTTATCTTAGGGGCCATAAGGGGTGGATAACACTTTTATATGAAAAAAAATAAAATAGAAAACCCCAGAATCCCAAGATTATATATGTGTTTATAATGAAAAATATTAAACTATAAATTAAAAACATACCTTTTTCTCCATTAAATTAACTAAGACCAGACTGAGGATGATTTTGGACACTAGAAATTCGGTGGAGATAATTGAGAATCCCTTAGTATTGAGGTGTTCTTCAAAGGGTAAGAATATTGTAGATGTTATGTGTAGTTGAAGTGAATATGAATTAATTACTTTTTTTGTTTTATTTTTTTCAATGAAATGTTCATTATTTGAATCATATTTAATATCATGATATTCATAGTGTTTCACTTGAGGTGAAGTCTATTTGGATGTTAAGAATAGGCTTGAAAATGATTAAAAGTGATTTTAAGAATTTTGAAGTTGTTTTAAAGTGAATATAAGAAAAATATATCATGTGAAGTATCAAAACAAGTGTGGTGTTGGAATATGAAGAAAAAAGATTGATTTAATTAGAAATAAGAATTTTGAGATATTGGAACTTGAGAGTTAAAGTCATGATTATTCCATGGTACAGTGGAGAACAATTCAAAGTATATAAAAATGGTTCAACTGATTTGGAATTGGGTAACTTGTAAGGAATTTGAGTTGATAAAATTTCCATTATAAAATGGAGAGACTTACAATTCCATATTCATTTGGAATGGTCTGAGGTGGAAATCACTAATGTGAATAGAAAAACACTTGGGGTGATAAAATGATAATTAGAAATAATGAGGTGCTCAAAGTACCTAGACTAAGGTTTAAAATAGAATCTTATATGTTGTGGACTATTATTTATTTCCATTTTAAGAGAAGGTTGAAATTTTGAGAAGGTACAGAGAAGTGAATTGGATTGATTGAAGAGTGGTGTGTTTGGAAAACCAAAATGGGGAAGTTTATGATGTGGAACAAGATGTGGTTCTATAGTGTTTGAAATGAAAAAATATCCATATATTCCATGGTTTAGTTAATGTATCCATTTTTCAAGTAGTTTTAAATTAGTTCAGTGTGGTTGAACTAAAATGGATTGCAACATGTTTGGGTGGACCCTAACAAGCCATGATGAGCAGATATTTCTTTAATTCAATTAAATTTATGATGTGGCTCAAATGGTACCACAATGGACCACTCAAACATGATCTTAAAGTCTTGAAATTACAATTAGGGCGTCCAAAAGGTCTTGAGTGATATAATGGCTCTAAATTAATAATTATTATTTTAATGTTTTTTTAATTTTAATCTAGTATTCATATTTTAATGAAGAGGAAGAAATCATAACATTTAGAAAGTGTGGTGTATTATAAAAATAGAGGAAGTTTCGAGTATGTGTGTAGTTGATATGTATAGAAAATATAGAGATGTTGAATATGAGGAATAATGAAAGAATAAGAAGATAAAAATAAAAAAGCACTATAATAACTCGATAGAAGTATACTTTGGGTAAACAATTTCTTGTTGTTTACATTTATTATTATCTTATAATTTTTTGTGTGAGAGAACATTACAAAAGTAAATTGACATGTTTTATATCATTTGTTTAAGGATAAAACTTTCTCATTACATCCAATATGTTGAATCTAGTGGATCATATGTTCATGGGTTATATAGAAGCATTCCCAATATTTAATTATTATTTTTTAGTTTTGAACCATGTAAAAATATATTATTATTATTATGATTGTGCATTTACTTCTGCATAGATCTTAGAAAATTATATTTCTATCCAAATTAATAGGTGTGCAAGGTTTCTTCAAGGGGAAATGAAAACAATTGAATTGAATGATTCACCCACCAGCTTAGTGAACTCTCATATTCATGTAGTACCTTTTTAGAATCCATTCCAACTTCTTCACATGGATTTGATAAAAATCATTAAGATGTAAAAGTATCTTTCTACTTAGTTAAATATTTGATTTTTTGTGAATCTCCCAATGCTTGAGAAGGATGTTTCTTAAATCATCATTAAATATAATCTTAGGTTAAATATGTGAAGGAAAGAGGGTTGTAATGGAATTCCTTTATGGTGAGTCAAACAAATAATTCACATATATCTTATAATAGATTAAACATACTTATATAAGAATAATGGACATTCTATAAGGCTCAATTATCATGTTGAAATTACCAAATTTAATGATATAATAATGATGAATTTTAAAAACATTTTATAACTCCTTCGTTGTTGGTTTTTCAGTCATTTAACACTCCAAATGATTCATTTGAAACTCTTAAACATTATCTTATAATATTTAATCAATAAATGATATAATTAATGGAATAAGGGACATAATTACTTGTATATCATAAGTTATGATCATCATGAAATATAGTATCCATATATTATATTAAACAATATGTACAATCCCAACATATAGTATAACTATTTCATATAATACAATATAAATGAATCACATAACATGATAGATGAATTTAGGGCATATGTCTGTCAATATCCCACTTGAACTAAAGTCATAAAGTCATTCATGAAATTTCACCTCATGTCATATATCCTATGTAATAGTATATGAAACTACATCAAAAACTCCTTTTGTATATCCTATTAAAGTACTTTTGGGTAGTTATCATTATTTTTTTACATATGTTACATCATATATAAAAACTTGTAACAATAAATCCAAAAATCCTTTTAGATTCCCTCTAAAAATTCTTTTGGAGTATCTATTTAATTTTAATAAAATCATAATCTCTATTCACACAACCACATAGTGCTACCCCACTGTACTTAATAACATTGGGAAATTATAAATTATCCAATCCATAGTTGTATGTAAAAAGTTTCCTCCGATAAAACATTAATACTTTTCACGTTATAAATAGATATGATATGATCTATATTAAACATATGTATCTATATATCCATGACCAAAATCTATATCACATAGGACATGCATGACTATACAATCTAATTTTCCAAGATATCTAGTGAACAAGAATCATAGAGTATGTCAATCTAATATATTGTAATCATTTATTCATGATTCCCCTAGTATATATAGATCATACAAATGAACACATTACATGGAATTAACCTAGATATATGTTCACATCATGTGATCATCATCTAATATATAAGTATATCACATGTCAGTTATCTAATTATTACCTTACATTTAATCAGTATATCTCAATCAAGGACCTAGATATCATAATCATAATAAGAAGTGAAAAATCCTATCTGGGTCAAACCTCAAATCAATACATTATCAATAACATACCCAAACACCCCCTAATTAAATCAAATTCATGTTTGGTGTAATAAAGGTATCAATGAATGATGGTTCTAAAGTTAGGTATATTTTCAATCTTAGTTAATTTTGATTCAATATAAAATATGTACCCCAAGAATATTAAATTCACAGTGTATGAAATTCCATGTAGTATACATAGTAGATCATCCAAAACAGAAAAAACCTTTTTTTCATCACAAACACAAACCATTCCAATATTCACATGTCATAAAAGACTATAATACTCCATGATAACCCCCAATTAGGGATAACTCTTAGTCATACAGTGAGAGGTTAAATTATCATTTCGATTCATGTAAAATATTATTCCAACATGAAATAATGATAATGTGGATTTGATTTTGTTATGACATGATATATTATATATATATATTCTTAAATTCATTTAATAATACTAAAAAATAATACAAAAGAGTCATTTTAATAATATCTCATATGATAAACCACTAAACAGACCTTATATTTTCTAAATTTTTAATTTTTTATTAAACTCATCACATACCTATATAATTCCTACCACATCTCCATGTGACCATCTGATAAACCTTCCTACTAAATTCTTTTAATTGGTTAAAATCTATGAGAAATTATCTTCAACATAATAGTGAGCTTACAATTAAAAATCCTCATGTTTAACATTTTGAATATAATATTAAATTTTCTTAACTTTACAACATCCAATGTTATAATGTTAATAACATCCATTTTTAAGTCCTTTGAATTTTTTTAAGATGATCTTATTCTTTAGAATATTATCATATTATTTTAAATTTGAGAATACAAGACTTGATATAAAATATACCTTGAGTTTTTTTCATTATTCTAAATACTTCCATAAGTATATTTTGATAAAAATTGAAATTCACTTTATATTATATTGGTATCATTTATTTTATTTAATATTAAACCTCTATAAATCCATAAATACTCCCACTATCCACATAGAAATTATATTTTCACCAAAATATCATTATAAAACAAAAACTATTTTTTGTTTAAATTTTTTTTATTTATGGGAATAATGAAAAAATAAATTCTTTATCTATATAGTATATGGTATTTTATGTATTTGAAATCTTTAAAAAAAATACTATATACTTTAAAATAGTCCATTTTGGGTGTGAGGACTTTTTCCCAATATTTTAAAGAATATATTTGATAAAGTATTTTATCCTATATAAAACATTTATATCCTTAAATTCTTCTTAAAAATGTTATAGAATTAGACAAATAAAAAACCATGCATATCAAAACTTAATATTATTTTATTCAAAACAATTTTTTTGAAAAATAAATTATTGTATAACATAATAAAAAAAGAAGATGAAAATAAATATCCTTTATACAATTCCACTTGAGATAATGAAAAATTCAAGCTCTATCTGTATACTCTTCCTCAGTTTTTAACACTTTTATATTTATAAAAAATGTAAAATTTATAGTTTGTATTATTTACCCTTCAAAATAGAAGGACATATTTCTATATCATTAATTCCTAATATGGAATATCTATATATTTTCTGACACCCCTTCTTATATTCTTTGTAATTCCATCTCCAATGTATTTATTTTTTATAGTGGAAACACTATCCTTAATCTTGTACACCTACATTAGGTTTTAATGAACACAAATGACTATTGGACCCTCTAATTATCATCTTTTAGCTCAAAATTTTACAATTTTATAGCACCAATACATCACCAGATCTTCATTTTCCTTTGTCCTACTCAATAATCCAAAATATATGGAGGATATTGGATATTTTTTTTAAACTAATTCATAATTAAAATAAATTATCTTTACATTTGTAACAAAAATTATAGAATGAATTCCATAGATTGATAAATTCTTAGCAGATTGCCCAACCTATCTATGTCATAAAAAAACCAAATCATATTGTGTACATGAGAGATAATGAAGTTCCTAAATTCATTTTTTCTTATAAATAGTATTTTTGAAACCATTAAGAAAATATTTATAATTATTATAATAAGTACCTCGATCTGTTTTTTGAATAGTTTCACTAGTAAAATGCTCAAGAAGGTACTATTATAACACATAATAAATTTCTTCATGATTATGAATTATTGTAAATTTTCTATAACAATCCAATAAAATGATTTCATCAATATTACACATTTATAATACTTATCTAAAGTAAGAGGTTGATGATGAGGCCGTTTTTATCTACAAAATTATTTTTATCAGACGATTTTCATGTTTTACAATCATTTAGTAAGAAAATGTATTAAATTTATTCACAATAAAATGATAAACCCTTTTAAACATTAAATTATATCCATTATTTTTAAAAGATCCATATTTTAATAAATCATTGATTCCACATTAGAATTTCTCTCATTGTTTATTTATTTAGGTAGTCTATAATGTCAATAATGTCACATATGACTCTATGATAGTTGAGTCTAATACTCCTTGCTAAAATCCATCATATAAACTATCCTAAACCTATTTATATAATACTAAACTTTAGGGTTTCTTAAAAAAGTGTTTCCTAAATATCATAGTCGGGTTTGGTGACCTAGCATTCAAGGATAGCCAATTATACCATTCATTACACAAGATAAATAGTGGGCACCCAATTTTGGAATTAACCTACCCATTTTGATGACCAAGGTATTAATATCTGTTTAATTTAGAAGGAATATAAAAATTAGCATTTTTAAGGGGTTTTAATATCATACTATCGTATCACATGCATTCCTTTCATGTATTTATTCTTCTCACGATTTAGTTTTTGTGTCCTATACATTAATCCAAATTAATATATACAAAATTTATTAAGGTATAATACTTTATAAAACTTATGATTTGTTTTAATTACCCAAAAATGAATTCAATTTTATTAACACATATCAAAATATATCCCATATATAAGGTATTTGAAACTCTTTTTTATAAAGGATTAGAATTATAGAAAACAAAAATCCCAACAAGTGGTAGTAAAATATGATAGGTAAAAACCAGATTTTTTCTAGAAAAATACTAATTTCCTAGGATAGTTATATGTTTGACCCAAAGTACCGCTCTCCATAGATCAATAATCAAGAGAGAACTTAATTTCAATTGATTCCTAACAACAAATATTTATAAATCATAACCAATATTTACTATTGAATTCATTACCCAAAAACAAATCATAGTCTTGGTTGAATGTAACTATGTCTCATATCAAACATATCATGTAAATCCTTATATACATGGAATGAGAATTATAAAATCTAGTTTTACACTTTACACTAAACCATATATTCATTCATAATATAAATAATATATACTCATAGATTAAATAAATAAAGGAATAAAATAAAAAAATAAAAAAATAAAAAATTTAGACACGAGATAATTTTTTTTTGTGATGTACTAATATAGTAGGTGTAAGATATGGCTATTTGAAAAATTAAAAATTTTATGTATAAAAACTCTAAAAAGGAATAAAGGAGGAATACATAAGTTAAATGTTTTGGACAGTCTGACCTAAATTTTTTTTTGAAACGAAAATCTAACTGGTAGATAAAATAGTTATTATCCAAAATATATAGTGAAATATAATGCCTATTAAAACTTAAAGAAATTTAGATAAAGAAATGTAATGAGAAATATTAAATGATAATGAGGTTTACGATAATAAATCCTGATATCCCTTATTTATTAATTAGTTGGATACACATGTTCTTATGAATAAAAAATTATTTTATTTTAATATAATGTGGTATATGGATTCTTTCATATATTTAGACAAATCAATACCGAGTAAAAGAAGTGATCACATAAAAAGATTCAAAATCAAAGTTAACTTTAGTAAAATATATATATGTGGGAGTAAAATATTACAACCAATTTTTTTGAATTAGAATGAAAATAAAAAACCAAGAAATAGAGACAAAAAATGGAAGAAGTAAAAAAGAAGAAGAAAAATTGATCTCTAAAAATAAGAAAGGGATATACGAATGGTTCTCTTTAATCTTGATCTTTTACCCATATTTATAACAGATTTAAATTTGACAATTAGATAATCCTCTCTATGAATCCAAAATATCAATTTTCATTTAATGGTACTCTAATTTTCATTAAAAATAGCTATTTTAACATTAATGACATCATCATAAGAATAAAAATGGATAGGGATTCATAAGTTCATGAGTAAATTATTTTCATTTCATCATTTAATAAATTTTTTCATCTTATTTCAAGGATTTATAATTTTTATCCTTTCTCAGTTTCCTTCAAATAACATTCTCTTCAAATAAACTATTATAGATATCTAGTATACTATCAAATCTATTTATTTATGTTATGTATTCAGATTAGTAGTTATATCACAAAATGTCTCCTTTATAATATAGATAGTTCATAATGTATGATTCACATACTTATACTAATTATTAAAATAAATTTTACTAAAACTAATTAGTAAAAATTAATGTATATTATGATTGATCACAATAAAATATCAAATAGTTTTTATTCAAATAATAACCCAAAATCCATTTTTATAATTACATTACATGGTATGATAAATATCAACAAAGTTATAAAAATATCTATGTGAGAAATGGAAATAAAACTTAATAAATGAATATCCCCCCTTAATTACGTCTCCACTATCTATTTCACATATTTATATGCCTACCATTCTCCCATTTATAAAGATAAACTTATTATACCTTTTTTAATTCTCCAAATTTTTTATTATCAAAATAATGAAAGGGTTTATGTTTAATATAAAATAATATGAATTAAATATAATAAAAATAAGAGAACAAGAATAAAAAAAATTCATTGGAAAATAATGGAATAAAAAAACACATAGTGGTGTTTCTTTTCATGATCCTCAATAAAATTTTAAATGATCTCATTTTGATTATAAATAACATGATTATTATTCTCTAGTTTAGTCATACATTATCCCATACCTACAATATATTCACCCATATACATGATGACTTCCTTACCTTCCATTGGATTTTCATTGTAATGAAAAAATCATACTTGATTTGAAATTTCTTATTAAAAATGGTTTTTTTTCAATTTGAAACTGATAATAATTAAAAAGAAAATATAATTTTTATTTTTTATCACTTTAATAATCATGTTAATAATCATTATTTATGACATCATCAAGAATATAATTAACATTTTATGCATGTGAATAGATATATCCTTCTCTATCCTTGTATTTTTTGTGAGAAAATAAACCTTTTAAAACTCTTTCAAGTGTAAATTATCTAGAAAAAATGGAGGTACCTTTAAAGGATTTTTTTTTGAAAATTTTATCAAACTTTTAAAGTAATTTCCCAACCAATGGAGATATTTTTCCTAATTTTTTTTAAAAAATTTTCATTTTGATTTCGAAAAATTCCAACATCCTAGTTTTCTTCTAAAGTCACATTATAAGATTTCTTCTTAGAAAGATACTTTTTTATAAATGATTATTATGGATATTTCTTTGTATTCAATGACTTATCTTGAGATTTATTTAGAGTTTTTTCTTTTAAAATGAGTAAATTTATACTTTATGAATTATATTTTTAGATTTATCTATTCCATCTTGTATTGGTGTGCATGAATCTCATATTTCTATTTTCTTTAAAAATGATTTTTTTCTCATATTTCTCTAAAAAATTAAAAAAATTTCCTTTATCTTTATGGGTTGTAACCTCAGTATGTTTTTAACTATTTATAGATGTGCTAATTACCTTTTTAGCTAATAGAGAGGCTTAAAAATATGAAATTGATGATGATTTCTCTTCAAAATATATTAATTTTAGCTATCGTTTTCCTATAGGAGAATGGGTAAACCATAAATATTATTTTATAGGTTAAAAAAGATAGTTTATTAATTATATGGATCTCATATACATATAGGTGGAAGTATAACTATTGGAATCCTCTTCTCTGGATATTTTTCAATAGGATTATTAATTTATTTTTCTTCATCATTTTTTTTGTTTTTAATATGTTCTTTGGTCATTTTTAAGAATTATTCTTTGTGAGGTGAACACTCTCCTTCAATTTTTTTTCTATCATACAACTATTTATAAATTTGATACAAACAACCAATTCTTCAGTTTTCTTTTGATTCCAACTTACTTATTCAATTTTATATCATACAATAATTATTGGTCATTTAGATGGTATCCAACAAGTTTATTTTTTTTCTTGTTAGTTTTAATGTTCAAAAACACCCTTATCTGTTTTACTAATGAAGTTTAATTAAGTTAATATCGGGTTTATATTTATTGAAATATTTATTTTATTTCCTCTAAAATTGTAATATTATTCTATATATTCTAGATGTTTTTATAGAGGTTTGAATCACTATTATAAACCCTACATTTAATGTAAACATTAGGTTTGGTAACCTATATTTTAATTAGGATGATACATTTTTATCATACATTTAAGTTAGATGTTAGGATTTGGTACCTAACTTTTGTGAAGAACCCTATGTTAAATTATTTAATGATTGGTTGGTTAACCAAACATTTAGAATCAATAGTATATTGTGTATGTTACTTTTAGAGAGTCCATACATAGATAAATATTTGTGTTGAAATAGATTTCTATAGAATTTGAATTTAATATATTTTCCAACATGTAAATAATGATCTTATAGGATTAAATATCTCATTAAATGATACTTGAATACTGATTCAAAGTCTACCATATAATGGATTTAATTGTTCTTATTTATAATGGTTGTTTTTATTTTTAGTGTCCATTTAAACTCAAATTTCAAATGTGCTTAGTATTTTGAATATTTCAGTTTTTTTGGTGACATTTTCAGATCTATTTTTCAAATATCCAATCAATGTTCTTTTTTATTATTAATAGATTTTATTGTTTAGTGTAAAAAAAATAAATAAAAACTCTCTAAAGTTCTAAAACCAAAATATCTGTTTTATTTCATTATAATTTTTAGGAAATATAATTTATTCTACTTTTGTAGTTCAATCTTATCTTTTTATAGTGATTCTTCAAAGATTTCAGTACTACACTTTGGAGACATACTTGTTATAATCTATATCTGAATGTACATACTACTACCGTGAAAGGTTATTGTTTCATTGATATAATCCTTGAAGATATTATGCAACAAGTATCTCTTCAAAAATGTAATTACATGAAATATTATTCTCTATAGAATAATATCCATCTTCTATCAGTTACTGCAATAACTGTAACTGAATCTATTAAATCTTCTACATAATTTATTATTCATTTTTTTGTGTATAACACTTGTAATTAGTAATATTTGAGTTCCATAGTCTCATAATACTATGTGGCAATCAAAGTTCCTAGTAAAAAATCTAACTTCTTTTATTATTTCAAGAGCTTGTACTTAGTTGTTGAAGTCCCCGTAAATGGACTAGATTAGTGAAAATCATAAGGTTTTGTAAATACCTAGAAATTCCATATATATATTTTAATTTGTTTGGGATTATTACGAGTCTATAAAAAAATTGACGGTGCTTGATTCTAAGCCTCGGTGTGCCCAGAATGGGTTTTTGAACTTTTTTTAAGGTACGATCAGTAAACGTGCTTGTGGAATTTTATATATTTTGAACCAATGCTTGAATTAAAAATATGAGGACACTGTTGAATCCGTAGCACTAGGTTTTACTTAAGGGAGGATTAACTTTGAACACAGTCGGTTGGCTGAAAAAGATAGTTTTATGGACTTTTTGAATAATAATAAAATAAAATAAAAAAGTTATTTTATTTTTCTACCAACTATTGAGCGGTGGTGGTGGGACCGTTGGGTTATCAATCCATTTAATGGCTTGATTATTTTTTTGTGAAACCACACCTTTGAGAGTTAATAGGTTTATTAATTAAAACTCATTAATCAACTTCATTAATTCTTACGATGCATTAATCTCTCTTCCCCTCTATTTAAATGATGCTTGGGCTTGGGTTTTTGACACGGAAGTGAGGAACCTTTGACGAAGTACTAAGACATATTCCACCAATGAAGAACAGAGGCTTGGAATAAAATGTTGGAGGAATCAATCTGGAAATGAAGAACGCTGATGACTTCATTAAACATGGATTGTTCTTCCACAACCGCGACGTCTCCTCCGAATCCGAGGTAGGGGTTTTTGTTTAAATTCAAGTGAATTTATTTTCAAACTATTATTCTTGAAAAACATAATGAACACATATTAACAAAAAATGAGTTAATCCATGATTTGTAAGAACTACGGGTGGATAATGTGAGAATTATTTTGAATGGGGTTTTATTTATTCTTTTATTTCCACACCCTTGTTTAATTGATAACGTGGAGGGCACAGGTCAGCCAAACAAGGCCTGAAACCTCCACTGCTTTCTGTTTTTGTCGCATTCTTTGGGGGTAGATGTTAAACCAGATAAAATCCTAAATCTGGGAGCCACACAGTGACAACAAAAACTCGAGAGGCCCGTAGACATGTTCATAAGGGAAAAAGGACCACCAAAGCTCACTCGGTGGCCCGCGAAAGCCCCGCCGGCATGGCACCGACACCGACGGACAATAGTGGTGGATGTCTGTTGCCAACTTTAGAGGAGAGGTGGCGCCCAGAGGAACCACGATGGACAGCGGGGCCACCTACATCGGCTGACTGCAATAGCAGCTGGGCGGCGCGCCGTCGCATGCCGTGGATGGAGGTAGTGGCTTCGAAGCCATGGCAGAGGGGGACTCATGCCCCGTGGGTCCTGCAGACATCGGGGAAGTGCCACGTGGCATCAACAGTTGAAGAACTCAAACGACTATGCCATTTGGGAAGGAAGGTGACCACCCGGCTAGAAGACCGAGCCAGCCACCGGGCCGGGTCACCCATAAGGCTGGGCCGGGTTAGACCCAGGTTGACCCGGAATAGGTCGGGTTGGCCCAGGTCAGGACGGGTCAGGTGAGTCCGACTAGGTCAGACCGGACCTGAACCCCTTTTCAGCCCAGATACACTTAAAAGGTTGTATCTCACAAACCATACATCTATTTGACGAATTGTCTATGGAACTGGAATCCTTGGAACAATACAGTACTTTTAAAATACTCCACCTGAGTTTTGGAGAAAGTTGGTGTACGACCAGGTTGGATCAAACCCGAACCCAACCAGAACCTCAACACTAAAAGCCTATTACTCACAGAACGAGCTTCCAATTGATGCGTCGTCTATCAAATTGGGACCCTTACAACATAGAGGTCCTTTGGGTTACTCCTTTTTGGAACTTTTTGGCAGTTGAGGAATGACTAATATCTTGATGATCAGATACTACAGAACTCAAGCTCATTGGGTACGAGGAATACTGTGTCTGGATGTCAATTGAGGAGCGACCCTGTATAGATCAGCATCATAGAAACCCTGTGTGGATCAGAATCATAGTGACCTTGTGTGGATTAGAATCATAGAGACCCTGTGTGGATCAACATCATAGCGACCCTGTGTGGATCAGCATTATAGAGACCTTGTGTGGATCAACAATCTAGTGACCCTGTGTGGATTATCAGTGCACGACCCAATGAGAACCATCCTTAGAGCAGCCCATCATGGATCAATGACATATGACCCTATGTGGATCAACCAAGGAACAACTTCTTTGTGGTTCAGTTGTGGAACTTCCTAATGGAATAAAATAATATAGCTTAAGACCAATCATATTTATTTCTGATATCTGATTTGTATACCTGGTGTGTTCTTTCTCTACATTGTGCTTTGTGATTGAGTTCATGCTTTGTGGTTTCTCCTTTGTAGAATTTTGGGAGACATTCGGGGGTCTCGGGGTCCCGACTGGGTATTGTTATACTCACCTCTACACGGGCTTCACCCACACCTTGTTGTGTATTGTGCAGATGACGAGCAGCTTGGCTGAGACTTTAGGATACAAGACCAGGCAGTACATAGAGGTGAATGGTTGACATGGAGAGATGTAGAGACGAGCTATACCTACCATTAAGGTAATATCCTTGGTGGAAAATCTTAGGATCTCTTTTCTATTGTAATTGTATATTTTCAGTTGAGCTTGTATTCTGGCCCCCTTTACTTTCAATACACACTTTTACTACTGAAGTTTTACTACATGGTTTACATCTTGTCATGTTATTGGTCTACGTGTTTGTAGGTTTAAAGAAAATTCCTTCCCATTTTCATGGGTATTCCTTTCCGGTGCTAGTTGCCTACCCCTGGCCTATGGAAGCCAAGATTAGGATAGTCACGACACGGTCCCCAGGGGACGGGTTATGAAAAAGTGGTATCAGAGGAGTCAGTTCTACTGAAGAACTAGGACTCTGATCTTTACAATATATCAATAGTGTTAAGTGTCTTGAGTGTGGTTTTCAGTTTGGGGAGTCCAGTGTTGGTGTGGCGGCCAACGTATCCATACACCAGGACCCTGAATTCTGATATCCGAATCATTGCAGAAAAACACTGATTACATGTGTTTTGGAAATGTTTTACTTTTGATATCTTCTAAGTCAGCTCACCAGGTATAAGTTATTGACCATGGAACACCTATTTCTTTTCAGGATGCCTCGATGTAGATAGCCAACTAGGAATCTAGAGAGAGTTCACGATGATGGACCACCGAGTGATGAGGCTTCGGTGCAGGGCCCCCTTACATCGATAGCACCTTCAGGTGGTGCACCAGCATCACCACTACCCATTGGATGGCAGATTCCCCCTACCCTACTGGAGGACGGTGCATTCTGATTGATCACGTTGTATGAGTTCCAATGGTAGAGGCCTATGAGGGTTCAATTTGAGACATATCCTCAGGTATCTGAGTACTGGCTGGAGGCTGTGGCCCAGGTTTTTCACTTAGTTGAGACACTAACAGATCAGATGGTGATCCTAGATAGTAGCCTCTTCCAAGGAATAGTAAGAAGATGGTGAAGCCTCATGATCCAATTACATGACGAGGAGACCCTCACTTGGATGGACTTCGAGAGCCCCTTTAGGTTGGAGTTCATTCTAGAGACTCTACGCTTTGTGCGTATTCAGGAACTCTTACACTTATAGCAGGGTGGCCTGACAGTAGCCCAGTACTCAGAGAGATTCATTGGCCTCTCGTGCTACTCCACCAACATGGTATGAGACCCTTTCTTCAGGGATTGAACCTTTGAGCAGGGTCTTCGGTGGTAGATCAGAGCATCGATGATATCACTCAATATTCTGATGCAGGCTGGAGTGCTCGAGCAAGCATTATTGGTGGAGAGATTCTTAGCTGACAAGACACCAACAGTGAGAGCCACCATCAGATTACAGGTATCCGAGTCATCTGTAGAAGGTAGTAGGAAGATGATGCAGAGGTCCATGTAATCTAGAACTTCTCGAGGATAACCCCAAGATGTAGGGTCGGAGGTGTAGAGCTCACGAGGTAGAGCATGCTAGTTGAGAAGCAGACTATGCTTCCCGTGCGGCGGGCAGGGCCACATGGCTCAAGAATGCCCAACCCGTCATACTGACAATCCGTAGAAAGTCGGGGTACCTATGAGGCAGAGGCATAGATTCGATCAAGGAGGTCCATAGGGTGGCAGACATGGCAGAGGAGCAGGTTGTGCAGTAAGCGGTGGGCGGCGATTTGAGGTTCTACCTCCACCAACTCTAGGTGGTCCACCCCGACCTCAGGGAGCAGGCGAACAAGGATGATCACAAATTCAGGCATTTGCGGCCTATGACCACAGTGCTCCATTGATTATTTGATGTATTATTTGTGTCTAATCCACCCTAGCTACAATACTTATAGACATATGTTCCAGTCACTCTTTCATTACCATGGATCTCATTTAGAGCTCAGAGATTCTGGGAGATCCATTGGCTCGATCCTTATGATGGGAGACTCCTACAGGAGAGGATTCGATGATTACACACTAATTTCGGTAGTGTGAGATTACTCTAGGAGGTGAGAGATTTGACTAGGATCTCCTAGTAGAAGTGTTGAGGCCTTACAATGTCATCTTGGGTATGGGTTGTTTATCCATGGTCCATGCTCAGATTGACTGTTTTAGGTGAAAAGTGCGGTGTGTCCATGAGGATGGGACATGGTTTTCCTTCTTCAGAGAGATGGGAACCTTTTCATCTTAGTATGGACTTACTCAAAGGAGGGTGCATCTGATCACTCATCAGTTGGCTATCCTTACCATTGGAGCAGTTGATGTGAGGAGTCCAAGTTATCTTGTAGTGGTGGACTGGTATAATGATGTCTTTCTTGATGATGTTCTGGTAATACCTCATCACAGAGAGGTAGACTTATACATTGACTTGTACCCCGGGATGACACCTATATCTACAATAACATATCGGATGGCTCCTGCGGAGCTTCGTGAGTTGCGGGTATAGTTGGAGGACTTGTGGAGAAAACGGTTCATAAGGCCCAGTGTTTCTACCTAGGCATCCTTGATTTTGTTCTCTAAGAAGGAATATGGGAGTCTGAGGATTTGTGTGGACTATTGGTTCCTGAACCAGGTGAATGTGAAGAAAAACTATCATATACTGTGGATCGATGATCTCTTCGACCAGTTGAAGGGAGCACAGTGGTTTTTGAAGATAAACCTCAGATCAGGCTATCATCAGCTCAGGGTATGGGATGAGGACATACCAAAGACAGAATTTAGATGTCGGTATGGCCATTATGAGTTGGTAATTCCTTTCGGCATGACCAATGCTCTAGAAGTATTCATGGGGCTCATGAACAGGATCTTCCAGCCTTACCTCGATCGCTTCATGGTGGTTTTCATTGATGACATATTGATATACTCGGCATCAGAGGAGGAGGATGCCACACACCTGCAGATAGTTCTGGATACACTTTTAGAGCACCGGCTTCATGTCAAGATATTGAAGTTCCAGTTCTGGATACAGGAAGTCCACATCCCGGGGCACGTTATCTCGAAGTCTGGAGTTGCAGTGGATCCGAAAAAGATAGAGGTAGCGCTTTCTTGGGATCCACCCAAGAGTGTGACTAAGGTATGAAGTTTCCTAGGATTGGCTGGGAACTATTAGAGATTCATACATGACTTTTCTAGAGTTGTGAAACCCTTTTCATCTTTGAAAAAGAAGGGATATCCCTTCATGTGAACGAAGAGATTCCAGGAGATTTTTCAAGAGCTGAGGCATAGACTAATAAGTGCCCCCATCTTGAGGCTACCGGAAGAGGGAGTTGGGTATGTAGTTTACTACAAAACATTAGGGACTGAACTAGGTTGTGTCCTAATCCAAGAGTGAGTGGTGATCACCTATGGCTCATGGAAGTTGAGACAACACGAGCAGAACTATGCTAACCTTGACTTGGAGTTAGTTGCAGTGGTCTTTGTGCTGAAGATTTGGCAACACTACTTGATGAGAAAATGTTTTACAGTCTACTCTGATCACAAGAGTCTCAGGTATATATTATCATAGAAGGACCTGAAACTTATACAAAGACGATGGCTAGAGTTCCTCCAGGACTATGACTTCGAGATAGTCTACACTCCTGGGAAGGGGAACGTGGTGGCAGACGCACTCAGCAGGAGGTCTGGTCTATAGTTGTGGAGTGAGGCGACATATCAGCTAGTTGCATTGCTATTATCCTTCGTGGATACTGATAGAGCAGCTTACCTCTAGTCTATGATAGTTACTCCCCCACTCTTTCAACTATTCAAGGAGGAAAACTTGGGGACTTTGACTATGAGGCCTGACGTGCTCAGATATCCTCAGGACATGCTCCAGATGGATTTTATGAAGGTGGGGAGCATGTCATTCTCTTCAGAGGAGGAACTATGGTACCATTGATGCTACAAAAGGATGTGTTGAGGGAGTTTCATACATCCCCTTTGATGGTACATAATGGTGTGGAAAAGATATACCAGGACTTCCGATACCAGTACTGGTGGCCAAGGATGAAGAAAGCATTGGTGGAGTTCATATTGTGAAGCCTCACTTGTCAGTAAGTGAAGGTCGATCATCAGGTACCAACATGATTAGATCAGCCGCTTGAGGTACCAGAGTGTAAGTGAGATGGTATATCTATGGACTTTATGACAGGGCTAACACATATGTCCAGAGGCCATGATTATATCTGGGTGATCATTGACCGACTCACCAAGTCAGCCCAATTTATACCTATCCGAGAGTAGGGATCAATAGAGAGCTTGGGACGCCTATACATATAAGAGATTGTATGGATTCACAGGGTGACATCGACAATCGTCTCAGATTGGGATGCTCGTTTTACATACCGTGTGTGGAAGGGATTTCAAGAGGCATTTGAGACCCAACTATGTTTGAGCACTGCCTTCCATCCTCTAATAGATGGTCAGACAGAGTGGACCATACAGACACTCGAGGACATTCTTCATGCTTGTGTTCTTGATTTTGGCTGCATTTGGAAGGACCACCTTCCACTGGTGGAGTTCACTTACAATAATAGTTATCACTCCACCATCGGTATGGCTCTGTTTGAGGCCCTGTACGGGCAGCCTTGCAGGTCACCACTATGCTAGATAGACCTAGGGGAGTCAGCACTTATGGGTCCATAGTTGGTATAGGCTACCACAAAGAAGGTGCAGTTCATCTAAGAGAGGATGAAGAATGCACGGATTCGGAATAAGTCTTATGTCGATAAGAGATGGAGACCCTTGGAGTTTGAGGAGGGAGACCATGTATTCCTACAGTTCTCACCCCGATGATGATTACAGAGGTTTTCCTAGGGAGGTAAGATATATCCAAGGTTCATCAGACCATTCCAGATCCTCAGTAGAGTAGATGAGGGGGCGTACAGTCTATATCTTCCCCCAAAGATGCACTAGGTTCATAATGTTTTCCATGTGTTGCAGCTGAGGAGGTACGAACATGATCCATCACACATTATCAACTGGGGAGATCTAGAAATCGATGATGGGGCAATGTTCATGGAGTTCTCGGTGGAGATAAAAGATCCACAGGAGTGGGTCTTTCATGGGAGGTTGATCCCTCTGGTCCGATTTTGTTGGAAGCATAGGAATCTATAAGAGATCACCTTAGAGAGGGAGGCTTAGATGCGTGCTCAGTACCCCATTTGTTCCCTTAGTTTTTTTGTAGGTTTTGAGGACGAAAATCCATAAGGTGGGGAGAATGTAAAGTCCCAGAAATTTCATATATATTTTTTGGATTATTATAAGTCTTCAAAAATTGACAGCTCTTGATTCCGAGACCCAGTGTTCCTAGAACGTATTTTTGAACTTTTTTTAATGCAAGTTTAGTAAACGCGCCGGTTGCGTTTTCTATCTTATGAACTGTTGATCAGATTAAAAATCTGAGGACACTGTTGAATCCAAAGAACCAAGTTTGTCTTAAGGGATTCTTAACTTCAACCGCAGTAGGTCCAGTGAAAAAGATAGTTTTAAGGAAATTTTTAAGAATAATAAAATAACATAAAAAAGTTATTTTATTTTTCTACCAACTATTGAGTGGTGGTGGAAGATTCTTCTATTGTGAGACTACACTATTGAGAGTTAAGAGGCTCATTAATTAAAACTCATTAATGAACCTCATTAATTATTATGATGCATTTCCCTTCCCCTATTTTTAAATGATGCTTGGGATTGGGTTTTTGACATGGAAGTGAGGAGACTCTGAAGAAGTACCGCAACGTCTTCCACCAACAAAGAACGGAGGCTTGGATGACAATGTTGGAGGAATCAATCCAACAATGAAGAACACCAATGTCTTCATCAAACATGGATTCTTATTCCACAACTGCGACATCTCCTCTGAATCTGAGGTAGGGGTTTTTATTTAAATTCAAGTGAGTTTATTTTTAAACTATCATTCTTGAAAAACAAGACGAACTCATATTAACCAAAAACGAGTTAACTCACGATTCATAAGAACTATGGGTGGATAATGAGGGATTAATTTTGAATGGGGTTTTAATTTATCCTTTGATTTCCACACCCTTGTTTAATTTCTAACACTGAGGGAACGGGCCAACCGAACAAGGCCCAAACCCTCCACCACTTTCAGTTTTTGTTGCATTCTTTGGGGGATGATTTTCAACTCGATGGAATCCTAAATCCAGGAGCCACACAGTGATGGTAGAAACCTGGGAGACCCATAGGCATGTTCATAAGGGGAAAAAGACTACCAGAGCTCACCCGATGGCCCGTGGAAGCCCCATCAGCGTGACACCATCACGACGACATTGAAAACCAGCGCTGATGGATAACAGCGGTGGTCAGATGTCGCTGGTTGCGGAGGAGAGGTGACGCCTGTAGGCGCCATAGTGGACAATGAGACAACTGAAATTGGTTGGCTGCAATGGTAGAAGGGTGGCACGCTATCGTACGCCACAGATGGAGGCCACAAAAGAGGGGGACCTGCGCCCCACAGGTCCTGCAGATAGCGGTGCAACGCTACGTGGCGCCACCGGTTGAAGAACCCGAACGACATAGTCGTTCGGGAAGGAGGGAGGCCACTCGGCTGGGGGACTGCGCCAGCAACCTGGTCGGGTCACCCAGCTGGCCACGCCTAGCTGAGGTCGGTCAGGCCGGTCCATGGCCCAACCCACTCAGGTCGGCCCAGCCGGTTCTGGCCAGTCCGAGTCGGATGACCGACGCCGGTGGACGACGGCGACATCCAGATATTGCCGACCATTGAGGAGAGGCGGCACCATAGCGGATAGCGGGATGATCGACATCAGCTAACCACAGTGGTAGCAGGTCAATGTTCTATCACGGGCTGTGGATGGAGGTTGCTGCTTCGAAGTCGTGATGGAGAGGGACCCGCACCCCACGAGTCCCGCAGACAGCGGGGCTGTGCCACGTGGTGCCGCCGATTGAAGAACCCGAACAGATTTGCTGTTCGGGATGGAGGGTGGCCACCCGGTTAGCGGACTGTGCCAGCCACTTGGCCGGGTCACCCAGTGGGCTGCACCCAGCTGAGGCGGGCCGGGCTGGTCTGCGGCCCAGCGGCCAAGCCTACGTCCAGCCCACTCAGGCTGGCCTAGCTGGTTTGGGTCAGGTCAGGTCGGACCTGGGACAGACTCGCACTGGGTTGAGTCGACCCAGACCGGGTCAGGTAGGCCCGGGTCAAGGTGGGTCGGGTCGGTTCGACCAGGTCGGGCCAGAACCAGACCCCATTTCGGTCTAGATATGCTTAAAAGGCCATATCTCACAAACCAGATGTCTGTTTGATGAACCTTTTGCGGTGCTAGAATCCTTGGAACGAGACGGTCGTTTTGAGATACTCCAACTAAGTTTTGGAGAAAGTTGGAGTATAACCAGGTTAGATCAAACCCAAATCCAACCAGGCCCTCAGCACTAAAAAGCCTATAACTCACAGACTAGGCATACGATGGATGCACCGTCTATTGCAATGAGACCCTTACAACGTGGAAATACTTTTGGTTACTACTTTGTGGAACTTTGTGGCAGTAGAGGAATGACTGATATCTTGAGGATAATATATTATAGAACTCAAGTGACCTTGTGTGGATCAACATCATTGTGACCCTATGTGGATAAGCATTCTAGCGACCCTGTGTGGATCAGCAGTGCGCAACCCAATGAGAAATAGCCTTAGAGCAGCCCGTCACAGATCAGTGACATACGACCCTGTGTTGATAAAAAAAGTAACAACTTCTTCATGGTTCATTTGTGGAACTTCATAACAGAATAAAATGATATGGCTTATGAATAATCACATTTATTCCTAATCTTTGAGTTGTATACCTGGTGTGAGCTGTCTCTACTTCGTTCTTTTTTATTGAGGTCATGATTTGTGGTTTTTTCCTTTGTAGAATTCCGGGAGACCTTCTGGGGTCTCGGAGTCCCTACTGGGTATTGTTATACTCACCCCTACACTGGATTCGCCAGCACCTTATTGTGTCTTGTGAAAATGACAAGCAGCTTGGATGAGACTTTAGGAGCTAGAACAAAGCAGTACACGGAGGTAAATGGTTGATGTGGAGAGCTGTGGAGACAAGCTGTACCTACCCTTCAGTTGGGATCCTTAGTGGACGATCTCAGGAGATGTTTTTTGTTTTAGTTTTATCTTTTCAATTGGTCTTGTATTTCGTCCCCTTTTACTTTCAGGTATATTCCTTTCTAGTGCTAGTCGCCAACCCCTGGCCTATGAAAGTCAGGCTTGGGGTACTCATGGTATGGGCCCTGGGGGATGAGTCATGACAATTTCACTCATAGATTATTGGTGGAGTGTACTAGGGGATCTTTTTTCCATGAAACACTATAAAAATTACTATATTCTTATTTTTTTATTTTTCTACTACAAAATCTATTTGATGAAAATAATACTGCATCAAATTAAAAAGGGGGGTTAATTTTAATTTTTCCTAGTGTTTTTTTAATAGGAAACAATTTACCCCTCTTTTGTCATCTTGTTTCTTCTGACTAAAAATTGGTATTAGAGGTAGTTCTATTTAATGAAATATGTTAAACTCTAGAAATATTGAGGCAACAATCTCTATGAATAAAATATTTCTATGGATGAAATCAAAGAAGGTACATTAATGATTATAACACTATATTCCAATGGATTTTTTTTTGATTTTTTAAATCTCATGTATATATTTATTTCAATATTCATGGATTCAATGTTTATAAAAATATTGAAAAACCTTATGAAACCCTTGAAGAATAAAAAAGTAGTATTCTATTAAGGAAAATTAATATGATGTAAATTCAAGATATATGATTGAAATTTTTTGTGGACTTCCTCCTGATTAATTTAAGCATGTTTATCAATGTGATACTACCAATAAAATGTGGAAAACTATAGATATTTACTATGAATGAATTGAAAATGTTAGAAAAGAGAGATACAACATCCCTATGATAAATATTGATACTTTTAATATGTATTTTAGAGAAAGTATTACTCATAAAAATAGAATATTGATTGAAATAGTAAATGGTGTTGCTTCCTTAGGAAGTTCAATTCTATAACTAGAAAAATAATTGAATTTTATTATAGTTTTACCCTTTAAGTCGAATGGAATTTCTACTACTATTATATTATTCAAAATTTTCAAATGTTTAACAATGAAGGAATGAATCAGTACATTAATGATGCATGAAGTTGAAATGAAAGATGAATTTAATGATCATAAGATGATCATAAGAGAGAAAAATTCTCTCAAATTCACTGTTATGAAAGGAAAACAAAAGAAAAAAGAGGATGTTATATCCTTAAATGATTCAAATAGTTTGAATTTTAGAGAAGAACCAGCTTATATTTCTAGAAAATTTAGTAAGCTTTATAAGAATGAAAAAATGAATTTGAAAGTCTTACTATGATTTCAGAAAGAATTATCATTGATTAAAAGAGGTTCAGATCTATAAATATAGAAAAAGGGGGAATAACAAAACTGACTACCCATATTTAAAATTAAATAAACAAAAAATTTAAAAGAAATAAGATAATTATAAAATGAAATATAATTATGAGAACAAATTCTAAAAGGATACGAAGGATAAATAAATATTTATAGAAAACTTTAACAGATCTTTATATTCCGATTCAGAAAAGGAGAAATAAAATATAGAAGTCTATAAGTGCTTTTCGGAAAAGGAATTTGAGTTACATACATACTACTAATCTTCTAATAATTCATGAAAGGCGCTCGAATGTAAAATTAGCTAAATATTATTCTATTCTTCTGAAAAAATAGTAATCCATTATAATATATAAAACAATCCCTAAATAATATTTATAATTATGATCTTAGTGAAAAAAGATTCCACATTAAAATATCACCAAGATTTTAAGGAAAAGTTAAGTAAATATACTTTATGTTGTACTGTACATTAAAATAGAATTAAATATTTATAAGTTGATGTAGATTCCTTTAAAATTATTGTTATTATTTTAATTATTAGAGAATAATATTTAAATAACATTCTTTTTAACAATGTTTTTGTCACGAACCAAATATGGTCACCACTGAAACCAGTGCCAAACCTGGCCCGTGACAAGTCCCGAAGGCCGTTCCCGATCCCCACGGGATGGCACAAGTTCCCAGGTATCATAAAATGAAAATTGGGAACGATTTACCTGAGTTTATAAACATAAAACAACAAAAGAATCCAATGAAACAAATCTGGATTTTTCAAACCAAACAATCTTTTACAAAAATTCAGAACTGAATTACATAGCTTAAAACAACTCAAAAGGTCTATACCAAAGGTACAAAACCAAATAAGGACAGCCCAAGAACCCTCATGGCAAGGGGCACCGCCCTCAAGCCACCTCCACAAGACTTCACCACCAAGGACCTGCTAGAAACCCGAACCACTAGAACAAAAAAACTGTACCCAACCTGCGACAACAAAAATAACCAAGTCTACTTACACCCAAGGGTGTAAGTAGGGTGTGAGCCAATGCCCAGTAGTATACCACCACTAATATATTCCATGTGATAAAAATTTAAAGATGAGAAGCATGCATGCTTTCAAAAACATCAAAATCTAGTTACAATTTCTAAAAGATGCAACTATGAATAAAAACAGTTTTCAAGTGGGCTATCATTAAGAATAAACACTTTTAAAAATAATGTCAACACTAGTGAATTTTCCATCCAACTATACCGTATGCCTACGGTAAGTACAAAGTAAATAATGAGCACAAGAAATAGGAAATAACCCCTAGGCACTAGCTAGCTGTGGGTCCCAGGTACCTCGTATCTCGGTGAGAGTAACCATCACAAATATCCATTCTCGTACACGAGACACTAGTAGGGAAAATACCCATAACCTAGTGGTCCCCAATCATCATCATCATAGTTTAGTTAGATTTGTAAGTGTCAATCTTGCTAAGTAAAACTGAGGCCAAACCCCACGGATTCACTAGCATACTAGTACACGCCCACCCACCTAGATACCCAGGTTTTCCCCTTGTGATCAAACAAGTTCAACAAGTCAAGAAATATACATTGAACATGAAAATATCATTTCCACATCACAAATTCACCAAAAATCCCCTATGTATACCACACAAGTCACAAAAATCCATTTTTCATTCAAAATGATTTTGAAATCTGAATCACACCAAAATAGCCCACAACACATTTCACATTTCTTCAACACTTCCACAAAACCATTAAACAATTTTATAAAACAATTATAATATATTTAAACTCATATAAAATCCCAAACACATGGAATATAACACTTATTTCATAATCAAAAATTCAATTTTTTACATCACACTCACACAAAACACTCCACATCACTTTCACATCACTTTCACTCCTCAATATCTCCTTCAAACAATTTAATAAAATATTTACAAGATGATACGTATCACATAACAGACTTTTCACAAATGAAATGGACCTTTTAAAAATATACTCTTACCAAAATAGTTTGCTGATATAGTTTCACCTATTACACAACCCAATAAACCATTCAAAACTTTCATAAAACAATTATAAAGAGTATACCCAAACTTTGCACATAAAATCCATTTCAAAAACCTCTTTTTAAGACAAAAGCACACCAAGACCCTACCAAAACAGAATTGGCAGCCCAATGAACATGTAATAATCCACTTTCAAATGTTATATAATCACCTTGAATAATATCACAAAAGATACCCATGAGAACACACAAATCCATAAAACACTTTCAAGGAGTATAACAAGGTTATACAAATAAAACCATTCAAATACACCCCATTTTTAGGCCCACATGGAACTATATCATTACCCAACCATAATTGGCCACCCCTTTCAACAACTAATAAATCACTTCCACATTTTACAAAACTACCACAAGAGATAACACATGAAATACATTTGTAAAATACACACTTCAAGAAAAAATGTAACTTTAAAAACAAATGCTTTACTATTGCTACCAAAAATGGTTTTCTCATAATTCACAGCACATAAGGAACATGTAAAATTATTTAATAAAGCAAACTAACTCATCATTAAATGGTTACCCACAAAATCACCTACAGAATGTGTCGAAACCCTCAAATATTGGGGCGAAACATCAACCGCACGACCGCCGCACCTCAAGGAAGTTAAAAGAAACCTAAAACCTCAATATTTCACCCAAAATACAGTAATTTAGAACCTTGTCATGAACCCTAACTTCTAGAATATTTATAATTCAAGAATTAGGGAAGAAACCCTAAGCAATTTGAAAGAGGAAAGAAATAGACTCACCTACTTGAAGTATCCTGAATTAATCACTCCAAAAACAATAGTTGCTGAAATTGAAAACATCCAAAATTCAGGTATTGTTCGAACAAGATTTAGGAGGTAATTTAGGAACTGTAATGGAGGGAAAAGAGTAAGAATTGAGAGAGTTAAGAAGGGATGAAGTTACCTCTTCAATTATGGCCGATTTGAGACACCCTATGAATATCAGACCTAATTCGAGATTTCAAAGAGATCCAAGGAGGGGGTAAAGGCAATGGAAGCAATCATGGGTTTCTTAGGGTAGAGAGGGATGTGGAATCACTGAAAAAACGTAAATAGTGAAGGAGATATAAAAAACTTAAAAATTATTTTTAATGCAGGAAATGGGCTTTCGGGCAGGACCAATATCTTAAATAAAAACCCATATCCACCATGATTATGGATTTATAAAGGCTCCAAATTTATATTTTGGTGTTAATAGGTCAGAGGAGACCATTTAGGAATTGGAATAAGGGAAAAATATTAAAAAATGAAAAAGATATAAAGGAAACAAAATTTATTTTTAAATTTGGAATTGGGCTCACGGTTTGGCCCAATTCATGAAAACTCATCTATTTCTCCATAAAACCTTTGGAAACCATCCAAAACAAAGAATGAAAGGAAAATAAATGAAATTTAACTTCAGAATAAGTCATTTATGTGGCAATTATCCCCACCATTAAAACTTTCCGTCCCCGGAAAGCTACAGAAAGGCCAGATACGAAAGCCAAACGCAACTGATAAACCAAGATGTACTCCCTTTCCAGGTTTCGTCCCCAAAGTCCAAAACAACTCCATTGATCAATTAAGGAAGGAATACATCACAAAAAAATCATACACCACTTTCCTGAAATAATCAATCACATTCAGTCTTTATCCCAAAGGAAAACTCCTCAAACACTATCCGAATAAGACTCAAGCAATTCACTCAAACGAACAACAACATCGAACAAGGTTACACATACCTTGCTATAACTAAACCATTGGGCACTCTCCAATCTCAATGGTTACCCAAGGAAGATTTAGGTAGCTTGATAGATCCGAATGAGACTACCTACCAACAATCCTTGACCATGGATAAGACTAAGTTATTGGTACGGGGAAAAAAATAGGCTCCCCACCATAAGAACCAACAATCTTAATCGACCAGCATGGGCCGGTACAGAAAGACCCCAAAATATAAAGTGTTGGGGCGACCACATGGTGATTCTACACGGTTTGGGAAACCATGAACTAACAATGGAGATTCTTCTATCTACATGGTTTTTTTGGGGCATGGTCACTACTAACCAAGTGCAAACCATGTGGTCAACCTGTCTAGCCAAACTTCATACCTTTCTCTAAAGACTCAATGGAAACCAAAGGGGGAGAGAATAACATTGGGCGATTACATGGGTATAAGGCCCTCCACCTATTTCCACCGAACATGAATAGTAGAAGAAATATGATGACACCATAGGTTTAAACTCTTTTTATCTTTCATATTGAGGATAAGACTTTGCACAAGGGTTTAAATGACACTGGGGTTTCCCCTAACTACGCGCTAGCTTCTCTCCGGGACCTATGGATGGAGCTCAAAATATTGAAGCATATTCGGCCTCGGAGTTAGGCTTTGGAAACCACCTGAATGAGAATTCTTCTTTCGTTGCAAACAACAACTACACCGCAATCCCTGATAAGTTTTTCCAAGACATAAAACATTCCAAACTCACTTTACCCTAAATCGATATTTCACTGAAACAAGGGATTAGAAGATGTACACACATCACACCTTGTTTGTTCGGGTGAGAAACAATTGAAGTAAAGAAAACTTATACTCACCTTCCTCTAAAATGGAATATTTTTTTATGTTTTTTTCAAGGGAGACATTCTCCCAACATAATAGAGACTCTCAGATGATTGCCCAACTTTCACCTTTACAGTCAATCGAGCACATGACATCACAAGGAATCACCAAACATGACCATTGCGACTGATATAAACAATGAATAGAGAGGTAACTTGTAAAACATCCCAAAACAACACACAATTCTAGAAAGTGGCCATAATATCCTCTCATGACCAGATTTCCCACACTAGTAGTTTAACATGAACTCCTTCTTCGAAGAGACTATGAAGGACCGAGAGTTCCTCTTAGACACTATCCAAATACTCATCCATGCTAACAACTCCAGAACACTTCCACCTTCGAAAAATTAGGAAACTTAAGAGGATAAGGTCACTTTCAACCATCCATAATCAATCTCCCACTAAAAGAGGATACACAAAACCAATAAAGGAAAGGGTGTATACTCAATCTAAAAAGCTCAAGAAATAGATTCCTTATATTGATCAACTAGAGGATTTTCCAATGGAGAAACAATCTGGGTTGCGCTTCAGTTATTCATTAACCTTTAATGGGGGCGTACCTTATCCAATGAGAGAACCCAAGGACCCAACCAATCTGGTCCATTGGTCAAAACAAGCCATAAACCATCTCCAAACACATGAAGGGAACTACCGTAAAGGAATCCCAAAACATTTTTCAAAAGAGACAACTAACCGTCCCTACAACACAGCTTACCGACCAAACACAAACCCAAAACACAGTTCAAACAGAAGGGGTTCTTGGAATCAAAACATCCCACAACATCAACATTTTCAAAAACCCATAATACAAACCATACAAAAATATTCATCAAGACATCGTGTTTTTCTTTAAAAGTAATTCTTTGAGAACAAACAGTTTAGCAGAAAGCATATCCACCAATGGTACCCCATGGGCCTCACACATGCATGTTTTTGTGCCACACTAGACACCCTCCTCATATCCGTCCCGACACTCATCCAGTCGTGCCATCAACCATCCATCATCCCATATAACCCCATGCATGTGGTCTCTAATGGAAATACCAAAGGTTAAAACAAAAATTCTTTCCAATTTTCAAAACCAAAACGGTCAACCAACACATCCTTTTTTCTCATAACCGCTAACCACAAGATCAAAATCCCAACTCACATCTTACAAAAATTTTCAGAAAGTCACAACCATTTAGAAAATAACTCACTTTCAAGATATTCACATCAATTTCAAAACATCTCATCCCATTAAAACACACTCTGATTGTTTAGAAAAATTTATTGGAAACACTTTTCAAAACCAACTTCAGTATAGTTTCTGCTTTCAAAAGAGGTGTAAGCACACCATTTTACATTTCAAAATAATTCTGAATATTTAGTTACAATATTTCATAAATAAAAACATTCCATATTTATTTGAAAATCATTTCACAAAAACTTTACACTTCTTAAAACCAAGTCACTTTAAAACCAAAGTTCCAAGATTTCAAAACTAAAGAACACAAGACAATGCGAGAGGAAACTAGTTTCAGTGGGTAACTTGGACATATGGTTGGCGGCCATATTCCAATCACTTCACTGTCACAGAGAGTGTTCTTGGGAATATCCTCAACTCCACATGGCTTGCCAGGCCCTGTGAGCTTACTGAGACCATTAACCCAACTCTCTTTTCATTTCCCCTAATCATCATTAAACCAAGAAAACCAAAGGACTACGAAAGGTCCCGACTTCCCCTGGAGATGTGAATCCCGTCATGAGGTGTGGTGATCAGCCACACTACTCATAACTGAAATTCAAAGTCCCAGAAATCCTAACTCCATATTATCCTGATTGTTCCCCAAATAACATGACCCAAAGAGAGTGAACCACCCTCTGATACCATTTTGTCACGAACCAAATCTGGTCACCACTGAAACCGGTGCCAAACCTAGCCCGTGACAAGTCCCTAAGGGCGTTCCCGATCCCCATGGGCTGGCACAAGTGCCCGGGTATCATAAAATGAAAATTGGGAACGATTTACCCAAGTTTATAAACATAAAACAACAAAAGAATCCAATGAAACAAATCTGGATTTTTCAAACCAAACAATCTTTTACAAAAATTCAGAACTGAATTACATAGATTAAAACAACTAAAAAGGTCTATACCAAAGGTACAAAACCAAATAATGACAGCCCAAGAACCCTCATGGCAAGGGGCACCGCCCTCAAGCCACCTCCACAAGACGTCACCACCAAGGACCTGCTAGAAACCCGAACCACTGGAACAAAAAAACTGTACCAAACCTGCGACAACAAAAATAACCAAGTCTACTTACACCCAAGGGTGTAAGTAGGGTGTGGTCCAATTCCCAGTAGGATACCAATACTAAGAGATTCCATGTGATAAACATTTAAAGACGAAAAGCATGCATGCTTTCAAAAACATCAAAAGCTAGTTACAATTTCTAAAAGATGCAACGTTGAATAAAAATAGTTTTCAAGTGGGATATCATTAAGAATAAACACTTTTAAAAATAATGTCAACACTAGTGAATTTTACAGCCAACTATACCGTATGACGACGGTAAGTACAAAGTAAATAATGAGCACAAGAAATAGGAAATAACCCCTAGGCACTAGCTAGCTGTGGGTCCCAGGTACCTCGTATCTCGGTGAGAGTAACCATCACAAATATCCATTCTCGTGCATGAGCCACTAGTAGGGAACATACCCATAACCTAGTGGTCCCCAATCATCATCATCATAGTTTAGTTAGAGTTGTAAGTGTCAATCTTGCTAAGTAAAACTGAGGCCGAACCCCACGGATTCACTAGCATACTAGTACACGTCCACCCACCTAGATACCCAGGTTTTCCCCTTCTGCTCAAAAAAGTTCAACAAGTCAAGAAATATACATTGAACATGAATATATTATTTCCACATCACAAATTCACCAAACAGCCCATATGTATACCACATAAGTCACACAAATCCATTTTTCATTCAAAATGATTTTGAAATCCGAATCACACCAAAATAGCCCACAACACATTTCACATTTCTTCAACACTTCCACAAAACCATTAAACAATTTTATAAAACAATTATAAGATATTTAAACTCATATAACATCCCAAACACATGGAATATAAAACTTCTTTCATAATCAAAAATTCAATTTTTCACATCACACTCACACAAAACACTCCACATCACTTTCACATCACTTTCACTCCTCAATATCTCCTTCAAACAATTTAATAAAATATTTCCAAGATGATACGTATCACATAACAGACTTTTCACAAATGAAATGGACCTTTTAAAAATATACTCCTACTAAAACAGTTTGCTGATATAGTTTCACCTATTACACAACCCAATAAACCATTCAAAACTTTCATAAAACAATTATAAAGAGTATACCCAAACTTTGCACATAAAATCCATTTCAAAAACCTCTTTTTAAGCCAAAAGCACACCAATACCCTACCAAAACAGAATTGCGATCCCAATAAACATGTAATAATACACTTTCAAATGTTATATAATCACCTTGAATAATGTCACAAAAGATACCCATGAGAACACACAAATCCATAAAACACTTTCAAGGTGTATAAAAAGGTTATACAAATAAAACCATTCAAATACACCCCATTTTTAGGCCCACATGGAACTATATCATTACCCAACCATAATTGGCCTCCCCTTTCAACAACAAATAAATCACTTCCACATTTTACAAAACTACCATAAGAGATAACACATGAAATACATTTGTAAAATACACACTTCAAGAAAAAATGTAACTTTAAAAACAAATGTTTTACTATTGCTACCAAAAATGGTTTTCTCATAATTCACAGCACATAAGGAACATGTAAAATTATTTAATCAAGAAAACTAACTCATCATTAAATGTTTACCCACGGAATCACCTACTGAATGTGTCGAAACCCTCAAATATTGGGGCGAAACATCAACCGCACGACCTCTGCACCTCAAGGAAGTTAAAAGAAACCTAAAACCTCAATATTTCACCCAAAATACAGTAATTTAGAACCTTGTTGTGAACCCTAACTTCTAGAATTTTTATAATTCAAGAATTAGGGAAGAAACCCTAAGCAATTTGAAAGGGGAAAGAAATAGACTCACCTACTTGAAGTATCCTGAATTAATCACTCCAAAAACAATAGTTTCTGAAATTTAAAACAACCAAAATTCAGGTATTGTTCGAACAAGATTTAGGAGGTAATTTAGGAACTGGAATGGAGGGAAAAGAGTAAGAATTGAGAGAGTTAAGAAGGGATGAAGTTACCTCTTCAATTCTGGACGATTTGAGACACCCTATGAAGATCAGCCCTAATTCACGATTTCAAAGAGATCCAAGGAGGGGGGAAAGGAAATGGAAGCTCTCCTGGGTTTCTTAGGGTCGATAGGGATGTGTAATCACCGAAAAAACGCAAATAGTGAAGGAGATATAAAAAAATTAAAAATTATTTTTAATGCAGGAAATGGGCCTTCGGGTAGGCCCAAAATCTTAAATAAAAACCCATATCCACCATGATTATGGATCTATAAAGGCTCCAAATTTATATTTTGGTGTTAATAGGTCAGAGGAGACTATTTAGGAATTGGAATGAGGGAAAAATATTAAAAAATAAAAAAGTTATAAAGGAAAAAAAATTTATTTTTAAATCTGGAATTGGGCTCACGGTTTGGCCCAATTCATGAAAACTCATCTATTTCTCCATAAAACCTTTGGAAACCATCCAAAACAAATAATGAAAGGAAAATAAATGAAATTTAACTTCAAAATAAGTCATGTATGTGACAGTTTTTAAAAAATATATATTTTTTGAATTATAATTAATGGTGAAAAACCTAAGTTATATAGAAACTATTTTCTACATAACACAAAGAACCACAACATGTATATGGTTAATTATTTTTTCTATGGATGTAAATGCTTTGATGATATTAAATTTTGTATAAGGAATCATCAGATTAGTCATCTATAATTTGTTTTATAAATTTAATTCTATAAATTATCAAAAAATTATGTAGATCTTGTTTCATAGAAATTTATTGGTTGGCATTGCTAGACCCAAGAGAATTTGGATACCAAGAAAAAATTATATATGATATTTTTGAAAGTAAAATTACACTAAAAAAATCTTCAATATAGTACCTGGATTGTGGCTACTCAAGACATTTGAGTGGAGAATTTTAAAATTTCCATGCATAATCAATAATAGTTGAAATATTGGTTACCTTTGGAGAGAATTCTAAAGGAATGATTATTAGAGTTGGATCAGTTGAAGATAAAAAGAACAATCCTGATCAATATTGTTCTCTATGTTCATGTGTAGAAGTATAATCTAAAAATCATTTTTAAACTATATGATCATGGATTTTTAGTTGATTCTTCTAAAAATGCATGATATATTTTTAAATATATACTCCTTAAATTTACATCACCTAGAATATACAATTGTTTAATTAGACATTAGTTCATTGTGTGAATTGGTTGTGAATTTTTTAACTTCAAAAAAAAAATTAATCTTGGATATGGAATATGGTACTTGTACATTGTAAGATATTTTCCCTATCTAAGTTATCTAAGAATTCTTTAGGTTCAGATTTTTCCAGTCTTAAGTTTGATGTGAATATACTTTTTGATTCATTCAAAATAGGAAAGAAATATAAGTCATACTTTATATCTATTAATAATTTTTTTACTTATAAAACTTTATATATTATCAACACTGATTTTATTGACACTAGGGAGCAGAAAACTTTGTTGGAATAATTTATTTTAGTTTTGTTTTCGATGGCGATTTTTCTAGATTTACCTAGGTTATTTTCTAAATAATGAATGTTAATATTTTTTTTTCTTTTTGTGAGTTTTTACAATGTTGTTAAAAATGAAAAATAAAAAAAATAATTTTAGTAAGAAGTTATCATGGAAGAGAATTTAAAAATTGGGAAATTAATTCTTTTTTCTCAAACTTTGGTATTAAAAATACCTTCTCTACTCAATAAACACCATAAAAAATGGAATTATAAAAAGAATAAATAATAATATTATATAAATTAAAAAATATATACTGGATTAATATAGTCTTACTATCTATTTTGGGTATAATTTTTAAATATAGCTTTTCATATCATGAATAATGTTTTAATCATTCCTTTTCTCAAAAATAAATCTGATGAGTTTTGAAGTAATATTAATCCTGAAGTTGTATAGTTTAAACATTTTGGATGCAAGGTTTATAATTTTAATACTAATGAAAAAACTTTTAAGTTTGATCTAATGGATGATGAAGTAATATACCTTGGATATTCAGCTACTTATAAAGATTTTAGAGTGATTAATTAAAAGTCAAGGATATTTTAAGAATCTATTCATGTGTTTTTTGATAAAATTGATCAATTTTATCACAAAAATTCAATCAAATTAATAAAATGTTTCATTAAATAACATAATACTAGAATCTTCTAAATATGTTTTTGAAAATACACTAGAATATGATTAGAAATAATCTAGTTTAGAAGAACATAAAACTATGGAACCTAAAAGTGTCTTACATTGACATCCTAAAACCTTAAAGTGTCATCTATTAGTGACTATTATAGGAGACCCATATAAAGGAGTTAAGACTAGGAGAAGTGTGAGAAACTTATCTAATTTATATACTTTTCTATCCAGGTTTAAACCTAAAATTTTTAGAAGAATCCTTAGATATTGGAATTTAGATGATACCTATGTATGAAGAACTGAAATATTTTACTAAAAATAAAGTTTTAGAATTATTTTACAAACCCTAAAACCGTACAGTTTAGGATCTAAATGGGTTTATAAAAATAAAAAATAAAATCTAGATATAATCACTTGGAATCAGGTATGGCTGAATGATAAGGGTTACAACCAAGAGCAAGGAATATATTATGGATAACCTTTTACTATGGTTTCTAATCTATATTCCATTAGAATACTATTTTCCTATTTGTATCATATGAAATTTAAATTATATTAGATGTATGTAAAATATAATTTTTTAAATGTTAATTTAGTATATGAGGTTTATGTTGAACAAACTTTAGATTTTGAAAATCCTCATCTACCAAATTCTATTAACCTTCCAAATATCTTTATAGACTTGAACAAGTACCAAGGGATTGGTATGAATTATTAAGTTATTTTCTGTTGAAAAATTATTTTTAATAGGGTTTCAAGATCCTAATATTTTCCAAATAATTACGTGTTCATATATTTAATTATTCCAAATCTATATAGATGACTTTATTTTTTGGTTAACTAATGAAATTATTTATAATTATTTCTCCAAAAACATGTAAAAGGAATTTAAAATAATTAAGATGGTAGAATTAAATTTCTATCATGGATTTAAAATGTATCAAAAAGATTTTGGAAATGTGTTGAATAAAAAAAAATATTACTACTTTAATGAAAAGGATTGGACTTGAAAATAGTAATACATATTAATCTATCATGTGTAAAAATATAAAATTTTACTTAAATTATGATGAAAAACTAGTGTACAACAAGTTATACAGAGGTATGATTGGTATTTTACAATATATTACCACTTTTAGGCTCAACATCATGATTTTAGTTTTTATTTAGGAATGATTTTAGTTAAACTAAAGTAATACCATTTTATTACTATTAAAAGGTTTTTTATATATTAAAAAGGAACTATTTTTCTTTCATTACATTATTTAAAAATTATTATTTAAATTTAATTTCATATTCAGATACTAAACTTTGGGGGTGTAGATTAGTTACAGTAAGTACCTATTGTACATGTAACTTTTTAGGAAAGACCCTAGTTTCATGTTCTTGTAAAAATAAATGTTTTTTTGAATTATTAGTAGATGAGGTAGAATATATATTATTTGGCCGTTGTTGTGCACAAGTGTTGTTCATGAAACACAAACATCTAGAATTTGGAATTATATTCAATAATATTTCTATTTTATGTGATAATAATGGAGCTATTAATATTTAAAAAAATCATGTGAATCACTCTAGGAAAATGAACACTGGTCTTATACATAATTTTCTAAGATATAATGTCTAAAAGGGGATATATATTTATAATTTGTGAATAATGATTATCAAATTGAAGATACTTTCATTAAACAACATCTCACTACTATTTTGATTTTATTAAATTGGATTTTGGTTTATTTAACTTTTAGTAAAGTCCTTAATTTTTTATTTAATCTTGATTTATTTTATTGATATGATTTTTTATGTTTTTTTAAAAGTATATTTATTTATATTAATTATTTCTTTTATAAAATTTTCAGTTTATAATTACTTATTTCCATATTTTTTTTGAAATTTTTGTTTCAATTTTAAAATTTTAAAATTATTAAACTATAATATTTGATCAATAAACCAATACATTTATTGGAAACCATCTCTATAAAATACTTCTATATCCTACCATTGATCTCAAATCTATTTGGTCTTCTATTCCCTCAATGTCTCTCAAACCCTAACCTTATATCCACAAATCTTAGGATTATTTTCTTATAAAGAGAAAAAATTACTGATGAATCATGGACAAGTGGAATGAAAGAGAAAAGGACCTATAGTTTATAAAGGAAATTTATACAAGGAAAAGTATTATATTTAAAATGGATCTTCCAGAAAGATATTCTATTAAGATAATCTATAAGATTTCAGAGAATTCAGTATATGTTTAATGGAGGAAATATAGAGTATATCATTTAAAGGGAAGTAAATTTTTTTATAAGAACTTGAAGTTCATTTTTTGAGATATCAAGGATGTAATTTTTTCCAAGGTGAACAAAAAATAATTTTCAATTTATATGTTTGAAAAAGATTAATTATTCATGCGTACTTAGAAAGGAGTGTTTCAATTCAATTTGTGGTCAATTAGGGACAATATACACAAGTCATAATATATTATGTCTTTTTTCAGTACTTCACACATAAGAAAGATTCTTATGGATTATTTATTGGTGGGCCAAAAGGTTTTCACCATTTTAGTTCAAACTTCCATAGTTACAAGAATATATTAGTTGGAGAAAATTATTTATTCTAGATATATATATGTGATTTTTTTGATGTTGAGAGACATAAAATATATTTTCAATTGGTTTATGTTGAGATACATGAATCACCATTGACAGAAAGATGCAATGATTCCTTTCTATCTATATGTAATAACATTTTCTATTTTTTTTATGATAAAGGAATTATTTGTGACATTGAATTAGGAATCAGATATCACCACCATAATATCCACTATGCTATAATGGTTAGAAAATTTTGAATTTTCTATAGAGAAACCAAAGAAAAGTTGATGCATATTGATTTTAAGGAAGAATAACAGACTGTAGATCATTCTCTGTGTGGACAAAGATTAATTAAGTTGGTTGGTTTAGTTGGAAGATATACTGAATAATTCAGGGAATCCAAAGTTGAAGGAAGATCTAGAGGAGTCCAGTTTCCATAGATCTTGAAGAGGAAGATATTTGAACATTAAACATTATTTTCATTACAATAATAATGAAAATTGAGGATCAAAATATTCTTACTTGGGATTGAGGAATACTTAAACTTCTACTGGATGATGAGGAACCATCTACTGAAGTAGATCTTGTGGATCCATTAGTTTCATACAAAATAAGAAAAGAAGAGCCTCATGTTTGTGCTATGACTAAAAAGGTTAATGAAGTTAGTTAACCTATATAGAGTGTGAAATTAGTTGAAAAACAAGATTTAATAAAAATATATAAGCAAGTTTCTCATGCTGATATAAAAATTAGGGTGGTTGTTCCAACTAAAGAAAAAAAGTTTAAGAAACTTATCAATCTTTAGGTTCTCAGTTAATTGAAAATTTTTATGATGATGTAGATAATTCTAGTGAGAAATTTTATAATATTTTATATGAAATAAATGATAATATTTGTGATTAGATGATTTATTTTTTTAAGAGTCCTTGGAGAGTACTATTGGAGAAGTTGGAGAATAAATTGATGTTCACAAGATTTTTTCTTCTCATTCGGATTAATTGTGAGATGTTTAATTATTTCAAATGGTTAAAGCAATAATGACTTCATCCAGGACTGATAAAACATTATCAATTTCCATGGGTATATCTTTTGAAAACCATATTCATGCATTTGATATAGATATTATATACAAGTTTAATCAGTTGAGAGATGAAGCTAAGAAACTAAAGTGAGAACATGGGAGTGATCAGAATACTGTTGAATATTTTAGAAATGATTTTGTTTCAATAATAGTATGTTAATCTCTCTAAGTCTAGTATGAAAATTTGAAATTTAGTTTAATCTCAAGAATATATTTTATTCCTTTTAAGAGTGATATTTGTGATCAAATTTGGTATATTTGAAGTGAAGTATTTTCAAAATATGATTTTGAATATTTGAAAAAGTTTTTTCAAGTGAGTTTGAATATATAATAGAATGTTATATTCGTGAGAGAGATTCAAATTTAAGAATTCAAATACCATTAGATGTTCTGAGAAGAATATATTTGTTATCAGATGATCTAGATAATATGAATGAAAGAGATTCAAAGCATTCAATGTGAAATTATTCCTATTCACACTTTGGTGGAAAATTAAAAAGTGATTATTGATATGCTAACATCCATATAACTAGGAATTCATGTTCTCATCAACCAATAGAATAAAATGATGATAATATATGTTTAGTATTCTAAGATTATTCACAATTTTCTGAAAGTGAATCTAGTGGGGGCATTAAAAATGTTATATGAATCATGGTTATAGATTAAGGAATATACTAGGCCAAGGAATCATGATTTTGAGTTGTTTATATAAGAGTTGAAAGTAGTACATTAGTTGATCATAGATTCCTTGACTATTGAATCTTCATCCTCAATATATCCTATACCTGAAACATCTCCTCATCCTAATCCTTATCCTATTTTTACCCTTGATCCAAAACATTTTTTTATCCATAAGATTAATAAAGGAAATTATAATTTTTTAAATTATTTTCTCTATTTTATATTATATATTATTTTCTACCATTTTTGTATGACCCTATTCATTTTCATGATAAATCAATTCTTGTATAACCATAATATTCATTAACTATTATGTGCAACATTGAATGCATTTTAATCCATGTATCTACTTTCTTTTTGATATCACAAAAATGGAGAGAATTTTTCATAAACACAACACTTCTATTAACTATTATTCTTAGTTGTTTTAATGATCTTTTTCCATTTATTTATAATTATGGAAGAAATTTGATAATCTATCTCTTTAAAACTATGGAATAAATTTAGATAAACTAAATAATCTACTATTTGATTTAATAAATATCTATTTTTTTGATTGATTAATTAAAACCTATATTTAATTGTTTGTATTTTTATAGGTTTTTTGTTCATACAAAAGGGGGATATTTTTGGGCATTAAAATATTGATCCAACAATTTCATTTATTTTATCATTTTTTTGATGCTCACAAATTACCTAATATGTTTTACTAATAATTTTTCTTTAAGATAATTTTGAGATTATATTTATTAAAACATTTATTATATTTCCTTTAAAATTATAATGTTTTTATAACTATTTTGGACATCTGAAGGTTTTTGGAATCATTGTTCTAAACCTTATGTTTAATAAGAATTTTTGGTTTGCGAACATAACATTTTATTTGGATGACAATTTTTTATTATACATTTAATTTGAATGTTTGTATTGGGAACCTAAATTTTGGGAAGAACCCTACTTTCATGTTTCTAACATATGGATGGTTAAAAACATTTGGGGTCAACAATACATTATGTAACATAATTTTGAAGAGTCCATACATAGAGAAATCACAATTCATAAGAAAACTATTAAGAAATTTCAATTTAATATATTTTTGTGACTTCAGAAACAATTTCACTGGAATTAATATGTCATTAATTTTCTTCAAAAACAATTCAAAGGCTCTTAAATAATGGATTAAATAATTCAAATTTCTATGGAATGTTATCATTTTTATAGGTGATTTGTATTCAATTTTCAATATTTCTAATCTTTTTGAATATCATGATTTATTTTGTGATATTTCCATATCTGTGTAACCAAGACCAAATCCACGTTCTTATTTATTTATAGTAGATTTTGTTGTTTAATTTAAAAATAAGAGAAACAACAAATCTCTTTATTTATGAAAATTGTACATATTTATTATTTTATTGAAACTTTGATGCAATATAATTTCTTTTGTTCAATATTATATTATTTTAGTCATTCATTGATGTTTTTAGTACTACACTTTAAGGAAGTAAATCTTATAATATGTTGTTGTGTATTTTTCCTACTACTGTCAATGGTTTTTCTTTCATTATTGTATTCCTTGAAGATATTATTCAATGAGGATCACTTCAGAGATTCAATTACTTGAAGATATTATTATCCGAATAAGAAGATAAATATATATTTTTTATTTTATAATGAATATATATATTGAATCTACTTATTATTATACATCAAATTTTATTCATTTTAAGTGTGCAATTCTTATACTCAGTCATGGTGGAGTGTTAGATTCTAATACTAATATATTTATATAAAGGTTCTTTATAGAAAAATGAAACTTATTATATGGTTTCTACCACCAGTACTCTATTATTGTGTCCCTAATTAAATGTACCAGGTATGTGAAAATATCCATTCTCACCATGAGATCATTGGTTGAGTGGACTGGGTGATCATTGGTCCCAGAACCACTATAAATATTTTTGATTTCATCTTATTAATTTTTTTGAAGATCAACTTATTTTAATAAAATAATACTACATCACATCATAAAGGGGGAGTAATTCTAATTTAACAATGTGTTGTTAAAATTACATAATTCAACCCCCTCTTATTTATTTGTGTTTATTATGTCTAAGAGAAACTATTTTGAATTTCTATAGATTTTTATATATATCACTTTGATTTTATTACCACAAAGGTTCCACCTATGTCTCTTCATCACAAAATTTTGATAAAACAATATCAACTTCATTCAATGATTATTAATGAAATTCATTGGTAGATTAACAGAAATCTTGTTTTTAGTGAATATATATTGGAACATACATTTTTCGATTAAAAAATTCTTATGAATATAATAATATAACTAATTTATAATCATTATTATGTTTTAATTTATTGGGTCTCTAAAAACCGTTGATTATTTTCATAAATACATGATTTTATCCTTTAAGAACATTTTCAAAAAAACTCTGTTACACAATAGTAAAAGAATATCTTTATTTTAACTATATCAGATCATAAAACTTCAATATAGTCCCAAATAAAATTCATATATGTAAAACCAATAAATAATAACTTTAAAATAAAACATATAAATTACATGGATTTTTATAGTATCTATGTATCCTTTCTATGCAATGAAAAATATCAGAATTCATTTATAGAAAATCCTTTATCAACCCTCAAATTTTTTCATCTTATGAAATTTATAGTTATAAAGTAAAAGCATAATGATTGAATAAACTTTATTTAAATCCTTATGTTTTTTTGGATATTTATGGTTTGTTAAAATGCTATCATCCACTGAAAAAATACCTATAATATCTTTAAATTATTCTGGGTTCATTGAAAACTTATCTTCTTTTATTAATAAATTTTCTCATCCAACTCCTATAAAAATATCATAATTAATTGAGCTATAACATTTATAACCATTTGAAATATAAAAAGGATAGATTTTTTTACATGGTAGTGTGATCATTTCATACCTATGTAATTTAATATTTTCCTTCAATATAGAATAATACTCTGAATGCCACTTTAGATTGATTATCCTTCCATACCTGATATCACTTCTAGTTATTTTTCTATTATAATTTATTCATTTACTTGAAGGAATTAATTTATCAAATAGGTATTTATATTAAATATAACCTATGTTTCCTTAAACACATTATACATTCAATGGAAGCTAAGATCTGGGGTGATTTCAATAGAGTTTTTCTACTATAAAATTTTGATAATTTATTAGTGACGACCATTCTATATATTGGAAAGAAAGGGAATTCTAAACTATTAATACAGAGGATATTTATTTTAAATAAAGTATATATTCTTGTAAAAAATTCATAAATCTAATCACTATATTAGGGATATTATTAAAACTATATTTTTTCTATTTAATAAAGCAAGAAAACAACATCAGTCATATCAAAGATTCAAAATTCCAAAAAATTATCATTTTTAGATATTTTTTTTGAGGTATATGATAAATTAAAGTATTTTTATAAGTTTTAACATTATAATTATTATTTTATTCTAAATTTAATTATTTATTTACCTATAAGAGATAAAATAAATTTGTACAAGTCAAATCTAAACCCCCTTAATAAATTTTTTTAGTTTATAGAGTTAAACATTCAAAAATAAGATTATCATTTCCATTCGATCATTATGATAATTTTTTAATTAATTGAAATATTTTTGAATTTAGGGTCTTAGTGTAAATATTTTCAAGTTGAATTTATATTGAAATAAATTTAATAAATTACATATTTTTATGTTTGATCTATAATAAAATGATTTGTAACATCAATGTTGTTACCATGAATGATATGGATTTTTTTAAAAGTGAAATGAAACCCATTTTATCATATAAATTTGAATGTGTAAAATGGTAAAATCAAAGTAAGAAAGTGAATGCTTCAATAAAAACAACTATGAATAATAACTACCAACTGTTATATATTTTTCATCATGACTAGAGGGTGGTGAATAATGTTGTTTTTTACTAGACTAGGGTAATAAATATTATTATAAGATATGAAAATATTTGGATAGAGTTTTTTATCTAATATATATCTTATAGAATCTGTATATAAAATAAATTTAAAAGAAAAATTATAACTAGAGGGTTATAATAAACTTCATTCTAATGTTCCCAATAAATATTGAATTTTTGAACAACTTTCTTGTAATATTATTTCAAATTTTCTTCAAACCGAGTAAAAATTCATGACATAAACTTAATGTCTATCAAAATTTCAATTAAGTTAAATTTTGATCATCCATCTTTAAAGCCTTTGATATACCAATTTCCCATGTTCTTATATATATATATATATATATATTTATTTTGTAATAAGTCCTTTCCTGAGTACAAAATATTATTGTATTATTAAATATAAAATATTTTAATATATGTAAAATATAATTATGTTTGGATATAATTTTCCAAAAACTTTTTCAAATATTTCAAAACTAAAAAGGAAATAAAATTTACATAAAATTTCTATAAAATATTTTTAAGTGCATTAGATGTTAATGTTATTTATATAGATCTATATAAATACATTATCCTTTAAAAAATTCTTGATAAAAGTATTATGATTTTATATTCCTTTTATAATACCATTTTTATAAGGAATTTTATAAATAACCTAACCCTAGTAGGCTAGGTTCGATGATTACTTTTTGAAATTGGTATTAGATGCAAGTGATCATAACCTAAAGAACTGAATAGTGTAGTAGTCACGAAAAACTGTATAAATATTTTAATTCACCATTATATTTGAAAAAATTAAACAAAATATTGTATTTTTTAGAACACCATTATTCTATCTATAATATACCAACATATCAATCATAATTCACTTTCTGGAATCTTGGGGAATAGAAACATAAGAAAGTGGTGAGATCAGATGCTAAGTAAGGATATGACTATAATAGAAGCTAATCAGGCATGAATAATATGGAAGAAATAAAGGATGATTAGATAATTCCATATAAATAATAACATGATGTTGGAACTTATTAATGGTTATCATAACTATTAAAATTATCACATGTCCATAAATAACTGATTACATAAAGATGGAATTCATAATGCCAAGCATCCTAAACATATCGTTGATGCCTTGTTCCATGATATTTACATAAACAGGAAAGGCATCAACTAAATAGCTAACTTATTTTGTCTCATGAGGATTATAACTATGTAATTATGTCCCCATTATATAATATGTTCAATATATCCCTTACATGAATAACTAATATAACTTAATCAATATGACTTAAAAATCAGTAACTGTCTATATTGAAAGAAATAACATACAAAATTTCAATGATTTCCCTAGTCAAATTTATCATCTACCATCTAGAGAAATATGGCGGATGTTATAATTATATTATATCTTTATTAATCATGATATTTATCAAAGGATGTTGAAATAGAATAAAATAATTTAAAAATATCACTGGAAAAGTTCCTAAAGAAAATAACCGTTTCACTTTGAAAATGCTTATTTGAAATCTAAAAAACATGGAAATATTAAGAAAAAAATATACCTATAAAAGATAAAATAAATATGTACAAGTCAAATGTACACCCCCTTTCTTGAAAATTTTTCACTATATGGAGTTAAAATTTCAAAAATAAGATTATCATTTCCATTCGATCATTATGAAATTCTGTATAATTAACTAAAATATTTTGGAATTTAGGGTCTTAGTGTAAATATTTTCAAGATGAAATTCTATTGAAATAAATTTAATAAATTTCCAATTTTTTATGTTTGATCTATAAGAAAATGATTTGTAACATCAATGTTTTTACCATGAATGATATGGATTTTTTTTAAAAGTGAAATGAATCTTATGTTATTATACCCAATTTGAATGTTTAAATGGTAAAACAAAAGTAATAAAGTGAATACTTCACTAAAAACAACTATGGACAACAACTACTAACTATTATATATTTTTCATCATGACTAGAGGGTGGTGAATAATGTTGTTTTTTACTAGACCAAAGTAGTATATATTATTCTAAGATAAGAAATTATTTAGATATACTTTTTTATCTAATATATATCATATAGAATCTGTATCTGAAAAAAATTAAAAGAAAAATTAGAACTGGAGGGTTAGAATAAACTGTGTTCCAAAGTTCCCAAAAAAATATTGAATTTTTAACAACTTTCAAGTAATATTATTTCAAATTTTCTTCAAACAAAGTAGAAATTCATGCCTTAAACATAATGTCTATCAAAATTTCAATTAAGATAAATTTTGATCATACCTCTATAAAGCCTTTGATATAAAAATTTCCCATTTTCATATATATATATACAGTTTGTAATAAGTCCTTACCTAAGTAAAAACAATTATTGTATATTTAATAATTATTTAATATAATTATTCTCAGATATAATTTTCCAAAAACATTTTATTATATTTCAAAACTATGAATGAAATAAAATTTACAAAAAAATTATGTAAACTATTTTTATGTGGATTAGATGTTAAATTTATTTATATAGATCTAGAATTTGGGGTTTGGCTTAGTGGTAAGCACCCCTTAATTCTATATGAAAAATGGGGGTTCAAAACCCATTGAGCACAGGGTACTATAGCAGTACTATAGTGTACTGTAGTAGTGGTGGAACTATAGCAATGGAATGCACTGTAGTAGTAGCAGGTAACTATAGTGGCGGCATGGTACAGTAGCAGCGGTGGGTGCTGTGCGGGACTGTAGCAGCGCGGGTACTGTAGCAATACTATTCATAGAATGGGCCTTGGGCCAAAAAATGGGCCTACAGGCCATTTAATGGGATAAATGCCCACTGGGCCTTCGGGATATATAATGGGTCTCCCTCTACCTAGGTAAAGAGGTCCTTACTTTTATTTAATAATAAATTAGGCTTCAAACCCAACTTTAAAATAAATTTATTTATATAGATCTATATAATTATATTATCCTTAATTTTTTTGATAAAAGTATTAGGATTTTATATTCATTTTATAATAAATTTTTTAGAAGTAATATTATAAATACCCTAAACCTAGTAGCTCAGGTTCAGTGATTAATTTTTGAAATTAGTACTAGATGTAAGCGATCATAACCCAAAGGACCAAATAGTGTAGTGGTCATGAAAAACTGAATATATATTTTAATTCACCATTATATTTGAAAACATAAAATAAAATATTTTATTTTTTTGAGAACACCATTATTATATCTATAATATCCCTACATATCAATCCTAATTCACTTTCTGGCATCTTAGGGAATGGAAACATAATAAAGGTTTGAGATCAGATGCTAAGTAAGGATATAACTATAGTAGAAGCTAATAAAGCATGAATAATATGGAAGGAATAAATGATGATTAAATAATTATATATAAATAATCACATGAGCTTTAAACTTATTAATGGTTATCACAACTATTAAAATTATTACATGTCCATAAATAAATTATTTCATAAATATGGAATTCATAATGCCAAACACCCTAAACATATTGTTGATGCCTTGTTCCATGACATTTACAAAAATGGGAAAGGTATCGACCAAATACCCAACTTATTTTTTCTCATGAAACATAAAACTATATAATTATTTCCCCATTATATAATATGTTCAATAAACCCCTTACATGAATAAATAATATAACTTAATCAACATGCCTTAAAAATCAGTAATTTTTTGTATTAAAAGAACTAGCATACAAAATGTCAATGATTTACATAGTCAAATTTATCATATACCATCCAAAAAAATATGGTGGATGATATAATTAGATTATATCCTTATTAATCATGATATTTATCAAAGGCTGTTAAAATAGAAGAAAATAATTTAAAAATATCACTAGAAAAGTTCTTAAAAAATAACCTCTTCACTTTGAAAACCCTTATTTGAAATCTAAAAATCATGAAAATATTAAGAATTTTTATTACTATAAATGAATCTTTGAATCTTATAATTAAATCTTAAAATAATTTGGTGTTTAGATAATAATAAATTATATTCATTCCTTTTATATTAATACAAATATTCTTTTCACATTTTTGGTAAAAATTCAAAAGTACCTCATTTAGAAAATGAAAATAAGACTTCTTTTAAATAAATTTTAAAAGGTATTTTTTTTGTAAAAATTACATTAAATAATTATATTTTAATTTTATAAACATTCTTGTAAAATTTTTAATTAAAATATGGACATGGAGAAAAAATATTCCCAATGGAATAAAAAAAAGCCAATTTTCCTCAAGAAAATTATTTAGATATCTTAAGTAGTAAAAATGATAAAATGAATAGAAAATGTGTAATTTATAGAATTAACTAGAGGATAAAAATATATATTTTTATAATACATAAAGATAAAATAATTCTCCCAACATATACTTAAATATAAACATTCAAGAATAGTGATGAGATTGTAAGTAAACCATCACCTAATGTCAGAATTCCATTGTATGGATTCAAAAAACTTTTACAATAATTATAGATTTATTTTAAATAAATTTTATAACTATACCAATATATATCATATCATGAATTATTCACTTATATCTATTTATCACTTGTTTATTGACAATTCTTTATTAAAATCACGGTTTCAGGTGATAACTACTTCGTTTTTTAAGTATGTGTTCGTTCAGTAGTTTTTATCCTTATACTTTGATCATGGTTCCATCATCTAAAATTTTTTAATCATGATATAAATATAATATATATTCATTTTATATATATATATATTTATAATAATTCATAGTAATTACAGATATGAAAATGAATTACACTGTTCATGGAGATGGTAAGTCGTACGTACACATGAACACTGTCTTCACTTTTCAATGGATGGAATGAAAGAAAGGTAAAAAAATAATTCACATTTCTAGGATAATTTTTATATCATATATATATATATATTATAAATTAATTAAATCTTACCTTATTACCATCCATGTAAATCAGAAATGAAAAATTAATTACATCGCTTTGTTGATGTCGTAGTCCACACGTACAAACGAGTGGAGTTATCATTTTCTAATGGATTGAAAGAGGGTGGATAATGGTGGATTCATAATAATAATAAAATTTCAGTATATTAATGACACTAAATTTATTATTTTATTATAAATTTCATAGATTCATATGAGGTAAATGAAGAAGAAAAAAAGTGGTTGGTTTAGGCGATTACCTCTTCTTTGAACGAACTCCTTTAGATCTCCTCGTAAGGACCTTAGGGTTGGTATTTTTGGAATAATATCACCTATATATCTTTTATATTGTTTTTGGGTAGGTATTTTGGGAGGATTTACTTCAATATAATCCTCAAAACTATGTGAAGAAAAGATATAAGGGGTTCCCTTTATAAGGAAGGGAAATGACATTGTTGGAATTATTAACAAGATTAAAATATTATTAAGGAATTCTCAAGAAAATTATTCAAAATGGATATATATTTTAATAAATTATGAATGTGTCAAAATATCATAATCCAATGAAATTTAGTTAGGTTTTTGTGTCATTTTAAACCTTATATTTTAGTTTAACCCCATGGTTAACCAATCTTAATCTTAATTGTGGTAATCACTTTTTGTTATTAAAGGGTTATAATATTAATTATAAGGTAAAAATTGGATCATAAATGACCATAAAATGGAATTTTAGACCATTAATCATCGTAATTGTTCTATTTCTATATTTTTGTGATATTATATAATTTAATAAAATTTGTTTATATTAAAATACTAATAAGGAATTTTTAAGAACTATTATCATAATTTGACATTGAAAACTACATGAGAAAAATGAAATTAGAATATAATACATTAACAAAATGATAATATGTTATTTTTATCTAAAAAAGTCATGTAAAATAATAATTCAAACAAAATGTATTACTTTTAATATTTTTAATCTAATTTATTTTATATTTCTATTAGTTGAATATATATTATATTGGTGTTGCGTAAGCATTTAAGGTAATTATTTAATAATAAAAATTATAAAAAATAACAATGATATATAAATTAATTTATATTTCATATAAAAATTTATAACCAAACTTATCCTTGCTTAACCCTTATGTAAATATTTTAGAGATATTAAATTGAAGAGAGTGAAATTTTGTATTTACTCTTTCCTTAAATTAATATAACAATAATAATCAAAGAAAAATGAAACCAAGTTCCCATATATTTGATAGGTGGATTTAAAGTTCATAAATAAACCCATAAAAAAAAAAGAAAAATTCATGTTTTTTGTTTATTTTGAGGTCTTATCGCATGGTTTTAACCATATTTTACATATTTTACCATTACTGAGGTAATAATTGTTTATAAATGTTACTATTCATAATGAATAAAAAAAGGGTTATATCTACCAGATTTAAACATCATGATTCCAAATATCGTATTAATTTTTCAAGATTCAATATCTATAAGTTTATAAAATCAATTTTACTATAAATTTGTAAAACACAACAAAAAAAATTCATAGAAAAATGTATTTTTAATAAAAAATGGATTTATTCTTATCCCATTCCTAGTAAAAACATTATATGAATTTTAAAACAGTTTATTGAATATATAATATATAAATTTCACTAAAATCATTCACCAATGGTGATTAATTAAAATTATTAAGATAAAAACACATTTCATTCAAAAAATTGTTTTTTAGAAAAATTTCTCTTTTACTTTTTAATTATTTTTATTTTCATTTATAAAAAATTTAGTACCAATGAATTAATTTTATACATATGTAAAAAATAAATATTTAATAATTTAGTTAGTCATATTCATACCCACTAATCCAATTCCTAGGTGATGGATATGATATTAAACAATAATAGTATATCATGGTTCATTTGAACTTGATTTTATGTGTAAAACAAGATATAAAAGAAATAAAATTTACTTATAGAGAACTAGTTTATAAAATCACAGTGTGTCACATTCTAACCCTATTAATTTTAATTTTTCCCACGAAATTTTAACACTCTGATACAAACAACTGAGATAACTTCTACCTCATCCCATGTTCAGGTTCCCACATAACATCCTCAAATTTATGGTTTCACTACAATTCATTAACTAGATGAGTGGTCTTGTATCACATCACTTTCTATCTATAATCTAGAATCTCCAATAGTTGTTCCTCATGAGAGATATATTGATCTAGTGGTGTGAGCTCTAAGTTTAGTACATGTGAAATATTTGGTATTTACTTCCTCATGAGAGATGTATAGAACACATTGTGAACTTGAGGGAGATTTTATGGAAGTACCAATTGATAATTTACCATCATAATATGATCAAGAATATAAAAGGGGCCCATATACCTATGGATAATTTTTCTTTTCTTTTCAAATATCATTACTTTCTTCCATATATAAATTTATAGAAATACCGTTTCACTAATTTAAATATCTAATTCTCATCAATAATTATAAAGTTTAAATTTTTATGGACTCTGAGCTACCCTTATGTGATGTTGAATGAGTATAACCTTATCTACCATTTCATCATCTAAATTAGGTCCCAATAGATTTAATTCTCTAATTTCATTACATCATGTTCGTATTCTACACATATTTATATATAGGTATTCATAAGAAGCCATCTAAATACATGAGTGAAATCTAATGTTGTATGAAAATTCTACCAAAGGAAGGTGTTGATCCCAACCACCTCTGAAATTCATAAATCTCTCAACATTTATTCTAGCTTATAAGTTTCCCCTTAGACTTATCATCTATCTAGGGATGGTAACCAATGGTGAAACTCAACTCTATATCCAGATCTTACTAAATACTTTTCCAAAACATCAAGGTGAACCTTGGATCCCTATCAAATATAATAGGATTTGATACTCCATGAAACCATACCACTTATTTAATGTATAATATGGAAATATAACCAAGATATAAATCTTATTTAATTATATTGTAGTGTGTTGACTATGTAATATGATCAAATACTTCCAATAAAACATTACGTACTTTTTGAAATTTTGGGGAGTTTCTTAACATAATATATAATGATGTTTTCCCATTTCATTTCTGGTATGGGTAATGGTTGTATCATCCACTTAGATAAGTATCTCATCCTTAACTTGATGAAAAAACAAGCACTTAGATACATAATATAAAATATCCATTTTTATATTATCCTAAAAATAATACTCTTTCAAATCTAAATACATATTATTAATTTCTAAGTGAATAGAGAATTATGAACTATGAGCTTAATACAAAAAATTATCTTGTATGTATGTTTTTGATGGGAAACATACTTATTTCATGATTTTTATCATTCTAGCATGATAACGATCAAACTTAAGAACATCCATTAACTTCTTCTGTAATTCCAAATATTTCATTAGTGACTTCCCAATACACTAATGTATGTATGGATAAACATTGAAATGATAAGATATTTCCCATTTTTTAATGATTTCAAGATAAATATTCTGTAAATACATAAATATTGTATCACTTTACATCTTTATTGTGGATAAACAATCATGTTATTTCCGACTCAGATCATCATCCACCTTGTTTTTATTTCTAGGGTGGTAATTTATTAAGAAATCATAATTGTTGATCAACTCCAACAATCTTTTTTAGTGTATACAGAATTTTTTTTGAGTAAATATATATTTTAATATTTTATGATTATTATATCTATCACAAAATTCAACAATCAAATAATGGCTCCATATATTCAATTCAAAAACTATCGCTGCTAACTCCAAATCATGTGTCAAGAAATTTTCATCATGAATTTTTAATTGTAAAGAGGTATATGCTATCACCATGTCATTATTTATGAGGAAATATCTTAGTACCTTATTTTATGTGTCACTATAGATCACAAACCCTTATCTACTATGGGGTATTTAGCGAACATGTGTGCTGACTAACTATATATTTAGTTCTTTGAAAATTTCTTCACATTCATATGTATAGAAGGACTTACACCGCTTCCAAATCAACTTTGTGAGTGGATTAGATGGTCATGATAAATCACTAAAAAATAATTGCTATTTAACCCAAGAAAAATATATATTTCATTTATCATGGTTGGTCTAGGATATTTCTCAATAACCTTAAACTTTGAAGGATCCACCAATATACCCTCGCAAGAGATTATATAACCCCCTAATGAGACTTTATAAATAAAAAATTAACACTTGATAAATTTATCATAAAACATATCCTTCCCCTTAGTCTTTAGAACAATTCTAACATTTTTTATGAATTTTATTTCTCTTTTAATATCTAAGAATATCCTCTATAAAGATACCCATAAAATAATAAAGGTAATCTCTATAAAATTTTTCCATCCAATACATGAAAATAAAAAGAGCATTAGTATGTATAAATAGAATTAATAATGACCATAACTCATAAAAAATAGGTTTTGGGTATATTATCTTTCTTAATACTTAGATGAGGATATCCATATCCAAGAATAATCTTGGAAAAAATTATATCTCCTTATAATCTGTCAAGAATATAATTAATATGGGGTAGAGTATACTTTTTCTTAATAGATATCTTGTTATGTTCTCTATAATCAATGCATAGATGCATTGACCCATCTTTCTTTTTAAGAAAAATAATAGGTGCACTCCATTGAGAAAAACTAGGCCAAATGAATCCCTTATTTAGATTCTACTATTTTTTCTTCTTTAATTCCTATAACTCAATCTAGGATATTCTATATGGAGTCCCTGAAATAGGTTTATCACTAGGTATGAATTCTATTGGTAACTTATGTTCATGATTTGGTGGAAGACTTTGGTAGTACTTAGGTAATACATATTCACATTCCCAAAAAATAATATCATTTTCAATGTTGAGTTTCTCCCCAAACACTTGAGTTAAATAACCCTCAAGAATATATAGAAAAAACCCACATGATAAAAGTAATTTCTAGTAGGCATTCAGATTTATCCTCACAATGACAGATTATTTAAGGTTGGTTCAAAAGATAAAAAGTAACTTCACTTAATTTTCAATTATTATGGGATCTATACTAATATAACTAATCCATACTCAAAATTACATCAAATTCAACTAGGGTAAGAATAAATATATTCATAGGAATTAAATTCAAAAAATATTTTATCAAAGAATAGATATTGAAATCTGATGCTATCATCTAACTATTAAGAGTTTCCATCACAAAATCAACTTATAATCATTGAAGTTGCGATGTGATACCGTTATAATATTTTTTAGATATAAAATAGAGGGTAAATAAGAATCAAATAAAACATTTTTAACCCTCGAGTGGATGATAAGTGGACCATTAATTACATCTCTAGGAACTTACACATTGGATTTATTAATTGCATTATATTGGACTTCCCCCATTGGATTATTTCGTAGTAAGTTCCCTTAACATTTGGGGTATTGGTTATAATAGTTACCCATATTGTCATAGTTAAAGAACTATTATTTGATGAATTATTCCATAACCTTGTATGCAAGATCATGAGGGAATTCTTATCTGCACTTAAATCAGAATCATTCTCCTTTTAATAAAGTACCAAAGTGTTTCCTTCTCTAAGTGGATCATGTTGGTAAATTACTCTTCCTCTTCTTACTCTTATCCATTTTTTGCTCTATCATCCTATTCTTCCCTTTCATTCTATTTAAGACATAATACATTGACAATTACTTCATTTTATTAATAGATCATGATACTATATCACAATATGATGAGAATATTTGGGAGGCTTATTCCCTTCTAAGGATTGTATTAATACCATCAAATAAATGATAAATATTTCTCTTTATATTACATACATAGTTCATAACATTCATTTCTATAATTGTAAAGTTTGCTTAAAAATTAACAACATTTTCTTCTTCTTTTTTTCTTAGACTTTGGAATTGTCCCACCATAATTCCCATTATTCATGGGGAAAATATTTTTCTATGAAAAGTATAATAAAATCATTTCACTATATGCTCTTTATTTATTCCTTATACATAGTATATTGAATCAATAAAAAACATTCATATGTATCCCCCATGAGATGATAAACTACTATGAGAACCTTATACCTTTTATTACTTCCCAAAGTTAGATATATATCTTCTAAGAAACTTATCCATTTCTTAGCTATAAATGGATTTTTGGTTCCATTGAATGATGGAGTTTGCTATCACATGAATGGCCTAACATTATAACACAAAATTTTACATCAGAAGGATACTCTATATGGGAGAGTTTATTGGTTATGACCCGAGTCAACTATCATAATATAGTTACAATTGTTTTATTTCCAACTCAACCTATAGATACAAAATCATTATCTCTCCCAAGAGGGAAATCCCTACATAGAATACATGCATTGAAAAAATTTCAATTTCTTTACCTTATGCACCATTTATAAACAAAGTAATAAAAATATTAGATCATAATATTATGAATCATAATTTAAAATATTAAAAATTATGAAACACTTAACTTAAATTGAAAAATTATTCATAACTAATCTTATAGTCATAAACTTATTTTCTTTGGTAATATTATAAAGTCATAAAAATATTTTAAAATATTTAATAATAGTTTGCAAATAATTTGTGAATTAACCTAATAATATCCCCCAAGAGTCCCAAACTATTTTCATATAAAGGGAATACTAACTTTTCACTAGAAATATGGTTGAGATATATTCAACCAACTATTTTTGGTGGTTATTACCCCTATATGTACCCATGAAAATACCACTCCCACTTACAGTATCTTCACTGAGACTTATTAAAAAGAAAACCACATAATCAATACTGTGCAAAAAATATTTGGATGTTATTCTATACTTATAATTATCCTAAAAGTTAGTCATTGGGTTATGTTCCCTAATATATATTTTACTAAATATAGTTCCCTTGGTTTTTACTAAAATTACTCTAATACCAATTGTAAATATCTCGATCCTTATAGCACAGGGTTAGTGGTTGCTTTATTAAATTTTATTAGATACAATGATTTCATGCCAAAGGATATAATAGTTTAATACTCTTCAAAATCTTGATACAAACTTAAATTTTACATTAAATGTAAAAATATAAAATATAACATAGTTTTTTCTTTGGTAACACTATTATTACATACTGAATATCACTACATATCAATAATAATACACTTCTTGGAATCCTAGGGATAAAAAACATAATAAATTGGAGAGATTAAAATTTTAGTAAGGATATGCATGCAACATGAATGACTAATATTCCAATAAGAAATAATGATCATATAATTTGATATAAAAAATCACATGAGCTTGAAACTTATACACGGATATCATATCTATTCAAATAATCACATAAAAATAAATAACTAATATTAAAATTATGGAATACATAATTTTGGTAATCTTAGACACATCTCTATGGTCTTATTCTATTATATATACATATATGGGAAAGGCCTCATCCAAATAACCATCTTGTTTTTATCATGAGACCTACTGATGCATTGAGGGGAAATGAATTTTTGATCCCTACCCATAAATTAATAATTCAAATTCATTTATCATATGAAAAAATAATACAATGGGCTCAACATCCTTAAAAATCAATAACTGTCAGTATTAGAAGAACCAACATAAGAAATATCAATACATTCTCAAATAAAAATGATCATAAATAATATAGAGAAATATAGGGGATGGTATTATTAAATTATATCTACAACAAAGTATAATATTAATTAAAGGATATTGACATAGATGAAAATACTTTAATGATAGAACTGGAAAAGTTCATGAGGAAAATACCATTTTGACCATTAAATATCTTATTTAAAATATTAAAATTTAAAAAATATTAAGGAATTTTTTTTGAATTAAAACTATGAAAATTTTAATTAAATATTCAATTAATTGTGTGCTCATGATGGTGGTAAATTCCATTCATGCTATGTATATTAAAACAAATATTCCTTTCACATTTTTAGAAAAAATCAAAAGTATCTCATTCAGAAAATAATAATAATATCCATTTTAACAAATTTATTAAAAAAGTAAAACACGTGTAAAATTGAATTAAAAAAATATTATAATTTTAAAAACATTGTTGAATTTTTTTTAATTATAATATGGGAATAGAAGAAAATGATTCCCATTCGAATAGAAAACAAAGATAGTTTCCTTTAATACATTATTTCATCCTCTTGAGTACTTAAAAGAGGAAAATAAAAGGAAAAAATTATAATTAATATAAATAACCATTAATAGGAGAAAATATATAGGTTTTATGATAGATATATAAAATAATTATCCCATCATTGACTAAAATATAAAAAAACCTGAATAATGATGAGATTGTGAAGTAACCCCTTACCTTAGGTCCAACTTCCTTCATATGTGTTTAAACCTCCCATATAATAAATATATATTTATTATACATATATTATAGAATTATAATCATTTATATCATACTGTAAATGATAAAATTATAACTTTTTAACTGCTATTTATTAAAAATTCTTTATTAAAATCACAATTCTGGGTGATAATTGCTTTGTTCTTCATCTATGTTTTGGTTAAGTATTTTTGGGCCTTGTACATTAATCATGGTTCAATAATATATAAAATTTTAATCTTGATATTAATGTTACATATATTCATCATATATATTTATTATCATCCATAAAAATTATACATAAGAAAAATGAATTACACTATTCATGGATACAGTATGTCGTACTTACATATGAAAACTGTTTTGACTTTTCAATGGTTGGAAAGAAGGAAATTTATAAAATAATTCACCTTTAAAGGATCATTTTTATATTATATATATCTTATATATTAATTTAATCTATATTTATTACCATCCATGTATAGTGGAAGTGAAAAAAAATCACTTCGCTTCGTGGAGGTGGTAGTGCACACATTCGTAGGAGCGATGTTATCATTTTCCAGTTTATTAGAAGAAGGTGGATAATTGTGGTTTAAATATTATAATAATACTTCAATATATTTTGGATACTTAATTTATTATTTTATTACAAATAATTTTTTTTATATGAGGTAAATAAATATGTGAATAAAAGTTATTTGTTAAGGTGATTACCTATTATTTAGAAGAACTCATTCAGATCTCTTCTTAAGGACTATATAATTGTTTTTTAGGAAGAAGAAAACTCTATAATGCAGAGAAAGATTTTGGGATAGTATTTTTAAGGTTTTGGTTGAGATAGATGGCACAAAATTGTGTAACGAAATAGATAAGGGGTTCCCATTTATAAGGAAGGGAAATGGAACACATTGAATTTCTGAAAAGATTAAAATATAACTAAGTCATTCTCAATAAAATGTTCAAAATAGAAAAAAAAATATAATAAAAAGAGGATATGGTCAGAATATAATTATAAAATGAAATTTAGATAGGTTTTGGTGCCATTTTAACCCTTATCTTTTCATTTAACCTTTTGGTTAACCAATTTTATTCTTAATCACGATAATATATTTTTAATATTAAAGTGTTATGATTTTAATTATAAGGTAAAAATTGGATCATAAATTCAAAATGGAATATATTTTAAAATATTTCTCAGCCTAATTTTCCTCTTTCAATATTTTTATTATTTTTAAATAATTTAATAAAATAATTTTATCATAAGATACTATTAATGTCTTCTTAAGAACTATTCACATAATTTGAATTTGAATACAACATGAAACATATTGAATTAAAATACAATAATTCATAATATCTATAATAGTTTATTTTTATCATAAATATTCATGGATCATAACTATTCAAAAACTTATATTAATTTTAATTTTTTTTAGAATATTTTTTTTTCTATTTAATGAATTAATTCTATTTTAGTGTTTCATAAGATTTTAAGGTAATTATTTAATCACTAAAACTATAAATAATTTAATATAACAAAAAATAATAATTTTCCTTTCATATAAATATTTATAACTAAACTTATAAAAATTTTGTCCTTATATAAAAAATTTAGAGATATTAAATTCAAGATAGTGAAATTTTTTATTTATTTTTTCCATAAATAAATCTAAAAGGTCATAATGAGAGAAAAATTACTCCATGTGGCCATATATTTGATAAACGGATGTAAATTTACAAACTACACCCATAAAATAGGACAATGGAATGTTTTGGGTTTATTTTAAGGCCTTATATCAAAGATTTAATCTCATTTTACCCATTTTACCCTTACTAAGGTGACAAATGTTTACCAATGTTACTATTAATAATAACCATAAATAAAAGGGAAATATTTACCAAAATGACCCCGCTTATAGGTATTCCTTCGAAATTGATAAGAATTTGGATATCTCTGAGGAACTCAGAGCTTGGATGGATGATAATGACATATATGCATTCCGACAATACAAGAATAGGGAAATGAAGACAAATAACTACTTACATCTCAAGAAGAGAATGCACCTTAAAGTGGTGGAAGAATTTAAAAGGAATCCTCATTTTGGTTTCAATGCTATTCTTTGGGAATAATAGTTGTTTGCAATCAATCCTTTATGATTTGATGTTTTGACTTTGACTTGCATCGATCTTGCTGGGACTTTGAGGACTCGTTTCAGTTTCTATCTCCATTTTTGATCATATGTCATGGCAGATTGTATTCTTGGATTTCACTTTTTTGGTTTCCTTTTAGTATATAGTTTATTAGACTTCCCATGTGATCATAGAGACATATAGAGCATTGTTGTTGGTCTAACTTTTGGATCACATGTTGGTTGTCAATGCTACTATTTTTCTCACTACTGGATGTTGATGTGGTTCAGCAACATGAAGTATATTTTGCTTGACTCCTCGGGTCTGGTCTGCTTGGTTGGATGGGATTTGATTGGTTCTGGAGCTTTCTATCTATATCTTCTTGTGGCTTAATTAACATTGCACTTCTTTAGACTCTCAGTTTATACCGCTCTTGTGTAGAAAACATCTTCACAGGTTTCATATTCTTATGTGGGGTGCGAAGGTGGTCATTATTGCTAGTAGTTTTTCTATGTATTGCTAGAGTTTCCAAAACTCCTTTTTTTGTTCCACTGGTTTGATGAGGTATGTAGTATAGTTGAACTTGGATGGTCTCTTTATGGAAAAGAAGAATTCTCTCATGAAACAAAGAGTAGGTCTGGAAACTCCTTTTTTTCTCCTCTATTCTTCGTTATCTAACTTCAATTGTCTCTACTACTTGGTTACAGTGTAAGCGTATTGCAACTCGTGTTTCTATTGTAAAATTTTGATTTAATAAATTCCTGAGGCATGGACTGGTTTTTTAGTTCATGTTACTTTCTAAAAAAAATTCACTATTAGTGATTAATTAAATTTACGAAGATAAAAACACACCATGCACATAAAAAAAGTTTTTAAAAAATCATATATTTTACATTTAAAGGATTTTTATTTTCATTTATAATCTATTGATAACCAATGAATTAATTCTATACACATAGAAACCATAAATTTTACACAATGTCAAAAATAAAAGAAAAATGATCATACCTAACCCTTAGATATTGTGTATGTCCATACAGTTCCTTCTTAAGTTTAAATACATGGTCTAGAAAAAGATAATTTTCAAAACCTGAAGTTTTTTTAACATTATAAAAACATGGAATTTCGTGATGGTAAAGATCATTTTTTTCAGATTTAAATTCTTCTCTTGATCCCTGTGAGTGTTCTCTAAGGATTAAGGAAGGTATAAGGTACTTCCAAATCTTATTTGGAGTCCAGAACTCTAAATATTTTAGAGGCAAACTGAGAAACATTTTAAGTGCATGGCTAGTGCTAACCATGCAACTCAATTGTCCATGGAACCCACTGTACAATAGGAGGCCGAAAAATTATCTCTAATTATGTGAGTTGAGTTTAATTCCCATGAAATTTATCTTAGAAAAATTCTATATCCCTTTCTCACAGGTGCCAAATAGTTAGAAAAACAGTGCTATTGGCCCGTGCGGGGTGGGGTGGGGGGGGGGTCCTATGTAGTTATTGGTACACAGTTGGTGCATGGTTTATCCAAATGTATGGCCAAACTGTGAGACTAATCAAATGAAGTAGAAATTACCCTTTTACCCTTGAATTTTTTTTTAACCCCTCTCCTTATTTTCTCTTCTATTTCAGTGGAAGTGAACCCCTCATTTCTCTCCTATGGAGTTCTCCCAAGCCTAATCTAGGAATTTTGATAACTTCCTTATCTGATCTCTATTTTCATCTCTGTCATATGTGTTGGATCCATCTTTATTAAATATCTAATTGCCTTTCTTCATATTATATTTTATATTTCCACCTCTTTCTCCATTTTGGCATAATATCAATTCACCTATGTTTAGGTAATTTTTCTTTTCAATGATTTATTCGATTATAATTTTAATCAAAGGCTGAGACTTCATTAGTAGTCATCTACAATCCATGGTTATGTGGTATAAAAATTTTTCCTAAAAGTTTAGCTATTTTATTGAATTTCTTCAATTGTTCCACATGCCAGAAATTTTTGGGTGGTGACTTAAAATGTAGTTTACCTTTTTGATTAATTAAACCATGCTTTAATAATAGATTTAATACTTACTAGATCATTAAAGGATTTCTACCTAATTGGTTTCAACCCCTTAGGGTGTGCTAAATTAAATTCCCTATTTAATGTAAATGATTAATTGAACGACCACCACATATGTGGGTTTTCTTGACCTTGATTTTCAGTTGACTTTATTATTTAATTAAATTCATTAATTTAATTGAATATAAGTGATTGGAAAGGACATGCCATGTATTTTATAATAATAAATATGAATTATATGAATTGTGACACCCATGGTCAGATTGGATTAAGTGTTTATAAATTCATAGAGGTAGTACCTAATGATTATTATTATAAGACCATGAATATTGGTTGTTGGGTAACATACATGGGTTCTGTTGAGCATGGTGGTTTATACTCCCATATATTGGATGATGGGAATGATGTCTCAAACCATTTACTTTTATTTAGGTGATGGAAATGACCTTCCATGTTCCCTACTATCAGGGGTTGTTCAAGATGAATCACCACACTATCTCGGGTGTTGGTCATGATGAATCACCCCACCATATAGTGTGATGGGAATTATGTCTGACATTGAGATGAGATTATAGGCTTGTACCATTACTAGAGCTCATATCACATTAGACTTGTCATGGATTCCTGAGTTACACCCTCGGTCCTACAACCACCTATTATCCCTGAATATGAATCTAAATTTCCTCACATATAGAGTGTTTATAATGTATATATATTTGGTATATGGTTAATTATATATGGTTAATGATTTGGATTCATTCCGGCCGATGTTGAATCATGTAAAGTCTATCATGTGTCCCCCTGTAACTCGAGATTACTGGTATTTATTTTATAGCATTGTCTATTATTTATTGTATCTAAACACTGCTACGCTATGAAATAAAATTAGATTATTTATGAAAATCATTGGTGGTGGCCTACCAAGTTTATCTCACACCATGCTCGATCTATAGTTGGTACCTGAGTGGACTTCATGATTGCAATTGTAGATAAGGGAAAGTTCCACATCATAGATTCTTGATATATTAATTTCTTATAGCATGGGATCATAGGATTAGAGGATCAATAATACGATTGTGATGATATTAGATCAATATTTTCTCCTTTTGTGTTTTTTTGAATAGCATGTTTTATACTCCTGTTCCTTGTATCCCCTATTTCCCCTTTATGTATATCAGCATTATGTATATGACTATGCCTATAGATTTTGATTATTATTACTAAATTAATGTTCCTCCTCCTACCATGCTGTTTTTTATCTTATATGCTTCCATTATTTGTTATATATATTTATTAACACTGAGATACTCTCATATGAGGGTACAGTCTCCCCAATATATCACTATAGACCCTTGCTTCTAGTTGGTAGCATTTGACATATGGGGAGGCATGCTTGAGTCCATGAGACCCATCGGCTTGGGGAATCGTTTTAGTGGATCCCAACTTGGGATGTTAGAAAGTGGCATGAAAGCTTTATTTTTTATTTTTTCTTACTATTTGGGTATTGTATAGGATACTAGGATGTAATGTAATTTCATAATGAGTCTGTTCCTGGTAATAGATAACCCACATATAGGGGAAACCCAAATTACCTTGGATAGATATTTCTATTATTGGATGATGCATGTTATATTTGATTCATTTTCACTATTGGGTGACACACATGTTTTGTGAAGTTATTCTTACTAATGTTATATTTATTATATATTTTACCTTGTCTTAGTATGGAATGGATGCATCATCTCGTGTATAATTATAGGAACTTTATGACTTATATACCATGTATTTTTCTATTCCATGTTTACTTTCTACATGCATTTCCTACTATATATAGTTAGTTCTGAAATTATTATATGTGGAAATGTGATAACGTTTCTTGTAAGTATAACATAATTGGATTAATTAAAGTGACTACATCAATTAAAATGGATTTTTACCACATATATTGATAATGAAACCCTAATTAACCCATTTATTCCATGTTTGATCCATGAACCTATGGTTTCATGGGATAAAACATTAGTGGATTAGGTTACATGAATGCCAATGGTAATTTATGAAGTAGGTAATTTTAAAAATCTAGAATGGAAATTAATGTAATAAAATCATTTCATATGAATTGTTACATCTTGACACTGAATGTAAAGGCTAGGTCATAGTTACATGATGTTCCAATCGTAATTTATAAGTGTACAGATTTTATAAATTGTGAATGGTGAGAAATTTAACGGGACAATGATAAATAAATATATATAAAAGAGTATTAAATAAAATAAAATTAAATATTTAATGAAATGGTTACCACTAAATGGGGATGTTAATTTCAAGGTAAAGGGTGTTTTCCTCTATACCTTGCAATTGACTCCCCATATATCAGAACCCCTGATGAGTAATATCAGATCTAAACCCAAACTCAACCATAATAGTGGGTAGTTAGGGTTCTCTCCTAAGGTTCTTATATATTGTTATGTTTTTATATTTATTACCTAGACCTGGATTTAGGACCAGGTAGAGAGTTTTGATCTTTTTAATTCGAAGGTTAAGTACCTATCCTATTATATATCTGTAAATTTTTCTATTGTTTAATTATTTTCTGAGGTGTGAGTTTCTAATTTTAAAATCAGGACACCATTATGGCATTGAGTCATACACCAAGAAGGTGGTGATGAACATGCATTAAAGGCGGTGGTCCCTAATATGATGGTGATACCTCCCATCATATAACTTATGGAACATTCTTCCATTCCAAATGTGGTTACTAATTCCCAGTTTTGAGAGGAATTTTTTCTTTTAATAAACTCTATAGAAGGATTTTTTCAACCTACCCCAACTATGGAAGATTTGAATTTGGGTTTTTAATAGAAGAATATTACCACCTTTTTAGGGGAATGGTGGACCTCATGCTGTAGTGTCATGGAAAGAGGCCAAACTTTTTTTTATCATGGATCATATAGAGAAGCCTCCAAAGTGGAGGGTCAAAATCACTACCTATATGATATGTTTTTCTTCCAAGAGATTGTGTGATGTCATTACTCAGGAAAAAAGATATCAAAATATAATCTAAAAGGGAATAAATATAATCTTCTATGATCACCTAATTCTACAGACATTGAGGGTTGACCATACTAGAGAGTTCACGAACTTGAAGCAGAGATCTATGTCATTAATGGAATATTATAGTTATTTTACTGAGTACATAATTTTTTCTCAAATGTATCTAAAGATGATCTCATGAACAATTGATGATTTGAGGATGGGTTGTATTATTCCATATAATCATAGTTTAATGTTTTCTTGTTGACTACTATTTTTGAGATAGTCAAACTAGCCCTCATTATTGATAAGAACTTGAGGGTTGCTGATGGTGTTTTCCAAGGTAGTTCATCTCCCAGACTAGGTAGTGGTTCACCAAGTGAAAGGAAGTGGTGTATTGAGGTTCCTACAGGGGTAATAGAAGTACGGAAACTCATACTGATAGCTTCTGTATATGTCACCAGTGAGGGAAACTAGGAAACATTAAACCCCAATTATTTGAGAACTAGTTGAGTGCAGAGGCTGTATTAGGATGGGGAATATCCAACACTTCTACCAAACTTTTCCACCAATACCTAGTGAGAGAGGGCCTACACCAACTCCACAATCTCGAGTAGGACTAATAGTTTCTCTCTATCTAGGTAACTAGAATACCACTGGTCTCTTAGAGCTAGGTGGCAGTCAAGGTATAGGGAATCATACTTAGGACTTACATTACCAGTAGAGCAGGCCTGCTCGGGGCAGTCAATATTTGACTCATGGCCACAGTATGCTCCAATTACAAGTAGTGAAACCTATTCCAATAGAGAAGAGTGATGATCCATATACTATTTGAGGTACTATTCTGGTATCAACTACATTAGTTTTTGCTTTATTTGACATTGGTGCATCACCCTATTTTATATCTATAGAAATTCTAGTGAGTATGGACCTAAAAATAGATTACTTCTGTGGTGTAATGAAACTCAATACCCCATTGGTTATCTCACATGAGAGTATTCAATGATGTAATGAATTTTCACTTGAGATAGGTGGATATATTTTCATGTGAAATCTTTTCATCCTCGGTATGAAAGGGTTCGATGTAATTCTCTTGATTGATTGGTTGGTTCACTATTGATCCTGCATTGACTATTTTCACTATAGGGTAATGTTTACATCACTATAATACATTAGACATGTGCATAAGGGTGAATGTGATGTATATGCATCTCAATATGGACCTGAGTAGTAGGGGCTAGGTTGAGTGACATCCCAGGTTTCTAGTCTCTTCTTAGATGATCGGGTGATACGACCTATTATTTCCCCATATATGGTAGATCATTTTAGTGATGTATTCCTTAATTAATTTTCTAAGATACCTCATGAGAGAATAGAATAATTGATGATTGAGTTAGTGACTAGACCGGCATGAATTTATATCCCTCCTTATAGAATTTCATCTACAGAGATTATAGAGGTCAAGAAGCCATTGGAAGACTTGGAGGATAAAGGATTTATTTGACATAGCACTTCTCCATGGGGTACACTAGTTATTTCACCAACAAGGTGAATAATACCATCAAGAATTTTTTTTGGATTACTAATGGTTGAACCAGATCATGGAAAAGAGTCGTTACCCACAACCTCGAATAGATGACCTCGTTAATCAGCTATAAGGATCTTGGGTTTCCTTCAAGAATGATTTGAGGTCAATCTATCATTAAGTTCATGTCAGGACTTAATACATAAATCATATGACTTTTTGAAGTAGGTATGGTTTTTATGAGTACATAATAATATTTTTTTGTCTAATGAATGCCCCATATATCTTCATGGCTATGATGAATTGTGTTTTCCACCCATATATGGATTCATTTGTGGTAGTCTTTATGGATGGAATCATGGTTATTCACTTTCTTGAAACAACCATCCCAAAAATCTTGAGATCATACTGAATACACTAAGGGAGCACCATATTTATGAAGAACTCACAAAATTATACTTTTGTATTGATAAAACTTACTTACTAGGTCATATATTTTCAAAGATGGGAGTATCAGTAAACCCAAGGAAAGTGAGAGTTATAGTTTCCTAGGAGTATACCAATAATTCCATTGACATATGATGTTTCTTAGTGCTGGCCATGTATTACAGATGCTTCATCTAAGATTTTTCAAACCTAGAATCACATCTTATGAGATTGAATAAGAAGGGTGTAAAATTTTTATGGTCTAAAGATAGTGAGAAATACATTAAAGAGTTAAAGTCCAGGTTGAGTTTAGTTCTGATCCTGATTCTTCTGGAGCTAGTCAGGAGTTACACGATTTATTATGATTCATTAGGCCTTAGTATGGGAGAGATTATAATATAGGATGAGTGATTTGTAGAGTATAGGTCTCTGAAGTTGATTAATTAGAAGTTTAATTACTTGATACCTAATCTATAATTAGTAGTTTTTGTTCATGATTTACACTATTGGAGGAGTTATTTTCTTTGGGATATTTTTTTGGTATTCACTGACCACAAAATCCTCAAGTACATCTTTACGCAATGTTTTCTGAATCTTAAGAAACACAGATGGGTTGAATTCCTACAATAATTTTATTTAGAGAATCCCTATATGTATGGTAAGGGAAATTCAGTAGCCAATGCTCTGATCTAGAATACTTGAAAACAAGACTCTCAGGAGGACAATGGCATGTGACAGCTTATGGACTTGTTTTAAAAAATGCATGCCGAGGTTCAAGAGAATCATAGTTATACTATAATATTGTCTTTAGAAGTGACCACTACCCTTCTGAAATGGGTAAAGATGAGGTATCTTTCCAATCCTGAGGGCCTAGTCCTGAGGTAAAGTATCTCAGATGAGGATTAATTGCCTAGGTAAACCATAAATAGGATGATACCTTACACATATGCATGAAATATAGGTTCCTGCATACATTTGAGAGGAACTAATATAGAAGTATGATACCTCATCTTGGAAAGTACATCTCATATTCACAAATATGTATTTTTATTTACATCACCAGTATTAGAGTCTTGGAATGAAATAAGATATAGTTATATTTATTACTCAGTGTTCTACCTGTTAGTAGGTGAAGGTGGAACACTAATGATTAGTAGGACTCATAAATCCATTTTCCAATCCTATGTTGAAAAAGAATGATGTCACTATGGAATTTGTGGAAGGTTTTCTATGATCACATTGAGAAAACAATACATTTTAGGTTTTTGTTGACCGATTGATGAATGTTGCTAACTTCCTGCCTATTTGGGAGTCTATACGTTAGGGAGACTATAAACCTTTATGGAGATATATGTTCTATCATATCCTAAAAGGATACTTGTTTCAAATCATGGTTTTGTAAAGGGTTACAGAAGGAATTGTGTAAAAAGGTTCTTCTAAGAATGGCCTATCATCCTCAGACTGATGGACATACAGAGTGCACAATTCATATGTTGGAGGACATGCCTTGTGAATGTGTCCTTAAATTTAGTGATTCTTAGGAGAAAAAAAATACCCCCAGTTGAGTTATCATATAATAATATATTTCAAGATAAAACATAGATAGATCATTATGAGGTCTTTTGTTGTAGGCCTTTCTTATCACCTCTGTGCTAGTTAGAGGTAAGGGAGGTAGCTCTACTAGGACCATGTCTCACCCAGGAGACTTCTGAGCAGGTCTAGATGACCAAAAAGTGCATATTGATAGCTTAGTTCAGGTAGAAATATTATTACATTCTACATCGATGACCTCTTAAGTTTGAGTTTTGGGACTAGGTTTTCTTGTAAATTTCTCCCAGGTTGTGAAATTGATGGATTCAGATATAGGGTAAGTTTTTACCTCATTTCATTGGACCCATTTAGGTTGTGGAGAAAATTGGACTAGTGTCTTATAATATAGAACTTCCCTATATATATTGGTCTATACTAAATGTATATCATGTGTCTCATATTATTTGGTATTATCCAGGCCCGATGCTTGTTTTAGTGCATGTGGAGGTTGAGATAGATGTGTGTGATTCTCTTAAGGAGTACCCATTGCGTATCGTGGATCAGAGTGTGAAGACTCTATGAGGTAGATAAACTCTTCTAGTAGAAAAAAAAGTATAGGATGATACCTGGGGGCATGAATATAATTTACAAGTTCAGTGGTAGGAGATTTTTTGAGATAATTCTATACTACCCTCCAAAGGCTAACTAGAGGATGATTCACTTTAAGGATAAGAGGTTGAAACATCACAACTTTTCAAAAATGTAAAGATCATTTTTTTTCAAGTATAAATTCCTTATTTCACCCTTATGAGTGTGACTTATGGACTAAGGGAGGTCTCAAGTGCGTTAAAAGCTTGTTTGGATCATGGAGCACCAAAAATTAGAGAGACAGACAAAGCCGCACATATAGTTATAACCGTGTGCCTCAACCATATAGGGAAATCAGTGGATAACATGTGGCCACACAATTTTCCCTGATTTTGTGAGCCTAGATGCATGAATATTCAATATTTCTTAGATAAATTGTAGATCTATTTCACATGGTTAGCGAATGGTTTTTCAAACCACGAACCGACCCATCCGGGGGGAGGGGTCTTGGATAATGCTACGTGTGTGGTTGGTGAACAGTTTGGCCAACTGTCTGACCCCTTAAATGAAGGTGAAATGAACATTTCAACCCTAAAATATTTTTAAACCCTATATTTTTTTTCTATTCTCTTCCAGTGGATGTTCGCCCCTCATTTATCTCCCATGGAGTTTTCTTAAGCCTAATCTTGGTTTTTTCATAACTTCCCCATCCGATCTTTGTTTTCATTACCATCAGATGCGTTGGATCCCTATAAATAAGATCTATAATCCTTTTTTTACTATTATAGTTTATATTCCCATCTATTGTTTTATTTTGGAGTGAGATCATTTTCTATATTTTCAGGGAATTTGTCCATTTTGGTGATTTCTTCCGTTCTTCTTCAAATTAAAGCCCCATACTAGACGAGTGGTCTTCCAAAGACTTAAGGTAGGTAGTATAGAAATTTTAACTAAAATATTAAGTTTTTTATAGATTTTTTTTCATTGAGAAACATGATAGAAATTTCTTCACATTGCATTAAAATTTAGCATACCATTCTAATTAACAAAACCATGCTTTGATACTCCAATTGAGCCTTACTAGATCATTAGAGGATATACACATCATTTTTTTCACACCCTATGGTTTGATAAATTAAATTCACTTATATATATATATATTTATTTATTTGACCAAAAACCTCCTATGTGGGTTTGATTGACACTTGTTTTGAACTTAATTTTTTAATAAATTAAATTCCTTAATTTAATTGAATGGATATGGGTGTAAAGGCCACACCACATGTTTTATAACCATAAATTTTAATTATATTAATTGTGAAAATCATGGTTAGATTAGATTAAGTGGTTATAAAAGATTTAATTTAATCTCGACCAATAATTATTATTAGACCATGGATATTAGTCATTGGAAAATGGTTAAGGGTTTATTGAGAATGGTGCTCCACACTCCATTATGTTGGGTGATGGGAATGGAATCTCACACTATTTAATTTTATATGGGAGATGGGAGTGATGTTCCATGTTATCTAATATGGGATGTTGGGAATGATGACTCACCCCACTATCTCAAGTGTTTTGAATGATGACTCAACCCACCATCTCGAGTGATGAGCATGACATCTTTCACTCATATGAGATTCAGGATATGTACCCTTTCTTGAGATCATAGATCATTAGACTAGTCATGGATGCCTAAGTTATGAAACAGGTCTAGATAGCACCTAAAATATATGTATATTCATCTAAATTCCATCACATATAGAGTGTATATTCTTATATAAATATTATATAAATATATTTATGGTATAAGAGTACTTATACATGATTACCAATTAAAACTCATTTTTTCCTTTGTCAAAGAAGGTAAAGTCTTCCAGGTTTCCAATAGAAACCCGATCTGATTAGTATTTATTTTCCATTAATATATATAATTCATTATATCTACACAATTCTATGATATTCACACTCACTAGATTATTTCTAGACACCATTGGTGGTGGACTACTGAGTTTATATCACACCTTACTCAGGATTCATTTAGCACTTGAAGTTCCAAGGATCGAATAACAACTGAGAAGGGGGGTTGAGTCAGTTGGTTAACTTTTTATAAGTTTCAAAACTTTAAGAAACTTAATCCTTGAAACCTGTTAATATTTATTTCATTATCAACCTTTAACAAGAAACTCAAGAATGCAAGAAAGGTAAATCAAGAAAGGCACACAAGATTTACATGTTTCAGCCTCAATAAGAGAATCTACATCCTTTCCATAGCCACTCCCTTGGGTCTATGGAAATCCACTGTAATGAAGAAGTGAATAAAACTTGTGTCAACTCTCACTGGGAACCTTTTATCTCCTGATAGGAAAGATTATACTGACTCCCATTAGTTTATAATGTTTTTTTAAAGAAAAAATGATCCAAAGACAAGAATAATAACTTTGTTAAGCTGCTCCACAAAAGCTCACTCCGAATCTTCAATTTGATTTCTTGAATCTGATTTTTCTGAAATCGGTATTTTCAGAAAGATAAGATGATTCCGCACTAGTGATCACTCCAAATCGTCAATTTGATTTCTTGAATATGATTATTTGAAACCGATATTCTCAGCAAGATAAGATAACTCTGATTCTATTCTTCCCAAACACTCACGAAACTTCTTCAAGATGGTAGGAACTTTTCCCTAAGAATTATTTAGCGCTTCGTATTTTCCACATGTGTAAAAGTTGAAAATGAGTGAATGATCTGGGCACATATTTATAGGAAACTCAGAAAACAAAGGTGGGAATCTTCAAAATCTTTCCCGCTTCCTCAAATCTCAAAAACTCCGCAAATCTCTCGCATTTAAACTTCAATCTTTGACTTCTTCAAATCTCCTTAAATTTATCTGAGATTTATGCAAAGTTGAAATTTGAATTTTCTTGAACTCTTCATATCTTCCTCATAATGATAAGGCTTGATCTTGGATTTCTAATTTATGGCTTAAGAAGTAGACTCAGACTTTCAGGATCAGGAAGTAGACTCTGAATTTCTAGCTCAAGAAGCAGACTCTAAATTTCTGGATCTAGAAGTAGACTCTGAATTTTTGGTTCAGGAAGTAGACTCTGAATTTATGGCTCAGGAAGTAGACTCTAAATTTCTGGCTCAGGAAGTAGACTCCAAATTTCTGGTTCAGGTGGTAGACTCCGAATTTCTGGCTCTAGAAGTAGACTCTGAATTTCTGGTAGACTTAAAATTTCTAGTTCAGGAAGTAGACTCTGAATTTCTGGCTCAAGAAGTAGGCTCTGAATTTCTGGCTCAGGAAGTAGACTCCGAATTTTTGGTTTAGGAAGTAGAATCCAAATTTCTGGCTCAGGAAGTAGACTTCGAATTTCTGGCTCAGGAGGTAGACTCTGAATTTCTGGATCAGGAAGTAGACTCCGAATTTCTCACTCAGGAAGTAGACTCTGAATTTCTGGTTCATGAAGTATAATTCGAAAATTTGTTCAGGAAAAAGTTTTAGGAAAAAGGTTCAAGAAAATTGGTTTAGGAAATCTAGTTCAGGAAAACTGGTTCATGAAAGAACTGGTTCTGAATTTTCTCAGAATTTTCCTTAGTGAAAAACATCAATCCTCTTCACCATTTCTTCAATAGATTTTATCATGAAACTTTTCATGTTTTGTGATAACTTTAAGATCATCAAAGAATCATCTGATTAAGTTTAGAAAGTTTGAGACACTTTCTTAACTTCTAACTTCTTATTCTTCAATATAATCTTCTTTAAGGAAATCTTCAGTAACCAGCAACTTCAAGTTTCTGTAACTCAATAAAATTATTCAACAAAAAGATTAGTTTTCAACAAATACAAAACTTTGTTAAACAAAACACCACAAAGGTTCTTCAATCCCCCCTTTGGATTTGTTGGAATCACTTATTAACAAGTTTTCACCTCTCAAAAAATTTATATCTCAAGTTCTTGAATTTTACCAAAACATTGCCTTTCTTAAAAAGAGTGTCCTGACACCACACTACTGGATAAAGTAATATTTTTGAAGGATGTCCATCCCTCGGCGACAAGAAAATTTTGTGGCCATGTAAAGATAAACTTTACCTTACTCAAACTCTCCCTCAACTTTTATCTTTCTCTTTCTCACTTTTCTTTTCCTCTCTCATTTTTCATTCTCTCTCTCCCATTATATGATAACCACAACTTTAGATTCATAAAAGAAAACTTACTCTCCCCCTTTTTCAACATAATACAAAGCAAGGTGGGGGGGGGGGGTACTTCCTTATGAGTTTTAGGAAGTCTTGTGAGGAGGCTGAACATGGAGTTGCAGCCTCAGTTCAACAAACCTTTCCTTTGACATTACTTTTGTGAAAATATAAGTAATCTGATACTTTGTTGAAATATATTCCATTAAGACTTCTCCAACAACAGATTTTCTTTTAAAAAGTGATACTTTATATCAATATTCTTTGATCTTGAATGTTTAACAAGATTCTTGGAAAGATCAATGGAACTTTTATTATCACAGAGTATTTTCAAAGGTTTAGAAACTTTCACTTTCAAATCTTCCAGCTGTACTTTCATCCACATCATTTGAGTATATGCCTGAGTATCTGCAATATATTCAGATTCAGCTGTACTTAAAGTTACTAAACTTTGTTTCTTACTGTGCCAACTCACACAACATTCCCCTAAGAAAAATGTTCCTCCTGATGTTGATTTTCTATCATTACAATCACCAGCCCAATCAACATCAGTATAACCATGAAACTTAATCTCATTGTTCCTCTTCTATAACAACCCATGTGAAGTTTTTCCTTCAACAAATCTCAGAATCCTCTTAAATGCCAACATATGTGATTCTTTTGGATTACTTTGATATCGGGAACAGAGAGTCACAACATAAGCAATATCAGGCCTTGAGGCTGTAATATAAAGAAGACTTCCTATTAAATTTCGAAAGTCTTTCTGATTCACATTGTTCCCTGACTCATCTTTGCTCAACTATGTGATTACTGAGATAGGGGTTGAAAATTATTTTTATTATTCCATCCCAAACTTCTTTAATAGTTCCTTGGCATACTTTTCTTGGGATAAGAAAATGTAGTTTTCTTGTTGTTGAACTTGTAATCCAAGGAAGAAAGTTAATTCCCCCAACATTGAAATTTCAAAATTTTTCTTCATCTCTTTATGAAGATCTTCAAAAACATTTTCTTCATCTCCAGAAAAAATTATATCATCCAAATAAACGATTACAATTAAAGTTCTGGAATAAACATCTTTAACATACAAGTTGCTATCAACCTTTCCTTTAGAAAAGTTCATCTTTCTCAAAGAACTGTCGAGCTTCGAATTCCATGCTTGTAGAGCTTGTTTCAGCCCATACAAGGCTTTATTTAATTTAAATTTTTTTTTTTCATCCTCATCAAGTAAAAACCCACAAGGTTGTTCAATGCAAACTTCTTCCTCAATCTCACCATTTAAGAATGATGACTTTACATCCATCTGATAAACCTTGTAATTCCGATGATCATCCACTACAAGAAACATTTTAATAGTTTCCAACCTTGAAACAGGGGCAAATGTTTCATTAAAATACACACCTTCCACTTGTACATATCCTTTACACACAAGCATTGCTTTGTTTCTTGTAACTTCTCCATGCTCATTCAATTTATTTATGTAAATCCACTTGGTTCTGATAAAATTCTTATTTTCTAGCCTTTGATCAAGTTCCCATGTTTCATTCTTCTCAATCTGATCTAGTTCTTAATTCATATAATCCACCCATTCTTTATGTTGAATAGCTTATGAAACTGATTTTGGTTCAACTTTTGAGATAAGGGAAGTATGATTTTCTAATCTTAACTTCCTTCTTGTCTTAACTAGTGCCTTCAGATCCCCAATAATATTTTCAAATTCAATATGTTTTTATAGGGTAGGAAAACTCACATTTCCTTTCCCTGCATCACTTTATTCGCCATACGACTTATCTGAGTCACTTTCACTCTTGTGGGAATACTTTGATTTATCTTCCTCAGTATTCTTAACAGATGTTGTGAAGGAACTTGGATTTTCAATTACCTTTACATCATATGAGTCCACCAACTTCAGTAACTATTTGTTCCATCATTTGTAACTTCTTCCATTGGGTGAATAACCCATAAATATTCCTTCTTCAGCTTTCTCTTCAAACTTTCCTAAGTCCGGATTTTTGATTTTGAGTAAGCATGGACTTCCAAAACCTTTGAAGTAATTAAAAGAAGGTTTTTTGTTATAACACATCTCATAAGAAGTCATGTTGGTTTCCAGTCTTAAAAAGCATCTATTTTGAACATGCATAGCAGTTCTAATAGCTTCTCTCCAAAAGAATTTTGAAAGTTTGTATTCTGATAACATACTTCTTCCCATTTCCACCAAGCTTGTATTTTTCCTTTCTGATAATCCATTTTGTTGTGGAGTATAAGGAGCACTATACTGATGTTTGATACCATGGTTCCTTAGATACGTTTAAAAAGCATTTCTTGTGAATTCAGTACCATTGTATGTTCTCAACTTCTTTATGGAAGCTCCCAATTCTTTCTCAACATCTCTTCTGAAGAATTTAAAAATTTCAATATCCTCTGACTTATGCTTCATGAACATGATGTTTGTCATCCTAGTGAAATCATCAATAAAAGTGATAAATTATAAATCTATTTTTTTGATTGATGTCTCATCGGCCCACACAGATCAGAATGAATAAGCTCAAGTGGATTGTTAGATTTAATCTCAACTCTTGTATGACTTTTTTTAGTCATATTTCCGTCCTGGAAAGTAATACAAACATCTTGATCTCTTCTTTTCAGTTCTGGAAAATTCCGAACAACATCAAATTTAGAAAGCTTACACATGATCTTCTGCCCAAGGTGTCCAAGTATTTGGTGCCACAACTTGTTTTCATATTCAGCACTCAAATAGCAAGAGTTATTGGATTCTCCAATTTGAAAGAGATTCCCACTGGTTCTTTCTCCTTTTGTAATCACTTTTCCATTTTTCACAATTTTGAAGATACAAAAATTCTTTCTGAAGATAACTTCTTTTCCATCATCACAAAGTTGACTTACACTAAGTAAGTTATGTTTTAGTCCATCAACAAGAAAAACTTACTTAGACTTCAGTTTCTCTACTTCAATCTCTGCCGTTCTGATTCCCTTAATTTTGAAGGAACTATCATTGCCAAAAGTAACGGCTCCTCCATCATGAATTTCAGCATGTTCCAAGATTTTTATATCACCTGTCATGTGTGAATAACAACCACTATCTAGTATCCATGGTTTGTTCCTATTACTTGCTTTCAAAGTTGTATCAACAATAAAATCTCTTTTATCAACCTCCTTATTTTCAGATTTATTTTCTTCCTTATCATAAGAAACTTGTTCTGGAAGAAGTGTCATACATCTTTCGGAATGATGACAAGACTGATCACATATTCCAAAAACTTATTTCAAACATTCAAATTGATTCTTTGTTTGAATATTTCTAACATCTTGATAAATCACCTTTTCAACTTTCTGTGAGTATGGAAAGTTACTCATTCTTCCACTTTGCTCAAACCTTCTTCTAGGTAGAGATAAATTGTGCCAAAAATTATAAGCTCTATGCCCATATATTCCATAGCACTAGTAATAGCCCTCAAATATTGGTTTTTATTTAAGAATGATATTTCTCTATAAAAACTTTATTGAGGTTGATAACTTCTTTCAGCTCTAGAAAACTTAGGATGTAGGCCATCTCTTCTGTTGAGTGAGTTTTCTACTTTTGTAGGATTGATAGGTTTATCACATCCTTTCTCCACCCAAGCTTTAGTAATACTTTTTCCATTACCTGAAATGTTAGAAGAATTAGATACAACATTATTTTTGGTAAGAGAAGATTTCACCTGATTCTTGTAATGAGCATTCACAGCATTTTTAGAGATCTCAGCTTTTAATTATGTAGCTTTATTAAAGTTTTCATTCATCTTCCTCAGGGTATTTTTGGACCCAAGGAGTTTTGATTGCACCTTATTTACTTCTTCTTCCTTACCTTACAGCTTCTTGCTAAGATCTTCAATCATATTTCCCTGTTCAGCAATTCTATGTTTGTAACTTAAAATTTCTTGAATGTATTCATCTTCCTTCTTGGTGACATCTTTACTTCCATCCTGAACTTCTTTATGATTATTCTTCATCACATGAATTTATTTCTTGAGATTTTTGTTTTGATCAGGAGATGCAAGAAGTTCGGATCTTAGCTAATATTTTCTGTAATATTATTTACCACCTTCTTCACTCTCTGAGAAAACATTTATTTTCTCAACTTTTGTAATGAAGGTTCTGAATCTTTATTTACTTTCATCTTCCAAGGAATCATTTTCAGATGATTAAGATTCAATCTTCTTTCTCAACATACTTATTTTATTTCCGGAAAACTTCTTCTTGAAATTTTTAGAATTCTTCTATTCTTTTTCATTCTTGTTATACTTCTTCCATTGAGGATTCTCATCAAAAACATCTTGATATTCTCCAACTTTATTCTTTGGGAAATTCATAGAAAAGTGTCCGATTCCGCCACAATCAAAACATTTGAGAGGAAGTTTTCCTCCATACTTTCCTCTCCCTTTTTGATAGTTCTTGGATATGAGAGACATGATTTTTTCATTCAAATATTCATCTTCCTTATCATCAGACTCACAAGGATCAGCTTTATCATCATCTTGGATTTTCATCTTTCTCATAGCATTAAAAGTCATTTTATCTTTTATCTTCTTATTAAAGATTGGAGCTTTACTCATTTCATAAGGAACAAGAAAGTTATGAGGATCATCAAGAGATAAATCATCCTTATCTTCTAAAGCTGAAATTTTATAATCAAACATGTTTGGAAACATTTTCATAAGTTTCTTTAAACTTGTAGAATCATTCAAGTCTTCTCCAAATCCTCTAATGTTGCACACAATTTCATTAACTCTGGTGAAGTATTCATCAATTGTTTCATCATCTCTCATCCTGATGTCTCCAAACTTACCGCTCCAGATTTGTAGCTTGGACTCCTTGACTTTTGTATCTCCTTTGAATACACTTTCCAGCTTATCCCACATGCTTTTTGATGTTGTGAGACCCATCACCTTCTGATAAACATTTTCTAATAAGGACATAAGAATAGTATTTCTAGCCTTTCCATCAAATTCTATGTCTCTCTTATCAGTAAATGACATAGGAGAATTTTTGTCAATAGGTGGAAAGAAAATAGTAGTAGCATCAACAACTTCAAGGACAAGTGATATGAGATAAAGAATCATACTATTTTTCTATCCATAATAATTCTTTCCATCAAATGTAGGAATTCCTCTACTATTGATAGAATTGATATTCTCCATTATAAGGATTAAACAAGGGAACCTCACACTGATACCACTTGAAGTTCCAAGGATCGAATAACAATTGAGAAGGAGGGTTGAATCAATTGTTTAAATTTCTATAAGTTTCAAAACATTAAGAAACTTAACCCTTGCAACCTGTTAAGATTTATTTCTTTATAAACCTTTAGCAAGAAACTCAAGAATGCAAGAAAGGTAAATCAAGAAATCCACACAAGATTTACAAGGTTCTGCCTCAATAAGAGAACCTACGTCCTTTCCATAGCCACTCCCATGGGTCTATGGAAATCCAATATAATGAAGAAGTGAATACAACTTGTGTTAACTCCTGTTGGACACCTTCTATCTCCCGATAGGAAAGATTATACTGACTCCCTTCAGTTTATAATGTTTCCTTAAAGAACAAATGATCCAAACACAAGAATAATAACTTTGTTAAGATGATTCACAAAAGCTCACTCCTAATCTTCAATCTGATTTCTTGAATCCGATTTTCTAAAATTGATCTTCTCAGCAAGATAAGATGATTCCGCACAAGTGATCACTCCGAATATTCAATACGATTTCTTGAATCCAATTTTCTAAAACTGATATTCTCAACAAGATAAGATAATTCCGATTATCTTCTTATCAAACACTTAAGGAAACTTTTTCAAGATGGTAGGAAATTTTCACTAAGAATTATCCAGCGCTCCACCTTTTCCACATGTGTAAAATTTGAAAATGAGCGAATGATCTGAGCATATATTTTATAGGAAACTCTGAAAACAAAGGCGGGAATCTTGAAAATCTTCCCCGCTTCTTCAAATCTCAAAAACTCCCCAAATCTCTCGCATTTAAACTTAAATATTTGACTTCTTAAAATCTCCCTAAATTTTTCTGAGATTTATGCTAAGTTGAAATTTGTATTTTCTTGAACTCTTCCTATCTTCCTCAGAATGATAAGGATTGATCTTGGATTCTGAATTTCTGGCTCAGGAATTAGACTCCGATTTTCTGTAGTAGGAAGTAGACTCCGAATTTCTAGCTCAGGAAGCAGACTCCGAATTTCTGGCTCAGGAAGTAGACTCCAAATTTCTGGTTCAGGAAGTAGACTATGAATTTCTAGCTCAGGAAGTAGACTCCAAATTTCTAGTTCAGGAGGTAGACTCCGAATTTCTGGCTCAGGAAGTAGACGCCGAATTTCTGGCTTAGGAAGTAGACTCCAAATTTCTAGCTCAAGAAGTAGACTCCAAATTCCTGGTTCAGGAAGTAGAATCCAAATTTCTGGCTTAGGACGTAGACTCCGAATTTCTAGCTCAGGAGGTAGAATCTGAATTTATGGCTTAGGAAGTAGACTCTGAATTTCTGGATCAGGAAGTAGACTATGAATTTATGGTTTAGGAACTAGACTCTGAATTTCTAGCTCAGGAAGTGGGCTCCAAATTTCTGGCTCAGGAAGTAGACTCTGAATTTCTGGTTCAGGAAGTAGAATTTGAATTTATGGCTCAAGAAGTAGACTCCGAATTTCTGGCTCCAGAGCTAGACTCTGAATTTATGGCTCAGGAAGTAGACTCTGAATTTCTCACTCACAAAGTAGACTCTAAATTTCTGGTTCATGAAGTATACTCCAAAAATTGGTTCAGGAAACAGGTTTAGGAAAAAGGTTCAGGAAAACTGGTTCAGGAAAACTGGTTTAGGAAAAAACTTGTTCTGAATTTTATCAGAATTTTCCTTAGTGAGAAAACATCAATCCGCTTCACCATTTCTTCAATAGCTTTTATCATGAAACTTTTTATGATTTGTGATAACTTTAAGATCAAAAAATCATCGTCTGATTAAGTTTATAAAGTTTGAGACACTTTCTTAACTTCTAACTTCTTATTATTCAACATAATCTTAGTTAAGGAAATCTTAAGCAACCAACAACTTCCACTTTCTGTAACTCAAAAACATTCTTCAACAAAAAGATTAGTTTTCAAAAAATACAAAACTTTGTTAAGAAAAACACCACAATGGTTCCTCATTACTCTAGTAGAATTCATGACTTCAATTGAGGATAATGGAAAGAACCCTATCTTAGACACTTGATCTATTTTTATTATAGCATGAGTGCATGAGATAAGAGAACTGAGCATATTCTCATGATGCTAGGGAAGCTGTATTTTGAACTTTTACATTTTTTTGTTTAGAATATTGTATAAGACTATTACTTATGTCCCCTATTTATAATTTTTTTATATTATAATTCCATGACATCATTGTGTATATGAATCATCCCATGGCCTTTGATTATTATTACTATTTGAATATTCCTCTTCTACTGTGTTCTTAGTTATCTTATTTTCTTCCTCTATTTGTTATATTTATTTATTACCACTATGCTACACTAATATAATAGTATAATCTCCCCACTATACCAGTTTGCTACTAGTCAACAGCCTCTAGAATGCGTGGATGTACGCTTAAGGCCATGTGATCCACCGACTTGGGGAACTATTTTTGTGGCACTTGGTTCAGGATGTTGCAATCATAAAATTCTTTGTGAACACAACTATTTTAAAATGAACATTAAACATTAATTTAAAATATAATTAATTTTATATGTTCTATAATGGGTAAAAAAATTAATCTTGATAGGCTTAGGTCGTGCTATTAGATAATGAATTCATTCATAATTGAATGAGATATTCTTTCTTATTCATTATCCAATTAATATAACATGGGACATTATCTACTATTTTAAGTATAAATTGGGTTTTAAATGCATGATGTTCACACTCATTTTATAAGTAAATTTGGATTATAATCAGTTCCATAATACCAATGAAATTTTCAATGAAATTATCCCATAGATATCAATTTTTTCTTAGAAAATAAGATGAATCTACACACCTATTGGGTACTTACAATATGATTTATTGAAATGTGATATATTTTATTAAAACATTTTTTTTATAAAATAGGAAGATATTTTAAAACATTATTTGAATCATTTTTATTTTTCATATTATTAGGAATTTATTTTGAAAAAGAATCGATTTAATAAAATTTTACACATATTATTTTTTCTATGGTATATGTTGTGTTGTTGAATAGTTGATAAGCCTTGATTGTGGTAGAGTAACCAAGAAATATTCCATCATAGGATTTTAGATAAAATTTTGTAAGATTTTTTTACACAAAAGTAATACCTTACATCTAAATATCATAGAATTTTCAACTATTGGTTTTAATCTATTTCATAATAAATAAAGTGTTTTATTTAAAACTAAACAAAGTAAAATATGGTTTCTATTATGGAAGGTGTCATTCAAAGCCTCAACCCACTTTCTATTCATACAATATAGACTAGACCATCTCATGAAGAGTTATATTTCATCATTCAATAATATCATTTTTATAGATTCCATATAATTGGAAATTAATGTTCAATATCTTTCTCACTAAAAAAAATTTAATTCAACATTATCAAATTCTATACCATTTATTGAACCTTAAGTGATGATATTACATTTTTAAAAAATAACTATTTTATTTTTATGATGGATGAGATGAAATAACACCTAGATATTTGAATATATAACTCTCTTTTAGATGAATATGATGCTTAATAGATTGTACCGTCCACAACATCGAGCTTAAACAAAAAGATTTATACTATAAATATATTATTATTTAAATATGACTATTATAACCTAGACACTAGATTTGAAGGTATGAATATGATTAAACAATTTATGAAATATATGTTGAAATGTTTCACTTATTCAAATTTTATGATTTTTACTATATTTTTAATAATAATAATTTAATAAAATGAATATAAAAACCATTAAAAGTGTAAAAGGGTCATTTTACTATAAAATCAGGATTTCCTTATATTTTTAATTTTCATTTTAAATAAAAATTTATGAATTTTATAAATTATATTTGATAAAATAAAAACAATTATTAAAATCAAAACAACAAATATTTATTATGCTTATTTTTCATAATTTTAATCAAAAGAGTAATTTTTGGGTGAATAGTTTGAAATAAGGTTTTTATAAAAACTATCATTTTTAAACTATTTATAAAGACCCATTATATTATAGATTAGTGTTAAAGTAAAATTAGTCCCATTTTAATAAAAATTATTATTTTAATTCAAGGTTTAACAATATTATACATGTTTTTGATATAAATTCATTTTTATTCTTAAAATGAACATTTTTCAAAATTTGTATTTTGTTGCGTTTCATACACTTATTTTAAAATTAATTTTTTCCACTTATTAAAATTAAATATTTTAAAATTTATTGAATATTTTTAATTAAAATATTCAAATAATTTAATTAGGTTAATTTCATTTTTACTAATAATGAATAGTAAACATGATAAAAGTTTATCACCAATGTAAAGGTTAAAAAATGGTAAAAGTGTTAAATTGATGTTTAAAGCCTTGAAATATCATAAAAAATCATTTTAAAATGTTTGGATGAGGTTATGATCAAACTCCATTGACAATATATTTAGTAATTGTTGAATTTGGATCAAATTCCTAGGAATATGGCTTTCCTTTTGTATTAATAAACATATATTTATAAAAATGTGACTTTCTCTCTCTTTTTATATTTTCATGATAAGGATATAGATATAAATACTATATAGATTAATATAGATGATAAAATTGAACATAAATAAAATATATTTATTATTCTAATTTATTTTTTATTTTTTGGTGAATATATAATTACCTTAAATTCTTACATAGCACTAATGTGGCGCTTGTGAGAACTGATAAAAAACCAAATTAAATTGTTTTAGAAATTAAAAAATGTGATTTATTTTATATATTTTAGAATATTGAATATTTTTTATGGAAAAAAATGAATTATAAGTAGTGTTTTAAATATTTCAAATTTAAATATATTATTATCAAGGGGTCTTTAAATTCAAATTATGTGAACAGTTCCCTAGTCTTATATATTTATTGTAATTCCATTGCTTTTCTTTGTCTTACACAATGGTGGATATAATGAAACTTATATAGATTATGTGAAATGTTATTAAAATTAATTTAATGATATTTAAAGTAAAATAATATCTTTAAAATAATAATAATACTACCAATATTCAAGTGGATAGTAAAATGGTTGAGGCATCCACCTATTGTTAATTTGTGAACTAGTTTTAATTTCTAAATTACATTTTTGAATCTTAAAGACTATGTATTTATGAAAACCACATTAATTTATTCATATAAAAATAAAATTATTATAATCCATTCAAATAAACCTATGAGCATGTTTTTAGATCAAAACTATAAACAAATCACTCTCTGAACTTCTAATACCACATACCTAATCCACTGTAGTAATCAAATTTCACTTCTCCAAAGGACTTAAACTCGATTGATAAGTGGTGTTTCAAATATCGAGATAAGGGTTTCCAGAACTATTTAACCCTTATTAATTATGATTCATTATCAAGAAACCATATTAAACCTCCACTTATTTTTATTCTAGGATTGCATTTACAAGTTATTGTAATTTATATGTTTAATTTATTATAGGGGTTACTTGTTACCTAAAAACAATATAGCACCCCAAGCTCACACTCCTAGATTCAGTGTTGAAAATACATAACATACAACACTATATTTGATACATATATATGATTACTACATATTTCATGCATTATAAATCCAAAAAATATGTATTTTAGTGTTTTAGAGAGTTATTCAAAAGAATAAACTAATAAATCTCAAGTATTATCAATAATTATACATTTTCCACACTATTTAAGAAGCTAATAAACATAAGATGAATCTTCAACATCATCCATAAATTATCCATAGAAGGAATTCACTTAATATTGGAATAGTTAATATTTTCTTTCATAATAAGGGAAAAATGAAAATATAAGAAATAAATGAGCTAAAATTCTCATTATGGGTAAACATAAGAATAAATCATAACATGAGATACATGAAGAATACCATGATATTATAATGATCTAGTAATCAAGACATTGAAAATGATAACATAAGAACATGTAATAATCATGAACTTATTATAAGAGCATGAAATAATAAGAATGTGGAAACAACATAGACATAAAATTATACGAATAATTCAAGGATACATTCCCTTTTAATGTAACGTAGTTGTCCAAGAAAACTTCCCACACACCATTGTTGGCTAGGCTCACTTTCCATATATCATGATATCACATGAGATAGAATCTTTACCCAATTCATTGGAAATATATATAATTATGGGACCACCCTTCACATAATTAAAACGATACATATGTGTACCACATGGTTTTAATAAATATATCATTGAAACACAAGTAAATAAAATGAATTTTATATATTTTCCAATAGGTTTCCTATGGAAGAATTAATGATTTAATCCATAAACATAACATGAAAACACATGGAAATTAAATGGGTATCCAATAAATTTAAGCATCATTATAGGTAAATAACACTCACAAAATATTACTATGTATATGGGTTTCAAACTGTATAAGAAGTTAATATATCATTTATAAAAAAAATTTCCTAATGAATCGATGTATTGGTCATCTATGTGAAAATCCTTTAATCATGTAATGAAAGAGAATGTATTCAAAGAGGAAAATAATTGAAATTAAATCATTTATATACAAGTGCATTATTAGTAATGAAAAAATTAGTGAACGATTATACCCCAAATGAAAAATACAATTTCATAATCTATCCAAACATTGAATGTGGATGGTATCATTTGAATACTACCCTTGATCAAGAATACGACATAAATGAATAACACTCTTTGAAAAATTAAGAAAATTTATTCTAATATAATAATTCCCTTTGTGATTTGAGAAAATTTATAAGGATTATTTTATTCTACAACTAAAATTAGAAATTTACTTTTCTAAAAAAACATGAAATAATATAGAGGAAATATGTAATAAAATAAAAAAGTAGGCGGAAAGATACATTCACATGGAAACATGTAAATGCGATTATTTTTGGGTGAAAAATAACCATATGAATACATTTTTAATATTTCCTTTCAAAAACTTTTTCATTGTGAAATTAAGTTTAGCTGAAAATTCCCTTTTTAAAATAATATGAAAAGAAGGTATTTTGGAAAATTAAAAAGCATAATATTAGAAGATTTTTTTTGAAAACTAATCACGTGGAAAATATTTAATGAAAATTAAAATCATTTAGTGAAACCCACATCATAAAAATGGATTATAAAATCATTAATTGATAATATGTAAAGATAATTATATGTTTATATGAAACATTAAAAAATATTTTTTATCGGTAAAACATTGATATTAAAGATAAATACCCATTAAAAAGTATAGGAGTTATTCTTATCAATATAATTTTTTATTTGAAAAATAATTTCTTAAAATAAGATGATATTAATGAATTTAATTAATATCCCTAGATAAAATGGAAATATACCATTTTAAAAGATAATAGTAGGAAAATAGGAATTCAAGCATCATATCAAGAAGAGATTTCACGACTCATGAGAAAAAGGACTTGAGTCAAGAAAAAAATTACGATTTGAGTAACATTTTAATATAAACCCTTGAATGATAAATTACATGAAAATAATCCTCAAATACCATAAATATAAAATATTTCATGATAAAATATCAATTTTTAAAAATATACAACATATAAAAGTAATTTGGTGCATAAAGTAAAAATTCTCTCAACGAAGGGAGTTTGAGAAAGAAATCCCATACCTTTAACCCATATTTGTTGATCACAATATAAATTAATATAAAACAAGCATAAGCACCATAATAATATATTTCATAAACTTATTAACATTTATAACCCTTTTATATACATTATTTACAATTATTTACTATGAATATAATGGTTTAATATACAATATTTTTAATATTGCGAGTTAACACTTTTAATTGTCTTTAAAATGATTTATAATGTTAATATTGATCCTTGATATTTGATTGCATGTTCAAAATTACATGATTAAATGTGTTTATATAATATATAAACCATGATTTTTTATAATTTTTCACTTTCATCCCATGATAGTTTTAATTATGACTCTTAAAGATGATGCCAAAGACAAACTTGTTTCATCAATTTTTCATAAATAGAGATGACATGTTATTAAATTTTTTATATATTAATATAATAACTCCATAAACATAATAACATATTTATTACCTTATTATCAAATGTACTTAACATTATATAACATTTATTAATCATTCACTATATAAACATTACAACATTTCTCAAGTAGGTAGTAAACTAACCAAAAGAATACTATTTTGTAATGATTAAATGAGTAACAAAGTGTTATTAGATAGTATTAATATAATATTTACTTAATCTTTTACATGTAATGTTTATAATATATCTCCCTAATATCCACTCTTAGAATAACTAATTATGGGTGGTGTTGTCAAATGAAATTCGTCATTCGTGGAGGTGGTAGTCCGTGCATACACAATATAAATGAACCTATTTCTTATTGAACGGATGGAGTGATAGTATATATAAAATCAAAATTTTAGAATTATAATAATGTTTTAAAAATAACATTAGTATATAATTTTAGGTTTGTCCATGTTAGGTTATTATGACAACTAAGACATGTCATCCATGAATGTGGTAGTCCATACATACACATGATTAATGATCTCAAACCTTAATGGATGGATGGAATGAAAGAAAACATAAAATTTGATCATTAAATAAATTTTTAATTTACATAAATAACATAATTAATAATAAAAAAATATTCAATACCATCCCTAAGAGTTAGTGATGAAGAAATAACCACATCATGTAGTGTAGGTAGTTTTCTACACACATGCATGTTCAAATCATTTTTTTTCTTAACAGATACTTCAAAATGAATGAATAATTAATGTTACATTAATAAAATTAAATTTAAGTATATATATATATATTAATTAATTCATTATATAAACAATGTTACATAATATTAAAATATAAAAACTAAAAATAAATACAAAGAGGAGAGTAACACTCATGTTGGGAACTTTGATTTTCCTTGGAATAATCCTTAAAAATGAAGAAATTAGTCTAATTAAGGGTGTCTAAAGGACACATTTACTCGGAAAAGGTTATATGATAAAATTTTTTAAGGTTTCACCATGAAATTAAAATGAACGAGTGCATAAATAAGGATCATAAGTGGTCCTGTTTATAACTAAAGGGACTGGTAGTTTTGGAATTACCTAAATTTATGAAATTACTCATTTATACCATTTCAAGGTAAAAGACTCCAATATTTAAATAATATGAATTTTGGTACATTTAAATTTAAAAGATCCTCCCATATTATCATTTTGGAGTCAAACCTGAGTGATTTAGGGGGTTTATTTTAACTTTTATCTTTACCCAAGTGTGCTTTTACCTATCTATCTTTTATTTTCACCCATGTTAATTAATTAAAATTTCTCTAAGAATATTGAACTTAAAACATAATTTTATTATTATAATCCTAGATGTGATATGAATTTTATCAAATTAAAATATTATAATTACAAAAAGTTAATCTAAAATTAAGGTGCTTAACACTTAAAAACATTTTTTATATAATTAAGTTTTTAGGCTTAAAATTTTTGTGAGTAAACATTATTAATGTCAATAATTTATTTGACTTAAATTTATTTATTATAAATAAAAATATTGATATGTGGAATTAAAATAAAGGATTAAATTAATTTTTCAAAAATATTTTTTTAACAAAAAATGGAATAAAATAATTTTTTTAATGTAACCATTTCCTTAAGTTTTAAAAAATGTTTTTCATAGTTTCTATAAGTTCAAAAAATATTTTATAATAAATAAATATATTTAATAATTCCATATTTGGTCAAATAAATGATATTATGACCTTATATTTCCTTCTTATATATTGATAAGGCCATGAAAATTATATATGTATATATATATATATATATTATTGTAAAAATCACATTTTTGACAAATAAAATTATATTTTCAAAAAATGATAAAAAGTTCATGTATATATATTTTGATATTATAAATTTAAAATTAAATTAAATTTTATTTAATTATATTTCTAAAATTATATATTTAACATTTAATAGGAATCAAAAAATATAAATGTAAACTTCTTTAATTTAAAAGACCATATTAAACATTAATTGTTTTTAATATTATTTCATACCAATTTTATAATTAAATAATTTAAATATTTTATATCACATATAGATATCCTATATGTTATAATAATGACCCTTTAAAGATGATTGTTTTAATTTAATAATGTATCAAGACCTTCATGTTAGTGTGTGTTAAGAATGATATCAAACTTAGTATTGTTTAATGAAAAATATATATACTTAAATATATAGATATTATATTATACCACATTAAATAATTTGAATCATAATATTTTTTATAAATACATAAATTAATGATGTTTAAAAATATACATTACATAAGATATAATTTTAAATTTCATGTCTACATTAATATATTATGCAAGGATATAAGATATATATTTCGCCTCTATTGGATTAGCTGAATACTTCATTTTACCTCGAAATATAGATTCTTTATGTATTACCTTTCTAAATATAAAACATTTTATAGGTCCTTTTAGACATTATCTAATGTCTTTCTTCATTAATTTTTTACCAAATGAAAATTTTATTTTTTCCCTTCATCATCTTCATCCCCCAAATTTTCAAGAGACTACATCCTTATCTTCTTTGTTGTGATAGGGAATTTAACTATTTTAACATTGTCAATCATAATTAATGATAGTTTATTATCATAATAACAATATTTTTAACTGAATTTCTTATAACAATAAATTATAGGTCATGAAAATCACCACATTTTCCATTGCATTCATTATTATCTTGGTTCCTTATTTCTCCAAACATTACATTATAAGAAAGTTTCTGTATGACAATAATTAAATTAGTAAATGTACTAATGGAAAACTATGATATTAGAATAAGTAATTAATAAATTATGTTCATACCCAATATTATGAGTCTTTAGCTTCAATCTATATTATAAATGACCATTTTACTATTAGCTTCTCAGATCTTAGTTAATTTCAATAAAATAATATGTTTGAATCCTTCATAATGGTTTGTAAAGAGAATGTGTATTAACCTAAAAAATATTCCTTATGAGTGTCGAGATTGGTGCATATTAAGGTTCAATCAGCAAGCACCAGAATGATGACTGAGATATACCTGGAAAACTCTTTTCAGGGTTGTTACCCCTAAATACTTTTGTGCCAAAACTGCATCATCATTCTAGTACCTAGACTGGGATTTAATTTCTAGGAAAACCAAAAAATATCTAATTTACCAAAAATTCAATAAGTTCTCATATAACCATAATTTTAACTAGGTTATCCACTAATTTTATCTTATCCCAATCCCCAAGAAACATAAAATATTTAACACCTCTAACCAGAAAGCTTATCTATACCATTGAAACCAAGATCGCCCTTAACTATTCGACCCTTTATTTCATTCCTAAATCATAAATCTTCCTTATAAAAATCCTCTTAACATTTAATGTTTTTTAAACCCTCCTCTAATACCAACCAGAACACCCTTAGACCCGAGATCTCATATCCAGTGATGATAACACATAAATTATAATGATAGATTTGATCCACATATATGATTAAAATATCCTTAATTCATTTACAATCTAAGTACATTTTAGTTTAGAGTTTTAGAGAGTTAGTAAAAAAAATATACTACTAAATATAAAGTATTCTCCACAAATGGACAATTTTTCACTATATAAGATTCTAATAACCTATAATGAGATGTTTCCCATAAAATTTCCACACAAGATACTCTTCTAGGATTATTTTAATTAATAATTTCTTTCATAACCAAGGTAAATGAAAACATAATAAAGGGGTGAGATCAAAAACTAAATAAGGGTAAACATAATAATAAATCATATCATGAGAGACATGAGGAAAAACATTATATCATAGTGGGCATGAAATCAATGAATTAAAAATTATTTAAAAAAGGTATGGAATAAGAATGATCATATTATAAGAGAAAGAAATCATAATAATGTGACAAAAATATTAACATGACATCATAAGCATAAGTCAAGGCTCCCTTTCTTGTTAACATAACATAGTTGTCTAGAAAAAACTTCCACACACCATAGTTGGCTATGCTCACTGGACATAAACCATGATATCTCATGAGATGCAAACATTACCTAATGAATTGTAGGGTTATATAAATCTAGGACTAGGCATCACATAATTAAATTCATACACACGTGTTACACATGGTTATAATCAATATATCATAAAAAACGAATGAAATAAAATAATTTTTCTATCATTTTCAAGTGGTACGCTATTTATACATTCATAATTTCATCCATAAACATGAAATGATAAACCAATAGAACGTAAATGGGTTTAAAATAACTTTAAAAAACATTATTGGTGAATAAAAATCAATAAATATAACTACACATATGGTATTTACACTATATAAGAAATAGATATACACTTTAGACAACAATTTCACTAATCAATAAATGTATGGGTCATCTAGGTAAACACCCTTCAATAAAGTCATGGAAAATGGGGTATTCATAGAGGAAAATCATTAGAATTAAATCATTCCTATATAAGTAGATTATTAGGAAATGAAAAATTACCCATGGATGAAACCCTAGATATAGATTAGTATTTCACAATCCATTGAGATAAAGAAGGAGGATGTTAATATTTCAATAATACCCTTGAGAAAGATTATGATATAGATAAATAAAACTCTTAGAACCATTAGGAAAATTTCTTTTATAAAAAAGAATTTAACTTTTCCTTGGAAATAATTTATAAGGAAGATTTTATTCAACCATAAAAATAATAATTTACTTTTTTGAAAACATGAAAGCATAGTGAGTAAATCTCTTATAAAATTAATATGGAAGTAAAAAGATACATTTACATGGAACATGTAGAAGAGATCCCTTTAGGATGAAAAATAATCATATGAAAAAATTTGGAATATTTCAATTTAAATATTTTAAAAGAATTTAACATAGTTCAAAATTCCCTTTTTAAATCAATTTGGAGGGAATGAATTTTAGATAATTTTCAAACATTATTTCAGATTTTTTTTGAAAACTAATCATACAAAAAATATTTAAAGTCTAATAAAACCTTTTAGTGAAACTTTTATCATAAAAATTATTGTAAGAACCTATTTTTTCACTCAGGTATGGATCCTTTAAATTTCCTTATAATTATTTATTTTGGACCTATTTTGGATGCCTAATGAGTTAGTGAAGGCATTGATGGTGTCTAAGGATTGTTCAAATCCCATAAACTAGCTTTTGTGTAAAATAGGCCTCAGACACAGTTTATAGTAAACCGTGTGGGAATACTGAATGGTTAGAGAAAATGGTGTGGGTGGCATGTTTTCTATAGAGCCTTATCACACGATTGGTGCACAATTAGCCAAACTATGTGGGTGCCCCTATTCTCTATGTACTATTACATGGGTTGGACATGGTTTTTCAAACCATGTGAAAAAACTATGCATAAGCTATCTATTGGTTAATTTTACTATTTTTCCCTTAATGATCTAATTAAGCCTCCTCCTTCCTCCTAATCCGAGTTTAGTACTATGGAAAAAAGGCATTTAGCAGCGGCTTGGTTTTACGTTTCGCGGCGGTTTAAACCGCTGCTAAATAGATTGACAGCGTTTTTGAAAAACCGCCGCGAAATCATGCGTCGGGAAACTATTCGCGGCGGTTTTTAAAACCGTCGCAGAACGTTTCATGGCGGGTTTTTAGCGGCAGTTTTTAATTTATTTTTAATTTATTTTAATTTATTTTAATTTTATTTATTTATTTATTTATTTATTTTATTTATTTTATTTATTTCGTATTTATTTTATTTATTTTATTTATTTCATATTACTTTATTTACTTTATTTATCCATGCATGCACATCCCATGAACATGCCCATGCAAAATAAAGAAATACTGCGTTTGGTGAGATTTGAACCCCTAACCTTTTGCATATTTTCCAAAGACTTTACCACTCCAGCAAGCTCGTCATGTGGTTAATAAACAGAATTTAATATACTTATATATATTAATTGAAAAAACAAATAATACATAAATAATAGATATAAACTCAATAATAATAATAAAAAAAAAAAAAAACTAAAAAATAAAAAAAAATAAAAAAAATGAAAAAATAAAATAAAAAAAATAATATATAAAAAAATAAAAAATAAAAAATAAAAAATAACTAAAAAGTAATAAATAATAAATAATAAATAATAAATAATAAATAATAACTAATTACTAATAAACAATAAATAATAATAAATAAATAATAATAAATAAATAATAATAAATAAATTATAATAAATAAATAAATAAATAATAAATAATAATAAATAATAAATAATAAATAATAAATAATAAATAATAGATAATAAATAATAAATAATAAATAATAAATAATAAATAATAAATAATAAATAATAAATAATAAGTAATAATAAATAATAATAAACAAATAAAAAAGAATAAAGAATAATGAATAAAGAATAAAGAATAAAGAATAAAGAATAAATAATAAATAATAAATGATAAATGATAAATGATAAATAATAATAAATAATAAATAATAAATAATAATAAATAATAAATAATAATAAATAATAAATAATAATAAATAATAAATAAAAAAAATAAAAAAATAAATAATAATAAATAATAATAAATATTAAAAAACAATAAATAATAATAAACAATAAACAATAAATAAAAAATAAAAAATAATAAATAAAAAATAAAAAATAAAAAATAAAAAATAATACATAATAAATAATAAATAATAAATAAATATAAATAACAAATAAATATAAAAAATAAAAAATAAAAAATAAAAAATAAATAAATATAAATAAATAATAAATAATAAATAATAAATAATAAATAATAAATAATAAATAATAAATAATAAATAATAAATAATAAATAACTATAAATAATAAATAATAAATAACTATAAATAATAAATAATAAATAATAAATAATAAATAAATATAAATAATAAATAATAAATAACTATAAATAAGAAATAATAAATAATAGATAATAAATAAATATAAATAATAAATAATAAAAAATAAAAAATAAAAAATAAATAAATATAAAAAATAGATAATAAATAATAAATAATAAATAATAAATAAATATAAATAATAAATAATAAATAATAAATAATAAATAATAAATAATAAATAATTAATAATAAATAATAAATAATAAATAATAGATAATAAATAAATATAAATAATAAAAAATAATAAATAAAAAATAAATAATAAATAAATAATAAATAATAAATAATAAATAATAAATAACAAATAATAAATAATAAATAATAAATAATAAATAATAAATAATAAATAATAAATAAAAAATAAAAACTAAAAAATAAAAAGTAAAAAATAAAAAATAAAAAATAAAAAATAAAAAATAAAAAATAAAAAATAAAAAATAAAAAATAAAAAATAATAAATAATAAATAATAAATAATAAATAATAAATAATAAATAATAAATAATAAATAATAAATAATAAATAATAAATAATAAATAAATATAAATAATAAAGAATAAATAATAAATAATAAATAACCAGTAACAAATATTATTATTATTAATAATATTTTATTATTAAAAAAAATAAATAATAAATAATAAATAATAAATAATAAATAATAAATAATAAATAATAAATAATAAATAACAAATAATAAATAAGTATAAATAATAAATAAATATAAATAATAAATAATAAATAATAAATAATAAATAACCAGTAAAAAATATTATTATTAATAATAATATTTTATTATTAGTAATAATAAATAATAAATAATAAATAAATATAAATAATAAATAATAAATAATAAATAATAAATAACATATAACAAATAATATATAATAAATAAATTAAAGTATATTATATATAATATATAATAAATAATAAAGGAAACACATGAAAAAGTATGAAAAGACGTGATAAGGGATGGAAAATCATGAAAACGCATGAAAATGGATGGAGAAGCATATGAAGAATGAGGCATTAGAAAGAATGAGAACGCATGAAAACTCATGACAACTCTGGAAAACCCCTTAATAATTCAACATAATTATCATAATAACCCACAAAAAACCATTGATAAAGATAACAAGTCATGGAAACCCAAATAAACAGTAATAAATGGAGCAACCGTTAAAACCCATCAAAACGGTCATAAAGTGACAAAAACATTGGACTCACATTAACAAAGATAACTTATGATACGAGAGTCCATTTTAGATCCACAACCTGTCAAATCAAAGATCCTGAAACAATCTTCAACATGATAGGTGAAAGAGTCCTAATGGATAGGCGGATCAAAAGTTATGACCATTTTAAAAAAAAGCTGACGGGGAACGGGTGCTAGAAACGAGGCATCGAAAAACATAACAAAACCGATACCCACTAAAAGGCTATAACTTATCATCCAAGAGTGCATGTGGGCGACGCGACCAGTCAAACTGAAGCTCATGGAACAAGATATGATCTAGCAGGTGGAGGAGTCTGAACTGACACGCAGATCGAAAGTTAGGTCTGTTTGAAGACAAGTTTGACGGGACACCAGTGATAGAAATAGGGTTTTAGAGGTATTTAGAGGGGGTTTTGGGGTTGAAAAACATGGTAGAATCTTGCTTTTGTCAAACTGGTGCGTAGCTCTCTTCGCTGCTTTGATTTGATATGTGGTAGAGCCCAAACGGACACCCAGAATGAAAGTTATGGCCGTTTAAAGTTGGAGAACTTTTTTCAACTTTCTTATAACTCTAATATCTTCTGCACCTTAGACCTTCTTACGGTTTTGATTATATGTGCCTCTAGATCTCTTCATGAGATTCAATTTGACTGGTCGTGGCACTCCAACGGATGCCTAGATCAAAATTTATGGTCGTTTTAGTGATTTCGGAGTTTCTTATGTTTTTTTTTATTTTTTCCTTTCTTTTTGCGGCGGTTTTACCGAAACCGCCGCTATTTCACGGTGGTTTTTTAAAAAACCTCCGCTAATCCTCGAAAAAAATTAAAAAAATATATACAAAAAATATACAAAAAATATAAACAAATTTAAGGCATTTCACGGCGGTTTAAAAACCGCCGCGAAATGGAAGCCCGAAAAACGTTTAGCGGCGATTTTTAAAACCACCGTGAAAAAACCACCGCTAAACAGCCATTTTCCTGTAGTGTAGGCAGGATTGAACTATTTTTCTTCCCTTTTTGAGCTATTTAAAGGGATAAGGAAGGGATTGATATATATCATTCATTCAAGATCTGATCGGGCTTCTGTTCATCATGTTGGACATGTAACAGTAATTACTTGAGACCTTTTAGTCTTTATTCTCTTCCCTTGCTCTCAACCTAATTATCGAGGTGTAAGAATTTTTTCCTTTTCTCTTATCTACTCCATTATTAGATGAGTTAGAGGCCAATATCAGAGGATAAGGATCATAAAACCCTAATTTGGTTTGTCTATAACTCATCCCTCAAGTTCGTTGATTTTAAAATTGTCATGTGGGGAAAACCGATTTCATCGGGTGCCGTTTATTGAATTTATATGTCATTATTATAATCATCATAACTGTATGATTATTATCATTCCATATATGGGATTATTTATTGGTGGTTATTCTCTTTACATATATGATTTTGATGTGGGGGAGGGGTCCTTCTTTGCAGATTTGAATTGGATTGTTTTTTGCCTTGGGACATTGGACTGTGGGGCTTGATTGTCTTTTATTTCTTTGATGTCTATTAGGTTCCCCTTTACCAATTAAATGGGGGTCTACTTTAATAAAAAAAATTAATTTTCAATCATAACTGATCATTTTATCATGTAATGTTGAATGAAAAGTATCATGTAACTTCCACTTGACCCACCTAAGGTAAGTGCTTCAGATTGATAATTAAATGTGAAAGGAAAATGGGAAAGTATACTAAGTATATGAATTGACTAGATTAAATGTGACTGATTAATAGGTTTCATGTCTTTATAACCCCTTTACACATTAATGGAAGGTAGAAGAATGAACCATAATTATTGAATATTCCTTAAATGGAATTAATAAAGGTTTTTTGCTACTTGGCCTTATCTAACTAATGAAAGGCAAGGCTTGAAGCAAATGGACTTATTGATTAATTATGACTTGATTAAAAGGTTTCATGCTACTTGAACTTATCACACTAATTAAAGAAAAGTATTGAACTAAATGAAATATTCTATGACTTCATAACTAAACAGAAGTGTCCTGATTCAAGCTCGGCTTGGATTCTTATCAGGGAACGCCCTGTGCACTCAGGAACCCCATTCTGATTCAAGGATACAGATTTCTTAGGTTCAGACCCACCAGGATCCTAATATTTTTCTATTATTGGATTCCCAACATGACACCATAGGATCCCTCATATAGTATTAAAGGATGCCTTTAATGGATTCCTTGGATACAACATTGACAAGTAGGTGACATGGTTAAAGCCCATAGGGCCCGGTCACTGCTTAGCACCGTTTTACCTTGGATGATCACCATGGATTCAGTAGGCATCTTATTGTTGAATGCATTGGAATATGATCCTTATATTACACTCTTACCCTTATCTATGTTATAGTTATTATGAAGTTGGTGACCCTTGATGTCTACATTGCCTTGGTTATTACCTTGGAATATCATTATTAAATGTCATTGCGGATTTACTTGTCATAACTTAGAACCATCACTATTGTTAGCATGTGACTTATTTATAAGTTGGTACAATTAAATAATGAATTTGTTATATATTCATAAACAATCCACAGGCTAAAGCAGGTACTTGGGTATTTAGTTACAGTATAATTCCTTACATTATATATGAATGCTTTCACAATGTTATATTTCATTACATGGGCTAGATGTTATAGACACCATTGGTAGTGGCCCACTGAGATTTAGTGAACACCCTCTCTGGAAGCCATTTAATACCCATATTAGATTACATGAATTAAGGTGTTGATAAAGGGAAGCGTATGGATTCAAAAACATGATTACATACTGTTTATGAAGGATCTTGATAGTAGATGACTGAGCTTGAGCTTGGGATTCTTGGGATAGTATTTTGATTTCCTTTATACTTTTTTGGAACATGTTATTCCTATTTTCTTTTATCCATATTTTCCAATTTTCTAGTGAAATGAAATATCATCATCATTTATTGTATGCTTGTATGTTATTAAAGTTATTTTATTTATTGTTACTATTATCTCTATTTTCCATTGTGCCTTCTATTTACTCGTATTGCTTATGCTATTTACCTTTTTTTATATTTATGTACTATGATATACTTTTTTAATGAGGGAATAGTCTCCCAAAGACACACCCAAGGCCCCCACTACTAGTTGAAAACCTCTAGAATCTAGGGAGATGTGCTTGAGGCAATGTAGCCCACCAGGATCGGGGCACCTATTAAGTGGCATCTGGGTCTGGGACACCACAATGTGGTATCAGAGGTAAGTTTTTTTTCTTTACTATTTGGACACAATAGATTGGGGATTAGAAATGATAAGGGCTTGGTCATAATACGTTCTTGGGAATCGTGAACCCATGTTCATGGTAAAAGCAATGTTACTTAAAGTATAATTGTTATTCTTTTTTTCCTATTACAATTGACATTATTTCACCATTGGGTGACGCACATGCTGTGTAGAGTTGTTGATTATTATTATTATTATGGATGATTTATTTAATCCTTTTCTAGATGATATGAGGTAAATGACCATTATTACATACATCATATTAGGCACCTAGGATTCACATGTCATGCATATTGACATGCCATATAGGTCCATTTAACTGTTTTGCATTACATGATATGCCTGTGGTTGTTGAGTGATGTTGTGATAGTTATCTTATGCTTGTATTACTCTTGTATGTGATTAAGTGATTTATTGTATCAATTCATGAGGTTTATGGGACCTCATGGGCTGGGATGAGTAATTTACTGAGTCGAGCCATTAAGCTATAAATAAATGGGTTTCGTTTATATTGATAAGGTGTATGGGCATTGATTCATGAGGAATGGCTATCCATTATAAAGTGAATCATGACATCTAAAATGAATTGGTTATACATACTTATCCAACCTTATCAGGTTTATGAAAGGTAAAGGAGTGAAACAGATAATTAAATATAAAATTAAATGAAACTTACACTTGAACACTTACAGATACCTAGTTGTCTAGGTGGGTAGTTGGGGTAGTATTCCTTGGATAGTGAGTTTTATTACATTCATATTCTACTAGTGGTGTTATATTTCTACTTAATCTTGTTATGAAGCATGTGTTTGTTAATTTTAGACCAATACCACCATAAAATCCTCATATCATATTCTAGGAGGGTGGAGATGAACATGCTCCATATGTGATGGGCCATGAGATGCCAGTCTAACCTATTCGAGTGACACTGGAGGCACCAACTATTTTACCTGATCTAGGAATTGATGCCCAAGTTCATGATAGTTTCCTATGTATGATGCAGTCCATGCATGGTGCTCTAAGACTTGCACCTACGATGGCCGATCTAGCTCGTGAGTTACAAAAGCAGCATCCTCCTACCTTTTCAAGGGATGGTAGTCCGCAGGCTGGTGAGTATTTTCTAGAAGACACCCTATCTATCTTTGAGAATATGGAGATACCTCTTGAGCGTATGGTCAAGATTTGAAAATATAGGATCCTAGATTCATCCAAGCACTGGTGGGATGTGATTACCTAGGCTAGTCGTCATCAGGGCATGTTATGGGTTGATTTTTAGGCTACCTTCTATGATCAATTCTTTCCACAGATTCTGAGAGTTGACAAAGATAGAGAGTTTATGCATCTTGAGAAGGGTTTAATTTCAGTCATGGAGTATTCAAAACATTTCATGGAGTAGAAACATTTTGTACTGCTTCTAGCTGTTAATGTGTTTTCTCATGCCAGATGTTTCGAGAATGTGCTCGAGTATGTTATTTGTACATAGGTGAATGTATTTTTCCTACCTAAATTTTCTTCAATAGTCAATCAAGATCTTATGATTGAGTGTAACCTGAGGAATAGAAATAGTACCTGGCATAGAGGACCAATGCCGTGTTAGGCCAGTAGTTCTTCTAGTGGAAGGAAGAGTTCCCTCGAGGTTTCTCATCAATGCAGTGCCAACTAGAGTACCTATTTCGATATCTATTTAATGTGTCATCAGTGTGGATGATTGTGGAACTTGAAGCATCATTGTGATAGAGACCCAATGTAGTATCATTCTTGTGAAATTATGGGGCATCTTTAGCATTTCTATAAGACCTTTCTACTATCCTCAAGTGGAAAAGGATCCACTTGATCTCCACATTCAAGAGTGAGTTCTTTTGTGCCATGTCAGGCATGGAGTTGGAATAGCACCGACAGGACTGGCCAAGGAGGAGGTCATGGCCATGGAAGCCAGAACCCTGTTCTCCAGCAGTTCCAATAGAGTATTTATGATCATGGTATTTCATCTATTGTACATGGCTATGGATCAGGTCAATTTCATGAACTATAGTTGATTCCCGAGGACCAGGCTGTGGGACTAACTATAGTGCGAGGTACTATTCTTGTGGCATCTTCTATAGTATATTCTTTATTCGATATAGGTGCTTTAAAATCTTTTAACTATGTATCTATCATGGAAAATATTGGACTAGATATATAGTATTACTCTGGTAGAATGAACCTAGATACGCTGTTATGGGTACAAACAGAGGGTTTATGCCAATGTAGGAACTGTACGATTGAGGTAGGTAGTTACACTTTTTTATGGAACCTATTTTTTCTTGATATGATGAGATTCAATGTCATTATTGGGATGGATTTGTTAGTTAAGTATCATGATTTTTTAGATTACTATTGCTGTAGGGTATCATTTACATCACAAGACGGAAGTAGTTATCAACATAAGGGTGAGTGGGATGTCTAGGATGGTAGAGATGGACCAGAGCATCATGGGATAGGTGGAGTGATCACCCATATTGAAAATATCTTCATGTAGGATTAGAGTTAATAGAAGGTTGAACCAGCTTACGGTCAAGAACCAATATTGTAATGACCCGCCAATTCTCATTGGCTTGAGAGTACAATGAGTCATTACTAGGCCGTATGCGACATCCCCAAGATGCCAAAGGCTGGAAATAAATGCTGAAGGGTTTCAAATATATGTGGGGGATAATTTACCCTTTGATAAATAAACCGATAAACCTACCAACCATAACCAAACATTCCCTATATGATGCATGAACAAATTGAAGACAACTCAACAACTTCATGTATCTCAAAATCACATCAAAGTAAGCAACTATAGAAGAATAACAAAGTATCAAAGTATAAAACAGATAGAATACACAAGACTCTGCAAAGACCTCATGACTCCATGCCTAACAAGCTATAAGTTGAAAAATCTTCGAACAACCCAAACATAATGAGGTAACACTAAAAATGTTTAAAAAATTACCTTTTCCCTTGTCCTAGAAGATAGCATCTGCAAAATCACCAATGTTCCAAAGTAGGGGTTAGTATAAAACTCAGTAGGTTTTCCCTAATAACTTCTCTACTCATGTCACTAGGATATAAGATTTAGCAACAATTATATAAAATAGTTTATATAAAACTATTTCTCAAAAATATTTTATAACTAAATATAAACAAGTTTCCAAAACCATTCATTGCCAAAAGCATACAAGTGAAATTGAAACCAATTTTCCTAGCAAGATATTTTTCCAGAAAAAAACTAAACATTCTTTACAACCATTTCAAAATATCCCTTTATCAATATACCCAACCATTACTCAAACCCATGAAACCAACCATGCATGCTACATTATGACAGTTCCACACTCATGAGCGGTTTCTCGTCGATCTACCAAGTCATCACAAGGTAATTATTTCTCATGTGCCATTAACCCTTTGGCATCGAGCACAAGGTCATATTTCAACCAGGCCTTGTATATGAAATTCCCATGTGCCATTAACCCTTTTTCAATGAGAAAAAGGTTATATTTCAACCAAGCCCTGTATATGCAACATGAACACACACCACATATTCCTAACAATCATTCCAAAACAACCCTTTCAATAAAAACACCTTTTTATTGAAAACCAATTCTGTCAAAACCATTTCAACGCCAAACCATTTCAATTAAAAACCATTTCAATAAAACTACATTTTTATTGAAAACCATTTCTACTGAAAATATATTTTTCATTAACCATTTATAAATTCCATAAAATCCATAATTTAAAATCATCATTTTAAATTCATGAAACTAAACCCCCTTTAAACAACTATTCACCAAGATCACGCAATTTCACAAAAGCTATAAATTATCACAAATGAAGATTTTTCCATGAATTTCCCAATAAATAACCAAATTTCAATCTAATAAAATCAATTCTATAAATATGAGATGATAGTGAAGCCCCTTACCTTGAAGGTTTTGACGAAACTTTGACAACAGACAAAGAACACACAAGAAAGCAGGTCAATTCTCCAAGAAAGACCTTATTTCTCTTATCCTAGAAAGATCATGACTCAAAATTAAATTATTTGGAATCCAAAAAAGTATATCTACCCACTATAGGTTCAGATATACGAAATAATGGAGATCATATAAGTATATCTAAGCAGATCTAAGAAAACATGACAAATCAGGAAAGAATGGTGACATACCTCAAGAATCAGACTCGAAATCACCAAGGGAAGGCTCTAGGTTGGATACAAATCATGTGGGGAGGGTTATCCAGACATCTAGGGGGATTAATATAGAAATAGGGGTGTTTTGAAGACAAAAAAAATATGTTGAGAAAAAAATAGTAAGCTCCTAGAAAATAGGATCTAGATTTGTCCTTTGCGCAAGGTTTAACCACACGATTTGGGCCAACCGTGTATGGCTCGTGTGACCTTCCTTTTGGTCCCAAAACTCATTATAAAACCTAAAAACTATCCCATACTTCACCTTAAATATTTTTATGGAAACAAATTTTTTATGTAAACATCCTACTTTATGGAAACACCCCACTTTATAGAAACACCCCACTTTATAAAAACAACCCACTTTATAGAAACACCCCACTTTATGAAAAAAAAACCTACTTTATAGAAACACCACACATTATGGAAACAACCCACTTTATAGAAACACCCCACTTTATAGAAACAACCCACTTTATGGAAACAACCAACATTACAGAAACACCCAACTTTATGGAAACTCTCTATTTAATGGAAACTATCTATTTTATAGAAACTCTTTATTAAAGACACACCGATTAAAAAAACACGAGGAAAGAGGTTATGTAACCAAAACCGGGGGTACTAAATTCTCCCCAAAATTGGTCTTTCCATCCCTGAAAAGTAGAAAACCCTCACTGGCCAAAAAGAGTTCCAGCCACTGCTCTTTCATTTCCTTCTCACGTTCCCAAGTCTCTTCCTAAATCTGACCATGTTGCCATAAAACCCAAACTAAGCCAATGATTTTCCCACGCAAGACTTTCTATTGTCTACCCATGATATGAACTGGGATATGTATCGGTGATGCATCCTATTCTAGATCAATGTGATCCCATCTAATCACATTTTCAAGATTAGGGAGATACTTTTTCAACTAGGATACATGGAACACATTATGCACCGAACTAAACAGTGGTGGTAATGCCAATCGATATGACACCTCTACAAACTATTCTAGTATCTCAAAATGGCCAATGTATCTAGGAGATAACTTTCCTTACTTCCTAAAGTGATGATGTCTAAGCCTTGGAGAGATCCTAAAGAAGACATGATCACCCATATCGAAAGATAACAGTCTTCAACGGTGATCTGCATAAGATTTATGACGACTCTGAGAAATATTAATCCTCTTTCTAATCAAATGGATCTTCATAATTGTTTCTTGGACAAGGATTGAACTGACTAGTGAATTTTCTCATGTTTCCACCCAGCATTGTGGATAACGATAAGGACACCCATACAATGCTTCAAGCGGAGCCATGTATATCGAGGCTTGATAGTTGTTATTGTATGAGAACTCCACTAAGGGTATATGATCATCCCATGAGCCAAAAAAATCCATTACAAAAGCCCGAAACATGTCTTCCAACATTTTTATCATCCGCTTGGATTTCCCATCCGTCTGAGGATGATACGCCATGCTCGTAGTCAACTGAATCCCAAGGGCTTGCTGTAAGGATTTTCAGAAACGAGATGTGAACCTCAGATCTCTATTTGAGACTATTGAAATTAGTACACCATGCCTCTTTAACAATTATCAGATATATATTTTTGAAAGATCATACACTGTATGAGTTTTAAAAATAGGTATGAAATGGACCAACTTGGTTAAACGATCCAATATCACCCAAATGACATCGTGTTTCTGGACCGTTCTTGGAAGACCTGTAACAAAATCCATTACTACCTAATCTCATTTCCACACTTGGATGTGAAAATATTGTAACATACCAGCTGGTCTCTGATGCTCTGATTTAACCTTCTGACAATTTAAGCACCGCAAGATGAACTCAGCCACCTTCCTTTTCATGCTGCTCCACCAAAACTACGCCTTTAACGCCTTATACATCTTATGTGTACCTAGATGTACAACCCATATCGAATAGTGGTAAGAATGAAGGAGTTATTTCTAAAAAACCATAGGTACAACCATCCGATATTTGAAACACAAAACTAAACCCCCATCAAGTTTCCATCGCTCAATGGTCTCCCCACCATTGAGTTTCTATCTTACAACCAGACATTCTGTATTAGATGTTTGTGCCTCTTTTATCATTTTTACTAAATTAGGAACAAGTGTAGCTGAAAAGAAAACTGAAAAATCTTCTCAGTCTTCACATTCCACATGCATTTCATCTAATACCAACATCAACTGCCATTCATCTGAAGCTTCTTTCACCAACTGAGCATATGACTTTCTACTCAATGCATCTACCACCGAATTTTCTTTCCCTGATGTGTATAGCAAGTCAAAGTCAAACATTTAGAGGTACTATATCCATATCCTTTTCCTTATATTCAAATATCATTGTGATAAAATGTGTTTCATGATTTTTTGATTCGTAAACATAGTAAATTTCTCACCAAAGAGATAACGTATCCATGTTTCCAAATAATGGAAGACTGCAGTTAACTCCAAATCATGTTTTGGGTAATTCTTATCATGCACCTTCAACTACCTTGAACCATAAGAAACCACATGATCTCTTTTCATGAGAACACAACCCAACCCTGATCCTAAAGCATCATAATACACCATATACCCCTGTCCTGATTCTAGAAATATCAAGATAGGTGCTGATGTAAGCTGAACTTTCAGTTCCAAGAAAGAATTATTACATTCCTCTGTCCATTGTAATGGATCATTCTTCTTTGTTAGAGCAGTAATTGGTGAAGCTATTCATGAGAAATCACACAAAAAGTGTCAGTAGTAACTATCTAGACTAAGAAAACTTTGTATCTTGAAAATATTCTTTGGTGGTTGTCAAGAGATAACGACTTCTATCTTTTCAGGATCCAAACAAACTCCTTTCTTAGAAATGACATCACCAAGAAAATGTACTTATTATATCCAAAAATCACACTTTGATAATTTGGCATGCAAACGATGATATCTCAGGATTTGTAACACTGTTTCTAAGTGCACCACATGATCAACCCTTGTCTTTGAATAGACCAAAATGTCGTCCAAAACACCACAAAAAAAAAAGAATCCAGATATTGTTGAAATATCCAATTCATTAATGCCATGAAGACCTCTAGTGCATTCATGACTACACATTCATAGTGGCCATATCTACTTCTGAAACTATCTTTGGAATATCCTCTTTTTAAACTTTCAATTGGTGATATCCTGATCGCAAGTCAATCTTGGAGAACCACTGAGCTCCCCTTAATTGATCGAACATATCATCGATGCGTGGAAGTGGATATCTATTCTTTATTGTAACTTGGTTAAGCTTATGATAATCAACACATAGCCGAAGAGTTCCATATGCCTTCTTCACGAACAAAAGAGATGCTGCCCATGAAGACATAGTTGGTTGAATAAAACCCTTTCTTTCCAGCTCCTCTAACTACACTTTCAATTCCAGTAACTCTCTTGGTATCATCAATAAGATGGAAGGGAAATAGGACTGGTCCCTAGAAGAATATTAATAGTAAACTCTACTTCCCTTAAAGGTGGTAACCCTGATATGTTCTTGGAAATGACATCTGGAAATTGATTCAAAACAGCTGGAAAACTATTTTCCTCAATCTATTCCATTGATTCCAAAGTCAACGCTTCCAACTAATAAGATATCATTCCCACCATTAGTTCCAACAAGCTCTTTCCACCTTGTTTTAAAATCCTCTCTCCTTTGAAGAGATGCTCGATGCTGTCCTCAGTCATGAAACTTACTGTTCTCATATAATAGTCGATTTGAGCCTTGAACTTTGTCAACCAATACATAACCAGTATTACATTATAAACATCCATCTCTAACATTGAGAAGTCCCATTTTAGCTTAGCTCCATCAAAAGTTATAGAACATGCTCTATACACAAAGTCTTGACATTATCTTTTACCGACAGAAGTTTGCAATTTCAAAATAGAAGGCATCATTTAAAGTTTTAAACATAGATAATAGGTGCCACACTCCCTATTCATTATAGTGCTAGAGTTCCCAGCTCCTCTAGTGAAGACAGACTTACTTCCTCCACATGGATTTTTAGCAGTGAAAAATATCGTAAACAAGGTATCCAGTTGTAGTCCCAACTCAATAGTTTGAACACCATGAGTGATTCTTTGAACCAACTAGTGGTTCACCTATAGCTCAAGTGCAACCAAATTATCAATAGCCTCTTCTGAATTGTTCTTATGACACATATCAGGTGTCATTTTCTAAACCAACAACAAACTCTTTAAGTCTCACTCTCTAGCATCTGATGGATTAGCATTTCAAATTCTATCACATCAACTATCACAACATTGTTTTCAAAAAAGAAAACTTTTTCCATTTTTAACCAATTTTGAAAACACTTCACATGATTTTTAAAATTAAAACATTTTCAAAATACAATAAGCATTCACTTTTTCAAAATATTTCATTTGAAATCCAATTCCATATTTTTTTAAAAAAATAAAACTTTTTTTCACAACATGAATCATTCCTCAAAATGATGTATGCACTCTTAGTGGGAAGTCATTACTCTATAATGCATGTCATTCTTGTCTCATTGGCTAAACCCATGACAATGAGATTTCAAAATCCTAGAAGTCCCTCCAAACACTTATTTACCCAAATCCCTCGTAACATGAAGTTCAACATAAAAGGGTTAGCTACATCCTTTTATGCTATACATTTCAGGTTATGACAATCCTACTCCTTTCTATGATTCCCACCCAAGGAATAGACAAGAAGAGATTTCATCTCCAAAACTAAGAACATCAATGAATACTTGTTAGGAAAGGACTGAACAAGATGATACCATTTTTAATGACCCGCCAATTCTCATTGGCTTGAGATTACAACAAGTAATTACTTGGCCTTAAGTGACATCCCCAAGATGCCAAAGGCTGATAATAAATGCCTAAGGGTTTCAAATACAAGTGGGAGACGATTTACCCTTTAAGAAATAAACCAATAAACCTACCAACCATAACCAAACATTCCCTATATGATGTATGAACAAATGGAAGACAACTAAACAACTTCCTATATCTCAAAATCACATCAAAGTAAGCAACATCATAAGAATAACTAAGTATCAAAATACACATCAGATAGACTGCACAAGACTCTCCAAAGACTTCAAGACTCTGATGAACAAGCTCCAAGATCCAAAATATACAAACAACCCAAACATCATGAGGTAGTGATAAACACGTGTGAAACATTACCTTGTCACTTTTCCCAGAAGATAGCATCTGCAAAAGCACCAAAGTGCCAAATTTGGGGTGAGTATAAAACTCAGTAGGTTTTCCCCCAATGACTTCCCTACTCATGACACTAGGATAGAAGAGTTAAAAACAATTATATAAAACAGTTTATATAAAACCATTTCTCAAAAATAGTATATAACTAAATATAAATAAGTTTTCAAAACCATTCATTACCAAAAGCATACAAGTGAAATTGAAACTAATTTTCCCAGCAAGATATTTTTACAGAAAAATAACTAAACAATCTTTACAACCATTTCAAAATATCCCTTTATCAGCAAAACCAACCATTCCTCAAACCCATGAAACCAACCATGCATGCTACATTATGACAGTTCCATACTCATGAGCGGTTTCTCATCAATCTACCAAGTCGTCACAAGGTAATTGTTTCCCATGTGCCATTAACCCTTTAGCACTGAGCACAAGGTCATATTTCAACCAAGCCCTGTATATGAAATTCCCATGTTCCAATAACCCTTTGGTACTAAGCACAAGGTCTTATTTCAACCAATATCTGTATATGAAACATGAACACACACCACATATTCCCAAAGATCATTCCAAAACAACCCTTTCAATAAAAACACCTTTTTATTGAAAACCATTTCCGTCAAAACCATTTCAATGCCAAACCATTTCAATTCCAAACCATTTCAATAAAACTTGATTTTTATTGAAAACAACTTATATTGAAAATATCGTTTTCATAAACCATTTATAAATTCTAGAAAATCCATAATTTAAAATCATCATTTTAAATTCATGAAACTAAACCCTCTTTGCACAACTATTCACCAAGATCACGCAATTTCACAAAAACCATAAATCATCACAAATGAATATTTTTCCATGTATTTTACAATAAATAACCCAATTTGAATATAAGACAATCAATTCTAGCAATATGAGATGAGAGTGAAGCCACCTACCTTGATGGTTTTGACAAAACTTTGACAACAGACGAAGAACGCACAAGAAAGCGGGTCGATTCTCCAAGAACGAATTTAGTTATCTTATCCTAGAAATATCATGACTCAATATTGAATTATTTGGAATCTAAAAACATATATCTACCCACTATAGGTTCAGATCTGAGAAAGAATGGAGATCAAAGAAGTACATCTAATATGATCTAAGAAAACATGACGAATCAGGAAAGAATGGTGATATACCTCAAGAATATGACTCGAAATCACCAAGGGAAGGATCTAGGTTGGCTCCAACTCGTGCAGGGAGGTTTCCCCATCCTTCTAGGGAGAGTAATCTCAAAATAGGGTCATTTTGAATCCAAAACGAAATATATATAGAAAAAAGGAGTAATCTCCTAGAAAATAGGATCTAGATTTGATCTCTGTGCAAGGTTTGACCACACGATTTGGGCCAACCGTGTATGGATCGTGTGACCTTACTTTTGGTCCCAACACTCCTTATAAATCCCCCAAACTCTACCATCCTCTAAATTTACCCTTTTTATGGAAAAATCTTTTTTATGTAAACATCCCACTTTATGGAAACACCCCACTTTATGGAAACTACCCACTTTATGAAAACACCCCACTTTATAGAAAAAAACCACTTTATAGAAACAACCCACTTTATGGAAACACCCCAATTTATGGAAACACCCCACTTTATGGAAGCAATCCACTTTATGGAAACAACCAACATTATAGAAACACCAAACTTTATGGAAAGTCTGTATTTTATGGAAACCCTCTATTTTATGGAAACTCTCTCTTAAAGACACACCAATTAAAAAATGTGAGGAAAGGGGTTATGTACCCAAAACTGGGGGTATTATAGATATCCACTACCACAGTTAATCTCATTGACTATGTTTGGGGAGCTAGGGTCTTCTATAAGATTGATCAGAGATGGGGTTATCATCAAGTACGAGTCAGGACATTAGGCATAACACGTAAAACTTTCTATAGTAGGTATGGTCTATATGAGTACCTTGTTATGTTGCTTATTCTTATGAACACACTCACCATTTTCATGGATCAAATGAATAGGGTGTTTCATCCCTATCTCAACACTTTTTTCATGGTATTTGTGGATGACATATTAGTGTATTCTCATACTCATAGGGACCATGTCAAACATAATGAGATCATTCTGAGCACACTAGGAGAGTATTAGATTTATGATAAGCTTTCTAAGTGCCAATTGTATATTGAAAAAGTTCACTTATTGGGTCATATTATCTCATAACCAGGCATATCTGTTGACCTAGAAAAGTTTAGTGTTGTACTTTTCTAGGATCATCCCAAGAACATGTTTGATATACATATTTTCTTAGGGATGGATCAATATTATAGGAAATTAATATAGGATATATCATGCCCTTATTCACCTTTAACTGGACTTACAAAGATGGGTGTCATGTTCCATTATTCATAAGCGTGCTAGAAAGTCTCTCAAAAGCTAAAAGGAAGGATTGTCTCGACACCTATTATAATTCTTCTAGATCCAGGTGTAGGTTATACCCTCTTTTCTGATTCCTCGAGCATTATAATACGAGCAGTGATAATGTAGGTTGAAAAATTCATTATGTATGGATCTAGATAGTTGATGCCTCATGAGAGAAATTACCCAACACACGACCTTGAGCTAGCAGCATTTTTCTATGCCTTACATTGATGGAGACATAATCTGTTAGGTGAGTGCTTTATAGTGTACACAAATCACAAGAGCCAAACATATTTCTTTTCTCAGCATGAATTAAACCTCAGATAGTGAATATGGGTTAAATATTTACAATACTTTGATTTTGGGCTTGCCTATATTCCTAGGAAGGGTAATGTAGTTGCAGATGCACTGAGTTAGAAAACTAAAGCATAAGCCGTACGAGAATCCAATGATGAATAGAAGTTAATGTACCTCTTTTCTGAGCTACTACTATAGTTTCATGATATTCATGATCTTTATTATCTATCATATTTGGAAGTAACCTATTCCCTCCTTGAGAAGGTTAATGGTAGAAAAAATTCATATCCTGAAGGCTTTGTACTCTGTGAGAGTATATCAGGAGATAATCCGCCTCTGGATTGTTCTACAGTCAAAGATGACATCCTACGTATTCATGGATGTATATGGGTCCCTATAGACATAAGAGAGTAGTTGATGAATGATTCCCATACATATCAGTGGGATGTTCATCTAGGCATCTAGAATATGTATCGAGACATGTGATGCTAGTATTGGTTGTCTGGGATGAAGCATCAGATAGAAGGCTTTATCACAAGGTGTTCTGCCTGTTTGTAGGTGAAGACGGAGCACCAAAGATTTATAGGATTGTTATAGCTACTTCCAGTCCTGAAATAGAAATGGTAAGATGTTTCTATGGACTTTATAGTTAGTTTAACTGGGTCACCTAGAGGTAGAGATGTTGTATGGGTTATAATTGACAAACTGATGAAAATAGCCCACTTAATTCCTATTCAGGAAAATTTTCTTAGTTAATGAGCTAGGAATACTGTATGTCTGTGAGATCATACAACTACACAGGGTCCCCTGTACTATCATTCTAGATAAGGACACTCATTTCATGTCATGGTTTTGGTAGGGATTGTAGAAGGCTATGGGAACATAGGTGCTTCTAAGCACAACGTTTCACCCTCAGATTGATGGAAAATTAGAACGGACGATATAGGTCCAAGAGGATATGATCCGAGCATGTGTCCTTGATTTTAGCAGTTCATGGGAGAAGAATATCCCTATCATTGAGTTCTCTTATAATAACAACATTCAAGAAACAATTCATATGGATCCTTTGAGGAATTAAATTGTAGGATGTGTTGTTCACCTCTATGCTGGCTGGAGGTAGGTGACGTAGCCCTACGAGGTCCTTGTCTCATTCCGGAGACTTCAGAGCAGGTTCAGCTGATTAGAAATCGTATGAAAACTGATCAGTCTAGAAAAAAATCTCAGGCCAATTATTGTCGGAGACCTCTAAAGTTTAAGGTTGAGGATTGTGTTTTCCTTTAGGCATCACCTTGGATAGGTCATAGATGGTTACATAAGCAAGAGAAGTTGTTCCCTAATTAAGTAGAACTGTTGGAAATCATATAGAGAGTCAGGCCAATGGATTATTGGTTGCTACTACCTGAGAGGTACTATTCCATGAACGACATCTTCCATATTTCATAGCTTCGCAAGTATCATGCTGAACCATCTCAAACCTTTGATCGTGAGGAAGTGGAGTTAGATTCTAATGATGTATTTGAAGAGTATAAAGCGTGCATCATCAACTAGAGAATGAAGTTTCTCCAAGGACCCCTCTAGTAAGAGTGATATAGAATAATGGCCATGTGTAGGAAGAGACTTGGAAGTGGGAGGCCTACATATGTGCTTAGTGGCTAGAATTGTTCTCAGATAGTGTTTCTACACCCATGGAAGGTGAACTCGGGAATGAGTGCTTTTAAGGGGGAAGATTGTAAGAACCTAATTTTCACTCTGGTATGGATCCTTTAAATTTATGTCTAATTATTTATTTTGGACCTATTTTGGATTCCAAATGAGTTATTTAAGGTCCCAAGGGTGTTTGGGGCCTGTTTAGAGCCCAAAAACCATATTTTTGGGAAAACAGGCCTAGCTCACAGTTTATAGTAAATCATGCAGGAATGCCACGCTGTTAGAGAAAATCATGCGGGTGGTATGTTTCTCAATAGAGCATTTTCACATAGTTGGCATATGGTTTACTTAACTATGCAACCTAACCATGTGAGTGCCCCTATTACCTAGGAACCCATTCATGTTTTGCGTACAGTTTTTCAAACTGTGTGGACAAACTATGCACAGGCTAAATGTTGGGTAATTTTATTAGTTTTCCTTGGATGATCTAATTAAGCCTCCCCCTCCCTATAAATCCAAGTTTATGAGGAATTGAACTATTTTTATTTCATTTTAGTGATCTTTCAAGGCCTAAGGTGGGGATTGAAATATCTCCTCTGTCTGGGATCCGATTAGGATTCTATTCATCATGTTGGATGTGCAACAGTAGGCACTCAAGTCCTTTTTAGCCATTCTTCTCTTCTCTTGATGTCAACCAAGTTGTTGAGGTGTGATCATTTTTACTTTTTTCTCAAATCTACTCCATTATAAGATGACTTAGGGGTCGATATTAGAGGATAAAGATCATACAATCGTAAGGTGGGCAGTCTATAACTCATCCCTCAAGTTCATTGATTTTGGAATTATTGTGTGGGGCCCACCGATTTCATCGAGTTCCTTTTATTGAATTTATATGTCATTATTATAATCATTAGAACCACATGATTATACTCTTTCCATATATGTGATTATTTGTTTATGGTTATGCCCATAATGCCCAACATCCCATGTAGAATGATATTCCATAGTTGACTTTTTAGTGTTTTGACACTTTTGAGCCATTGTTCGGATGTGATCAAGCTTGACCAAAAATAATGGTAGGAATCCTTATAATATATGATTGATGTATCATGTAATGGTGAGTGGAAAGTACCATGGCACTTCCACTTGACCCGCCTTAGGTAAGTGTTTCAAATTTATAATTAAATATTAAATGGAAATGGGAAAGTATACTAAGTATATGAGTTGACCGGATTAAATGTGAATGATTAATAGGTTTCATGTCCATAGAACCCATTTCCACATTAATTGAAGGTAGCTTAATGAACCTTAATTACTGAATATTCCTAAAATGTAATTAATAAAGGTTGCATGTTACTTGGATTTTCCACACTAATGAAAGGTAAGTCTTGAACAAAATGGACTTATTGATTTATTATTATTTGATTAAAAGGTAACATGCTACTTGACCATGATACACTAATGAAAGGAAAGTCTTGAACCAAATGAAATATTACATGATTTCGTAATTAACAGGAGTATATTGACTCTATCTCACCTTGGATTCTTATTAGAGAATGCCTTGATCACTTGGGAACCCCATTCTGATTAATGGATATGGATTTCTTAGGTTGATACCGAACAAGATCCCAATCCTTTTCAATTATTTCATGTCTGGTATGAAACTACAGGATCCCTCACATAGTATTAAAGGATGCCTTAGATACACTTCTTGGATCTAACATTGACCAGTAGGTTCCATGGTTAATTCCCATAGGTCATAATCATTACTTATCCCCATTTTACCTTGGATTTGGTAGACATCTTATCGTGGAATGCCTTAGAGTATGCTCCTTGGATTACACTCTTACCCTTATCTAAGATAAAGTTATTATTGATTTGGTAACCCTTGAGGTATACGTTTCCTTAGTTATTACTGTGGAAGTTCATTATTAAATGTCATTGAAAATTTCCTTGTCATAACTTGAAACCTTCACTATTTTTTACATGTGACTTATTTATAAATTTTTACAATTAAATAATGACTTGGTTATATATTCAGACACCAGCCGTCGTCTGAAGAAGGTACTTGGGTATATAGTTACATTGGATTACCTTACTTTATATATGAATGCCTCCACACTATTATAGTTTGTTACACGAAACGAATGTTATAGACACTATTGGTAGTGGACCACTGAGATTTATCTCACACCCTCTTCGGGTGACATTTGGTACCTTGAGTAGATTAAATTAATGTAGGTGTTGATAAGGGGGTCATATGACTTTGAACACTTGATTTCTTTCTATGTAGGATGAAACTTAATAGTAGATGACTGATTAGGAGCTCAGGATGCTTGGGATAGTATTTTTATTTCCTTTATACTTTTTTGGAACATGTTATGCCTACTGTATTATATCCATGTTTTCTATTTTTCTAGTGACATGACATATCATCATCTATTTTTGTATACTTGAATGTTATTACATTTATTTTAGTTATTGTTACTATTGTCTTTATTGTTTATTGTACCTTCTATTTACTTGTATTGCTTATGCTATTTTCCTCTATTTATATTTATCCAATACAATACACTTTGGTAATGAGGAAATAGTCTCCCCACGAACACACCCTAGGCCCTCACTGCAAGTAGTTAGCCTTTGGAATTTGGGGAGATTTTCCTGAGGCCTTGTGTCTGACTGGGATCTAGGAACCAATTAAGTGGCATCTGGGACCAATACATCATAATTATGATAAAAAACATCATTAATAAGTGGCGACGATAAGTAGGATGGCCACTTGAAACCCTAAATAAAATACATTTGATAGGTGAAACAAGGATATGGAAGAAAACTATCCATGATAAATTGTAGGAGTTATTCTTATCAACATCATGCTTTTTTATAGGTATAATTTCATAAAATGTGAGGATTTAAATAAATATAAGAGTATCTCTAAGAAATAATGAAATATACCATTTTAAAATATAATTTTAAGAAAAATATACATGGAATATCAAATCAAGAAGAGGTTTAAAAATGTACAAGAAAAAGGAATTTAGTTGAGAAAACAATTACACCACGAGTAACACTTTAATCAAAACCCTTTATGGAAAAACATAATGAAAATAATAATCAAATACCATCGACAAAATATATTTAATTATTAATTGGTTAAAATATAATCCATATATAATAAAATTGGTCTATAAAGTAAAACATGTCTTAACGAAGGGAGTTTGCGACAAAAATCCCTTAACTCATTTCCCTATTTTTTTAATCACACCATAACATCATGTAAAACAACCATAACTATCATAATAATTTATTTTTGAAACTTATTAATCTCTATAACACTTTTATATATTCCATTTGTAATTATTTTCTTTGAATATAGTGGTTTATTATAGCATGATTTTAATATTGAGTGTTACACTTTTAATTATATTTCACATGCTTTGTAATGTTAATCCTAATCCATGATATTTGATAAAAAGTTCATAATTACAATATTTACTATGGTTTTTTATTTTAAAACAGATTTTTATTTATAATTTTCCTATTTTATCCCTATACATTTTTAATAACGACTCTTGAAGATGATGCATGAGACAAACTTGTTTTGAATGTTTCACATGAACAAAGATGATATACTATTAACATTTTCATGTATAAATATAAAAACTCAAGAAAAATTAAAAAACATTTAATACCTTGTTATTATATGTCATTAATAGTATATAACATTATTTAATAATTCATTTTATAAAAATTATAACATCCCTCATGTTGGTGATAAATTGATCAAAACAAAATCGTTTCACAATGATCAAATGAGTAAGAAAGTGCAATTAAATATTGGTAATATAATACTTAAATAAGATTATATGTGTAATATATATCATATATATCCTAAAAATCCATTCATAGAACCATTTATTATAGTTGGTTTTGAAAAATTATATTCATTGTTTGTAGAGGGGGTAGATTGTACGTACGCACGATTAAAGAATCAATTTCACAATGAAAGGAAGGATTGATGGTTTGTAAAAACATTATAATTTAAGAAATTTTATAATTTTATAAAAATAATATTTTTATATTAATTTCACCTTTATTTCCATCCATGTTATTTGATTATGAAAAATAATACATGTTGTTTACATAGGCAGTAATCTTCACATTCACATGATTAATGATCTCATTCATTAATGAACGGAAGAAATGAAAGAAAATTTTAAAGTTATTATTTAATAATTTTATAATTGAAAAAAATATTCATTGGAAACATACCCAATTCATTCCATAAGATTTAGGGATGAAAAAATAATTGCATCGTGTTGCGGTGGCAGTAGTCTTCACGTACACATGATCAATGTATTTATTTTTCTTAGTGAATGCTATGGAATGAACGAATAGTAAATGCTACATTATTATAATAAAATTTTGGTATATATATGATGCTGAATTAAATATTTTAATAATTCTAGAAAATATTTTGGAGTTAAAAATTAAAAATAAACACTTAGAGGAGAGTAACACTCACTTTGAGAATGTTGATTTACCTTGGAATTATCATTGGAAATAAAGGGATTAGGTAAATAAAGGGTGGAAAGAGGATGTGGTTGGTGGGATTGGATTATATTATGAATGAATGGATTATTTAAGCATGTAATTGGATGAAATGGGTGTGTAAAGAATGGGTGTAAATGGTCTCTTTTATAAGTGAAGGGAAGGGTAGTTTTTGAACTACCTTAAATTATTAAATTATTTGTTTACATTATTTCATGGTAAAATAATCCGGTAATTCTAAAATAAGGATTTTGGTAAATAATAGGGACTAAATTACTTGATTATACTAATTTTTGATATATAAATGAGTGATTTAGGGGGTTTTCCTTTTACTTTTCTCTTTACTCATGTTTACTATTACCTTGGTAACTTTTATTTTCATGCATGTCAATTAATTAAACTTCAATTTATTAATATTTATATTAAAACATAATTTGAGTACTATAATACATGATATATTATAAATTTTGATCAAATATAATTAATATGATTAAGAAAAATTAATTTAAAATAAAAAAACTTAACGCTTAATAATGGGTTTTGAGATAGTTAGGTTTTTATGATTAACATTAATGTGAAACTTAAAATTATTAATGTAAATAATTTTTTGGACCTAAATTTATCTATTATAAATAAAAATAAGTTTATGTGGAATTAAAAATAATTAATACCTAAATTTTACAAATAATATTAATTAATTGTAATTAAATACATAAAAGAGTTTTCTTTAATAAAGTAAACTTTTAATTTAGTTCTAAAAAATGTTAGCCATGATTTCTCTAATTTAAAATAATATTTAAAAATTTATTATTTTATTATTTAATTTAATATTTGATCACTTAAATGGTTTTATGAATTTATACGTCATTCTTAAATATTAATGAACACAGTGAATTTATATTTTTTGTAAAAACCTTACTTTTGAATTAAAATTGACATTTTCAGCAAATGAAAAATTTTTTATTCTATGTATATTTAGATATTATAAATTATAAATTAAATATAAATTTATCTAATTCTATTTCTAAAAATTATATATTTATATTTTAATTGAAAATAAAAAATATAAATATAAACCTCTTTCATTTAAAAGTACCTTCTAAATCATTAAACATTTCTAATATTATTTCATGGTAATTTTCAAATTAAATAATTTTATTGGTTTATATCATATATAGATATCTTATATGTTATTATAATGATACATTAAATTTTATAATTTAAAATTAAAAATGCATCAAGACCATCATTTTAGTGCATGTTAATAAATATATCAAACTCAATATTAATAAAAGGAAGATGTATATACTAAATGCAACACATTAAGATTTTATGGTATGTATCTTCTTAAATAAATTAAATTTATTCTATAGTTTTTGTTGCACCAATGAATCGTGTTATACTATTAAATATTAACATGATCCTTAGAAATGTAATAAAACTACCGGGAATAGTAATTTGGCCATTAGAATAACAAACTCACCTATAAATTTATAAATAAAATATAAGTATATCATAAATGAAAACATGATATATTTATATCATATAATAAGTAAATAAATATTTTAAAAATGATAAAATATGTTTTGGTAATTTCATAAAATATGAATTTTTATTTACAATTTTATAATTAATATAATAATTTAAAATAAAATTTATTTTAATAAAATAAATAAATAAATGATTATTTTTTTAAATTATAATTATCAGATAATTTTATGAGACCATAATTAATTTTTCAAAGTGTTGTAAAATCGGTTATAATATTAAAATTGGTTTTTTTCAAATAAATGAGGATTTTATTTAAAAATTAAATTTATCATATTTAGAAAATTATTTTCATAAAATGGATTCCATTTTTGAAATCTAAAAATTGAATAATTTTTAGGGGGAGTTTTTGGGTTTCTCTAAAATAGTTATATTTTTAGTGAGTAGTGAAATACAATAATTTACGGTATTTAAAATTATAAGCCAAATACATGAATTTCCGAGTCATGTATGGTGTTTGTATGATGTAAGCACTATTATTTCGAACTCAAATATTCTAGTTACTTTAATTAGTCACAAAAATCAACACTATTTATATTATTGAGACAAAATAATAAACAAATGAATAAAATAATCAAAAACACCCCTCTCCTCCCACTATAAATACCACCTCTCGCCACCCTTTCTTAGAACACCTTGTAAGATTGTGATCTTTCTTATATTATAACCAATTAACCTCCCAAACCTCTTCCCAATGTTCTGGTCTTTTTTGTGTCACCAAAAGTGTAACACCCCGACCCCAGAAGCTCAGAATCGGTGCCTTATTTTATTACATTGTCATAGATACAAGGAAGATGCATCCGGAAGGACTGATTAGTTTAGTAGTTTTGGAAACAATATATAAACAAGTGTTCAAAATTAAAACTCAAAACTAAAAACTACATAATAACTTCAATAGAAAATCCCATAATCTCTTAGATTAACCCTACAATTCATTCATAGTATAATCATCCTTGTAACCTGAAAGGATACAACATAAGAAATGGGTGAACTCAAATTCTCAGTAAAGGTAGGAAATATATTAGAAGATATCATAAATATAAAAACTAGTCATGGTGAAAAACGAAAAACACATGCCTTTAAAAAATGAAGTTGAACACATTATGGCAGAAATAAGAGCTGAATAAATAATGCCATATTAAAGCATAAACATGGGTATTCTACTAGTCAAATAACCTCATGAAATTTTAATTAATAGTTTCATAATAATGGAAATTCATATTCCATACAATCTAAAACATACCATAAAGGCCTCATCTAATACATATAAAAATGGATAAGGCTTCAGCCAAAACCATATCTAAAAATGGGAAAGGCCTCAACCAAGTCCATATCAATTTGTCTCATGAGACCTACTGATGAATCTAGGGGCTATATCAGGCCCCACCCATCACATAATAAGTCCAATGTATTCCTCATATGAACTATGATAAACATAAACAACATATAAATTTATATTTAAACTAATATATGAAACATAAATAATTTTTCCTTAACATTAAGCATAAACACTAACCATTCATAGTAAATCGGTGTATGGTTTTTAAGGTAGCACATACACAGTAAAAATAATCATAAAACATTCAATTAAATATTTTATATGATATAATAGTATATAAAACTCAATGAAGTACAAGATTAAACAAAGTATTTTGATATAGACGAAGATACTTTTAAATGAGACCATTGAAAAATCCTTGAGGAAATAATCCTTAAACATTCTAAAGTGTCACATACCACCTTGAAAAATTCAAATAATAATCCCTTATAATATCATGATAATAAAGATACTATTTATATGATATACCAAAGGGTAGTAAATACACCACAATCAAGAAATAAGTGGTGACCAAGGCATATATCTCATAAAAGTTAATGTGAGATGAGAAAAATCAATTTTACTTTGGAAAGAAGAGTTATTTTGGAAACACATTTGTATCTATCATGAAATCTTATTGTAAACAAGTATATCCTAGAAAATAAAAGGTAAATTCATTAAAATTATACTTTCAGATTAAATAAATTCTTATTTAGGTGAAATCATTAAAAAAGAGTTTTTAATGTAACTTTAGAAATAAAACATTTTAGTGCATTTTGAGGAAAATATTAAAGGATTTTAAAGCGCAAAGGAGTGTTTGATTTCGTAAAACTAAAAATGAATCAAAATATCATTTTAATGTTAAAATGACTAATTTTATAATGATAAATATGGAATAAAACATATTATAGAGTGAACTTCAAAATAGGTAAGAATTTGAGAAGTTCCTTGAACCGAGCTTGCATTTCGGAAGAATTTTTGAAAGACTCTCTTAAAATATGTAACTCACCATAAATAAAGATTCTGATTGGTACAAATATATAGAAAATTAACACAGAATTTATTATGATTACATAAGAATAATTAATAATTTCATTAAGGTTAATAGAGAATAAGAGCAACCCGAATGAAAATGGAGGTTCGAGTAAAAAATACTTACAACATTGTAGTCAATTGAATCATATTACCCAAAATTAATAATAATCAAATTATAAATATAATATCATTAAAATAATGATATTCATGATATTAATCATTAATGGGTAGTATACATACACTATAAACATGTAATAGTAGTGAATATAGAATATCTCACAAATTTGGAAGTGAGATAAAGAAACCCCTTACCTTAAGTCCGGTGGTGTTCTTCACTTGATCTTAGTTTCCTGGATAACCAAATTAAATTAATTAATTAATTTTTACATAATAATTTTATATATTTAATTTATTTATTATATCCTTATTATGTTCAATCATGTCTTTCTCGATGGGTTTAAGCGGTTTAATTTTATTGTTTGGGAGTGTTTTCTTCCTCAATTTTCATGTTCGATTTACATGTATTTTCTAATGGAAGTTCATTTGAAGTGTGATTAAACATACATAATTGTTAATATATATTATTATTTTCACTAAATATATATAAATTATCTTATAATTATTTTTTTATATACCATGAGGATAACTCATTAGATAAAGGTTAATGATAAACGCTGGGATTAACTTGGTGGTTTTGTGCACAATGAACTTGTTTTATATTATTATTTTATATTATGAGTGTGTAAGGATTAAATAACATTAAATAAGATAAAATACATATATTATGATCTGTTTCAACCATTATAAAGGTTTAATTACCAGTCTTGAAGATAGTAATGCAAATTGAGAACCCATCTTCCTTGAATATGATAATTAACACATCTTAGACGACTTTCTCATTAAGAGTATAAACAGAGGGAAAAGAAGAGATGATGATGGAATATTCCATTATCATAAAAAAATTATAGTACATAAAATCTACTGGAGTTGTCATGAATAATTGGATAATTGGAAGGGATATGGTATAAGTGACAAAGAATTTAAAAAGAAAAATAAGAAATATTACCGCTTGAATATTTCTCTTTTAAAACCACCTTAAGGCTCTTGGAAGTGGTATTTTTGTGAGAATATAATAACTATAATGTGTCAAGGGATGAGGAGGATGGAATTGAGAAGAGATCTGTTGAAAAAGAAGGTTTTTGGTTTTGAAATTTGTGAATGATGGAACCTCCTTTTATAAGTGAGGTGAGGGGTAACTTAGGAATCACTAAAATTATTAAAATATAATAAATATATTATATATTTTAAGACTCAAAAGGCCTAAAACTAAAAAGGGATTACATGTTTGAAGTAATATTATCATTTTTTCACTTGTTCAATAATTTTGGGATTTTCAAATAATTTAATAAAATATTTTATTCGCGAAAAACAATTTTTTCAAGATAAAAACTATTCCTATATATTACATTAAACACATAAAAAAAGTTTAAAAATATAATGAAATTTTATATTATATCATATAAATGTTATATTCATCCTGGGAATCTATGAATTAGTTTAAAAATATAAAAATATATTTATTTTATTATTTTTAATATCATTTATTTTATTTATTCATTAATTAAATTAATACTGCATCATCTTTGTAGAAGCCATTATGGTATGTATTTTTTTCTAAAAATTAAAAATATAATTCCATGAGAAATATAATTTTATTATATTTCAAAATAATATTCATTTTTGAATAATTTTTTTGAAAATATCATATAACAATATTATTAAATTTAAAACTATAATGTGACAACTTGATTTCCTTTTGAAATAAAATATTATAAAGGCTTTAAAGTGATTCATGTGGGTCCAAAATGTCCCAATTTTTAATAAAAACTTTAAAATAGTCTAAAATTGATTATATAAAAGTTTTATCCAAAATATGGGTCATTTTATAATTCTTATAATTTTAATTTAAAATATTTTATTTATTTTTATTATGCTTGCACTAGTACTGCATCGGTGTTTCATAAGCATTAATGTTAATTATTTTATATATAAAAATTAAAAATAAAATAATATCATAAATATAAATTAATTAGGTTCAAAATAAAATTATTAATTTATTCATTAGGTATATTCACTATTATACAAAACAAGACATCTTCTTAACTTTGTTATTTTGCCTTTTCTTGCCTTGCACAAGTATTGCACACACATTTGGATAATACACATGTTATATAACAATAAAATTGGAAATAAAAAATAAAATTGATAAATAATAAAAAATAATTAATAAATAATTCATGAGTGTAATTTTTAACACTCAATTATTATATATAAATTACCAATTTTGACTTTTCAAAATATATAGGCACTGCGTTGACATTGACATTGACAATGATTTTAGACTTATCATGAAAAAAATAAACTTTTCATGTTCCAAATTAATTATGTACAATATTACACTTTTAATATAATTATTTAGTCGTTAAATAGTTTAAATATATTTTTATATCATAATATGTTCATTATGATGTCTTAAAAAATTTCGTATTCAATAAAAAACTATATTTTTTACTATTAAAAAAATTAAACTATTTCATAAAAATCAAAAAATTCATCCAAACCATTTTTTGATAGGTAGAATCCAAAAAGGAACTCCATTTTAAGAAAATAATTTCCTAAATATGAGAAATTTAATTATTAATTAAAATCAACATTTACTCAAAAAATTCAAATTTTTAATATTATAACCAATTTTATGACACTTTTAAAAATTAACTAGGGTCTCGTAATAGTACTGTAGTGTACTGTAGCAGCACTGTAGCAGCACTGTAGCAGCGGAGGCACTATAGAAACGACGGGCACTGTAGCAGTGGTAGGTCACTATAGCGGTGGTAGAGGATTGTAGCAGCGGCGGGTACTGTGCAGAACTATAGCAGTGCGGTACTGTAGCAGTACTATTCACAGAATGGGATTTGGGCCAAAAAATGGGGCTATGGGCCATGTAATGGGCTAAATGCCCGCTGGGCCTTCGGGTTATGTAATGGGTCTCCCTCTACCCAGTTAAAGAGGTCTTTCCTTTGCTTTAATAATAAATGAGGCTTCAGCCCCAACCTTTTTTAAAAAAAAAACTAGGGTCTCGTAACATTATCTTAAAATCATAGGAAAACAAAATTTTGATTAATGAATAAATTTTATAAAAATGAATTGTTTTTTAAATTAATCTATTAATTATAAAATTGTAATTCATTATTTATTGATCATAAAAATACCAACACTTAATTATTAATTTTTAAAATATTCACTCTCATTTATAAGGTGCCTAAATTATATTTTTTACTTAAATTTCTGAGTTTACTATTAATAAGGGTACATTACTCTTCATAAGGTCCAAGTACTATTCATAAGTATACATTACTATTCAAGTTACTATTCATAAGAGTATATTACTATTCATAAGGGTCAAGTTACTATTCATAAGGGTAAGTTACTATTCATAAGAGTAGGTTAATATTCACCAAAAATTAAGTTTGTTCTATCAAACTCAAAAAATCACCCTGAACACAACCGTGTATGTCATATTTTTGAAATTTAGATCATAGGGCTGGTAAAATTATGTTTACTAGAAATTTTATAACAAAGTGGTGTTTTTTAGAGACTTAGTGTTTCATGTATTCAATATTAAATTTGTTTGAAAAATATTGGGGTGTTACACTATCTCCTCCTTACAAAGATTTTATCCTTGAAATTTTATATTTGACTTTGAAAGTTATTGGTTGTTACTTGAAAACTTCCTTTTGAAAAACCTATATCGGAAATAAGGTTAATATAATATTCTCCATAAAAAGGTTAAGGGAAAATTGATGGTAAAAAATAAATAAATAAATAAATAAATAACGGAATAAACTATCCTTTATAATGAAGTGGTATTGATTGGGATTGAAAACCTAGGCATAGAAGAAAAACCAAACTATGAATTTCTAGTGATAGAAAATAATTTTAGTTGAAATTAGATTACCAAATAACCATAAACTAAAATTATGAAAATTTCATTAACGTTATCAAAGATTATGATAACAGAACAACATTTAAGACTCTTTTCATAGAGTTGAGGTATTATTCCACTCTATAAGTATATAAATATACATTTATATTTCCTAAACATGATCTTATTCTTTGATTGTTCTTTTAACTACCTACACTTCATCTCTTAGCATAGGTTGCATCATGTGGTGTCATTATCCTCTAAATCCTCATACAATGATCAATTTAAACCATTCCATATATGGTTTATCTTTCTAAAAGATCAAGATCCAATAATTTAGAATCATTCCCATGGTAGTTAGTACTATCCAATTTACTTTATCCATATATATCATCTCTCTATTCTGAAATTGACATATCAATATTATGAACATAATAAGGGTTTTCTATCCCTCAACCATATATTTTCCAACAGTTTGACCTGATACTAAGTCAATTTTCCTTAGTACCATTAATCATACGAACTCAAATATTTTAAAAAAAGTACTAAAGTACAATCCTCATATATTTTATAATTCTTATAACCAGTGCAATTCTGATAAAATATTCAAAATACATGATTTTTTACTAGGCATATAAATCATTTCACTTCATCTGTGGTAGTATCATAACTTGGTATTTATCTAGTAACATCATTTGAGGTATATTCCCTTGACACTTGGGACATTGATTTATATAGTGTCCCATATCCTTGCAATTATAGCATTGTACATTGGAAAAATTTTCATTTCCCTTGAAATCACAAACTTGGTGTCCTTTTTCTCCACACTTATAACAAACTCTCATTCCCTTAAAAAATTTACCAGTTTGATTCTTTCCACAGTTATCACATGTGGGAAAACACTTCTTTCCCTTCTTACCTTTATCTACATTTTTCTCTACCATCATATTATTCATTTTCTTCCCTTCAAATCAATATGACTCATATAATTCCTTAAATACCTTGTTAACACATTATACTATTTCTTTATATGATGGGCATACTTGGGAGACTATATTCCTTTGAAATGACATCTTAAGACCATTTTAGATATGATCCTTTTTACTCTTTGCATCAGGTTAATTGGTGAATTTCTCAATCCTTATTATAGGAACCATATATTATCAATTCCATATAATATATTAGATCATAAAATTATGAAATATCTATATCTCTAAACATGGTATAACACATAACAAAAATTAATGAATCATAAATCTTAGAACCATATAATTTGGTTACTTTGGGGGAATAAATCCTTTATAATGTATTGTAATATGCTTATGAATTTAACAAATCATATCCCCTAAGTGTGAAGAACCAATAGTGAAGTAAGTTCCGCTGTCTTGCACTAATTTTTATTCAAGTCAAGCTCAAAGCGGTGTTTTCAGGTTTTACCACTAGATACATCTGTGCCAGAGCCACCTTTATTAGTTCGTATCAAGAGAGGGATGTATTTTCTTGATAAACCACATAATATATTCCTTACCAAAATTATGTGATGTCCTTTTATTATTATCCCCAAAGTCTATCTTATGGTTTTGTTCACTAATCTACCTTTTCTTTATCTAGTTTCCAAGTTTTCTACTAAACTTCTTCTGATACAAACTATAACTCCCCACACCCAAAATATCAAATTCAGTGACTTATATTATTACATTAGAATAGATACAAGAAATATTCATACCAAAGGACTAATCAGTTTAGCTGTTTTGGAAACAAGATACAAAAAATAGTTCAAAATTACAACTCAAAACTAAAAACAATATAATAACATCCACAGAAAATCCCATAATCTCTTAGAGAGTAACCCTGCACTTCATTCATAGTATAACCATCCTCGTAACCTAGAGGGATTAGACAAAAGAAAGGAGTGAGATCAAATTCTCATTAAGGGTAAGCAATATAGTGGAAGATATCATAAACATAAACATTAATTATGGTGAACAACTAAAAACACATGCCTTTAAAAAATGATCTTGAACACATTATGGAAGGAATAAGAGATGAATAAATAATGCCATATTAAAGCATAAAAATGGGTATTCTACTAATTAAATAACCTCATGAAATTTCAATTAATAGTTTCATAATGAAGTAAATTAATATGCCAGATAATCTAAAACATACCATCAAGGCCCCGACCAAGACATATAAAAATGATTAAGGCCTCAGACAAAACCATATCTAAAAATTGGCAAGGCCTCGACCAAGTCCATATCTATTTTTCTCATGAGACCTACCAAAGAATCAAGGGGCTATAGAAGGCCCCACCCATCAAAAAATAAGTCTAATGCATTCCTCATATGAATGGGGATAAACATAAACAACATATACATTCATATTTACACCAACATATGAAATGTAAATAACTTTCTCCGAACAATAAGCATAAACACTAACCATTGAGAGTAAATTGGTGAATGATTCTTAAGGTAGCACATACACAATAAAAATAATCATAAAACATTCAATTAAATATGGTATATGATATAGTAGGATATAAAAATCAATGAAGTACAAGATTGAACAAAGTATGTTGACATATATGAAGATACTTTTAAATAAGACCACTGAAAAATCCTTGAGGAGATAATCCTTAAACATTACAATGTATCCCATACCACCTTTAAACATTCAAATAATAATCCCTTATAATATCATGAGAATAAGGATACTCTTTATATGATATAACAAATGACAGTACATACACCACAAGAAATAAAAAAGTGGTGAAGAAGACATATATCTCATAAAAGTTAATATGAGATGAGAAAAATCCGTTTTTACTTTAGAAAGAAGTGTTCTTTTGAAAAATTATTTGTATTTGTCATGAAATAATACTGTAAACATGTATATCCTAGAAAATAAAATTTAAGGTAACTAAAATTATACTTGGGATTAAATAATTTCTTATTGAGTTGAAATCATTAAAAAAGAATTTTTAAAGAAACTTTAAAAATAAAACATTTTAGTGCGGTTTATGGAAAATATTAAAGGATTTTAAATCAAAAAGGCATGTTTGATTTTATAAAACCATAAATGAAACAAAATATAATTTTCATGTTAAATTTTTTCATTTTATAAAGTAAAATATGGCATAATATATATTATAGAGTGAACTTAAAAATAGGTAAGAATTCGGGAAGTCCTTGAATCAGGCTTGCATTTCAGAAGAATTTTTGAAGGATTCTTTTAAAACATGTAACTACCCATAAAATAAAGAAGGATTATGGTTGGTAAACATATATATAACATTAAAAAATAATTTATTTGGATTTTATAAGAATAATTAGTAATTTAATTGAGTTCAATAGAGTATAAGAGAAACCTGAATGAAAATGGTGGTTCGGGTAGAAAATACTTATAACTTTGTAATCAATTAAATCATATGCCCCAAAATTAATAATCATAAAATAATAAATTGAATATCATGAAAATAAATATATTATTTATATTAATCATCAATGGTTATAACACATACTCAATACACAAGTAATAGTTGTGAATACAGAATAACCCACAAAATTGGAAGTGAGATGAAGAAACCCCTTACCTTAAGTCTAGTGGTGTTATTAAATTGATATTAGTGTCCTAGATAACCAAATTAAATTCAGTAATTAATATTTAAATAACATATTATTTATATTATTGATTTATTATATCCTTATTAAGTTCATTCATGGCCTTCTTGATGGGTTTAATAGGTTCAATTTTATTATTTGGGAGCGTTTTCTTCCTTGGTTTTCATGATCAATTTACTTGTATTTACCAATGGACATTCATCTGAAGTGTGTTAAAACATCCAGAATTGTTAATATATATTATTAGTTAAATTTAAGAGATATAAATTATCTTATAATGATTTTGGTTATACACCATAAGGATGAATCATTAGATAAAGGTTAACGATAAACACTTGGATTAACTTGGCGGTTTTTTGCATGATGAACTTATTTTGTATTATTAGTTTATATTATGAGTTTTTAAGGATTATAGAACATTAAATAAGTTAAAATACATATATTATTATCTGGTTTAACCACTATAAAGGTTTCACGACTAGTCTAGAAGATAGTAATACAAATTGAAAACCCGTATTCCTTGAACGTGATAATTAACACATCTCGGACAACGTTCTCATTTATAGTATAAAAGGAGGGAAAAAAGAGATGATGATAGAATATTTCATTATAATAAAAATATTACAGAACATATAAGGTACTTTATTTTTCATTAATAGTTTGATAATAGGCAGGGATAAGATATAAGTGAAAAAGAATTTAAAAGAGAAGAAGATGAAATCTTACCTCTTGAATATTTCTCTTTTGAATCCACCTTAAGGCTCTGGAAAGTGGTCTTTTTGTGAGAATAAAAGTACTGTAATGTTTCAAGGGATGAGGAGATATAATTTTATAGAGTATAGATGAATAATAAGGCTTATGGTTATGAAATTTGTGATGGAAGGAACCTATTTTTATAAGTGAGGTGAGGGGTAACTTAGCAATCACCCATATTATTAAAACATAATAAATATATTACAGGGTTTAAGACTCCCAAAAGTCTTAAAACTAAAGGGTGATTACATTGTGGAAGTAATATTATCATTTTTGGAATTGTTAAATAATTTTTGGATTTTCAAATAATTTAATAAAATATTTTATTCATGAAAAACAATTTTGTCAAGATAAAAACTATTCATATATATGACATTAAACACATAAAAAAATTAAAAAAATAGAATAAAATTTTATATTATATCCTATAAATGTCATGTTCATCTAGGGAATCCGTGAATTAGCATAAAAATATAAAAATATATTTATTTTATTATTTTTAATATCATTTATTTGATTTATTCATTAATTAAATTGATACTACATCATATTTGTGGAAGCCATTATTGTATTTAATTTTTGTCTAAAAATTAAAAATTGAATTCCATGAGAAATATAATTTTATTATATTTCCAAATACTATTCTTGTTCTATTAAAACATTTGGAAAATCTCATATAACAATATTATTAAATTAAAAACTATAATGTGACAACTTGATTTCCTTTTGAAATAAAATATTATAAAGGCTTTAAAGTGATTCATGTGGGTCCAAAATGTCCCAAATTAGTATCCAAACTTGATAATAGTATAAAATTGGTTATATAAAATGTTTTACCCAAAATGTGGGTCAATTAATAATTCTTATAATTTTAATTAAAACCATTTAATTTATTTTTTTATGCTTGCACAAGCGCTGCAACGGTGTTGCATAAGCATAATGTTAATTATTTCAAATATAAAAATAAAAAATAAAATAATGTCATAAAGATAAATTAATTAGGTTCAAAATAAAATTATTAATTTAATCATTATGTAGATTCATTCTTTTACAAACTAATACATCTTCTTATCATTGTTATTTTGTCTTTTCTTTCCCTGCACAAGCAATGCACAGACATTTGGATAATACTCATGTTATATAACACTGAAATTAGAAATTAAAAATAAAAGAGATAATAATACCTAAAAATTAATAAATAATTCATGAATGAAATTTTGAGCACTCAATTTATATATATAAATTACCAATTTTGACTTTGTCAATGTTGCATTGGCACTAGGTCGACATTGATAATGATATTTATACTTATCATGAAAAAAATATACTTTTCATGTTCCAAAATTAATTCTACAAAATATTCCACTTATAATATAATTATTTACTTATTACATAGTTTAAATAAATTTTTATATCATAATAATTTCATGATTATGTCACAAAAAATGATGTTTGTTATAAAAAACTGTATTTTTAACTATTTAAAAAAATTAAACTATTTTATAAAAATCAAAAAATTCATCCAATTTTTTTCAACATGTAGAATCCAAAAAGGAACTCCATTTTATGAAAATAATTTTCTAAATATGGGTAATTTAATTTTTAATTAAAATCATAATTTACTAAAAAAATACCAATTTTTAATATTATAACTGATTTTATGACACTTTGAAATATTAACTAGGGTCTCATAACTTTATATTATAATCATAGGGTAAAAAATATTGATTTGTGAATAAATTTTAGGAAAATGAATTATCTTTGAAAATAATCTATTAATTATAAAATTGTAATTCATTATTTATTGATCATAAAAATACTAACACTTATTTATTAATTTTTAAAATATTTGCTCTCATTTATAAGGTTCCAAAAATCTTTTTTACTTACATTGGTGAGGTTACTATTCATTGGGGTAGATTACTATTCATAAGGGCCAAGTCACTTTTCATAAGTGTACATTACTATTAAAGTTACTATTCATAATAGTATATTACTATTCATAAGGTTCAAGTGACTATTCATAAGGGTAAGTTACTGTTCATAATGGTAGGTTACTATTCACCAAAAAAATATGTTTGTTATATCAGACTCAAAAAATTACCCTGAACGCAACCGTGTATACAAGATTATCGAAATTCAAATCAGAGGGGTGGTAAGATTATATTTACTTTCAAGGTTATAACAAAGTGGTGTTTTGTAGAGACTCAGTGTTTCATGCATTCAATATTAAATTTATTTGAAAAATCTTAGGGTGTTAAATTATCCCCTCACAAAAATTTCATCCTTGAAATTTGATATTCCACTTAGAAATTTATTGGTTGTTACTTGAAAATTTCTATGTGAAAAACCTATATCAGAAATAGGGTTAATAAAATATCCTCCATAAAAAGGTTAAGGGAAAAGCGGTGGTCAATAATAATAATAATAATAATAATGATAATAAATAAATAAATAAATGAATGAATAAATTATCCTTTCGAATGGAGTGATATTGATTGGAATTGAAAACTTGGGCATATAAGAAAAACAAAAAAATGAATTTATAGTGATAGAAAACAGGTTTAGATGAAAGTAGATTACCACCGAACCATAAACTACAATTATGAAAAATTTCATTAACGTTTTCAAAGATTATGATAAGAGAACAACATTTAAGACTCTTTTCGTAGAGTTTAGGGATTATTCTACTCTATAAGTGTATAAATATACATTTATATTTCATAAACATGATCTTATCCTTTGATATTTCATTGAACTACCTATAATTTATCTCTTATCATAAGTTGCATCATGTGGTGTCATTAACCTCTAAAACCTCAAATAATGACCAGTTTAAACCATTTAATAAAAGTATTAACTATAGTGGCTAAGGTTTTGACCCTATCAGGATTTGGAATAATCCTACCAATAACTCTAGAGCTAGGTGCGAAGATAGCTTGTGATTCTGAGGCCCAGTGTTCCCAGAATAAATTTTATAAAAAATATTACGTGTTTTTATACTATACATGTGGAGGAAATGGGTTATCATCTAAATAATAGCTCAGATCAGAAATACGATGGCATGGTTGTGTCCGGACCGTGTCGTTCACCCTAGGAGGGGTATAACCTTTGCGGGCACAGGTTTGCTATAGAAAAAGTGACCGAGGGTATTTTCATAAATAAATAAATAAATTAATTTATGGACGTTGACTTGAATAACTCATGAAGGGAGTCTCAGATAAAAATTCTGATCATTCAGTTGAGTTCAAAATGCCGCATTTACTCTAGGGGCGTCCTAAACATCTCTGCGCTGGGAGGTTTGGTCGGGGGCATATATGGTTGTTGAATTAATTAATTAATTAATTATAAATAAAAAATAAAAATCAATAAAACCCCAACCCCTTTCCGTCTACACTTCTTACAAGGAGGAAGCCTCCTCCCTCCTCCGTTCTTTGTTGTCGAATGCCCGAATCGAGCAAAGAAAGCGCCAACGAGCTTCGATTCTGAAAATAGACACTCCCAAATCGTGCGACTGAAGCTTTGGAGCACAAATCTAGGCCCGAACATCGGATTTTATCCTATGAGGTAGGTGGTTTGAGTTTTAATTAAATGATCCCATTTATGCTATGATTTCCTTCATTTTGTCTTCATAGCGGTGTAGATTGGGTCCCGAGGGTCACACAGATGGTTTCAGATCTATTTTTGGAGCACCGGGGTGCTCATGGTGGTCCGTGGAATATTTCTAGTGGCATGGCTAGATTCCGGTAGCAGCCATGGTGGAATCCAGTGAGTGGGTGGTGGTACAGTGGTTTCCAGCTCCGGTGCGGTGGATTCTGGATCCGGCGTGGCAGTTTCAGGCCTCGATGCGGTGGTTTCTGACGAGAGAGGTGATGGTCCGGCTAGATTTTTTCAGGGGGTTCTTTAAACCACTGTTACTCGCAAACAGGAAGTCAAATTTGTGAGATGTTTGTGGAGAAAAAAATCGTGTGTTGATATGGACCCTTTTAAAATGTTTAGTGAATTTTTATGAGTTGGGTTTGTGGCCCAGGATCACAAAACTTTGAAATAATAATAATATTTTATTATTATTCATCTTCAACCCGCCATAACTTCTACACAGAGCATCTGATTGAAACACCATTAGTGTAATTTTGATACAAATGGAAAAGAAGAAGATTTAAGATAGATTTCGGGTGATGGGACCGAGATCAGGGTGCGGGCCCCATGAGGTCAGGTTTGGGTGTTTACAGAGAAACGTGACTTTTTTGTCTGCTGTCCATTTTGGATGAATGAGTAGTTGATCTCATGCATTTTTTAAGGGATCAAAATTGTGTGATCTGCTTGATGAGTTTTGTAATTGAGGTATGGGCCCCGCTCAGACATTCTAGGGTGAATAGTACATTTTTCACCGATTGTCCGTTTCAGGTGAGTAAATAGCTTATCCTGCATTTTTTTCCACATAGAAGGCTATGTTGGCCTTAGTTTGGTCCTAGGAGGTGCGGCGTGTGGCGATGTTTCTTGTCGTTTGAGTTAGCGCCCCAGATATATTCTTTGAATGTGGTGCGTTTTGATTGTATTTTAGGATGCCTCCATAACGACAACCAGTAAGGGTTCCGTAGTGGGATTGTAGTGAAGAACCGCCCCGAATAAAGGCTTTAAAGCAAGGCATAGGTTTTAAGGTTAGAAATCCAGGTGTTCCGCCAGTTGAGCCACCACTTTTCAAGCAGTTGGTTGTGCCGACAGTGCAGAATGAGGATGTACGCAAGCTGAGTGGGCTGCTTGAGTTATAGAGGCAACAACCTCTGAGGTATTAGGGTGATCCAAAACCCCAAGTAGTTGATGACTAGCTCGAGGCAATCACTTGTGTTTTCCACCCAGCGAGGACACCTCCAGATAAGATGGGGGTCCTAACAGTGAGACATCTGCACGGTTCAGTCATGTGATGGTGGAGTCTAGTGACGCAGTCCCACAACGAGGAGACACTCATGTGGGCAGAGTTTGAGAGGCTCTTCATGGAAGAGTTCTATCTGATGACGCTGAGGTCAGTGTAGATCTAGGAGCTTCTGTAGCTTCACTAAGAGGGCATGACTGTGTTAGAATACACAGTGAGGTTTACTGGCCTATCATGCTACTCTCAGGATATGGTTCAAGAACTGTTCTTTAGGTCTCCTACCTTCGAGCATGGCCTACGTAGAGACAACCAGGTAGGTGTGGTATCCTTGTGCTTTCCCACCTATACTAGAGTATTGTATCATGCCTTGGGGGTGGAGATCTTTTTGGATGAGTAGATTATGCCTGTTAGTACTGGGAACACGGGAGTTGAGACCTCATCAACTGTTTCTGTATCTTGTATCTGACGACTGTCTCATAGGTCTGGACGTACTCAACATTTTTGTAGGTGACCCCAGGTTGGAGGATCTAAGACTCAAGGTTCTCAGGGTTTGTAGGTTGGTTTTGTTCAATCGTAGGAGAGGCTGTGTTATTCTTGTAATGGACGAGGCTATCTTTTTAGAGATTCTCTAACCCATCATGTTGTTGAGAGGGAGCCGATCGACATGCCTCTTTGGCAGAGGTAGTGCCTCGAGTATGGGGTCAGTAGGGAAGCGGACAAGGCTATGGAGCTAGTGTAGCAGCGGGAGTTGGTAGGTGGTATGAGTTGCCACCACCACCACCCCCAGGTGGTCCTCACCAAGCTTAGGGAGCTACATGATGAGGGCGGGGACAACTACATGCCTTAGAGGCTGTTGACCCAGAGGCTCCATGAATGTATATAGGTACCCTCTGTGTCCTTTCTACTTTCTACAGTAGTTTTTATAGACACTATTGGGAGGTACTCTTTCCTATCTATTGCTTGATCGAGTTTTTTAGAGTGTTAGTAAGACCCTATTTGGTGTTTTTCCTTGTGATGGAGACGTTTCTCCTAAGGTGTTGAGTTTTTGTTATGGGGTCTCAAATGATGGGATATTCAGTGGGTGATGGATTTCTCTTAAGGTGGGGAGTATGTCACCCTTATGATGTCTGGCATTGGCACCAGTCACATGGAGAGACGAGGTGCCGAGGTGCTCTTTTCCTTGGCTGTGTTAGTGTCATGGTTCTTGGGGCATGGTTATTACAACACAAGAATATTTGGTGAGCTTTCTAGTGTGGGATTCCTAGTGTAGATCTTAGGTCCTTCCCCTTGTTCCCAGGACTTTATCTTTTTGTGAATGAAAAGTCTTAAGGTGGGAATGATGTAGTGGCTCAAGTTTTGACCCTTTAAGGATCTGGAATATTTCTACAAATAATTCCATATCTAGGCATGAAGATACTGTATGATTCCAAGGCCCGGTGTGCTCGAAATAAATTTTATAAAAAATATTACATGTTTTTATAATATGCGCATGGCAGAAATGGGTTAAATCCTAAACGGTAGCTCAGATCAGAAATCTTAGGGCACTGTTGTGTCCAGAGCATGTCGTTTACCCTAGGTAGGGTATAACCTTTACGGGTGTAGGTCTACTATAGAAAAAGTGACTGAGGAAATTTTCATAAATAAATAAATTAATTTACTTATGGGCATCAACTGAAATAACTTATGAAGGGTGTATTGGATCAAAATTATGAGCACACAGTTGAGTTCATAATTCCGCATTTACCCATGGGGCGACCTAAACTTCTTCACGCTGGGAGGTTTGGTTGGGGGCGTAGATGGTTGTTGAATTAATTAATTAATTAATTAATTAAAAATAATAAAAATCAATCAAACACCACCCCCTTTACATATAAACTGCACACAATGAGGAATCCTCCTCTTTACTTCATTCTATATTAGCGAATTCCCAAATCGAGAAAACAAAGCGCTGATGAGCTCCGATTCTGACGGTAGACGCCCCCAGATCGTGCATCAGAAACTTTAGAGCGTGGATCTAGGCTCGAACATCAAAGTTTCACCCGCGAGGTATCTATTTTGAGTTTTAATTCCCAAAATACTATTTATGCCACGATTTTTTTTTTGTTTTTTCATCATATAGGTGTAGATCGGGTCCCGAGGGTCACACAGATGGTCTCAAATCTATTTTTGGTGGACCGGGGTGCTCCCTGTGATACACCAAAGATTTTCGGTGGCAAGGCTAGATTCCGGTGGTGACCATGGTGTAATCCAGAAATAGGGTTGGCGGCGCGGTAGTTTCTGCCTCCGAAATGGTGGATTCCAGCTCCGGTGTGGCAGATTCCAGCTCCGGTGCGGTGGTTTCTGGCGAGATAGGCGATGGTCCGGCCAGATTTTTTCCAGGGGTTCTTTAAACCCCCGTAACTCGCAAACCGGAAGTCTGATTTGCGATTCGTTTTTGGGGACATGATCCTTGCATTGAGATAGAACATTATAACATTTTTATGGAATTTTTATGTGTTGGGTTTGTGGTCAGGGACCATGAGAAGTTGAAATAATAATAATATTTTATTATTATTCATCTTCGACCCACCATAAATTCTGCATGGAGCGTCCAATTGATGCGCCATCAGTGGAATTGTAATCCTGATGATAAAGCGGACGTATCAAGGTAGATTTTAGATGATGGGGTCAAGATCAGGGTGTGGGCCCCATGAGTCTGGGTTTGGGCATTTATGGAGAAACGTGACTTTTTTCGTCTGGTGTCCTTTTTGGATGAATGAGTAGTCTATATCATGTGTTTTTATAAGGGGATAATAATGGTGCAATCTACTTGATGAGTTTCAGAATTGTGGTGTTGACACCACTCAGACTTACTATGGTGAATAGTACATTTATCATAGATTTTGTTTTTTGTTTCGGGCGAGTAAATAGCCTATCCTGCATGTTTTCTACATAGAATGCAATGGTGGAATCAGTCTGATCCTAAGAGGTGTGCAATGTTGCAATGTTGTGTGTCGCTTGGGTTAGAGATGTTTGGACTAGCATCGTTTAAGTGAATTCCCTTGGTTTATTCCTATGAGGGTTTGTGTGGCATTACAACGTTAGTATAGGTTTGTGATCCCCTAGATGGGTTAAGTTCAGAATGAGTTGTGACATTCCACTGGTGGGGCTGGGGTGGGATCCTCTAGATTTTCTTCCCTAGATCTGGTTCTCGTTATCATCAAGCTCGACACTACATGGGTGACGATCCCCTATCTAGTAGGACAACCCTATAGGGTTGTGTCATCATTGGGAATATGATCCCCTATGTAGTGGGCCGTATTAGTAGGGTTGCAGTATTATCGAGTATACTATCCTCTACTCAGCCTGTGTTTTTCTGTAGGGTTGTGGTATCATTGGTCGCAAGTTATACCAGATGGGGTTTTCAGCATCTTCATGACTACCTTTTCATGGGTGATGATCCACTATATGAGTGATGAGATATGTGGAACGTTAGATTGGGTTGTCTTATCCCCCAGCGGATCCTAGCAGTGATCCCCTATTTGTGAGATCTTCATTTTACTGGGTTGGGTTCTGGTATCCCCTAGAAAATCCTTGGAGTGATCCATTATTTGATGAGTTTAGTGTTCCATTGTTTTAGCGTGATGTTCTCAGTGAAAATATCCGACGAGCATGTCCTCTCGGATGGGACATCTGGGATTGCGATGTAACCCAGTGGAGTGTATCTCACGAACGTTTGTTTTTTGGGATGACATAGCTTGTGGAGTGTGTTCCTCTAGTTATGGGTATACCTTAGAGCGTTGAGCTGAACCTGTTGCTGGTGATGAGGTCGGACCCTCATGAGTCTTGGTGCTTGAGTTGAGTATATCTAGATGTTCTTGGTATATGGATGAGCATATACATGTTTGATCCATATAGTTGAGTTTAGATGAGGACGGTCTTGAGATGTATTTTCTCTCTTGTTTGGGTTCCCTATGGATGGGATGAGTAGATTTATGCCTTCCAGTTGCTCACTTTTCTTTTGCGGTTTTTGGGGAACCTACTGAGTATCTTATTACTCACCCATGCACGGGCTTTTCCCGCACATGTTTTATGTCTTGTGCAGACCAAAAACCTTTCAACAGAGTCCCAGGAGGAGCTAGAGTAGGCGGAGCTTAGTGAACTAGACCGACTAGGGTGTTTACCGGAGCTGTTTTGAGGATCTTTCCAGTGAGTGATTTTGACAGTGATCCCCACCTTCTGAGTAGGTTGGACGCTATTGCAGTTTTCTTTTGGTGGGCCATGTATTTTCCCTATTGTACTTTTTTTGTACTCTAGTTTTAGGATATATGTATTCATGCATTTATTTTTAGTTTTTATATATATATTTGCATTACTACATGAAGGTGTATGTGGGTGCATGTGTGTATATACCTTATGCTAATGACTCCCATGTGTGTGATAGCCTACTATGCACTAATCACTAGCCCCTGGCCTATTGGAGGTGGGCTTGGGGAGTTGCAGATCGAGCCCCGTTGATTCGGGTCATGAAAAAGTGGTATTAGAGGAGGTTCCACCCATGGGATCTCATAGCGTAGTTGGTCTAGCTGTGAGCTTGGTTTGGGTTTCCTAGCGAAAGTGTTAAGATGTTTCAAGTTCAGATTTCTGGCTAGGGACTCCAATGTTGGTGCGGTGGATGATGTATCAATTCCCCAGGACTCTGATAACATGCCTTTCTACTTGGGACATTAGGACACTAGTCATAGGAACACAATGTTACATACATCATATATGACTGAGTTTTGGGTTTTCCTTATCCTTCTTGTGTCAGCTCCCCATATATACTCTTTGACCATGGTGTGTTTTGATTATATTTTAAGATTCCTCCACAACGACAGCCATCAAGGGTTCTATAGCGGATTTTAGTGAAAAATCTCCCCAAGTAGAGGCTTTGGAGTAGGGCATAGGTTCTGAGGCTAGACCTCTAGGTGGTCTGCCCGTTGAGCCTCCACCTATCAAGAAGTTGGTTGTACCGACAGTGCATGATGAGGATGCGTGCAGACTGAGTGGGCTTCATGAGTTCTAGAGGTAGCGACCTATAAGGTATCTAGGTGATCCCAAAACCGAGGCAAATGATGAATGGATTGAGGCAGTCACATGTGTTTTCCGCCTGATGAGGACACCTCCAGATCATATGGTGGTCTTAACAGCAATCCATCTACATGATTTTTCTGTGTGATAGTGGAGTATAGTGACACAATCCCATGATGAGGAGACACTTATGTGGGAAGAGTTTGAGTGGATCTTCACGGAAGAGTTCTATAAGGTGATGTTGAGGTCAGTGAAGATCCATGAGCTTCTGTAGCTTCAGAAGGAGGGAATGACTGTATCGGAATACTGAGCGAGGTTTTATAGACCTGTCATGCTACTCCCTAGATATGGTTTGAGACCCATTATTTAGGGATCATACCTTTAAGAAGGGACTATGCAGAGACATCAAGGAATGTGTGGTATCCTTGTTCTTTCCCACCCATGCTGTAGTGATAGAGGAGGACTTGGTGGTGGAGAGTTTTCTAGGTGGGAAGATTCCTCCCGTTAGTGCTAGGCATACAAGAGTTGAGACCTCTTCAGCTGGTTTTGTATTTTGTATCCAATGGCAGGCTCAGGGGTCGGTTCATACTCGATGTTTTCTGAGGAGACCCTAGGATGGAGGATATGAGGTTCAAGGCTCTCAAGGCTCAAAGGTTAGTTTTGTTTAATAGCAGGAGAGGTAGTGTTATGATTGTGACGACTAGGGTCATCTTGCTAGCGATTTTCTTACCCGCCGTGCTACTGAGAGGGAGCCAGTCGACAGTCGACATGCTACCTTGGTAGAGGCATCACCTCAAGTATGGGGATCTGTAGGGTGGCAGACGTGGAGATGGAGCTAGTGAAATAGTGAGAGGTGGAAGGCGGTACAAGTTGCCACCACCACCACCATAGGTGGTCTATGACAAGCTTATGGAGCTAAAGGATGAGGGTGAGGACAACTTTTGACCTTAGAGTCTATTGACCTAGAGGCTCCACAAATGGATAGAGGTACCCTCTGTATCCTTTATACTTTATGCAGTAGTTTTTCTAGACACTGTTAAGTGGTACTCTTTCCTTTCCATTGGTTTATGGATGTTTGTTCTGGGCGTTAGTAATACCTTGTGTTGGTGTTTATTTTCCTTATGAAGGAGAAATTTCTTCTAAGGTGTTGAGTTTTTGTTGTGAGGTCTCACATGAAGAGATATCCAGTGGGTGATGGATTTATCTTAAGGTGGGGAGTAGGTCAACCTTAAGAGTTTTGGTGTTGGCACCAGTCACATGGCGAGACAAGGTGCCAAGGTGGTCTTTTCCTTGGCTGTGTTTGTGTCATGGTTCTTGGTGCATGGTTGTTATAACACAAGAATCTTGGGTGAGATCGCTGGTCTGGGAGTCCCAGTGGAGAGCTCGGGTCCTTCCCCTTGTTCCCTGACCTTGGTCTTTTCGGGGATGAAAAGCATTAAGGTGGGGATGGTGTAGCGTCTCGGGTTTTGAACCAGTCAGGATTTGTAATATTCCTACGAATAATTCCAGAGTTAGGCGCGAAGACAGCATGTGATTCTAAGGCTTGGTGTGCCCGAAATAAATTTTATAAATAATATTATGTGTTTTTATACTAAGTATGTAGAGGAAATGAGTAATCTCTTAAATGGTATCTCATATTAGAAATATGAGGGCATAGTTGCATCCGAAGCGTGCCGTTTACCATAGGTGGGGTATAACCTTTCCGGTCGCAGGTCTGCTATAGAAAAAGTAACCGAAGGAATTTTCATAAATAAATGAATTAATTTATTTATGAATCTGACTCCAATAACTCCTGAATGAAGTATCAGTTCAAAATTTTGAGCATGTGGTTGAGTTTAAAATTCTTCATTTACCAAAGGGGTGACCTAAAATTCTCTATGCCGGTAGGTTTGGTCGGGGGTAGATATGATTGTTGAATTAATTAATTAAAAATAATAAAAATCAACAAACCCCCTTCCATATATGATAGTCAAAAGGATGAAGCCTCCTCTATCCTCTATTCTACATCAGTGAATGCTTGAATTGGGAAAACAAAGCACCGACGAACTCTGATTCCGATGAGAGAAGCTCCCGGATCGTGCAACAGAAGCTTTGGAGCGCGAATCTAGGCTCAAATGTTGGAGTTTCACCCCTAAGGTAGGTTTTTTGATTTTTAATTCACTGATCCCATTTATTCTACTATTTAATTTGTTTTTTCCTTATAGTGGTGTAGATTGGGCCCCAAGGGTCACACAGATGGTCTTAGATCTATTTTTGGTTTACCGGGGTGCTCCCAGTGGTCCGTAGAAGATTTCCGGCGGTAAGGCTGGATTCCATTGGAAAAAATGGTGGAATCTAGTGAGGGGGGAGGTGGTTCGGAAGTTTCTAGCATAGGATTGGTAGATTCTGGCTCTGAAGTAGTGGTTTTTGGCTCCAGTGTGGAGGTTTCTGGCGAGACAGGCAGTGGTCTGGCTAGGTTTTTTCCAGGGGTTCTTTAAACCCCCATAACTCGTAAATCAGAAGTATGATTTGTGAGCCATTTATGGAGACATGATACTTTTGATGATAAGAACCCTTAGAAAATGTTTAGGGAATTTTTATGACATGGGATTGTGATCTAGGACCATGAAACATTGAAATAATAATAATTTATTATTATTCATCTTTTACCCTCCATAACTTCTACACGGAGTGTCCGATTGATGCATTGTTAGTGGTGTTGTGATCCTGATGGTAAAGAAGAAATTTCAAGATATATTTATGGTGATGGGACCAAGATCAGGGTATGGGCCTCCGGAGGCCGGGTTTGGGCATTTAAGGACAAATGTGACTTTTTCATCTGTTGTCTGTTTTGGACGAATGAGTAGTCAATCTCATGCATTTTTATGAGGGGATCACAACAGTGCGATATTCTTGATGAGTTTCATAATCGAGGTGTGTCTACTGCTCAGACTTACTTCTATGAATAATAACCTTTTTATTTATTGTCCATTTTGGGAAAGTAAATTGCCTATCCTATGTGTTTTTTCGCATAGAACGCGATGGTGGCCTTAGTATATTCCTAGGAGGTGCGTAGTGTGACGATGTTGTGGGTCAATTGGGTTAGTGATGTTTGGACCAACAACAGTTGATTGAATACCCTTAGTTCATTCCTATGAGGGTTCATGTGGCATTACAACCTCAGTAAAGGTTTCTGATCCCCTCGATGGGTTAATTTAGGATTGAGTTATGGAATACCTCCGGTGGGGCTGAGGTGGGATCCTCTAACATTGCTTCCATAGATCGGGTTCTTGGTATCATCGTGGTGGACACTACATGGATGAAGATCCCATATCTAGTAGGACAACCCTGTAGGGTTTGTGTCATCATTGGGAATATGATCCTCTACACAATGGTTCATATTAGTAGGGTTATGGTATCATTGGGTATAGGATCCCTTAATTAGCATGTGGTTTTCCATAGGGTTGAGGTATCATAAGTAATGTGATCCCCTACTCAGTGCGTGGTTTCAATACAGTTTGTGGTATCATTAGTTTGATCCCCTACTTCACTAGTTATACAATATGGGGTTTTTGACATCGTCGTGACCATCTTTTCACGGGCGACGATCCTCTATTTGAGTGATGAGATCCATTGAACATAAGATTGGGTTGTGGTATCCCCCAAAATATCTTGAGAGTGATACCCTATCTGAGAGGTCTTCATTTTTTTAGGGTGGGTTCTGGTATCCCCTAGTGGATCCTAAGAGTGATCCTTTATCTGAGGAGTTTAGTGTTCTGATGTTTCAGTATGACGTTCTCAGTGACGATATACGATGAGTGTGTTCTCTTGGATGGGCCATCTGGGATGGCAATGTAACCCGATGAGGTATATCTCTTAGACGCGTGTCTTTTGGGATGAAAGAGCTCGTGAAGTTTATTCCCTATAGTTATGGGTATGACTTAGATCCTCGAGTCGAACCTATCACTAGAAATGAGGTCGGAACCTCATGATTCTTGGTGCTTGAGACAATTATATGGGGATATTATTGGTGTATGTATGGGAATATACCTATTTTAGCTGTTTAGTTGAGTTTAGATGAGGATGTTCTTAATATGGAGTTTCTCTCTTATTCAGGTTCCCTCTGGATGGGATGAGAAGAATGATTTCATTCAGTTAATCAATTTTCTTTTGGGGTTTTGGGGAACCTACTGAGTATCATTATACTCATCTCTGCATGGGATTTGTCTGCACATGTTTTGCATCTTGTGAAGACCACATGCCTTTCGATAGAGTCCCAAGAGGACCTGTTGCAGGCAAAGCTTAGTGAGCTAGACCGACTGGGGTGTTTACCAGAGCTGTGTCGAGGATATTTCTGGCAGGTTATTTTGATAGAGATTCCCTCCTTCTGAGCAAGTTGGATGATTTTGTAGTTTTCTTTTTGTGGGCCATGCATTTTCCCCTTTTTAATTTTTCTATACTCTAGTTGTGGGTTAGATTTATGCCTGCATTTCTTTTTAGTTTTTATATATATCTATACACTATTTCATAGAGGTGTATGTAGGTGTGTGTGTGTATATGTACCTTAGGCTAATCCCTCCCATGTGTGTGATAGCCTACTCGGTGCTAGTCTCTAGCCCCTAGCCTATTGGAGGCGGCCTTGGGGAGTCACAAATCGAGCCCTGTTGGGTCGGGTCGTGACATTAACATTCCAAAATATCAATATCCAATACTTTAGAATCATTCCTTAGTATCATTAATCATACAACCTCAAATCCTTAAAGAAAAAGTTTTGCAATATAATCCTCATATATTATATAATTCTTATAACCAGTGAATTGTTGATAAAATATTCAAAAGACATGATTCTTGACAAGGAATATTAATCATTCGACTTCATTTATGGTAGCATCATAACTTTATCTTTATCTTGTAACATCATTTGGGTTATATTCCTTTGAAACTTGAGATATTGATTCACATAGTGTCCCATCTGCTAGAATTTATAACATTATACATTGGAAACCTTTTTCTTACCCTTGTAATCACAAACTTGGTATCATTTTTCTCCATACATATAAAAAAATCCCATTACCTTTAATAATTTAGTAGTGTGAATCTTTCCACAGTTATCACATGTGGGAAAACCCTTCTTTCACTTATTACCTTTATCTATATTTTTCTCTACCATCATATTCATGATTTTCTTCCCTTCAAATCTGTAGGACTCATTGAATTCCTTACATACCATGTTAACACATGATACTATTTCTTTATATGATGAGGATACATGGGTGAGTATATTATTTTGAAATGACTGATTAAAACCATTAGATATATGATCCATCTTACTCTTCGCATCATGTGCATTGGTGAAGTTTTCATTCCTTATAATAGGCTCCATTTCTAATCAATTCCATATAATATATTAGCTCATAAAATTATGACCTCTCTATATCTTTAAATATGGTATAACACATAACATATATTTATGCACCATAAATCCTAGATCCATATACTTTGGTTAATTTGGGGGAATAAATCCTTCAAAATGGTTTGTAGTAAGCTTATGAATTTACTAGAGCATATCCCCTGAGAATGTCGAACCAATAGTGCCACAAGGCCCATTTTCATGCACCAGTTACTATTCAAGTATTGATCAAAGAGTTTTTTTCGAGTTTTACCCCTAGATACATCTGTTCCAGAGCCAACACTATTGGTTCGTATCTATATAGGGATGTATTTTATTGATAAACTAAAAAAATCTATTCCATACCAAAATTCCAGGATGTTCTTGTATTATTGTCCCCAAATTCTATCTCAAGGTTTTGTTCACTAATATACTATTTCTATATATATAGTTTCCAAGTTTTCTACTATACTTTATTTGATACCAAATATAATTCCCCGACCCCAGAAGCTTAGAGTTCGTGCCTTATTTTGTTACATTGGCATAGATATAAGGAATATTCATCCCAAAGGATTGATCAATTTGGTATTTTTTGAAAAAATATACCAACAAGAGTTTAAAATTACAACTCAAAACTAAAAACAATATAATAACTGCAATAGAAAATCCCATAATCTCTTAGATTAACCCTGGAATTCATTTGTAGTATCATCATCCTCATAACCTATAGGGATTAAACATCATAAAGGTGTGAGCTCAAATGCTCAGTAAGGTGAAGCAATATAGTAGAAGATATAAGAAACATAAAAATTATGCATGGTGAATAACTAAAAACACATTCCTTTAAAAAATGAACTTGAACACATTATGGTATGAATAAGAGTTGAATAAATAATGCCATATTAAAGAATAAACATGGGTATTATACTAGTCAAATAACCTCTTGAACATTCAATTACTAGTTTCATAATGAGGGGAATGCATATTCTGAACAATCTAAAATGTACTGTCAATGCCCCAACCAAGACATATAAAAATGATTAAGGACTCGACTAAAACCGTATCTAAAAATGGTCAAGGCCTCGACCAAGTACAAATCTATTTGTATCATGCGACCTACCGATGTATCGAGGGGATATAGTAGGCCCCACCCATTACATAATAAGTCCTATGAATTACTCATATGAATGGATATAAACATAAACAACATATACATTCATATTTAAACTAATATATGAAACATAAATAAATTTCCCGAACATTAACCATAAACACTAACCATTCAGAGTAAATTGGTGGATGCTTTTTTAGGTAGCACATCTATAGTCAAACTAATCATAAACCATTAAATTAAATATGGTATATGATATAATAGGCTATAAACATCAATAAAGTAAAATATTCAACAAATTATGTAGAAATAGATGAAGATACATTTAAATGAGACCATTGATTGAGGAAATAATCCTTAAACATTCCAAAGTGTCCCATACCACCTTGAAACATTCAAATCATAATCCCTTAGAATATAGTGAGAATAAAGGGACTCTTGATATGATATACCAATGGTAATTACATACACCATAAGTAATAAATAAGTGGTGAACAATACATATATCTCATAAATGTTAAAGTGAGATGAGAAAAATCATTTTTTACTTTGGAAATAAGAGTTATTTTGGAAAATCATTTCTATTTGTCAAGAAATCAGATTCTAAACATGTATATCCAAAAAAATAAAAGGTTAGGTCATTAAAATTATTCTTGAGGCTTAAATAAAGTATTATTGAGGTGAAATCATTAAAAAATATTTTTTAAAGAATCTTTTGAAATAAGGCACTTTAGTGCAGTTTAAGGAAAATATTAAAGGATTTTAAAGCACAAAGGAATATTTTCTTTCATAAAACCATAAATGAAAAAAAGTAGAATTTTCATGTTAAAATGTGTGATTTTATAAATATAAATATGTAATAAATCATATTATAGTGTGAACTTCAAAAGTTGTAATAATTCGAGAAGTTTCTTGAATCGGGCTTGCATTTGGAAAGAATTTTTGAAAGATTATTTTAAAACATGTAACTCCCCAAAAACTAAAGAAGTATTCTTATTGGTAAACATATATAGAACATTAAAAAATAATTTATCAGGATTACATAAGAATAAATAATAATTTCATTGAGGTTAATAGAGAATAAGAGCAACCCAAATGAAAATAGAGGTTCAGGTAGAAAATACTTACAACTTTGTAATTAATTGAATCATATGCCAAAAAATTAATAATCATAAAATTATAAATTTAATATCCTGAAAAAGAAATATATTAACAATATGAATCATCAATGGGTAGTATACATACACCATACACAAGTAATAGTAGTGAATACAGAATATCTCACAAAATTGGAAGTGAGATGAAGAAACCCCTTACCTTATGTATGATGGTGTTCATCACTTGATCATCGTGTCCTAGATAACTTAATTAAATTAATTAATTAATATTGAAATAACCAATTAATTATTTAAACTATGTATTATATCCTTATCAAGTTCATTCATCGCCTTCTCGATGGGTTTAAGAGGTTTAATTTTATTGTGTGTGAGCATTTTCTTCCTTGGTTTTGATGATCAGTTTACTTGTATTTACGATTGGAAGTTTTTTTGAAGCGTGGTTAAACATAAAAAATTGCTAATATATATTATTATTTACATTAAATATATATGAATGATCTTATAATTATTTTAGTTATATAACATGAGGATGACTCATTAGATAAAGGTTAATGATAAATTCTTGGATTAACTTGGCGATTTTATGCATGATGAACTTGTTTTGTATTATTATTTTATATTATGAGTGTGTAAATATTAAAGAACATTAAAATAATATAAAATAAATATATTCTAATATGGTTCAACCATTATAAAGTTTTCATGACTTGTCTTGAAGATAATAATTCTAATTGAAAACTCATCTTCCTTGAATGTGATAATTAACACATCTCAGACGACGTTCTCATTTATAGTATTAAAGGAAGGAAAAATAGAGATGATGATGGGATATTACATTATCAAAAAAACATTCCGGTACATATAAGGTACTGGATTTTTCATTAATAATTGGATAATAGGAAGGGATAAGGTACAAGTGAGAAAGAATTTAAAAGAGAAGAAGAAGAAATCATACCTCTTGAATATTTGTCTTTTGAAACCTTCTTAAGGATATTGGAAGTGGTATTTTTGTGAGACTAGAAGTGCTATAATGTGTCAAGGTATGGATAGGATAGAATTTGTAAGATTTATGATGAAAAACAAGTCTTATGGTTATGAAATTTGTGAAGGAAGGAACCTCCTTTTATAAGTGAGGTGAGTGGAAACTTAGGAATCAATAAAATTATATAAAATACATATATTATAGGGTTTAAGACTACCAAAAGGCCTAAAAATAAAGTGGGGGTTACATTATTGAAGTAATATTATCATTTTTAGAATTTTTCAATAATTTTGGATCTTAAAATAATTTAATAAAATATTTTATTCATGAAAAACAATTTTATCAAGATAAAAACTATTCATATCAATGACTTTAAACACATAAAAAAAAGTTTAAAAATATAATAAAATTATATATTATATCATATAAATGTCATAATAATATAGGGAATCCGTGAATTAGCTTAAAAATATAAAATTATAATTATTTTGTTATTTTTAATATCATTTATTTTATTTATTCATTAATTAAATTAATACTATATCATCTTTGTTAAAGAAATTATGGAATTTATTTATTTTCTAAAAATTAAAAATAAACTTCCATGAGAAAGATAACATTATTATATTTCCAAATAATATTTTATTTCAAATAAAAACTTTGTAAAATCTCAGATAAAAAATATTATTCAATTAAAACTTTAATGTGACAACTTGATTTTCTTTTGAAATAAAATATTACAAAGTATTTAAAGTGATTAATGTGGGTAAAAAATGTTCAAAATTCAAATCAAAACTTTATAATAGTATAAAATTGATTATATAACCTGTTTTATCCAAAATATGATTCATTTAATAATTCTTATAATTTTAATTAAAATAATTATATTTATTTTTCTTATGCTTGCACAAGAGATGCATCGACGTTGCATAATCATTAATGTAAATTATTTCATATATAAAAATTAAAATTAAAATATTATCTTAAAGATAAATTAATTAGTTTCAAAAGAAAATTATGAATTTATTCATTATGTATATTCACTCTTATAAAAAATAAGAAATCTTCTTAACATTGTTATTTTTCCTTTTCTTACCCTGTGCAAGCATTGCACAAACATTTGGATAATACTGATGTTATATAACACTAAAATTAAAAATTAAAAATAAATTTGATAAATAGATAAATAATACATAATAATTAATAAATAATTCTGGAATGTCATTTTTAGCACTAAAATATTATATATAAATTTCCAATTTTGACTTTGTCAGCCCTGTGTTGGCATTACGTCGACATTGAAAATTATTTTTATAATTATCATGAAAAAAATATAATTTTCATGTTAAAAATTAATTCTATTCAAGATTACACTTGTAATATAAATATTTATTTATTAAATAGTTTAAATAAATTTTTATATCATAATAATTTCATGATGATGTCAGGAGAAATGTTGTATTTTATAAAACACTATATTTTTTACTATTAAAAAAAATAATATATTTCATAAAAATAAAAAAATTCATCCAAACAATTTTTTGACATGTAGAATCCAAAAAGTAATTCCATTCTAAGAAAACCTATTTATAAATATGAGAAATTTAATTTTTAATTAAAATCATCATTTACTCAAAAAATACCAATTTTTAATATTATAACTGATTTTATGAAACATCAAAAAATTAACTAGGGTCTCATAACTTTATCTGGTAATCATAAGAAAACAAAATATTGATTCATGAATACATTTTATGAAAATGAATTATCTTATAAATTAATCTCTTAATTGTAAAATATTAATTCATTATTTATAGATCATAAAAATACCAACACTTAATTATTAATTTTTAAAATATTCACTCTCATTTATAAGGTCCCTAAATTCTATTTTTTACTTACATTGGTGATGCTAATATTCATAAGGGTACATTACTATTCATAAGGGAATTGTTACTATTCATAATTGTACATTACTATTCAAGTTACTATTCATAAGAGTATATTACTATTCATAAGAGTCAAGTTGTTATTCATAAGGGTAAGTAGATATTCATAAGGGTAGGTAACTATTCACAAACAATTAAGTTTGTTCTATCAAAATCCAAAAATAACCCTGAATACAAGAGTGTATATCATATTTTCGAAATTCAAGTCATAAGGTTGGTAAAATTATGTTTAATAGCTAGGTTATAACAAAGTGGTGTTTTTAGAGACTCAGTGTTTCATGAATTTAATATTAAATTTATTTTCAAAATCTTGGGGTGTTACAAAAAGACCATTTTGAAGTGCCTTTAAAAGGTTCTCAAGGAGACGACACCCAAGAGATAAAACCCTCCCTCTTTCTCTTTTAATTTCTTTCATTTTCTTATTCTTACCCTAACCATCCTATACAAAGAGGAATGGTAACTCCATTATAATACATATATTTTAATTTTATTATGTTAATGTAATATCTATCATCATGTCTCTTATCTTCTCCTTTTATTCTAAAAATGAAAATAACGTCCGTGAGGTGTCGATTCACTACCTATGTGGAAAAAGAGTTTTAATTTTTCATTACCTACTTCAAGGATAGTAATAAAAAAATTATTATGGTTAAATTATGTTTTAATATACATATTATATGTTATATAATGTTCTATAACTAATATATAAGCATAATATTAAATAAAATCCCAGAAGTTTATGATGATCATAAAAATCACCAAAATAAATTAAAACATTTTAATCATATTTTTATCCAATGAATCAAACTTATACCATACAAAAAATGACATATGATACTATTTAAAATTATATAATTTCATTAATACTAAATAATTTCACTTATCGAGAAGTTTTTCCCATTTGAAAAGAAATCCCATATTTTTACTCAGGGGAACCGACCAAAAATCCATGAAACGAACACTCCCAAGACAACAAAATTAAACATTATAAATATTAAAAATGACCATAAATTAAATTAATAAATTTATAATAAATCAAGTATATATTTAAGAGGTTATTAATTTTGTAATTAATTAATCTAATTTGATTATCCATGACATTAAGTACAAGTGTAGAATGCTTTTGGAAATAAGGTAAGGGATTCTCGTTTCAGATTTATTTCTATGAGATATGTATTCATCACCAATAATTTATTGTGTGAGGTATATATATATATATATTATAATATGATATATAATATCATGAATATCTATATCTTCATTAATTTTACAGGGCATACAGTTTGACTGGTTACAAAGTGGTAAGGGAATTCTTAACCCAATTTCCATTATTTGGGTTAAAATTATACCCCATTGATTATTCCAAGATATTATTATGTTTGAATTGAATTTTGAGTATCTTATGTTGTATTTTAAATGTTTTATGTTTATTTATAGATGATATAAATAATCGATTTATTTGGTTAATGCTCACACTTTCCTTAAAAAAATACTCTTTTAAATGTTTGTTTTTCAAAATTTAAAAGGAATGTTTTTTTACTTATATAAAATGATAATATTTTCCTACTTTCATGACCCCTTAAGTACTTGAGTAATCCTTTAAAAGTTTATAATGTTATTTTCAAAGAAACTGTTTTCTTTTATAATTGTGTATGCATTTAAATTAATGATTTCAATATAAAGTAGTACATATCTCAAGAATTTATCAATGATTTTATTATAGTATTTTCATCTATGTGATCATAATTTGTTAGATCTTAATATTATTTTTGGTTGATCTCTTATGATACCATATACAATATTTTGTTTATTTATTTATGATCAGTTTTACTTTGGATGTTCTATTTTCATAACATTCATCAAATTACACTGGATGGTTTGTGGTTATATTTATTGTTCAGGGGACATTATTTCATATTCTAGTTTATATATGAATGTATATGTTGATTATTTTTTACCCCATTAATATAAGGAATTAATTGAACTTAATAAGTGATGTTAAGGGCCTAGTATAGCCCCTTGATGCATTATTAGGTCTCATGAGACAATGTAGACAGACTATTAGCCGAGGCCTTACCTATTTATGTAGAATTTTTGGTGAAGGCCTTTATGGTATAGTTATGATGTCCCACATTATGAATTATATAATTAGGATAATTTTTATTGACAATACATGTTATTATTCGACTAGTAGAATATCCATGGGTAAGTATAGTTTTCATGTGATTATTTATAAGGAATTATTTGATCATATTTTATTCCAACCATATTATGATCAACATTATTATTTAATGAAATGAATTTTTAGTTATTCATGTTTCCTTATTATTTATGATTCTTTATGATAGCATTTTCTATTTTATTACCCTTACCAATATTCTTAGCTCACTCCTTTATTATGTTTTATTTTTCCCCAAGATTTTTAGATGTATATTATTATTCGGCATATAGGGATAGTCTTGGAAAATAGGGGTGTTTATAAGGGATTTTCTATGTTGTATTCCATTTCATGTTGTAACATATTAATTATGTTTTTATGTAATTTTCCTAAGATACTAAATTATTTGTTCCTTTGCAGTGTAAATTCTTATACTCAGTACTAATGTAATAAAGTAAGGTATCAGCTCTGGGCTACTGGGGTCAAAGTCTTTAAAGTTGGTATCTAAAAAAGTTTAGTAGAAACTTCAGATACTATATTTAAGAAAACATTAATTAGAGAAATATAACCCTATTACTAAATCTAAGAATATTCCTAAGGTTACCAAGAATAATATTTTGAGATTATTTATACTATAAATTTTTCAGTAGTATTAAAATTTAATAATATAATCTAGTGTATTCCATTTTATAGAAATGAAGCCTAGTGGAAGTAATATAAATCGTATCAACATGCATATTACTTGTAGGTATTTTCATCCTATAAAGGAAAATGATGTTGGAGATGGAGTTGTAACTAGATATGAAAAGATTGTTACTATACTGGTACAACTGACATCAGTTATTAGAAATAACCTTACTCACATGGAGAAGCCCGATCCACAATACGGTGTAAAATTATCAGAATGATTCATGTGAAAAAACCTCAATCATTTAATGTGACAAAAAATCCATTTGTAGCTATGTAATGGATATGTTTTTTAGATAATATATTTGAATCTTTAGGAAGTAATGAATGGGATATGTTTATCACATAAGATTATCATATCTTGGGAGATGCATATCAATGGTGGTCATTAATTCAAAACACAAAGAAGGTGAAAGATATTTAAAATATGGAATATAAAAATTTACAGACATTTCCTTTTTAAAATATTTCCCTCACAATCAGCATGTGGATATAGAGAAAAAATTATTGAGTCTGAGACATAAAGAGGATGAATTTTTTTAAGTATGAAACCAACTTTACAAGATTAAAAAGGCATGTCATAGACTACATACACAATCCAAGGAGCAAGACTGATCATTTCATTGATGGTATTAAAAAATTATATGAAGGGAACTAATCTCTAAAAAATTCTCATCATATGTGGATATAGTGTGATGTTTCATCAAAATGGAGAAATTAGATTCCATGAAATATGGATTCAAAAGAAAGAAAGATAAGAAGAGAGATTCTAAGTACTCTAGAAAATGAAATAAGGTAAAATTTAATAATAGAATTTAAAATTTAAAATTAATGTTGAAACAAACATCATGGAACATGCCTATTGGGATTGGGAGTTTGTTACAAGTGAGGGGAAAAAGGCCACCAGGCCTGTGATTGTAAGGGAAAGAAATCATCTAACAATGTGAAATGATTAATTGGTAAGGAGATGGGGAACTATGCACATGAATTTCCTAAAAGTCAAGGGAACATGCCCCAAAAGGCCTAGGTAACAAGGCCATGCTTATACAATCACAATAGTTGAGGTTGAAGTTCCTAATGATGTGGTGGAATGTACTTTAATTATCTCCACAAATTTATCAAAAGCATTACTTAATTATGGATCATCATATTCATTTAAATTCCCAATTTTTTATAATAATTAGATATTTCCAATTCACCTTAACAACCGAGTTTTCAGTCAAAACTCATAATGGAAACCTTATTTCAATAAAGATGTGTTGACCAATTCCTATTATAACACATAAATGTGCTCTAATTGTGGATTTTATTATCATACATACAATTTATTTTGATACAATATTTGGTAAGAACTGACTTTCAGAATATAATGAAAAAATGTATTACAACGATATGGAAATTATTATTCATGATGAAGATATGGAATTTATTATCTATAGAGGGGAGTCTTCATCATCTAATTCATATCCGGATCCACCTCCAGTAGCTCTTATAAATGAGATTATTTGAGAAGAAGATAATATAAAACCAACTACTGAAAAATGTGATCTTCAAATTGAGGATGTTCCGATTCTATTGGAATACATTTATGAATTTATAGATGAATTAACTGTATATCCTCCATAGTAAGAATTTTAATTTTTTATTGATTTAATCCCTAATGCAAGACCTATCTAAGAGACTGCATATATAATTGACATAGTTGAGTTAATAGAGTTAAGGAAATAACTAGAGGAATTGAGTGATAATGGATTTATATTCCCTAGTATTTTACCTTGGGAACCTCCTATCCTTTTTGTTAAGAATAAAGATGGATTTTGAGTCTATGCATAAACTATAGGGAGATCAATGCTATTATGATAAAGGAAAATTATCTACTGCCTCAGATAATGACTTATTTTACCAACTTCATGAAGCTCAATTTTTTTTAAAGATCAATCATTATTATAGATATCATAAATTGTGTGTGAAGATGGAAGATATTCCAAATACAACATTTCAAACTAGGTATGGATTTTATATGTTTACAACAATTCCATTTGGACTGATTAATTGAAACTTGATTTTTATGGATCTAATGAAAAAAGTATTAAAGGAATATGTTGATATTTTTTACTGGTATTTATTTATGATATTTTGGTGTACTCAAAAAGATAAGAGGACCATTATAACCACTATTATATTGTTCTGAAGACTCTTAGAAGAATAGTGTTTTATGGTAAGTTTAGAAAGTGTAAATTTTGGCTTTAAATAGTTTCTTTTATTGGCCATATTGTCTCCAAGGATGGAATATTAGTTGATATTTTGAATTCAAAGGTAGTCCAGGAACGGTTTACAATAATGAACTTAACCGAGGTATGCATTTTCTTTATTTTAGAAGGTTACTATCAGTGTTTAGTTCATAAAATTCCCAAATTATCTAACCCATTAACCAAGCTTACTCATAAATGGGTTAAGATTATTTAGAAAATGGAATGTGAAGAATGCTTTGATGAATTGGAGATGAGATTAGTGAATTATCCCATATTTACTTTACCACTAGGAAATGAAAGATTTGTGATTTATAGTGATGTTTCAAAGAAAGGGATTGGTTGTTTCCTTATGTAGAATGATAGAGTTATTTCCTACGAATCAATGTTGGTAAAACTCATAAATAGAATTATCTAACACAAGATATTGAGTTTTTAGTTGTAATATTTTCCATTAAGATATGAATACACTATCACTATGGTTATTATTGTGAGATATATATGGACCACAAGAGTTAAAAATATATCTTTACATAATAAGAACTCAACTGAAGGAAACAGTGACAGATCGAGATACTAAAGGATTATTATTTTTCAGTACACTACCAACCAGGGATCCAAATAATGTAATAGATGAATTTAGTTGGAAGGATCATGGAGTTATGGACAAAATTTGGATTGAAACAGAACCTTTGTACAAGGATCTAGTAAATATGGATATTGGAATTATCAAGGATGGTGAAACATCACTACTTTTTTAAATGGTTTCCAAACCAAATTTATTGGAAAGGATAAAAATTTATCTCTCATATGACTATAATTTTCAAAATAAAATTAATTTTGTGAATGATGGGAAATTGATAGACTTCATATATGAATATTTCATTTTGAAAATTTGGTAGAGGATTTTTATTCCCTTTATACCCAAGTTAAAAAGGGAATTATTGGATGATACTCATATACCTAATTTCTCTATACACCCAAGTAGCACTACGATGTATAGATATTTGAAGGAACATTTTTGGTGGAATAATATGAAGTGGGAAATTACTAATTTTGTATCAAGATGTTTAGTTTTTGAACACGTGAAGGATGAAAAAAAACATCATGTAGGAGTCATGCAACCTCTATTTAGTGCACCTCTTTGGATTGTGTTAGATCATGATTCCCTTTTTACATCAAAATTGTAGAAATTTCTTTAGAAATATTTAGATACTGAACTTTATTTGAGTAATGATCATCACCCTCAAACTGATGGATATACTGAAAAGACTATTAAAACATTATAAGACATTTTGTGATCAGGATCACTTGAATTTCAATGTATTTGGGATCAATATTTACCTTTGGTATAATTTTCCTATAACAATAGTTTCCATTAAAGTAATCAAATAATAACATATGAAGAATTATATTGAAATAGATTTTGTATTGTAACTTATTGGGATGAAGTTAGTGAAAGGAATATTGTAGTACCAAAACATGTGGAGGAAACAAAATCAACGTTAATGGTTATTTAGGCTCATATTAAAGCATCTCATAGTAGGAAAAAAAGTTATGCTGACAACCAGAGAAATAATTTGGAGTATCAAGTGGGAGATCATTTCTTTCTAAAAGTATATCCATAGAAGGGTATCATAATGTTTAATAAGAAAGGTAAATTAACCTTAGGGACATTGGACCATTTTAAATTCTAAAAATAATTGGAAATGTGGATTATCATTTGGTGATGCCACCTAGCCTTTCTAAAGTACATGACATGTTCTACATCTTTTTGTCAAGGAAGTACATGATAGACCCAACCCATATAATCACGTCTGATGAAATAGAATTAGAACCTAATTTATCATACCATGAAGAGATTATCCATATTCTGAATACTAAAGAATAGGTTTTTAGGAATTAAACAACTTAGCTAATAATGGTGCATTATACAAATAATAAAATTAAAGAGGTGATGTGGGAACTAGAGGAAATTATGATGAAGAACCACCCAAATATTTTTATGAGGTGGCATTCTAGAAATTTCAAGGATACAATTTTTTATGTTGGGGAGAATTTAACAACCCAATATTTTATGGTATGTGTCCTCTTAAATAAATTCAATTTATTTGATAGTTTATATTGCAAAAATTAATAGTGTTATACTATTAAATATTAACATGACTATTGGAATAATAATGTAACTATTAGGATTAGTAATGTGGAAATTAGAATAGTAACTTCACTGATAAAATTATAAATAAAATTTAGGTATCAAATAAATGAAAATTTGATATATTTATATCATATAATAAGTGAGTAAATGTTTTAAAAATGATAAATTAAGTGTTGGAAATTTTTTCAAATGTGAATGTTTATTTATGATTTTATAATTAATATCATAATTCAAAATAAAATTTACTTTAATAAAATATATTCAAAAACCAATTTTTTTGTTTCACTAAAATTATAAGGTAATTTTATGAGACTATAATTTATTTTTCAAAGTGTTGTAGAATCAGTTATAATATTAAAATCGCTATATTTCGAATAAATTATTATTTTATATAAAAATTAAATTTCTCATATTTGGAAAAATATTTTCATAAAATGGAATCCAAATCTAAAATATACACATTGGGAAATTGTTAGAGTGTTTTTTTGGTATTTTTCTAAAAGAGTAGTTTTTTAGTGAACAGTAAAATATGGTAATTTACTATATTTAAAGTTACATGAAAAATACATCAATATTTAAGTCATGGAATGTTTATTTCCTATGTAAGAAATATTTTTTGAATATAAAATTCTTTATATACTGTACTTATTCATAATAATCAACACAATTTATAGTCTTGATCTAAAATAATTAACAAATGAATAATATAGTCAAAACACACCTCTCCTCCCACTATAAATACCACCCATCACCACCCCTTCTCCTAACACCTTATAAGTATTTGATATTTCTTATATTATTCCCAAATTCTCTCCCAAAACTCTTCCCCACTTTTTTTTCATGTTGGTATCACAAAAATACCATTTCCAAGAACTTTAAGGAGGTTTTTAAGAAGACGACACTCAAGAGGTAAAACCCTCCCTCATTATATTTTAATTTAATTTATTTTATAATACTTACCTCACCTACCCTAAATAAATATGAATCGTAACTCCAGTATCATAAATATATTGTAATTTTATTATTTTAATGGAATATCCATCATCACATAAATTCTCTTCTCCTTTTATTTTAAAAATGAAAACATCACTTGTGAGGTGTCGATTCAACGCCTTCATAGATGACAAGTTTTCATTTTTCATTACCACCTTCAATTTGGGTCATAAAAAAATTATTGAGGATAATAAAATTTTAATATACATATTATAATTTATATCATGTTCTGTAACCAATATATAAATATAATATTAAATAAAATGACAGAAGTTCATGATGGTCGTAAAAACTGCCAAAATAAATTAAGAAAATTTCACAAATATTTTATCTAATGAATCATCCAAATAACATATAAAAAAATGATATATGATACCATTTAAAATTATTTAATTTCATTAGTACTAAATAATTTCACTTTCGAACAATTTCTTCCTATTTTACAAGAGCTCCCATATTTTTACTCAAGGGAACCGACCATAAAACCATGAAATGAATGATCTTGGAATAATGATATTGAAAATTATAACTCATCTAAATGGACATAAATAAACTTATTAAAATTAAAATAAACTAATTACATGTTCAAGATTTTCTTAATTAGGAAATTAATGAATCTAATTTTATTATCTTGGACATTAAGTACAAGTGAAAAATGCTTTGGGATATAAGGTAAGGGTTCATAATCTCATTTTTATTTTTGTTAGTTATTCCTTATTCAACAGTTATTTATTATTTGTGAAGTTTTTATACTATTATTTGATATATCATATTATTAATATCTCTATCTTAATGATATTAAATTTTTCACATGATGATCATTAATTTTACGGGGCATACAGTTTGATTGATTAAAAAATGGAAAGGCAATTATTAACTCAATTTTGATTATTTGGGTTAAACTTATACCCCATTGATTATTTATAAGGCCCCAGCCTTAAACCTTACTTAATCTTGAGTTAATACAAGATTATACATTGAGGATCTTTTCGGGTTTAGAGTTTTAGTGAATTAGATCATAAAACTTGAATTACATTCCACATATAAACAAATTGGTTACATAAAGATAGTATTATTCGTTCCCATCAATGGAAACATATTTAAAATAAAACATGGATTCTTTCTTGACACTTCCTTGACACTATCATCATATCATGTATCTTTCCCTTGACCTGTGAAAAACATTTCAAAAAACTTGGGATGAGCATAAAAAGCTCAGTAAGGGATATAAAAATATGGAAAGGAAACATGGGTACATATATACATAAGGATGAGATCATGCTTTACCCATAAAACATAAGCACTTTAACATACCTCATCCAATCATGAATAAATCATAGAAATCATAAGATATAAAGGTAACTTGAGGCATTCATAACATTCTTATGTAGGGAGTAACCCTCTTGGTTACGTTTGGAATACCCATCACAGTATATTCCCTAAATCACTTCGGAGAAACCTTAACGTTTCACTCCTTCATGTTACCCAATGCATTGGAGAGCTATATCGGGCTCACCCGCCCTAGTTTATCACGGAACCACCCGTTTTCATAATAATGCCCAAGAACCTCAACATAATCATATCACATAAAACATGCATAAAGGAAACATAACATTCCCACCTTTCAATCACAAGATATAAATACAACAAATTGATATAAAAACATTATGAAAACCATTTTTGATACCAAAATAAAAGAAAAGTAAAACATGGTATTTATTTTTCTTTTAAAAAGACGGTATGGCTTGTAGAGGAAGCTGAAACTCAAATAACGGTCACGACGACGAAGAAGTCGTTGTTGCCGCATACGTACGACAAAAACATTCCCTTTTGTCGTTTAGTAAATGCTTCGTATAAAAAATATTCCTTTTGAATAAAAATAAAAGTCAAAGGGGTTTATACACCATATAAAAGAAGGTTGTGTATAAAACAAAATATGCCTCAATGAAAGGAGATTGAGACGAAGTCCCATACATCGGGTCCGACTTGACTCGACCGTTATTTAATGTCCTGAATAATAAACTTGAGTTAATTTCTACTCGCTTAAGAACCTTTTTCAAGTTCATTATTCATTTTATATACTTATTACCAAGTCATGAACACTATGTAATTATTTAAGTTAATAATGTTCATTTTGTCGGTATTTGGTTCTTAAGTCAAAAATAGAATTCTTACACTTACATGTTGTTAATTTGGTCAAAGGTTCGTTATATCCAGAATGATATTAATGATTTGGATAACATATATATCATATATATTCATCATATACATGTATTTATAATATTACATCACATTTAGAGGTAAGAAATGAAATGCACTGTTCACGGAGACGATAAGCTGTACGTACGCATGAACGCTACTTCCATTTCTATTTCGTATTTTCTGGAATGGAATCATAATGATATAATAGTATATTATAATTCCAGTATAATAACATATATAATATCATTAACTTTATCCTTTTCACATCCCACATATGGTATTAACGAATCAAATCAGTTTCAGGGGGCGGTAGTCCGCACTTCCTAAAATGAAGATATCGTGTTTACCTATAATGGAAACAATAATGGTATGCCATAAATGAAAAACACAGAAGCTTAAGGAAAGAATAAACATATTATATATCATATATAAAAATAGTGACATCATAATGGCCACCTTTTAAGGTGTTAAATGAGTATTGAACAATCATCGTTTCGGGAGGCAGAATTTTGCCATCCACGGAAACCGTATGTTCTCTAACCATTTGATGTAGTTGTGTGAGAGTGTATCTAGAATAAATATTATAAAAACATCCTAGTATATTGAATATAATTTTTTTGTTACAAAAGAAGTAAATAAAAAGAGTTTAGGGGGTTGGAGAAGCAAAATAAAACAAATGAACATGAGAGAATGAATTACCTTTAAAAGTGTAACTCCTTTTGATTTGAGCCTAAAGGCTTCCTTTGAAAGGATTATGCCCAAAGTAAATCCTCTAGGATGAGGAGAGGGATGTGGAGAGATTAAATGGGAAGGGGATGGCCGAGACAAAGGCTTGAGGAGTGTGTGAAATGAGGTAGAGGTGGGGGCCTTTTATAAGAGGAGAGGATGGGCACTCTTGGAAAATAAAGATAAGTTACTTTATTTTAAAATGAGTTTCAGATTAAAAAGGTCCCACATTGATATAATTCAAGTATAAGGTGATAAGGGTTCGAAATCCACTCATCCAATAGGTTTTGGACATGTGTAGGTCTTAGATATTACATTATCTTTCCATTTTATTTAAATCGTTAAATAATGAGGTCATCGCTGCATCATCATGATGTCATAAATAATTTAATTTATTTAATGTCTAAAAAATTATAAAAAAAATACGATGATGTAGGAAAGCTTTTTATCTTTCCAATGAATATTTACAATCAAAAATATGACTTGTATAACCCCATTAAAAAATTGTTTTCGTAAAACATATTATGTTTGTGTCATTTTTACTTTTACATTAAATAAAAAGTTATTTATGTCACTTCCCAACCAAAGTGGTTACATGGGGTCCCCAAGTTGACCCATGTATTTTCTTGGTCGGCCATGACACATCCAATAAGGTTAGGACATGTGTATAGGTCATTTTATATTATTAAAGCATTATTTTTACCTTAAACTACACAAATTACCACTAATCGCGATTAAGAACTTAAAAGTTACTATTCACAAAAAATTATTTTAATCTCATTGAACCACATTTTACTTCTTAATGACAACCATGTATGTCGGATTTTTGAAATTCAAAACACAAAGATGACAAAATTTCATTTAAACGAGAAATCAGTTTTTATAAGTACCACTTAGTGGTTTCACTATTCATAAAAAATTGAAGTTTTTCAGAAAAATACCAAAACATCACCCTAAGCTATATTTGATATTATGAATTCAAAAATGAAGTATATTTTACAAAATTCAAAACATATAAGTCACATTAATTAATTTAATAATTAATTCCTGCTGTCAGAGCAAATAGCGTGTTTTTATGAAATAATAAGTATCAAAAGATTGACACCAGTTTAAGTCCAATTTCAAAGTGAAATTGATTCCAATGACCAACATTGGATTAAATGGTAATAATATATTCTCATTTCACTTCAAAACCAATTCAAAACATAATCTAATAATATAAATAAATTAGATTAAAAAGCAGTTTTGATGTAAAATGCAGTATTTTTCACTATTCATTAAAAAATGAACATTGTCAGAAAAATACCAAAAATTCACACAAAGTAAATTTTGATGTCCCAATCATAATGAATATGTTTATTTTGAAAAATATAGATTATAAAATTGTCAAAAGTTTGATTTAAAAAGGGTTTTCCATCAAAAGGCAGTAAAACAATCTTATAAGAATATTAGTGTATTCCATGCATAAGATTGTATTTATTTTCATTTTATGCCTCTAAAATACTATCTAATTCATTAATAGACATAGATAAAAATATATATTATTCATTACTTACTTGGGATGTTACATTATTCCACTGTATGATTATGTTTTAAATGAATTTTTATCATATTATATTTTATTCCATCTTTTTTATTCATATTTACCGCTGATACAAATAATTGATTAATTTAGTTAATGCTCTCACTTTGTTTAAAAAAAACTCTTTTAAATGCTTCTTTTTCAAAATTTAAAAGGAATGTTTTTAATTTATATGATATGAGAGGATTTTACTGATTTCATGACACCTTATGGTCTTGATGAATCCTTTAAAAGTTTAAAAATGTATTTTTTATAAATTTTATTTCGTTTATAATTAATTTTTTTAAATAAATGATTTTAAAGTAAAGGGGTATTTCTCTCAAAAATTTCTAAATGATTTTATTAGAGTATTTTCATCTATGTCAACACCCTTTGTTGGATATTTTGATTAATTGAGGTTGATCTATTATGATACCATCTATCATATTTTATTTAATTGTTTATGATGAGTTCGACTATGGATATGCTATTTTGATACCATTCAACTTATTACACTAGATGGTTTATAATTATTTTTATTTTTTAATAATGTTATTTTATATTCTAGTTTAAATATGAATGTATATTTTGATTATGGTTCACCCCTTTAATACGATGAATGTATTGGACTTAGTAAGTGATGGGTGGGGCCTGCTGTAGCCCCTTTATGCATCGGTAGGTCCCATGAGATAAAGTATATTGAGTATCAACTGAGGCCTTACCCATTTATATAGACTTCTTGGTTGATTCCTTGATGTTATATTTATGATGTCCCATAGTCTGTATTCCCTCATTATGATATTAGTTATTGATAATCTATGTGATTATTTTACTAGTAGAATATCCATGGGTATGTATCATTTTCATGTGATTATTTAAATGGAGTTACTTGATAAACTTTTATTTTGGCTATATTATGCATAAAATTAAGTTTTAATGGATTCTGTTTTTAGTTATTCAATTTACCTTATTGTTTATGATTATATATGATAGCATCCACTGTATTCTTACCCTTACTGAGAAAATGATGTCACCCCTTTATTATGTTTTAATTTTCAACATGATTCCACGATTTATATTATGAGCTGATATACATTGATGATCTAGGAAAATATGAGTGTTTTCAATGGATTTTCTATGTTGTTTTAAATTTCAAATTGTAATGCAATACTTATGTTTCTATATAGTTTTTCAAAGATAATACACTATTTATTCCTTTGGGATGTGATACCTTATACTTAATACCATTTTAATAAAGTAAAGAAATTTCTCTAGGATACTAGGGTTGGGGTATTTACAATAGAATCTCACTATGTAAAAAAACACCCCTCCATAAGTCGTTAATATATCAAAATTTGGGTTTTTAAAAGATATTATTTTCATTTAATTTATCATATTACATTTTCTAAATTGAATTTAATATTTAAAAATTTATCCTAAAATAGAATTTTATATATTATATATTATTTTTTCTAAAAATAACATATTTTGTAAGCTACCCCACTTTTTAACACTTTTGAAAAAAATCACTCGCCATGGTGGTTTTTCACAACCTATGTGAATGATGATGTTCTCATGAATTTATGTCTCTCATGGGTATTTTAATAAATTTATTTTATAAATGGATATAAAAATAATGTATGATTAATTTTATTATTATGATTATAGAGTGGTACTGTATCCACTAAAAAATTAATGTAAATAAACAAACATGTATATTTCAAACCATAAAAGATAGAATAATTTAGGATGGTTTTTAGGATGCTACCAATTATATGACCAAATAAACTTCCTTACATATGAAAAGATATAGAACACATTCCTTGAATCTCATAGAGTTTATGAAACCATTTAAATATTACTATTAACCATTAAAAACATTTTCATTAACCAACCAGAGTCATACCTCTATATAACTTCCATGCCAGTCTGCAATAAGGCATGATGGGAAATCCTGATCCCTATAGGCTGTCATAAGTTCCAAGGTATCATGGAATCACCACATGGGAATGATTTCTTCCAGTAAATATTTTAGAAAATATGTAATGTAAATTAAATAAAATTTTAGCATGACCCATCTATATGTTGAACATCTATGATAATGAAAAAATAAACAAAACAACATTATAATATAAAACTAGGAATGTGGAAAATAAAAAATATCACAAATAACCTCCCTCACCACCTTAGTATCCATCTTCAATGAAGCAAAGATTCCCACCAATGAATTTTCTTCTCCCACTAGCAGCTATAATAACCCTCTCTCTATGGAATGTAGAAAAATACAAATTGTTTAGTGTGAAAAAATAAACTAAAATTTTTTAACTATAAACATACCTATCACCTTATGACCATACAATTAACCATCCAATAAAGAAGATCAATTCCCCTTTGGTGATCATAAATGGGTAAGATAGACCTAAAAATTAAAACTATAATAGATTGGAATGAACAATAAGCTTAGTAGGGATTCCAAAATAGAAACCACACAATAATCCTTACCTTTTAAAAATAAAACCATTTTATACTAGTTATATATATATATATATAAATATATTAAAATGGGGTTTTCATTTCATTTTTATGCTAAATAAAAATCTAATAATTTCAAAAGAATGATTTTCTTTTTCTTTTTATAAATCATATTCCAAATAATGAAATAATTTATAATAGTAAATTTATAAGAAGAAACATTCATTGAAAGAAAAATTTCATTAAAAAATATGTAGTGGAATGAAAGCTGTAAGGTGATTCCAGAACAAAGGAAAGTAGAATGCATATAAATAGGTGATAATGCATGAGTTTGTAGTAAAATCATAATAGTTGAAATAATTTTATAAAAAAATCACAAAAAATATAAAGTGGAATACCTAAAAAATGGTTAACATGGGATATTCCAAGACATAAAGTCAAGTGACCCCAGACATACTTAGTTTGAAACCATATTCCAATAAATTGATGTGATCCATAGTCTATAACCAACCGACTATTCTCAATTGGCCTCACTGGTAGACCATCCCACCATGTTCTTTACCTACCAGGGGATTTTTTATATCTTATAGGGACTAAATAACAACCTTATCTTGAATCTCACTAAAATGAATATGATCCCATGGATATCAAAAAAGTGGGAGCTGAGGAATAAAATACAAATACAATATCTCAATCATGAAAACCCATAATACATTCTAATCATAGCTTTTAACTCCAACCATTCAAATTATACTTAAAATGGAGAGTTTATATGGAGCTTTATAATTTTAAATAAAAATATCCAAAGGTACAAACCATGCCTCATCATTTGAAATAAATACTACATCACCTGAAAAACCATTTTTTAAACTACATCTTTTCTATTTCAATTATCACCCTTTACGATTATGAACATATAAACCACTATATATATGAGTATCACTTGTATTGACATATATATTCACATAACTTTCATGAATATGTTTAAAGAGGATATATATACATGTTTATGTGTATAAACCATATTTAAAAATAAAGAATCATTTAAAAACTATTTTGATTCTATTTAAAAATAAAATATTCTATTATTCCTTTATGTAAAATTGGATGAAAGGATAAAAAATCCTTGATATCTCTTGATTTCACGAATAAAATAGTTTAGAAGATAAATTGTAACACCCGAGACTTTTATAAGAAATATTTTGTTTTTATTTTATATAAATCATAAATGGAATATTTCACTACACACAACACTAGCTTGGCTTGATTTACACGCAATCACGACCTTCCTTGGTAGCTTGCGTCGTACGCAATACCGAGTTTCACGAAACAATGATATGCTATTAAAATATTATTAAAACTAGCTGTTATGAATAGTAATAACCATTTTTTGAAATTTTATAAATTTTATTTTTCAAAATGGACTTAATTTTTGGATTCGGAATATCAAAATTAGCCTAGGGTGAAATTTTGGTATTTTTCTGGAAACTTTCAATGTTTGATGAATAGTGAAAACATTGGGTTACTATTTAAAAACCGACTTTTTATTTAAATAATTATTTATTTTATTTAAATTTATTTTAGGTGAAAATTGATACATAATACCTATATAAGTTCAATGTAATTCATTGGAGTAATTTTATAATAATTTTAGATATATAAAAATTTTATTGAACTTTTCACCGTCTTTTACCCACCTCCTAGGAGAATTTGCAAATTTACATAAAACTTAATTTTACCGCTTCTGTGAGTAGAATTTCAAAAATCCAAGAGACACGATTGATGTTAGTAAGTAAAATGTGGTTCAATGAGATGAAAATAATTTTTGGTGAATAGTAATTTTTTACTTTTATTTACCATGGTTAAAGGTAAATAGGGTAATTAAGAGTAAAAATGAAATTATTATTACCCTAGAACATGTCCTAATTCTATTATATAAGTGTAATTCGAAAAAAAACAACCTTAGGAATATAATATGACCATTTAGGCCCACTTGGATTAGATTAGGACATTTATTATTAATTTATTTAAAGAAGGGTTAAAATAGTTAAAATCAATGTTTAATAAGTAAATAATATTTAATATAGGGTTATACATAAGATAAATTATAATATAAATATTCATTAGAAAGATAAAAATATTTCCTACATAAATATATTTTATTTTTAATTTTTAGACATTAAATAATTTAATTTATTTATGACACAATGATGATGCAGTAATTATCTTATTAATGAAATATTGACATAGTTCATGTTATAAATACCCAAATAAATGTAATTTGAGACTTTTTATGAATTAAAATAATTTTATTTGTTAATATGACATGTTAGTATTGATTTAATGTACTTTTTTCGAACTAATATTTCTGTTATGAGTTTCACAAAAATCAATTACCAAATAGTATCAAAATTGACATAAAATAGTTTTTAAAACAAATATTATATTATTAATTGTTATCTTATTCCTAAAAATCTAAGGTTCGGCCAAATGACTTATATAAGGTTATATATATTAATAATAAACAACATGGGGTTCTTTTGACTTGTTATAGTAACTTTATTAACCTTATAGTGTAAGAAACAACTTGGGGTTCTTTTGACTTGTTATAGTAACTTTATTAACCTTATAGTGTAAGAAAACAAAAAGACACGGTAAAAGTAAAATTATTTAACTTAAAGTTAAATCTAAATGATAAGGTTAAAATAGGAACCTAAACTTGTCTAAATTCTATTGGATGAGATTATTTCGACCCATACCCACCTTAGCTTCGAAATAAATCAATTTGGAGCTATTTAAAACCGAATATGAATTTATAATAAAATAATATTTTTTGTTTTTCCAAAGGTGCCCCTCTCCTCCCTTATAAAAGGGCACCTCCTCCCTCTCTTCCTCACACAACTTTGATCCTTCAAGATCGGACAACCCCTACCAAATTCTCTTCTAAAATTCCCTAGAAACATCCTAGAGGTCCTGGTATTCTTCAAAGACCAATATTAGTGCCCTAAAAGGAGGTCTCAAAGAGGCGCTTTCAAGAAGAGGTAATGTCCGTTACCGATTCTTTCAACTTTATTTCTGCTTCCACTTCTTCTTCTTTATTTGTTTCATTATGAAGTAATAAAATCAGTATCAATCATATACGGATATGTTATTATAAGTATGAAACAACCCTATTTCACCATATATCCATCCTACGGAAAATGAAATCACCGCGCGTGCGTACGTACGGAATACCGTCTCCACGCCGTGGTGTAATCTATTTTCCACCACCACCTTACTTGGATGGGTATAATGGTGTAAATAATGAATATATAAGATTATTGTAAAGTGATATTTATTCTGAAATAGTATACATACACTCCATTACAATTTCACAATCATGGGAATGATATTATCGCTCGTGCGTACGCACAGAATACCGTCTCCATGATGTGATGCGGCTCGTTCTACATGATATTCATTGAATAATGATTATATAAATGAATTGAATGAATTAATATGATATATATTACACTAATACCATTCTGGAAATGAGGTATCTATAACCCAAAAAGAAGAATAAGAATTTATTCGACAAAACACGCATAAGAACAAAAAGCAATAAACACCAGAATAACAAGTAAGAATGAAATATTACTAATAAGAAGCTAATAATATGACCATATATGATATCATAACAATGAGTATGATTATGGAATAAGTCAATGACATTATTTAAATCATTATACAGGAGGTTCGAACACTTACGAAGCAAATCGGACCTAAGGTAAGGGAAATATCACAATCTCATTTTTATCCGAGATTGTTTATACTTTGGAATTTACTGGGGTGTATTTTATCATCCACATCCATGTTTCCTCAATATGTAATATTTATATCCTTCTACAATAGTTTATATCCAATTTTACCGTTCGGTGAGTTTTTAGTAAAAGATATGAAATGAATCTTTTGTCGTTTTTCGTACGAGGTACTTTTTGACTTTTCCGACAAAAGTACGAGAAGAATGTTTTTTTAACTTATACGACATGAATGGATTTTTAAAAAATTATTTCCAAGAAGCGTCCCTTACAAGTTTTAAATTTTATTTTTAATCAACTTCTTTTAATTTAGAATTGTATGACATGTTAAGAAAGGAAATGTTTTTTTTGAAGTAGAAAGGATATTTTCCTCAAGAATGGAGTTCAAGTGTTTTATCAAAATTATTTTCCATCTAAGATAATAATGGGTTTTGTTTCTATCCATATTATTAAATTTATTTGATTATGTTGTGATGGAATTATTTTTATGAATTCCTTTATCTTATATGAATTGTTTTATGATGTCACGATGTTTAAGAATCCCATTTTTATTACATGGGTTACACTATGATGTATGGTTTATGATTCTGTGGAACACATAAGAATGGTATAATTATGAGATGGGTGGGACCTATATCTCCCTCCAATGAATTGGGTAAAGATTTTATATCTCATGAGATAGACATGGCTGGAACGGCAGGTTAAACCTGTTCAGTGAAACAGGACTGAAACGAGGAATGAAATCGGTTCAGAAATGTACTTTGTCCACTAAGATAGTCTTGGAAATGAATCTTGACTAATAAGAAATGATTCTCTATGATTATGTGTGTCTGACACAAAGCTTCACGTTTTAAGTGATGATTATTGTGATTACATTTTACTACCATGATTTATCCCATGTTATGAAATTATGATATCTTTTGCAGGGTAAGATTTCCAAATTGTTATGTTCTTATGAATATGATGTGACTGATTTTTCTTTTGTTTACCCTTACTGAGCATTTGAGCTCACCATTTTGTATGTTTTCTTTCCCCCAGGTCAGGAAGAAGGTTATTAAGTAGGATATGCCAAAAGGGACTCTAGATATGATGAAATAAATGGGAGACAATGTAGACGCTTTATGAACCAGTTTTTTATGTTTCCCAGTTTCTAAAGACACTATACCTATACGGTCCTTCTATTGTTTTGTTATATGTTGTAATAAGCGTGCTTTAATTTTGAAGTATTAACAATGTATGTAAATTATGTGTCATTATAGTTCGTAACAAAGGAAAGGTATAGTCAACCTTTGGAAACTAGGATGTGAAAGCCTTAGTAAGAATCCTAAGGATAAGTCTAAGCATAGAACACAATCTTAGTGTTTTATAAATGGTCATGAATAACCTAGGATGAGACCTTAAGTGTGAAATTTTATTCCTAATTATGTGGTTTTCCTATTATAATTAGTGTTGCTCACACTATTCTTCTTGGTTTTAGTCAACGGATGGAACCCGAAGTAACCATGTTAATGCAGAATGCGACGGGCAATGCAATGATTGTACCCCTGAGCAACCAAACGTTATGGGAGCTGGAATGAAAAATCTTGTAGCCATGCTCACACAACTTTCTCAAGCTATGAATCATACAGGACTTCCAAATGAGAAAAGGAAGGAGCAACATTCTGTTGAATCCTTCATGAGGCAGCATCCACCTTCATTCAACGGGTATACTGATCCATTAGTTACTGAACAATGGATTAGTACTATGGAAAAGATATTTTCATTTCTTCAATGTTCTGAGCATGATAAAGTCATCTTAGCAGTGTATTGTTTGGAAGGTGATGCTGATCAATGGTGGAATCTTATCAAGAATACGAGGCAAAGAGATGAAATTGAGTCCATGGAATGGGACGAGTTCAAGAACTTATTTTTCAATAAGTACTTCCCTCGTATTCTTCAAACAAAGATGGAGAAGGAGTTTCTTGAACTAAAGAAAAAGGATGATGAATCTGTTGGTACCTATGAAGCAAATTTTACAAGACTTTCATGGTATGCTTCTGGTATTATTATCCAACCTGAGAGTAATATCGATCGATTATTTAGTGGCTTAAAACCAAGTCTTCGAAGGGTGTTATCCATAGGGAACTTCAATAGCTACGAAGAAATAATTCGATGTGCTCTCAAATTTGAGATGGAGATCGGAGTAACCCATCAGTCATATGGGTTTGATAAGAAGAGGAAAATGGAATTCAAAGGAAAATCTAAAGAGCACACTAAAAAGAAGATGGGTTTTCCCTTATGCTCAAAGTGTGGAAAGAAACATGGAGGGAGTTGTCTTAAAGGGAAAAGTAAATGTTTCAAATGTGGAAAGGAATGTCATTGGACATTTGAATGCCGCAACGATGGGAAGAAGATGTCTAGTGATGCGAACAATGAAAAGGCTACATAGAGTGCACCTCCTACACTTCAAAGTTACAAGTGAAAGGAAATGGGGAATTATTCCAATCAATGCCCTAATCCAAGGGTTGTTGATGATGATCTGCGTGAACAAAATCTTGAGGCTAAAGACAAAGGAAAGTCACATGCAATTTCTATTAGCGATGTGGAGTACGATAACGAATTGGTGAAAGGTACACTTACCATCCACTCTAAAGTAGAAAATGTTTTATTTGATTCTGGATCCACCCACTCCTTTATTTCTGAAGAATTTTCTAAGGGTATCACCATATTACCTCAACAATTAGATGTTGAGTTAGCTGTGACAACCCCTAATGGCACAACAGTCGCATCAAAAGTTTATAATTCTTCTCCGATTGAAGTTTGTGGGGAAGTGCTTCCTGCAAATCTTGTGATCCTTCCTATAATGGAATTTGATGTGATTCTTATCATGGATTGGACTTGTCTATATGGATCTCATATCAATTTCCAAAGAAGGGAAGTCACATTTCATATTCCAGATCAATATATGATCGTCTATCGATGCAAGGATGAACATAACCTTCTAGTGGAAATTTCTTCCATATTATGGGTCTTGATTCCACTAAATGAAGGTTATTTATCTCAAATGGTTGGTGACAAACTCACGATTAAGAATATTCCCATTGTACAAGAGTTTGAAGATGTCTTTCCAGAGGAATTACCGGGTCTTCCACCAAATCGTGAAGTTGAGTTTTCAATAGAACACGTACCGGGTGCTTTACCTATTTCAAAGACACCTTATAGAATGGCCTTAATTGAGTTGCAGGAATTGAAGAAGCAACTCCAAGAGAATCTTGATAAGGGATTCATACGCCATAGTGAATCACCTTGGGGAGCACCTGTTCTGTTTGTTAATAAGAAAGATCGATCAATGAGACTCTGCATTGTTTATCGAGAACTTAGCAAGATCACTATCAAGAACAAATATCCTCTCCCGCGCATTGATGACTTCTTTGACCAACTACGCAGAGCTCAATACTTTTCCAAGATTGATCTTCGTTCAGGGTATCATCAATTAAGGGTCAAAAGGAAGGATATACCAAAAACGGATTTCCGTACAAGGTATGGACACTATGAATTTATAGTGATTCCATTTGGTCTTACTAATTCCCCTGCTATCTTCATGGATCTAATGAATAGAGTATTTAGAGACTATCTTTATCAGTTTGTGGTAGTCTTTATAGACGATATTCTTGTCTATTCAAAGAGTAAGGAAGAACATGAATATCACTTGATAATTGTATTGAAGACCCTGAGAAAGGAGAAGCTTTATGCCAAATTTACCGAGTGTGAATTTTGGATTAAAAAAGTTTCATTTTTGGGTAACATAATCCCAAAAGAGGGGATATCTGTGGATCCATCAAAAACAGAGGTTATCGAAAGATGGTCAAGACCAACAACAGTAACTGAGATCCGAAGTTTTCTTGGTTTGGCTGGATATTATCGATGTTTTGTGAAATATTTCTCACGATTATCTAATACACTCACCAAGTTGACTCGGAAAGGAGTTAAGTTTGTTTGGACGGAGGAATGTGAAGAGAATTTCAAGGAGTTGAAAAGAAGGTTATCCAGTGCACCTATGCTCACACTGACTTGTAGTGGAGAAAGGTTTGCAATCTATAGTGATGCATCCAAGAAGGGATTTGGGTGTGTTCTTATGAAAAATGACATGGTGATAGCTTATGCCTCACGACAGTTGAAAATACATGAGCAAAATTACCCAACTCATGATTTGGAGTTAGCTGCGGTAATCTATGCATTAAAGATTTGGAGGCATTATATTTATGGAGAAAGGTGTGACATTTATACTGATCATAAAAGTTTAAAGTATATTTTCACACAAAAGGAGATGAATATGCGCCAAAAAAGATGGTTGGAGCTGATTAAGGATTACAACTGCTCAATTCATTACCACCCTGGGAAAGAAAACAAGGTGGCAGATGCATTAAGTCGACAATACCTTGCCAGTTTATCCATGACGAGAATAAAAAAAGATCCAATATTTATGTATTTACAAATGATGGATCTTGGAATTATAATGAAAGGAAAAAAATCGTATCTTTCTCAAATGAATGTTCAACCATCTATACATGTTAAGATTAAAGAGGCACAAAAAGAAGATGTAGAGTTACAAAAGAAGGTGAGAAATGTTCCTGAATTCAACCTTGATTGTGATGGGATAATAAAGTTCAGGAATTGGGTTTGTGTTCCTCCCATCCCCGAATTAAAGAAGGAGCTACTGGATGAGGCTCATAGTTCTTCATTCTCTATTCATCCTGGAAGCACGGAGATGTATAGGGACCTGAAAGAGTACTTCTGGTGGGATGGCATGAAAAGAGATGTTGCTGAATATGTCTCTCGATGCTTGGTTTGTCAGCAAGTTAAAGATGAGAGACAGAAGTCTAAGGGAATGTTACAACCATTAACCATACCCGAATGGAAATGGGAAAACATCACTATGGAATTTGTCACCGGACTTCCTATAACATCCAAAGGCAATAATGCTATCTGGGTCATAGTTGATCGTCTTACAAAGTCTGCACACTTCATTGCTATTAGAGAGGATTTCTCTCTGGATCAGCTTGCCAAGATATATGTAAAGGAAGTGGTAATATTTCATGGAGTACCACTCTCTATTATATCTGATCGGGATCTGAGGTTTACCTCAAAGTTCTGGCGAAGTCTTCAGCATACTCTGGATACAAAGTTGAGTTTCAGCACTACTTATCTTCCTCAGACAGACGGTCAGTCTGAGAGGAAGATTCAAACTCTAGAATATATGTTGAGATCTTGCTCTATGGATTTCAAAGGTGTTTGGGATCAACACCTACCTTTGGTGGAATTTTCTTATAATAATAGCTTTCACTCCAGTATTCATATGGATCCTTATGAAGCTCTCTAAGGAAAGAAATGCAGGACTCCAACTTTCTAGGATGAAGTTGGGGGAAGAAAGCTATTAGGACATGATCTTGTTGATGAGATGGAAGAAAAGGTCCGATCTATTCAAAAACACATAAGAGCATCTCAGAGTCGACAAAAAAGTTATGCCGACAACCGAAGAAAAGACTTAGAGTTTGAAGTGGGTGATAAAGTTTTCTTACTAATATCTCCTTGGAAGAGAGTAATGAGATTTGGAAAGAAGGGAAAGCTGAGCCCTAGGTATATCGGTCCTTTCGAAATACTGTATCCTGTTGGGAAGGTAGCTTACCAATTGGCGGTTCCACCGAATCTATCTCAAGTTCATGATGTGTTCCATGTATCTCTCCTGAGAAAGTACATACCTGATCCTTCACATGTACTCAGCTCAGAAGTTGTACCGCTGGAACATGATCTTTCTTATGAAGAACAACCGATAGAGATTCTCGATCGTAGTGAAAAATTCCTACGGAACAAGACCACTCGCTTGGTGAAAGTTTTAAGGAGGAACAACTAATTAGAAGAAGCTAAATGGGAGCTTGAAGATATGATGAGGGAGAGGTATCCTCATCTTTTTGTTACAAGTGACGAATTTCGAGGGCGAAATTCATTTTAAGGGGGGTAGAATGTAACACCCGAGACTTTTATAAGAAATATATTTTTTTATTTTATATAAATCATCAATGAAATCTTTCACTATAAACAACACTAGCTTGGCTTGATTTACATGCAATCACGACCTTCCTTGATAGCTTGCGTCGTACGCAATACCGAGTTTCACGAAACAACGATATGCTATTAAAATATTTTTAAAACTAGTTGTTATGAATAGTAATAACCACTTTTTAAAATTTTGTAAATTTTATTTTTCAAAATGGACTTCATTTTTGGATTCAGAATATCGAAATTAGCCTAGGGTGAAATTTTGGTATTTTTCTGGAAAATTTCAATTTTTGATGAATAGTGAAAACACTGGGTTACTATTTAAAAACTGACTTTTTATTTAAATAATTATTTATTTTATTTAAATTTATTTTAGGTCAAAATTGATACATAATAACTATATAAGTTCAATTTAATTCATTGGATTAATTTTATAATAATTTTAGATATATAAAAATTTTATTGAACTTTTCACCGTCTTTTACCCACCTCCTAGGAGAATTTCCAAATTTACATAAAACTTAATTTTACCGCTTTTGTGAGTGGAATTTCAAAAATCCTAGAGACATGGTTGATGTCAGTAAGTAAAATGTGGTTCAATGAGATGAAAATAATTTTTGGTGAATAGTAACTTTTTACTTTTATTTACCACGGTTAAAGGTAAATAGGGTAATTAAGAGTAAAAATGATATTATTATTACCCTAACACATGTCCTAATTCTATTGGATAAGTGTAATTCGACCAAAAACAACCTTAGGAATAAAATATGACCATTTAGGCCCACTTGGATTAGATTAGGACATTTATTATTAATTTATTTAAAGAATGGTTAAAGTAGTTAAAATCAAAGTTTAATAAGTAAATCATTTTTAATATAGGGTTATACATAAGATAAATTCGACTATAAGTATTCATTAGAAAGATAAAAAGATTTAATACATAATGATATTTTATTTGTAATTTTTATACATTAAATAATTTAATTTATTTATGACACAATGATGATGCAGTAATTATCTTATTAATGAAATATTGACATAATTGATGTTATAAATACCCAAATAAATGTAATTTGAGATTTTTTATGAATTAAAATAATTTTATAAGTTAATATGACATGTTAGTATTGATTTAATTTACTTTTTTCGAACTAATCTTTCTGTTATGAGTTTCACAAAAATCAATTACCAAATAGTATCAAAATTGACATAAAATAGTTTTTAAAACAAATATTATATTATTAATTGCTATTTTATTCCTAAAAATATATGTTTCGTCCAAATGACTTAGATAAGGTTATATATATTAATAATAAACAACTTGGTGTTCGTTTGGAATGTTATAGTAAGTTTATTAACCTTATAGTGTAAAAAAACAAAAAGACACGGTAAAAGTAAAATTATTTAACTTAAAGTTAAATCTAAATGATAAGGTTAAAATAGGAACCTAAACTTGTCTAAATTCTATTGGATGAGAGGATTTCGACCCATACCCACCTTATATTCGAAATAAATCAATTTTTAGCTATTTGAAACCGAATATGACTTTATAATAAAATAATATTTTTAGTTTTTCCAAAGGTGCCCCTCTCCTCCCTTATAAAAGGGAACCTCCTCCCTCTCTTCCTCACACCAATTTTAGCCTTCAAGCTCGGCCAAACTCTGCCGAATTCTCTTCTCCACTTCCCTAGAAACATTCTAGAGGTACCGGTCTTCTTCAAAGACCAATTTTAGTTCCCTAAAAGGAGGTATCAAAGAGGCACTTCAAAGAAGAGGTAATGTCCGTTACCGATTTTTTCAACTTTATTTCTGGTTCCACTTCATCTTCTTTAGTTGTTTCATTATGAAGTAATAACATAAGTATCACTAATATACTGATATGTTATTATAAGTATGAAACAACCCTATTTCACTATATAACCATCCTACGGAAAACAATATCACCGCGCGTGCGTACTTACGGAATACCGTCTCCACGCCGTGGTGTGATCTATTTTCCACCACCACCTTACTTGGATGGGTATAATGGTTTAAATAATGAATATATATTATTATTGTAAAGTGATATTGATTCCGAAATAGTATACATACACTCCATTACAATTTCACGATCATGGGAACGATATCATCGCTCGTGCGTACGTACGGAATACCGTCTCCACGATGTGATGCGACTCGTTCTACATGATCTTCATTGCATAATGATTATATAAATGAATTGAATGAATGAATATGATGAATATTACACTAATAATATTCTGTAAATGAGGTATCTATAACCCAAAAAGAAGAATAAGAATTTATTCGACAAAACACACATAAGAACAAAAAGCAATAAACACACGAATAACAAGTTACAATGAAATATTACTAATAAGAAGCTAAGAATATGACCATATATGATATCATAACAATGAGTATGATTCTGAAGTAAGTCAATGACATTATGTAAATTATTATATAGGAGGTTCAGACACTTACGAAGGAAATCTGACCTAAGGTAAGGGAAATATCACAATCTCATTTTTATCCGAGATTGTTTATACTTTGGAATTTTCTGGGGTGTATTTTATCATCAACATCCATGTTTCCTCAATATGTAATATTTATATCCTTCTAAAATAGTTTATATCCAATTTTACCCTTCAGTGAGTTTTTAGTAAAATATATGAAAGGAATCTTTTGTCGTTTTTCATACGAGGTACTTTTGGACTTTTCCGACAAAAGTACGAGAAGAATGTTTTTTTAACTTATACGACATGAATGGATTTTTAAAACATTATTTCCAAGAAGATTCCTTTACAAGTTTTCAAGTTTATTTTTAATCAAATTCTTTTAGTTTAGAATTGTATGACATGTTAAGAAAGGAAAAGTGTTTTTGAAGTAGAAAGGATATTTTCCTCAAGAATGGAGTTCAAGTGTTTTATCAAAATTATTTTCCATCTAAGATAATAATGGGTTATGTTTCTATCCCTATTATTACATTGATTTTATTATGTTGTGATGGAATTATTTTTATGAATTCCTTTATCTTATATGAATTGTTTTATGATGTCACGATGTTTAAGAATCCCATTTTTATTACATGGGTTACGCTATGATGTATGGTTTATGATTTTGTGGCACACATAAGAATGGTATCATTATGAGATAGGTGGGAACTATATCTCCCTACAATGCATTGGTTAAAGATTTTATATCTTATGAGATAGAAATGGCTGGAATGGTAGGTTAAACCAGTTCAGTGAAACAGGACTGAAACGAGGAATGAACTCGGTTCAGAAATGTACTTTGTCCACTAAGATAGTCTTGGAAATGAGCCTTGACTAATAAGAAATGATTCTCTATGATTATGTGTGTCTGTCACAAAGATTTATGTTTTAAGTGATGATTATTGTGATTAAATTTTACCACTATGATTTATCCCATGTTATGAAATTATGATCTCTTTTGCAGGGTAAAATTTCCAAATTGTCATGTTCTTATGAATATGATGTGATTGATTTTTCTTTTGTTTACCCTTACTGAGCATTTGAGCTCACCATTTTGTATGTTTTCTTTCCCCCAGGTCAGGAATAAGGTTATTAAGTAGGATATGCCAAAATGGACTGTAGATATGATAAAATAAATGGGAGACAGTGTAGACGCTTTATGAACAAGTTGTTTATGTTTACCAGTTTCTAAAGACACTATACCTATACGGTCCTTCCATGGTTTTGTTATATGTTTTAATAAGCGTGCTTCAATTTTGATGTATTAAAAATGTATGTAAAGTATGGGTCGTTATATAAATCAACCAATTAGTGTTCTTAAACATTAAACAAATATTTTTAAAATTTGTTCTGTTGAAGAAAACCTATTGCCAAAGATTAATAAAACATAGAGAACATGAAGGAAACAAATTTCCTCCATCAATTTTTTTACATAATTTATTTAACTCATAATATTATAATAACATCCAATTAAAAAACTCAAGAAATTATAGTTTTCATTTTAATATCTCATACATAGGGTAACATACCTTGATTTATTAGCACATGGTATGAGGCCTTTATGAAGAGGTGAAGAAGGATGGAAATTGACATTGCATACCTTATAAATAAAGGATAATAAAAAATTATAACTTGAAACCCCCATGAAGATTCATACATCTATGATCCACAATAAATAGAGGAAAAAAATAGAGGGATAGGAGGATATGGTATCATTGTTCATGTCGGGATCATGTGAAACTTTCTATCTTCTTGTTTTTGAGGGGTTGATCAGCGTTCCATGACGTTCAACAATATATCTGGGTGTTTTAAACTATGTGTTGAGTGATTTGGGAAGCTTAGAATAGTAATCGTGAATGAAATCATTCGTTCCATCTCTATCTCAAAGTGTTTATCTTTTATCAATGTTATATGATATTGGTTTCAACTTGAAGGTCAGGATCTTGTTATTAGAAATGGACATCATTGAACGGTTGAATATTTCCATGAAATAATGGGTGAATATTTTCATGGAAAGTGGGTACAATGGAGTCCTACCTATAATTTTATTAGTCTAAATTTGTATGACTAAACTTATTAGGGTGTTATGAGAGGGGGAGATATTATGTGTGATTCTAGGGGGTCTGTGATGTTTTGTTTTAGTTCCTATTACGGCTTGGGAAACTCAATGGAGTGTAAGTGAAAATAATTCTCAATGGTCACACTCTTTAAAATCTATAAAACTTCTATATTTACATCATTTAATAAGACTCTGATATTTTTATCAGTTTTTGGCATGATAGTGCTAATATTCCCTGTTCTATTTTTTTCTTATCAAGAAGTAAATGTCACTCATTATCTGGGACACATAGATCTATCACACTTGAAGGTATGGTAATATTTATATTGATAAACTATAAATCAAGGGAATCCCTAGTGAGAAAATCATCCATATTAATAAAATTGGACATCTTCCTAATAAATGTGTCCTTATTATCAATGGAGATTCCCTTGAGATAAACCACATTAGACCCCCCCATGAGTTTCATGGTTTTTGGAATAAATATTTATTTTTGAGTGAGTTTTATATTTAAAAATAATGAATGATTTTTTTATTAGTTTAATGTGTTTTTTTCAAATTAAAAGATGTTGACCAACCAAAACTTGATAGTTCGACCCCAAATCATGATGGAAATGTATAGATTTATCATGAAATAGAGTATTATAGAGGAGGGATGTATGATATAGGAGGGGGAGGTAATTATCATGTATAAAAGGTGAATTGAGAGGCGAGAAGGCTCTATTGGGGTTAAAATGAAATAAGGTGAAAATGGGAAAATTATTTTTTTAATGTTATGGGTGGTTTTGATGAGTAGATAGCATGGTTTTCCAAACTGTGCACCCTCCTCTTAAAGGAAACACTATCCTCTGTGATTTGGCTATATAGTTTGGAAGCCATGTTCCCACCATGAAAAATGAATCTCTTAAAAAATATACACCTTCACACACTTTTAAAACTATTTACTCAAATCATATGCAAGAAATGCACCAACTCCCAGAGACAACTAAGACACAATATGAATTCTCCTAAGAGTCACATAGTTTAGGATCAACTATCCACTACCCATGTGAGAAAAAAATTCTGAAATTAAAATAATAGGAAATTCCCCTTTCATGGGACAACAATATGGTGTACCACAAACTTTGATCTCTATCCTTTCACAGATCTAGAAAAAACTGACCAAAAACACCATAATTAAAAAAAATTACACCAAATTAAACCTGAAAATTAATAAAAGCATTTAAAAACTAGAAATAAATAAAATAATAAGGAAACAAATTGGGGTGTGAAAATTATCCCCACTATAAAAACGTTATATCCCTATAAAGTCAATGAGTCTAAGATAATAATAAAACCAAGAACTTAAAACAAATATAAAGAAACCTTAGAACTATATTTCTAAACTGAGTCCAAAGAAAATTTAAAAACAATGACCATAGTGTAACCTTTATCTCCACAAGTCAAGACCGAATAGACCAAGAGATCAAAAAATAGAGATACTATATGGATATATCTAAAATTTATATGTTCTCTGATTACATTGGATAAATAATATAAACACAAATCAAAATGTCCACTATAAGAAGTTATAACCATTGATACTTTAATAAAAAAACCAAATAAGATCACATTCATAAATTCCTCAAAACAAACATTCACTCTCAAAATGGGAATAAAAAAAATTATAGAATAAGACAAGTAGAAAATGGAAAAAGAAAATACCTCAATTTTGGGTTAATGAATATCATGATCCTGAAAAAAAGAGATGATATATTTACAAAAATACACTTAACATTAAAAAAATTCCAAAGGTGTCCCAGCCAAACATAATGGTAAATGGTCTTTATAACATCTGAAAAAGAGGTCCAAAATATCCCGAGCCAATTTCATTTGAAGAAAATAATAGAAGTATTCATTTTTTGGAGAAGTATAAACTTAAGAAGGTTCATGCGATAACATCTCACTTAGTCTTCACTTCTCATAATATGGGGAAACTTAACCAAATCTAAAAGAAATATATTAACTTCCCACCATGGGTTTTCCCAGAACATATAACTCCCCAAGCTAAGCCTCATTATCTAATTAACCAAATACGGCATTCCCAACTAAAAGGAAAAGAGTACTGAGACCTTAGTGAAGATACTTTATGAGCTTATGGGTCTTTAAGGAATCACATAACAAGGCCAACAGATAAAAGAAGAATAACTCATTAAAATGGTCTATATATTCCTTCCAAATCTATTAGCCTTTTTAGAAGATCATAAGATTTGTTATATTCTCTACATTAAAATAATTAGTTGTAACACCCCGACCCTAGTTACCCAGAGTCGGTTCATTACTTTAATATATTTTCATGATTACAAGGAATCAAGTCCCAAAGGAACGAGTAGTTTCACAGTCTTGGAAAATAGATTACATACATGAATGTTACATTACACATTCAAACATAAAACATAACCTAAATAATCCATTGATAACGCCATTATTACCCTAGATTAACCCTGTATATCAAACATAATACACTTCTTTGAATCTTTGGAAAAAGAAAACTTAAGAAAGGGGTGAGCTCAGATGCTCAGTAAGGATAAAAATTAATGGAAACTATCATAAATAAGAACAAACATTTAAGGAAATGTATAAAACTAAATTAAAATACTTTTAAAATTAAACATCAGCATAATATGAAAAAGATAAATCAAATAATTCCATTTACTTATTCACTTAGATATTCTACTAGTCAAATAATCACATGTAATATCGATATCTAATTTCATAATGATGGAATGCATAATGCCAGACATCATAACCATATAGTCATGGCCTCATGCCAAAACTACAAATAATATTTTGTCAAGTACATATTCTAAGACACCAGTTTGTCTCATGAGACCCACCGATGCATCGAGGAGCTATAGAGGGCTCCACCCATCACTTACCAAGTCAAATGAATTCCTCATATGAAAAGGTTTAAACATAACAAAAACATTCATATCAAAACTAGTATACAAAATGTTAATACATTAACCATAAACCATGAATGGTATAAAAATAACACATCCATAGTCAAACATATCACAAAAAATTCAATACAATATGAAAGATTTTTATCATAATTAATCAACTTCCAACAAGTATAAAATCCTTTAAAGGATGTTGACAAAGATGAAATCAAAACTATTTGAGAGATATATCTCTTTCTATTTTGAAATCATTTAAAAGTAATGTAATTATAAAAGAAAACATTTATATTGAAAATATTATTATAATATTTTAAGGGAAGCTTCAAAGGAGTTATAATGGTGGAGAATATCCACACATGATATATAAGTTAAAAAAAGTATTGTTACCTTAATTTGTCGAAAAGGTCATAAAGTACCTTGTTTGGAAAACGATGGAAAGATTCCTTTCAAACCATTTTATAAAATGTAAAACAAGGGTATAAATGACTTTAACACATATTATAGTAAATAGTAAAAATGTTTTTAAATACATTTTTAAGAAACATAGATGTAGATGATAAAGAGGTCCCAGTAGATACTTATGTAAAAACAACCTCAGATAATAAAGAGATTGTGAAATTAACCCTTACCTTGTACTTTTCCTTGGTCGAGGGTACGATAAAATCTTTTATAATAGTTAAATAATTTTTTATTAAATTATAAAAGAACCAAATACATAAATACGATATCATATATGATCTTATAATATTGCTTTGTTAATAATATTTTAGTAGTACCATTGTTTTGGGTATTAACTGGTTCATTTTCCTTTATATGTTTTGTTAAATAAGCCATGCCTGTTATGGATTGGATGTATTTGATTCATATCCAGAATGATATTAATTTATTAAACATTATTTTTAATAATAAAAATAAAATTATTCTTGAATGATTACGATGGGGAATGAATCTCATTGCCTTCGTGGAGACGGTAATCCGTATGTACACACAAACGCTACTTCAATTTCATTTTTTTTATTTTAAAAGGAAATAAAACCAAATTATACATAGGTATATTATTATTCCAATATAATATAATATTTTATATATGTTATGTAAGTTCATTAACACCATCCTTTATACGTTTGATGTATGGTATGAACGAGTCATATCACTTTGAGGGGGCGGTAGTCCGCACTTCCTAAAATGAAATTATAGTATATATACAACATGAAAAGAAAAATGGTATGATATAAAAGAGAATTACAGAAGATTAGAGATAAAATAAATATCATAAATATCAGATATAATTACAGTTCCATCATAATGGCCACCATAATAGGTGGTAGTAGAAGATTGAACAATCATTGTTTCGTGAGGCAATAGTTCGCCATCCACAAAAACATTATGTTCTATACCCATTAGATGGAGGTGTCTGTAATTATAGTTCAAATAATTCTAATAAAAAAACCTATTATATTTAGGATACTGGTGTTATTATAAAATAAAGGAATAAAGAGATTTTTGGGGGTTGGAGAAGTAAAATAAAAGGAAAGAACTTAAGAGAAGATGTTACCTTTAAATCAAGTAACTTCCTTTGGTTTGAACCAAAAGGCTTACTTGAAGTGCCTTCTACCTAAATTAAGAATTCTAAAAGGAATATAAGGATGTAGGGAGATTAATTGGGCAGAGTATGGATGAGCCAAGGGGCTTGATAGGTGTGACTAATGGGTTATAGGTGATGACTTTTTATAAGGGAGGGGAGGGGTTCTTTAGAAATGTTTGAAAATATTATTTTATAATATAATGATTTTCGGTTTCTAAAGGACCAAAACTCATTAATGTTGAAGCTATGATGGCTCATTTTATAAATAAAATCATCCAATAAGAATTGGAGAGGTTTTTGATATTGTTTTAATTTTTATAATCTCATTTATTTAAATCATTAATTAATGAGGTAAACACTCCATCATTATTGTGTCATAAATAATTTTATTTATTTGATATCTAAAAATTATAAAAAAATACCATGATTTATGAAATCTTTTTGGATATCAAATGAAAATTTATATTCTAAAAGATAACTTATATTACCCCATGTAAAAATTGTTTTAATAAAAGATATATGTTTATGTCATTTTTGTCTTTACTTTAAATTAATTAATATAATGTGTCATTATCACTATCAAGTGGCTCCATGTGGTCCCAAAATCGACCCAAGGATGCCCATGATCAGACATGTATCAAAAAATAGGAATATAAAACATTTTATGGTAATTTAATATTATTATAAAAATATTTGTTTACCCTTATTTACCAGATTTACCCTTTAACCACGGTAAATAAAATATTTACTGAAGTAAATAATCATAATGTCTAAAAATAAAAGTTACCTATTTAAAAAATTTATAACTCATGATTCAAAATATGGAATCCATTTTTCCAAATTCAAAACACTGAAGTGGTAGAAATTAATTTAAAATTAATACCCTTTGTCAAAACAAAAAGCATGTTTTTATGAAATAATAACTATCAAAATATTGACACTTGTTTATGTCCAGTTTAAATGTGAAATTACATAAAATGAACTAAATTATATTAAATTATAAAATATAATCTAATTATACTTTAAAACCACTCAAATTTATAATTTAACACTATAAATTATTTCGATTTAAAAAGTTGTTTTCAATTAAAATTTAGTATTTTCACTATTCATCAAAATATGAAAGTTATCATAAAATTACCAAAAATTTATCCAAACTAAATTTTTATGTCCCGATTCTTATGAATAATTTAATTTAATTAAATTTAATATATAAAAGTTTCAAATATTGGTTAAAAAAGGTTCTCCATTAAAAGGTTGTAAAATTACATTTTTTGAAAAATACTTTTTTTATCTAAAAAAAATGAATTTGTTCTTATATTATGTCTAATAAACAAATAATATGGATTATAAAATTATATTAAGTATATAAAATTCAAAATTTAGTTAATACTATTCATAAAATCTTTTTGAACAGATATTTTGGTAAGTCGTGGTGCATTTGAACTCAGTGTTGCGTGTAACACAAGTTATTGAATTACCTTGAAGAGATAACGTACTATAAAATCTTGGGTTATTAAATTCTCCCCTCCTTCAATAAATTGTTTCCTCACAATTTTAAAATTTTAATTGAAAATAAAAGGTTAAAAATAGAAAAATACCTTTGTGGAAAACTCACATCAGAAATTGGGTTAATGAAATTAAGTCTTAATAAGAGAGAAAGGGAAATGAAAAAGTCACCACAAAATTATGATCTCTATTTGGAGAACATTAGTAGAAATTAGAGAAACATAATTGGAGGAAAAATGTAATTATTTTTGGAGAGTTATTGAGGTCATCAATCCCAAAAAAGTGTAAAATTGAGGGCCTCCAAACCATCAATCTATGATAATTTAAAATATCATCAGTTTAAAAAAACATAAGGTATTAGGATAACACATTTTTGGTTTTTAGATCCCTTCCCTAATGGTTAAGAATTAATTTATTCATATAATAAGTAAAAAATGAATACTTGACAAGTAGAGTTCCATATATTGACTAATTTCTAGCCCAAACTCAACTTTCACTCCAAAAGATAATAGAACTCAAAAATATTATATTTATCCTAATCGTATAGGGTTCCGAAAAAATAAATTTTTAATTCATCTGTCCGCCCATTTAAAAAAAACTACATTATATAAACCAGGACATCACTTGGACCAGTGGTATGTGATGCACCCTTGTCTCCCTTTGGTTGTGGGTTCAAGTCTCGTAGCCTTGTCGAACGCAACAGGTTGTCACCCGACCTCCGAATTTCCCTTAACAATCCAAAAATAATCTTAAGAAATGTTTTAACCTTAAATAATTATATCCAATTTCCAACTTAATAAATTCAAACCTTTAGACTTATCCAAAATACTTCTATCCAAACTCGCAGTCCAAAATTTATAAGGAAGGTAAACATAATGAAGATCTATTTTTTCCACATAATAACATGTGAATAACTTCATAATGTATTCTCTTAAAACATGGTAACACCCTGAATTACCATAAAACCTTATTGATTACATTTACTCTCCCTTATTCCTTATAGAATACTGGATATAGTCCTTATATCCAAAAATGTTGTAAACTCCAACAATGATGGAATATACAAATCATTAATTAGTTCTAATTTAGTCAATAATATCCAATATAATATATCCAAATCAACCATCTTTTATTCTAAAATCAATACCACAGTATCAGGACCATATTAAAGTTTATATTTCCTTTATCCATGTATTTTCCAAAAAGTTTAACTTGCTATTGAGTCACTTTTTCTTGGTATCACACAATATTAAATCCTTAATGAAATAGTACTGTAGTACAATCCTTATATACTACATAATTATTATAATTAGTACATCGTTGATACAAAACTCAAATGACATAATTATTTAATTTCAACATAAGAACACTTGTCATTACTCTTCATTTGTAGTAATATCATAACTTGATTATTATCCAACAATATAATTTGTGGTATACTCTGATGATTGAGACATTGATTCGCATAGTGTGCCAACTCCTTAAAGATGAAGCATTGTACATTTGAAACCTTTTTCTTACCCTTACAATCACATACTTGGTGTCCTTTTTATCCATACTTATAACAAAATCTCATTCCCTTCAAGAATTTACCCAGATGATTCTTTCCACAGTTATCACATTTGGGAAAATCCTTCTTTACCTTATTCCCTTTATCTATCTTTCTCTCTAACATACTTTTCTTCTCTAGATTCCCTTCAAATCCATATGACTCAGATAATTCTTTACTTATCTTATTAACATATGATACTATTTCTTCATATGATGATAACACCTAGGAGACTATTTCCTTTCTAAATTTTGTCTTAATACCATGAAATATATGATCCTTCTTACTCTTTGGATCATGCGTATTATTGGAGTTCTCATTCAATCTACTAGGCGCCATTTCTAAATAATGACATACACTAGGTTAGTTTATGAATCACAATGCATAATTACAAACTTGTAAAATACCTAAAGTAAATTGAAAATATTATGCATATAATCTATTATAATAAAAACTTGTTTTATTTGAGGAAGTATTTACTCCTAAATCCTTCATAATGGCTTGTAAAGAAAATGTGAATTATCCTAAGCATACCCCATGGGAGTGTCATAACCAAGAGTGTAGAAAGGCCTGCTATCATGTACCAGGATACCCTGGGTCAAGCCCGAAACTCCTTGTTAGAGTTTTCACTCCTAGGTACATCTATTATAGAGCTGCCTCTACCTTCTCGTATCCAGACATGGATGTACTGCTTAGAAAATTCACAAAACCTCTACATTACCAAAATTATAGGATGTTCTTCTATACTAATCCTCAAAGTCTATCTTAGGGTAATGTTCTATAATCAGAGTTTTTCTATATCTAGTTTCTAAGGTTATTGATAAACTTTATCTGATACCAACTATAAAACCCCTACCCCAGTTACCCAGAGTCAGTACATTATTTTAATACATTGGAATGATTACAAGGAATCAAGTCCCGAAGGACCGATCGGTTTAGATGTATTGAAAAATAGATTACATATATGAACATTACATTACACATTCAAACATAAAACACAACATAAATAATACGTTGTGAATGACATTATTCCCCTAGATTAACCCTGCATATCAAACATTATACACTTCTTAGAATCCTGGAAAAAATAAAACATAAGAAAGGGGTGAGCTCAGATGCCCAGTAAGGATAACAATTAGCAAAAACTATCATAAATATGTATAAACATTTAAGTCAATGTATAAAACTCAAAAAATACTTTTAAACTTAAACATTAGCATAATATGGAAAAGATAAATCAAATAATTCCATTTAATTATTCATAAGGATATTATACTAGTCGAATAATCACATGTAATATCAATAAATAATTTCATAATGATGGAATGCATAATGCCGGACATCATAACCATTTGGTAAAGGCCTCGTTCCAAGACTGAAATTAATATTTTGTCAAAGCCTTGTTCCAAGACACCAGTTTTTCTCATGAGACCTTCCGATGCATCGATGAGCTATAACGAGCTCCACCCGTCACTTACTAAGTCCAATGCATTATTTATATGAAAAGGTTGAAACATAACATAAACATTCATATTAAAACTAGCATACATAATGTTAATACATTAACCATAAACCATGAATGGTATAAAAATAAAAATCCACAACCCAAAATATCACAAAATATTCAATACAATATGGAAGATTTGTATCATAATAAATCAACTTCAAACAAGTATAAAATCCATTAAAGAATGTTGACATAGATGAAATCAAAACTATTTGAGAGAAATATATCTTTCTATTTTGAAATCATTTAAAAGTAATGTAATTATAAAAGAAAACATTTATTCTTAAAATATTATTATAAACTTTTAAGGGAAGATTCAAAGGTGTTATAATGGCAGAGAATAGTTGCACCCACCGTATAAGTTAAAAAAAAATTCTTACCTTAATTTTTCGAAAAGGTCATAAAGTACCTTGTTTGAAAAAAAAAACAGAAAGATTCCTTTCAAACCATTTTATAAAAAGTCAAAAAATGGCATAAATGACTTTAACCCATATTCTAGTAAATATTAAAAATGTTTTGAAATACATTTTTAAGAAACACAGATGCGGATGATAAATAGTTCCCAGTAGATACATACGTAAAAACAACCTCAGATAATAAAGAGATTATGAAATTAACCCTTACCTTGTACTTTTCCTTGGTTGAAGGTACGTTAACCTCCTATATTATAGTTAAATAATTTCTATTAAATTATAAAATAACCACATACATAAATATGATATCATATATGATCTTCTAATATGGCTTTGTTAATAATATTTTAGTAGTATCATTGTTTCAGGTGTTAATTGATTCATTTTCCTTTATATGTTTTGTTACATAAGCCATGTTTCTTATGGATAGGATATATTTGATTCATATACATAAAGATATTAAGTTATTAAACATTATTTTTAATAATCAAATGAAAATTATTCTATAATCGTTACGATGGGGACTGAATCTCATCGTGTTTATGGAGACGGTAATCCGTACGTACGCACAAACGCTACTTCTGTTTCATTTTTTATTTTAAAAAGAAAATAAAACCAAATGATACATAGTTATATTATTATTATAGTATAATATAATAATTTATATATTTTATGTAAGTTCATTAACACCATCCTTTATACGTTCCATGTATGGTATGAACGAGTCATATCACTTTGAGGGGGAAGTAGTCCGCACTTTCTCAAATGAAATTATCATATATATACAACATGAAAAGAATAAAGGTATGATATAAAATATAATTACAGATGATTATTGGAAAAATAAATAAAATAAATATCATATATAATTATAGTGACATTATAATGGCCACCATAAGAGGTGGTAGTAAAATATTGAACAATCATCGTTTCGTGAGGCACTAGTTCACCGTCCACAGAAACATTATGTTATATAATCATTAGATGGAGGTATGTGTAATTTAATTCAAATAATTATCATAAAAACAACATAGTATATTTAGGATACTGGTGTTTTTATAAAAGAAAGGAATAAAGAGAGTTTAGGGGGTTGGAGAAGTAAAATAAAAGAAAAGAACTTAAGAGGAGATGTTACATTTAAATCGGGTAACTCCCTTTGGTTTGAACCAAAATGATTCCTTGAAGTGCCTTCTGCCTAAGTTAAGTCTTCTAAGTGGAAAAGAGAGATGTAGGGAGCTTAATTAGGCCGAGTTTGGATGATACAAGGGGCGTGAGAGGTGTGAGTAATGGGTTATAGGTGATGACTTTTTATAAGGTAGGGGAGGGGCTCTTTAGGAAAGTTTGAAAATATTATTTTATTATATAATTATTATCAGTTTATAAAGGTCTAAAACTCATTAAAATATAAGATAAAATGACTCATGTTCTAAATAAAATCATACAATAAGAATTGTACTGGTTTGAGATATTGTTTTAATTTTTATAATCTCATTTATTTAAATAATTCATTAATGAGGTAAACACTGCATCATTATTATGTCAAAAATAATTTTATTTATTTGATGTCTAAAAATTATAAAAAAATACCATGATGTGGGAAATATTTTTAGATTTAAAATGAATATTTATAGTCTAACATATAACTTATATAACCCCATGTAAAAATTTATTTACTAAAAGATATATGTTTATGTCATTTTTGCCTTCACTTTAAATTAATTAATATAATGTGTCATTATCACTCTCAAGTGGCTCCATGTGATCCCAAAATAGACCCAAGTATGAACATGGTCGTAAATGTATCAAATAATAGGAATAGGACACATGTTAGGGTAATTTAATAATATTATAAAAATATTTGTTTACCCTTATTTACTAGATTTACCCTTTAACCATGGTAAATAAAATATTTACTGATGTAAATATTCCTAATGTATAATAATAAAAGTTAATTATTTAAAAAATTTGGACCTCCTGATTCCAAATATGGAATTAGTTTTTCTAAATTCAAAATTGAGAAGTGGCTGAAATTAATTTATAATTAATTCTTATTGTCAAAACAAAAAGTGTGTTTTTAAGAAATAATAAATATCAAAAGATTGACACTTGTTTATGTCCTATTTAAATGTGAAATTACATCCAATGACATAAATTATATTAAATGATAAAATATAATCTAATGATTCTTTAAAACCACTCAAATTTATAATTTAACACTATAAATTATTTCGATTAAAAAATTTATTTTCAATTAAAATTTATTATTGTTCACTATTCATCAAAATTTAGAAGTTATCAGAAAAGTACCAAAAAATTATCCAAACTAAATTTTTATGTCCCAATTATAAAGATTAATTTAATTTAATTAAATTTAATATATAAAAGTTTCAAATATTGGTTTTAAAAAAGGTTCCTCATTAAAAGGGGGTAAAATTGAATTTTTTGAAAAACACTTCTTTTATCTGGAAAAAATGAATTTGTTCTTGTATTATGTCTATAAAACACAGAATATGGATTATAAAATTATATTGAGTATATAAAATTCAAAATTTAGTTTGTACTATTCATAACCAATTTTTGAACAGCTAGTTTGGTAAGTCATGATGCGCTCTAACTCAGTGTTGCGTATAGCACAAGTTATTGAATTATTTTGAAGAGATAATGCACGATGAAATACTGGGGTGTTACATTAGTAATGAACTAATGAGAAAATGTGGTCTTAAATAGATCTCATGATATCTGAAATTTTAACTAAGATTGGGTGATTATATTCCAATGATCCAACCTTAACCCTTTAAATAACTTAATAATTACATTAACCTTAAAAAAATCAAGAGTTCATAATGATTGGAAGAAATATCAAGACCCTAAAGATAGTTCTCTGCCTCTATATAACCTATATTACCTAGAAATACTGAAAAACACCACAAAGACTCTATCCCCACCATTCTATCTTAATTTTTAGTGGTGTATTCAATTAAACAAGACACACTAAAATCTTTATGAACCCTCAAAAATCATCTCAATGGAATACTCTAAATAATTATAAAAAAATCAAGATCAATTAAAATATCAACTTAAATCACAAACAGAAAGAATTAAATATTAAATGAAATAAAAATTCTCAAAATTTAAATCGAATAAAGAACCACGATAAATTTATAAATTTCATCATTTAAAAACATTTATAACATTACATTTCACACTTCAAAATTTATAAATTTTTACTTCAAATTTTAAACCACTTTAAATTCTATAATTTAATTTAAATATAATTTCCTCACTTATAACTATTTAAATCCCACAAAATCGTTTCATTTAATACATTTATAGGTCCTTCACCTAAAAATCCATTTTTAAGTATAATCCCTTTTTTCTTTTCCATGATTCACAATAATTCACCAGCCCCCTTTTTGAGATTAAATCATGCATTACATCCATTCAATGCCCAACCTAATTCTAGAATCATGTGGCTTCTTCAAGAGGGGAATATAATTCCACAATAATTACTCAATGTTCCAAATAAGAAATGTAAATTTTTAGAAAAAATTATTTATTTGAAAAAATACTTTCATTTCACTATAAAACCATAATTTAGTTTCAAAAACCATTTAAAATTAAATTAATTTCCATAAAGACACCATTAAAATCCTCATCAAAATAAAAAAATAATTATTTAAAATCAGGTATTTAAAACTAATTTTCACATTCTATCCTCAAATAAATTATGTAACAAAATAAAAATAAATCCAAATGAGTTAAACACATTATTTCAAGAGGGTACTAGTATTGGTGCATTAATTTTCAACATGATGTGGTGGATCATGTTCCAACTACAAAACCAGCATTGAGAGTCATCATAAACCATGTAATTGGGTTCCAAATATATTTTGTGGCCCGATGAACTCAAAATGTTCAATCATTTCACTACCATTTTATCCTTGAAATAAAATCTCAAAATCAAAATCAAAATCTAAACATCCCTTAGTAACGTAGGTTTTTTCATGATCAGTGGTGTTTTGGAACCAACCCATGACATAACTCATTATCCTCTAGGATCCTATCACCATATACTAGGCATAAAAAATATCAATGTATACTTATGAGAGTGATGAGGTTAAAATGGAAAAAAATCAACTTCACATATTCTATTTTTTCATGAACCAATCTAATTCATCCCACTATTGGATGCCTAAGTCGTGCCTCCATCAGATGCCTGATCCTATTTATGACAAGGAGAAAAGGGAATTCTTGATCTTCATAGGGCGAAACAAGTGACTATGAATCATTAAATCATTACATGGAAATGATTTCTACTAATAAACAATTAAGAAAAGTTGCAACAAACGTTAAATAAAATTCAGGCATGAAACATATATATATCTGACATCCACACCAGATGAAAATAAATAGAACAACAACCTAATATCAAACTAGGAAAATTATTGTAACACCCTGATATTTTAAAAGATTAAAATATTGTTTGGTATCATAAATGACATGAAACATTGGGAATATATTAGAATGTAACACCTAGATAAATTATGATATATTTATTTTTAAATAAATTTAATCTCTTTGATAACTTGCGGTACACGCGACCCTAATATTTTTATGTTTAATAGAACATTCAACATGAAACACTGAGATTAAACAACCAATGATATCTATTTCCATTATAACATAGACTTTAAATTATATGGTATGAATAGTAATAAAAAATTATTATAATTATGGTTATCTATTTATTATAAATAAAATAATAATCATTTAAAAGAAAAAATGTTTCCTCAAATACTGTATTTTTTCTAAAAGAGAGTTTTAGCAGTGCTATGAGAACATAATTTAAAATTAATTTTTAATTTTTTTTGAAAATTTATTTGAAAAACTAAATTTCATTTAAGAAATCATTATATAAAAATTAAATTGGTGTAAATTTTTGGGGTTTTCTGAAATGTCTCATTTTTCAATGAATTGTAAAAATAATGAATTCAAAAATACCTTTTCATTTAAATTATTTATAAATATAAATTATATTTTTAATTTGTTTTAATGTATAATTATTTAAATTATAAATATATTAATCTAATTAAGTAATTATAATCATCTTAATATTTAATTTTTATATAAACACTTTGTAAAATTTTAATTTTTCCCATTAAAAACCAGCTTTCTCGTCGAGTCTGCAAGATTAATTTTAAATTAAATTTGGACTCTTATGGGAATGTAATTTGGAAAAAATCCATATTTCGAATTAGAATAATTAATATTGATTAATAATATCAACATAATTTTTGGTCATAATAACTAGTAAAGATAATATAAATTAATTATCATGGTTTAAGTTAAAATTGTTGTTTATGCACTTTACATGTGATTTTCTTAAAATTAATATTCAACACACATATGATTTTTATTTGATTGTTTAGATTTTATAATTTTAAAAATTATCAAAAAATTATATAATAAGGATCATTTTATTTTAGGCATAAATATTTAATATCCTAGGTTAAATAACTGTCATGAAGGAAACTAAAGTTGTAAAAAGGTAGTAGACTTATTGGCTGAGGAACGACATGTTTAAGACATTTTTTTGGATGGTAGAGGTTTTTATAGAAAAATTAATCCATTAAATAATTTATTTATCAATCTTTGATCCACATGAGGTGATATTGACCTCCAATTATTGAATAATTTTTGGTATTTACAAAAACGCCACTCCCCCTCAATTATAAAAGGGAACCCACTCTAATCACTTTACACACATCCCGAGACATTTTGATTGACAAAAACCATCCAAAATCCCTCCCCAAAATCCTTATACATATTCTAGTGGTTATTTTAATACCAAAATATTAACCCTTGGGTCCTTGAGAGGAGATCCAAAGGAGGCTTCTCTTAGTAGAGGTAATTTTCTTAACAAAAACCTTTCATTTTATTTCTTATTTTCCACCTTGAATTTTTTCAAGAAATATACATTATAATAATTTTTTATTAAATATAATTATATTTTATTATGATTATTTAATAATATTTATCCCAATATGATTCAATCAAATCAGTCATGAAATCATCATTTGCGTGTATGATGTACTACCGCCTCACGAACCGATGTCATTTGTTTTTCCATTGCCACATATCATAGTTGGTTATGATGATAAATATAGACTATATATATGATATTTATAACATAATTATTACTTTTGAGTCATTATATCATATTACCTTCATAAATATACTCTCTGTTGGGGATATGATAATGTCGCTCGTGTGTTCGGTGGACTACTACCTCATGATGTGATGCAATTCATTTTTACTAACGCATTATATGGAAGGTAATAAGGGTAAATGTAATGAATATATTTTTTATAAATGATATAATTATTATATTTTTGACATATTTATTATTCTGAAAGGATAATATATCATTTTATTTTTTACCTTTTCTATTTTTAGAAATGTGACAACGTCGTTCGTCTATGTGTGGACTATTACCTTCACGGAATGATGAAGATATATTTTCATTACCACACCACATGGATGAAATATATAAAAATATTAAAATAAATAATATGTTTTATATCATATTATCATTATTCCATAATGACAAAATATTACTTACCTCATTTCCATAATGATTTCAGAAAAATGGAAACATTACTCACGCGTGTGTACATTCTACCATCTACATGACCATAACATACATAATTTCTCAAAAATAATTATTAGTCTTAATAGTATAATTTATGTATAAATATGATAATTATTTCATGATTATTAATCTAGATATGTTTAAATAATGTCTTCTTTGACCATATTAAACATACCAATGTTGTTTTTGACACAAATGCTTAATATTATCAAAACAACTGATATAAACATAATTGGTTAAGTTATCATATAAAACAATGTATAGGTTAAATAAAAGTAATAATGAACTAGAATATGGTTATAAATCAAGTATATAATTAATATAATTTTCTTATTCATAATAATAAAGCACATATGTGATGAATCAGTCTCAATGTAAGGGATCTATTAACTAAATTTCCATTCATTGGGTTAAACTTATACTTCATTGATTATGTCATGCTAATATTATGGGTGTAATGAAATTTGATTATTTTTTCTTTTTTATATAATTTTTTATGTGGATTTAAATATGTTACACATAATCAAATAATTGATTAATCCCCACTTCAATGATATGATATTTATATGGGATTTTCATTTCAATTTTTAACTTTTATGAGATACATGCCATATTTAAAACATATTTATTTTATGTGGTGTGTATAATACCCATGAATGTTTTTTATTATTCTAATGAAAATTATTTGGATTTAAATATCCATTTTAGGGTTTATCATTCCCTGGGTTTACAGTTCAAAAGATACCAAAGTGGTAATAAATGTTTGTTTCTGAATTTTCTTTCTTAGAGAGATATGTTATATTATGAAACTATCCCCTATTAAGAGGAGTATATAAATTTTATTTGACATGTTATATCATGAATATAATTATTTTAATTATGCTAAAAGTTTCATTTAATGTCATTATTTTATGTAGATAATGATTCATCACTACCAAAGTTGTAATACTTTTATGATACAATCTTATTGTTTATCAGGATTATTTTTCATTATATTTATGATGATGAAATATTGATATATCTCTTAATAAACTCATTAATTTTATTATCATATAGTTATTTCATGATAATACAAGTTTTACCTTCATTTTCCATCCATTATGTACTCAATTGTTCTGAAGAATATTTTAATAAATAATAGTCTCTATTTCTCTCTTCAGTCAAAAACTCATTTTATTCTAAAACCATGTTTTCTAAAAATGGTATCAAATATTTTTGTAAAATCCCTAAAATTATTTGTTAAAGAAAAGTTTAACTATTTTTAATGTTTTTACAATTTTTTTGAAAGTAATATTTATATAGTTTTCCAAAAAAATGTCTCATTGTATTTTACTAAAAATGTGAAATGAATCTTTATTTTAACATGTATGACATGAACAAATCTACCTACCTACATTACCATTGTTTTATTTTAATTTTCATTTATATTTTTTAGGGTTATTTTCAAATACATGGATTTTTTAATTTTTTAAAACTTTTGTCTTAAATAAATTTTTCCAACATTGAAAGAAAATTTCCTCAAGAAATGTATTAATTGGTTTTATAGAATATTTTACATGTTTAAAAGTCTATTTTTGAAGCAAATTATTTTCATAATATCTTGTGATTTTAAAAAAAATTTAAGTTTATTTTCAAAATAAAAATCTTATTTTCATCAAAATTCAAATAATTATTTTTAATGGTATTTTCATTCATTAATCTCAAAAACCCTTATTATAACATATTCTTCAATAAGGATATTTTTTATTGATTCTATCCTCATTATTTCTCTGGACGGATTAAAATTGTTTGAAGTAGATTTTTATGGAACCTGCTTCTTTTCCATAGTTTAATCATATTTGAAGGAGATTTTAATTAATCTCATTTCTCTTGAACATGTTAATAATGCCTCAAATAGATTATTATGGGGTAAGTTTCTCTTCCATATGTTAATCATATTTCAATGATATTTCTAGGAAACCCATTTCTTTACCATGAAATAATAAAGTTATTAAATAAAAAATCGATATTTTGATGAATTTTATCATGATGTATGAGATATATATAGTTTATTTTTGGTTCTTAGAAATTTTATAAGATGGATGTTACCGGATAACATCAAGTGAGCCGGTTATAGCATATACAATGGGTGTGACTAGATAGTACTAGGTGAGCCCATTATATATTATATGATGTGTTCAATTAGATAGTATCAGGTGATCCCATTATAACATGTATAATGGGTTCTCCTAGATATCACTTAGTGATTCAATTATAGAATATATGATGGGTGTGCCCAGATAGTGTAGGGTGATCCCATTATAACTTATATTATGGGTGCACCCCAATAGTGCTCCAATGAACCTAGTAATGATTATATTATCTAGAGAATCATATTTTATGTCTAGTGTATTGTATTTCCAATTATAGGGTTTCTATAAGGGTTCTATGATGATGATGTTCCATGATATCAATAAGTTTTATCTATTCATTCAATTGAATTATAATGTTTCCTTTAATAAATATTGATATCACATTGCTCCTAATTATTGATTCTAATGACTCTTTCCATTTTCAATGACTTATTACATTTTTCATGATTTATTAATAATGTATTGATGGGTTTGATTTATTCTATGATTTTTTCATACAGGTTTATGATCTTATCATACCCATATGCACTTATAATTCTCATTTATGACATTCAATTGTTAATGATAATGTTTACCCTTACTGAGAATTTGATCTTAGCATTATTATGTTTTCTTTTCCCCAAGTTATCAATAATGGTGTTGATTGATTTATGTCTATAAGGTTTTCATATATATGATGATGGTTTTGAATTAATTTTAAATAATAATAGTTGAGTTATGTGGGAGAAATTATCATTTAAATTCATGGGTATTATTTATATTAATGTTTGTCCTATTTATATAAAACATAAAACCTAGAAGTTCCTTGAGAATGTAAGTGATCAAAATTTTCATTTTGATGTTGAATGGTTTGGATTGAGAAAAATGGGTCACCTTCATCAGAATCAAAGATGTAAATATATAGATTATGATTTCATCTCTATATCTGGGAGTGAAGGTTTTGGGCTATTAAAATTTGGTATTAGAGGAAAGGTTTAGATAAATTTGGAGATTGGCATGTTTTGATTTAAGTTTTTCATAAATTTTATTGATACCATCTTAGTACTATAATATAAAGGATTAATATTAGATCCAAGTCCTAGGAACCCATTTGAGGTTTTAAGTGATGAGATCTTGAAGTGATTAATAAAAATGTTGGAGGTATTTTATTAAGTTTAAGGATATTTATATATTTGGTTTAATTTAAAGTATGTATTTACATATTTTAGACAAAAGTTTTAAGTTATTGATAAAATTTTGGGTGTATATGATGCTGGATATTTAGGTAATTATGCGGAAAACGTTTTATCACATAAATAACCATGAGATTGGAAAGTGATTTGAAAAATATGTGAATAATGTTTTTTTAAAAATATTTCTATATTTTCAGCTTGAAATATGAAATTTATTATTTCATCATATGATTAAATAATAAATTAATCTATAAATTTTGGGTATTACTTTTAAATTTATATATTAATTTATTATTTCATCATATGATAGTTTGCGCATTTTGGTAAACATATTACCATGTGATAACCATTTTGGATTTGGTTAATGTATAAATATAGGTGGAATATATTGATTATATCTTTTATGGTAATGTTTTCTTTAAATCTTAATTTTAGTGATTCAAGAATGATAAAAAAATTCATCATAAATACTTATGATTTGATGAAAATGATGAGATTTTGGTGGAGTATGATTAATGGATGAAATTATACTTATCAAGTATGTATATTTCCTTGTTCTCATAGTATATATGGTAAAGGAAGTCTTCAACTCTAGTAAAAATATCTGGAATCAAAATTTTATCCTATTTCCATCATATATGACGATATCAGTTAACTTTTTCAAACCTCTTTCATTTATGTTTTGAGATTGTTAAAATTCTCTTGAGTATTAACTTTATACCAATCAATGATCTATATCACTCTATATACTTACTTGGGATTTAAATTTTTGTTCCATGTATAAATATTCACTTTCCACCTATGTTATTTTATTTGAAAACCTAGTATGTGTTATTCTATATAACATTCGTACATATTTTTCTCTCTTATAAATAAGATGTTTTATTAACCCTTTTAACGATGTTTGTTTCTAAAAAAGGGATTATTTTCAGATGTACAAAAATTTATTATAGATATAATGTTCAAATAGAAAGGGTACAATATATTAGGGGGGATATGTAACACATGATATTTTAAAATAAAATAATTATGATTGATAGAATAAACAACATGAAACACAAAACTTAGATGAGAATGTAACACCCTGAGACTTTATGATATATTTATTTTTTAAATAAGCTTATTCTCTTTGATATATTATGGTAAAAAAAACCTCGATAATTTTTTTTTCAATAGTATAGCACCCCAAGATTTTTTAATATGTGTATTCTTGAATAAATTCAATTTATTCAATATCATATGTTGTATGCAACACCAAACTTAAACGAACAATGATATAATATTAAATATTAATAGGGCCATTAGGAATAGTAATCTGACAATTAGAATAGTAACCACACCAATGAAAGTATAATTAATATTTAGGTATCTCATAAATAATAATTTGATATATTTATATCAACGAATAAGTAAATAAATGTTTTAAAAATGAAAAATTAAGTGTTTGTATTTTTGTGAATTGTAAATGTTTATTTACAATTTTATAATTAATATAGTAATTTAAATGAAAATTTATTTTCATAAATTAATTTGATAAATTAATATTTATTTTTATTATAGTTATAATATAATTTTATTAAACTGTAATTAATTTTTAAAAGTGTCTTAAAATCGGTTATAATATTAAAATCGATATTTTTTTGGATTAAATGATGATTTTAATTAAAATTGAAATTTATTATATTAAAAAAATTAGTTTCATAAAATGGAGTCAATTTTTGAAATCTAAACATTGAAAAATGGTTTTGGTTAATTTTTTATATTTTTCTAAAATAGTTGATTTTTTTGGGAATAATAAAATATGATAATTTATGGTATTTAACATTATATGTAAATAAGTGAATTATTAAGTCTTGGATGATGTATACTTGAGGTATGAAATCAATACATTGAAATTAAATTCTCTAGTTTTTTCATTTGGTCATTGGAATCAACACTACTTATAGTATTGGGCCAAAATAACAAACAAATTAATAAAATAATACAAAACAACCCCCTCCTATCCCTATAAATACCACTCTCACAACCCCTTCTCTTCAAAATTTATAAGAATTTAAAATTTTCTAAATTCTAACAAATTACCTTCCCAGGACTCTTTCCCATTCCCAAGACCTTATATTCTTACCAAAATACCAAATCCAAGTGTATTAAGGAGGTTTCTAAGGAGATAGTATTCAAGAGGTTAAATCCTCATTCTTTCACTTTTAATTTCATTTATTTTATTTTCCTCTCCTCATCTCCCTTATCCAAAGTGGAATAGTAAATCTAGTGTTATATAAGTAATATAATTTTATTATGCTAATGTAATATCCGTTATCAAATATTTTCTCTTATCCTTTCATTCTAAAAATGAAAACATCATCTCTGATGTGTCAGTTCACCACCTTCATGAACAATGAGTTTTTTTCCCTTTACCGCCTTCAAGGCTGAAAAAAAACCATTATTATGGATAAATAAGATTATAATATATAAATTATAACTTTTTTATGCTTTGTAACTAATATATATATACATAATATTAAATAAGAAAACAAAACATGTTCATGATGGTCGGAAAAACATCCAAAAAATAAACCAAACATTTAGATTTATTGTTTTATCTAATGAATCATACCCATATTAGAAAAAAATATGGGACCATTTAAAATCATGTAATTATATTAATATAATTTTATTCCACTTATATAGTTTTTCAACCATTTTACAAGAACTCCCATAATTAAACACAGGGAAACCAACCACAAAACCCCAAAACGAACGCTCCTAGAACAACAAAATTAAACATTATAACTCATCAAAATGTCCATAAATGAACATAATAAAATTATAATAAATAAAATATATTATAAAGAGGTTCTCAATTAGGTAATCAATAAATATAATTTTATTATCCAGTAAATTAAGTATAAGTGTGGAATTCTTTCGAACATAAGGTAAGGGGTTTCTCATCTGAGTTTTATTTCTCTTAGATATGCATTATTCAACCATTATTTCTTATGTGTAGTGTACATAATAAAATTTATATATCATATCATGAATCTAATTATATTCATGTTATTAAATATTTAATTTTATTATCATTAATTTAATGGTGCATATGATTCGACTGATTACAATGGGGTAAGGGATTTATTAACTCAATTTTCATTCATTGGGTTAAACTTATACTTCATTAATTATTTCTTGCTAAAGTTATGCATAAAATTACTTTTTATTATATTATCTTGTATTTATATTTTTATTATGTTTATTTATAGTGAATACACATAATAAATTCATTTTATTAGTTATATGATCATTTTATGTGACTTCATCTCAATTTTCATTTATCAAGGCATATTTTTTAAGTCATGAACCTATTTTATTTTCCATGGAGAATATACTATATATTTTATTAATGATAACAATTTATTTAATATTTCATTAAATATATTTACATCTTGTATCATGGATATTATTATTATCAAAGTCGTAAGCCATTTTTTCATATAGTGTTTAATTTTAATGTTATTTTAACTGAGGAAATATTGATAAATCCAAATCCTCTTCTAAGTACAGATATTTTGATAAGGAATATTGTTCATGAAATATATATATATATATATATATTATATATATAATGATTTAGACTTGTTGTGACTGGTGGGGATCAACATTATATATACCCTTATGCATCGACAGATCTCATGAGAAAAAACAGCAAGAGACAAACCCATCAGGTTTGTTTCCAAGAAGAATCAGACAGGTTTCTACCCATAGGCTTAAACCATATTGTGAAAGGTCTTGATGGTATTAGTTCATGTGAAAGATAAATGACATCTAATAATTAATCATTTCCTTCATTTAGGATTCAATAATTATTATCCATGATATTTTCACTATAACAAAATCTATTGATTCATTTCTATTCTCAGTTTATTTATTAAATGGGATGCATTTTCCATTTATTTAACTTTAAATATTGATTATGATTTATTTATTATTATTCACTTATTATTGATTCACGTTTCTACTATATTCAACCCTTACTAAGAATATTATATCACCCTTTTATTTGTTTTCCTTCCCCATGTTATGAAGATGAAATCTTTGAATTAGTTTCAGAGAAGTACTTTATTTTCCACTGTTGAGTTCTATGTTTAATTACGAATAACCTAGGGGAACCATGTATGTATCTAGTTCTTCAATAATTCAAATAAAATCTATCCTTGGTGATTTTATATATTATATCTACGTTGTTTTAGTAAAATAACCACTAACTATGGGCAACTGGGGTTGGGGTTGTTACAATTGGTATTAGAGGAGGTTTAGAAGAAACCTTGGGATCTATATGCTAAACAAGCCTGAGAATTATAATAACTCCTTATAGTTAATTTTTTCCCAATAATCATGATGATTATTTACTAACATAGTGTGTTCCATTATTTAGTGATGGCTCCTAATAGAAGAATTTGAATCAATACTCACAGAAAATGTAGGGATTTAACCATTAAGAAATTCAACATATTTAGTGTTTTAGCTGAGCAGATCGTGACCATATTAGGAAAACATACTTACATGATGAATAATAATCATACTAACCCTATGTTGGAACGTTTAATTTGGAAAAAAACCCTTTCTTTTAGTATAAATACTAATGTACTTGTAGCTGAGCAATGGATCAAGTCCCTTGAATGATATTTTTGGCATTGGGATGTGATGAAAGGGAAAAGTTAGTGCTAGTAGTATATTTACCCAGGGATGATATTGATCAATGGTGTTCATTGATCCAAAATACCAAAGAGGAATATGAAATTGGAGACATGAAATAGAGAAATTTTAATGAAAATTTCTTCAATAAATATTTTCCCAGTAAGGAATGAAATGATTTGAAGAAACAATTCCTTATCTTAAAGCAAATGAAAGAAGGGATTGTTGCAATATATGAGGATAAATTCAAAATAATATCCAAGTACGCTATAGATTACACATATGACTCAAAAAACAAGATTTATAATTACTTTTAAGTCCTTAAAAAAATTCTTTTAAGGGGAATTTCTTCTCAAACATTTTTATTATAAGGCCCCAGCCTTAAACATTACTTAATCTTGAGTTATTTCAAGAATACACATTGGGGATATTTTTAGGTTTAGAGTTTAAGATAATTAGATCATAAATCATTCATTACATTCAACATTTCAACAAGGTGGTTACATAAAAAACAGTATTCATTTTTTCCATTAAAGGAGACATATTTAAAATAAAACATGGATTCTTTCTTGACACTTTCTCAACACTATCATCACATCATGTACTTTTCCCTTTACCTATGAAAAACATTTCAAAAACTTGGGATGAGCATAGAAAGCTCAATAAGGGATATTAAAATACGGAATGAAAACATTAGTCCATGTATACATATGAATTAATGAAATCATACTTTACTCATAAAACATAAGAACTTTATCATACCTCATAAAATCATAATATTTATGAATAACTCATAGAAATCATAAGACAAAAAGGTAACTTGAGGCATTCATAACATTCTTACGTAGGGAGTACCCCTCATGGTTACGTTTAGAATACCCATCACAATATATTCCCTAAATATCTTAGGAGAAACCTTATCATTTAACTCCTTCGCGTTACACAATGCATTGGAGAGCTATCACGGGCTCACCCACCCTTGGTTTATCACAGAACCACCCGTCTTCACAAACAATGCCCAAGAACCATAACAAAATCGTATCACATAAAACATGCATAAAGGAAACATAACATTTACACATTTAAATCAAAAGATATCAATAAAACACATTGTTATAATCAAAAAATTATCAAAACCATTTTCAATACCAAAATAAAAGAAAATTAAAACATAGTATTTATTTTTCATTAAAAAAAGATATGGATTGTAGAGGAAGCCAAAACTCAAATAATGGTCACGGCGGCAGAGAAGTCATTGTCGCCGCATACGTATGAAAAAAACATACCCTTTTGTCATTTAGTAAAACAATTAGTATCAAAAAGATTCCTTTTGAATAAAAGTAAAAGTCATAGGGGTTTATACACCGTATTAAATAAAGTTGTGTATAAAACAAAATATTCCTCAATGAAATGAGATTGAGACGAAGTCCCATACCTCGTGTCGGACTTTACTCGATCGTTATTTAATCTCCTCAATAATAAACTAGAGTTAATTTCTAATTTCTTAAGAATCTTTTTCAAGTTCATTATTCCTTTTATATCACTTATTACCATGTTATGGACATTATGTAATTATTTAAGTTAATAACGGTTGTTTTGTCGATCTTTGGTACTTGAGCCAAAAATAAACTTCTTATAATTACAAGTTGTTCATGTGGTAAAATATCCATTATATCCAGAATAATATTCATGATTTAGATATCATATATATAATATATATCCAGTATATAAAATCATTTATAATATTACATAACATTTAGAGGTAAGAAATGAAATGCACCATTCATGGAGATGGTAAGCCGTACGTACGCATGGACGCTAATTTCACTTCTATTTCATATTTAATGGAGTTAAATCATAATGATATAAAGTTATATTATATTTCTAGTATAATATCATATATAATATCATTAAATCCATCCTTTATACGTCCCACATATCGCATTAACGAATCAAATCACTTTGAGGGGGCGGTAGTCCACACTTCCTAAAATGAAGATATCACGTTTACCCATAATGGAAAACATAAAGGTATTATATAAATTAAAAATACAAAAGCATAAGGAAAACATAAACATAATATATATCATATATAAATATAGTTACATCTTAATGTCCACCATGAAAGGTGTTGAAAGAAGATTGAACAATCATCGTTTCGTGAGGTAGTAATTCACCACTCACAGAAACAGTATGTTCTTTAACCATTAGACGAAGGTGTGTGTAAGTGTAAATTAAATAATTCTCATAAAAACATCATAGTATGTTTAATATAATGGTTTTGTTACAAAATAAAATAATAAAAAAAGTTTAGGGGGTTGTTGAAGAAAAATAAAACAAAAAAACACAAGTGAAGACATTACCTTTAAATCAGGTAACTCTTCTTGGTTTGAACCAAAAGGGTTTCTTGAAGAGCTTTCTGCATAAGGTAAGGCTTCTAGGATGAAGATAGGGATGTGTAGAGATAAAATTATCAGATCTTGGATAAGAAAATGGCTTGAGAGGTGTGGGTAAGGTGGTAGAGGTGGGGGCCTTTTATAAGATGGATGAGGGACACTCTTGGAAAGTCAAGAAATGATACTTTATTATATAATGAGTTTCGGATTTTAAAGGTCCCAAAAAGATATATTTCTAGGATAAGGTAATAAGGGTTATAAATCCACCCATCCAATAGGTTTTTGACAAGTTTAAGTCTTAAATTTTATATTATCTTTTCATTTTATTTAAACTGTTCATTAATGAGGTAATCACTGCATCATCATGCAGTCATAATTAAATTTATTTATTTAACGTCTAAAAATTATAAAAAAATATAATGATATAGGAAATATTTTTATCTTTCCAAGGAATATTTATAGTCTAAGATATCATTAATTTAGTCAAAACTAAAATTGTTTTACTTGGGTGATACATACTTTGGTTATACTTTCCTTTTAAATACATAAAATGATAATGTGTCACTATTACCCAAAAGTGATTCCACGTGGTCCCAAAGTTTGGTACAAGGCATCCCATGATTGGACATGACACAAACAGTAGAATTAGGACATATTTTGGGGTCATTTTATGTTATTATGTTATTATTTTATTACCCTTAACTACCTGATTACTAATTAATCGAGATAATTAAAGATAATTACCGTCGTTACTATTCATAATGTCCAAAAACAAAAGAGTTTTAATTACATAATTTGGAACTTCTGATTCCAAATATTTAATCTATTTAACCAAATTCCAAACACAGAAATTGTATTAATTAATTTAAAAATAATTCCCGTTGTCAAAACAAATAGCGGGTTTTTTAGAAACAATATCTTTCAAAAGTTTGACAATTGGTTATGTCCAATTTCAAAGTGAAATTAATTATAATGGCCAAAATTGGATTAAATGGTAAAAATATATTCTATTTACACTTTAAAACCAATTAAAAATATAATCTATCCATATAATTAAATTATATGAAAAATAAGTTTTGAAGTAAAATGCAGTATTTTTCACTATTCATTAAAAAATGAACATTGTCAGAAAAATACCAAAAATTTATCCAAAGTAAATTTAAATTTCCCAATACTAAATAATAAGTTTATTTTGACAAATAGATCTTATAAAATTGTCAAAAGATATATTTAAAAATGGTTCGCTGTCAATAGGCGGTAAAACAATCTTTTAAAAATATTATAGAATTCAGTGCTTAAGATTGGATTTATCCTCATTTTAAGATTTTAAAACACTATCTAATTCATAAATAGACATAGATATGAAAATCCATAATTATTTACTTACTTGGGATGTTACATTTATAATATGATGAAATAGTATTAAGTGACACCAAAACAGAGAAGGAATTTTCAAGATCCTATATTTTCAAAGGAAATCATGAGACTAAGGGGTCTTATGATAACCTTGAAAAAGGTAAATAATCAAAGAATAATAAAGGAACAATGAAATTTCCATTATTTGAGAATTTTGGAAAGAAATATCCTAGGAAATTTTTAAAAGGCATGTGAGTTTGTTATAAGTGTAAAGAAAAGGGTCCTTAAGATAATGAATAGAAGGGGAATAAAAGAAATAGTGATTTTAAATGATTCAAATGTAAATAAATGGGTCATTATTCAAATAAATGTCACAATAATAAAGGTAATATACCATAGAAGAGGCCACAAGGATATTTACAAGATTATGTGATCACCACAGTTGATGTAGAAGTACCCAATGATGGGGTGGAAAGTACACTAATCCTATATTAAAATTTATCCAATGCTTTATTTGATTCTGTATTGTCACACTCTATTATATCTACCCAAGTTTCAAAGAAGATTTTAAATTTCCATTTTTATTTAAGAAGGGATTTTTCAGTCAAAACTCATAATGGAAGTATCATTGAAAAAAAAATGTGTATGGAAATCCCCATTATGACAAACAAAAATGCTTTATTTGAGGACCTTAGCATCATACCAATGGTTGAAATTGATATAATCCTCGGTATGGACTGGATTTAAAAACATGATGTGAAAATTTATTCCAAGAACATGGAAATTATGATATGTGAGGAAGATATAGTATTCCTTATTTTTAGAGAAAAAACACCATCATATGATTCTTATCTAGATCCACCACAGTAGATCTACTAACTTAAATTCCTATAGAGGAAAAGGAAAAAATATTAAGATTTGTAAAGTAATCATCAAATTGAGGATGTACCAATTGTATAAAAATACATTGATGTATTTCCTGAGGAATTACCGGGATGCATCCCAGAGCAAGAAGCTGAGTTTACCATTGATTTAATCCCTGATGAAGGACCCATATCAAATAATTCTTATTGAATTTCCACTATAGAGTTAGTGTAGATGAATAAATAACAACAGAAGTTGAGTAATAAGGTATTTATCCACCCTAGTGTTTAATTATGGGGAACCTCGATTCACATTATTAAGGAGGAAGATAGATCCATGTGGCTATTCAATTACTAAAGATAAATCAATGATATTACAATAATGAACAAGTATCCTCTACCTTACATTGATGATTTATTTGAGAAATATCACGAAGCTCAATATTTTTTTGAATATTGACCTTTATTATGGGTATCATAAACTATGAGTAAATAAGTAAGATATTTGAAAGTAATCTTTTTGAATGATGTATGGTCATTAAAAGTTTGTAGTATTTCATTTTGGATTGACTAATAAACCATAATTTTTCATGGATCTAATGAAAAATGTATTCAAGGAATATCTTGATGTTTTTTTAGTATTCATTGATGATATTACATTGTATTATAAAACATTTTAAGACCATCATAATCACATACAGATCAATCTTGAGACTTTCAAAAGGAAATAGTAATATGGTATATTTTTAAAGTGTGAATTACGGCTTCAAGAAATTTATTTTCTTGTCCGTATTGTATCCAAGTATTGAATATTCATTGATCATTTAAAGATAATGGAAATACACGAATTGTCTATGACAATATACATAGCTGAGGTACATTGCTTCATTAGTTTAGTAAGTTCTATCAATGTTTCATTTAATTTTTTTTGATTTACTAACATGGTAAAAATTCTTACAAATAAAGGGGTTAAGTTCATATGAACAAAATAATGTGAAAAATGTTTTGTTGAATTGAAGAGAAGATTAGTCAATACTCTGATATTGACTCAACCATCGTGAAATGATTGGGTTTTCGTATACAACGATGCATCAAAGAATTTACTGGGTTGTTTCCTTATGAAAATGATAAAGTTACTAAATATGAATCTAGTAAGTTGAATTTTCATGAAAAAAATTATCTAAATCATGATATTGAGTTAGAAGTCATAATATTTAATATAGAGATATGAAGACACTATATCTATGGTAAAATATGTGAGATATATTCATATCATAAGATTTTGAAATAAAAAATTACACATAAAAAACATAACATGAGGCAAATATAATTACTCTAATCACCAAAATATTAGGATTTCACAATACACTACCACTTAAGAAAAGAAAAGAAGGTAGCATATGCATTAAGATGAAAAGATCATAGACTTATAACCCAATTGAGGATTAGGAAAGATCCAATGTTCATGGAATTAATAATGATGGATATGGGAATTTTTATGGAAGGGTAAACATCAATACATTTTCAAATGATTTTGAAACCATATTTATTAGGAATGTTAAAAATATCTCAATCTGATGATGATAATTTTCAAAATAAAATTAAATCTATTAAGGATGGAATATTTGAATATGTTTTGTATGAGGATGGAATTATAATATTTTGAAATAGTTAATGTGTTCCATCAACACCTATGCTAAAAAGGGAACTATTAGATTACGCTCATAGCTCAAATTTCTCTATAAACTCTAGTATTACAAAGATATATAGAGATATGGGGGAACATTTTTGGTGGGATACTATGAAGCAAGAAATTTATTAATATGTGTCAAGATGTCTAGTTATTCATCAAGTGAAGGCTGAGAGATAGAATACTAGAGGAGTCATCAAACATCTATATATTCCTATGTGGAAGTGGGTTGACATTACTATAGACTTCATTACTGGATTACCGAAGACCCTATAGAGAATGACAGGATATGGGAAATTATTGATTACCTTACAAAATCAGAACATTTTTTTCTATAAGAGAAGATTTAAATCTTAATAACCTAGAAATAATCTATATTAAGGATTTTGTAAAACTTCATGGTGCAACTCTAGAGATTGTGTCTGATCATGATCTCAATTTTATAGCTATATTCCAGAAGTGTCATCAAGAAGGATTTTCATACTGATATTCATTTTTTTACTTCTCATCACCCTCAAAATAATGGATAGTTTGAAAGGATTATTTAAAAATTATAAGACATGTTGAGATCACGCTCACTTGACTTTCATGGTATATGGGACCAATATATACCTTTGTCAGTGTTTTCGTACAATAATAGTTTCTATTTTAGTATTCAAACGAAACCATATAAAGCATTATATGGAAAGAGATTTCATACTCCAACTTGTTGGGATGAAGTTGTTGAGAGGGAACTTATATTCCCAAAAATTATTGAAGAGGCAAAGACAAAGGTAAAGACTATTCAGGCGCGTATTAAATCATATCAATGTACTAAAAAGAGCTTTGTTGACAACCAAATAAAGGATTTGAAATTAAAAGTGGGAGATCAGGTCTTTATGAAAGTATCTCCATGGAATGGTGTCATAAGGTTTGGTAATAAATGGGAAATAAGCCCCATGTACATCAAACCATTTAAAATTATGGAATGAATTGAATCTATAGCTTATTGATTATCAATGCCACCAAGTATCTCCAAATTTTACGATGTTTTCCACATATAACTGTTAAATAAGTATATGCTAGACCCAACACATGTACTCACCAATAAGGAAATAAAATTGGAACCCAATTTGTCTTACTATAGAGATCCTATCAAGATTCTTGAAACTAGAAAGAAAGTATTGAGAAATTGTGTGAATCGATTGGTAAATGTTCTTTAGAGAAACACTAAAATGGAAGAAGTAACATGGGAACATGAGGATGTTAAGAAGAAGAAAAAAACTCATATATTTAGAAGATACAATTCCTGAAAAAATTATAGGAATTTTTTTTTGAAAGAGTGAAGAATATAAAACCCTATTATTTTTTAGTATGTATCTTCTCAAATAAATTCAATTTATTTGACAGCATAAGTTTCATGCAACACCAAACTTAAACAAACCGTGATATACTATTAAATATTAACATGAATTTTAGGAATAGTAATGTGGTCACTAGAATAATAACCTCACATATGAATGTATAAATAAAATTTAGGTATCTTAAAAATTAAAATATGATATATTTATATCATGGTATAAGTAAATATATATTTTAAAAATGATAAATTATGTGTAATTTTTTTTGTGAAACATAAATCATTATTTAGAATTTTATAAATAATATAATTATTTAAAAGAAAAATTATTTACATAAAATATATTCATAAATTAATATTTTGTTTTATAATAATTAAAATATAATTTTATGAGATAAAAAATAATTTTTAAAAGTGTTGTAAAATCAGTTATAATATTTAAATCGGTATTTTTAAAATAAATAATTATTTAAATAAAAATTTATATTTATCATATTTATAAAATTAGTTTCATAAAATGGAGTTCAATTTTTAAATCTACTAGTTAAAAAATGGTTAGGGTGATTGTTTTGGGATTTTTCTAAAATAGTTGAATTATTGGTGAATAGTGAAATACAATTATTTATGTTCTTTAACATTATAAGTAAATAAATGAATTATTATGTCATGAATGATGTATGTATGAGATAATCCCTCATTATTCCAAACTAAAATTCTATTTTAACTATATTTAGTCATGGTAATCAACACTATTGATAGTCTTAATCCAAAATAATAAAAAATGAATAAAATAATAAAAAACACCCCCGAATCTCCCCATAAATACCACCCTCACCAACCCTTCTCCTCACACCTTCTAAGACAAAAAGATTCTTTAATTTTATCCAAATTCTCTTCCAAATCCTCTTCCTCACGTCTATAAATTTTTGGTCTTACCAAATGACCAAATCCAAGTTTCTTAAGGATGCTCCTAAGGAAACGATATTCAAGAGGTAAAATCCTTCTACTTCTTCTTTCAGTTTCTTTTTTCCCATATATTTCCCTTAACTACCCTATAAAAAATGGAATCATAACTATAATATCATATATATATTGAAGTTTTATTATTATAATGTAATATTCATCATCAAATCCCTTCTCTTATCCTTTTATTCTAAAAATGAAAACATCATCTGTGATATGTCGATTCATAGCCTTTATCAACAATGAGATTTGTTTTAATTTAACCACTTAAAGGATGGTCATAAAACAATTATTATGTAAAAATTATATTATAATACTTACTTTATAACTTTTTTTGTTATGTAACTAATATATAAACATAATATTAAATAAGAAAACAAAACTAGTTCATACTATACAGAAAAACCCACTAAAATAAGAAAAACATTTATCTTTAATGTTTAATATAATGAACCATCCTCATAAAAGAAAAAAATGATATATGGGATTATTTAAAATCTTGTAAGTATATTAATATAATTTCATTCCACTTCTGGATTTTTTCTCCCATTTGACAAGAACTTTAATAATTATACACAAGGGAACCAACCCTAAAACCATGAAATGAATGCTCGTGGAACAAAGAAATTAAACATTATAACTCATAAAAGTGTGCCTAAGTGAACTTAATAAAATTATATTAAACCAAATTTATTTCAAATAGGTTCTTATTTAAGTAATTAATTAATCTAATTTTATTATTCCATACATTAAGTACAAGTGTAGAACTCTTTCAGACATACGGTAAGGGGTTTCTCATATCACTTTTATTTTTATGAGATATGCCTTATTCAACACTTTTTTCTTATGTGTGGTGTATATAATTATATTTAATATATCATATAACGAATCTATTTATCTTCATGGTATTTAATGTTTCATTTTATGATCATTAATTTTACAGGGAAAATGATTCTATTGATTACAAAGTGGTAAGGTATTTCATAACTTGATTTTCATTCATTGGGTTAAAAATATATTTTATTGATTATTTCATGCTAAGGTTTTGTGTAAAATTAATTTTTATTATATTATGTTTTATTTTCCCTTTTTTATGTGTAATTAATGCGAATAAAAAAAATTCATTCATTTGATTAATGATATGATCCTTGTAATGGAATTTGTATCAAATTTCTTTCCTTGAAGAATATTTTTGGTGTTATGAACCTATTTTCTTTTCCATTGGCGCATGTACTAAACCTTTAATTTTTGATCATCAATAAACGATGATTCAATTAAATTTCCATATTTCTTGTATCATGTATATTATTATTTTATAATATTCATACCATTTTGATATACTATTTTTTTACTTTGAATGTTAATTTAACTGGGGAAATATTGATAAATTTTTATCCTATACTCAATATGAATATTTTGTTAAGGAAAATTTTTCATGAATTAAATCTATGTATGAATATTGATTTGGAATTGTAGTGATGGATGGGTATCAATATTATATATCCACTTGATCAATTGACAAGTCTCATGAGACAAAACAATTGGAAAAAAACCTTCGTTTTTTTCCAAGCTGAATTAGACAAGTTTCTACTGATATAATTAAACAATATTGTGAAAGGTCATGACCATAGTTGTACATGTTCTAGATAAATGGATTCCATTAAGAATTTACTTCATTCAATATTTAGTTATCACTATCCATGATATTTTAGTATGAAAAAAATCTATAGTTGCATTTTCATTCTCAGTTTATTAATTAAATGGAATGTTTTTTTTCAACTATTTAACTTTACATATTGATCATGAGTTATTGATTACGATTCCCTTATTATTAATTCATATTTATGCTATATGTGACCATTATAGGGTATTTGATCTCACCCTTTTATTTATTTTCCCACCCTAGGTTATTATGATGAAATATTTAAATAAGTGCCATGTAAGTAGTTTATTTTCCTTTGTTATGATATATTTGTAATTAATAATTTAATAAGGGAACCATTTATGTAAATAGTTCTTAAAGACTACTGAACTGATCGATCCATGGATATTTTATCTCCTGTATCTATTCCACTATAGTAAAATAACCATCGACTCTTAGCTATTAGGGTCAGGGTTGTTACAAATAGTGTATTCAACACATGACACCATGCTTAAATAACCCATGATATATATAATCATTATAAACTAGACATTAAATCGGTAGGTATGTATAATACTAACTAAATTATGAAAATTATGGTGTAACATCCTGAACTAGGTTCCACATGTCTGTTCCCTATTCCAGTTTGTTACATGACCTCTTGAACGTCTCCCCATACACTAGAGGTTGGCCACTAGTAGCAAAGGTCTAATATATAATGTGGAGAGACTATACCCTCTTTATTAAAGCTATACAAAAGTGGGAATTAATACACAATATAACCAAGATATGATAATAATCAATGATTAACCAAAAAACACATGAAAAAGTCCAAAATAGGTAAAATTACCATAAACCAAAGCTGTAATTATGTCATGCCATAGAAGTGTGAAATTTCTAATGAAAATAAAAAATAAAAACACATTGACATCTCCCAAGTGGGTCCTGACATCATGTATGGTTCCCTCATCCGTGATCTATCTTGAATCCCAGCTTATTCATTTAACATAGGGCTCTTACCCTTATCCCATCCTACAAACATTAATTCTATTCAGGTACTAATCAAAAATCCTATGCAGGGTGAGAGTACAACTCAATATGCCATAATAAATAACATCTAAATAAATATATAGTCTATAACAATGTATGCAGTTGTATAAATAATATTTATCAATAAACAAAGTCAAAAAGTTTCATATTTATTACTATTTAATCAACAACATAATATATTCTTTAACCCATGATGGAGTATGAACAATATACAATAGGGATATCACAATTCATTATTTCATTGAAATTTGTTATTCATTTAATTGAAATTTAATTTTCCTATACCTTGGGGAATCAATCCAAGTAGAAATATTTCAGGCACTTGGAACACCAGTACAATGATAATTTCTTGGGGTCCCACATCATCATCCTAAAACCATATAGGTATATGGAAAATTATTCCTTATTATAAAACTCATTATTCACATGCATGAATAATGGATTTGGAGCATCAGTTTAGAATCCCATAGGTATTTGGATCATCATTCCTATACCCACACCTCATTTATCAATCAATCAAAAATATCTCATATATCACAACATATCAAGATTCAATGTCATTAAACTTCTAATCAATCATTCACATCAAAGTGAACTATTTCATTTTAAATCATAATCATGATTTTTTTATTAACAAGTAATAACATAAAAAATTCCCCATTAATAATTTTTTCAAAAATTATTCATATCTTATTAACTTATTAAATTTAAGAAATTGAACCCTTTAAATATTATTATCTTCCATGCAATAAAAATTTAGTTCAATTTAATTAACCAATTATTCAACTTCTTAAAATTCATAAATCATCATTTAAAGTTTATTGGAACACCCTATGGGTTTCCATCAAGCCCAGTCTCATCATTTTCAATGGGTCCAACATGATTCGTGTAGGGTCACCCAATTTCATGGAATTAAATTCATCTTTTTAATTTTAATTTTTTTTTCTAAATATGAAAATGAAATGGAAAACTTACATACACATAATCCAAATCAAAACTATTGTAATTAGTAATTATACCACCTACCTCAACATTGTTGACAACTAGTTTCCAAACCATTTCCCTCAATTAAATGTTGAATGAAAGAATTCACAACATCAGAGAATATCTTGGACTAAAACCTAGGATGAATATACATTGAAATAATATCCATTAAAACCTATATCTAAACCATAAAAAATGGAGGAATTCATCCCTCCTTAAATTGGAATAAAGTATTCGGAGATAGTAATCTTATATGAGGAAGAAAACACATTCTAAAGAGGTTTCGATCCTTCAAATGGATATTTGTTTCACCACTAAAATGATTTAAGGAACCTTGGAATCCTCTCAGAATCTTCCAAAAGAAAAGTAAAATGTATTTGTCTGAGTGGGGGTGATTAGGGATATAAATTGGGGTTTGGGGAAGTTTAAATTAAAAAACTAGAGCTTCTAATAACAACACACACAGTTCTCTAGAAGGGTTTCACAATTAAAAAAATCATACACCATAAAAATGTGGACCTGCTATACAGATGGTTCAAAATTTATCTTTAAGGTACATGGATTGTATATATGTTAATTTTTTTTGAAAAGATCACTCTCTAAGGGGTGCATAGTTTTTTGGGGTGGCCGCACGGTTTGGGAAAACTGTGTGCCAACTATGAACTTCCCAAAACCCCCCAAAACATCCAAAAAACTCACACGAACACACCCAAGAAATGATCCAAACAAGGTAAGGTCAAAATAAGGATAAAAATTACTTAAAAAATAGTATGAGAATAATAAATAAGGATTGGGATCTTAAAATCTCCCCACCATATAATAGCTCATCCTCAAGCTATAATACCAAACATCACTAAGCTTCTGAAGTGAAAAGGTCAGGCCCCTAGTGTTTGAGTTTGTTCCCTAGAACCAAGTTATGTGTACATTATGATAACCTGCATTAATATTTTTTAATATTAATAAACTTATTATCACATCATTATTATTATTCTTTTTAGCATAGTATGTGATAATGTTTTAAGAGTAGCTATCACACTAAAAGGTCATAACAGTTTCCTATTATGATGAGAACCCAAACGTGCTACAACAGTATTCATAAATATATTTTTATAGATTGATGATATCATTTTAAGGGAACAAAAAATAAATTCTATTAGGGGTGTAGACTCATTTTTCTTTGATGCACCTTCTCACGGTGTGTGCCTTTATTAATACCCACTGTAGGATATTATGAGAATGAGACTGTCCAGTAAGAAAACCAAATTTATATGTGTAATTGGATGTTCCTATCCATAGATTGTTATATTGATCCTTAGATTTTAATATTAGTATTAATGATTATTTTTATTTTTATACTTTTATGTATTGATGAAAACCGTGATGAAATATGTTTGTGGTGAGGTAGGATATGTTGAGTGAATCATTAGTAATATTGCCTTAATGAATAACGAAAGAAATGATTTTCACCATCTGTTGTTTATTGGATGTTGATATCTAAGGACCAATTATGGAATAAATATATCATAAATAAAACCATGACCATCATACTCTATAGGAAAGTTTGATTTCAAAGAATTTAATGAAAGAGACATTGAGTATAGAGGTTGATGTCACCGACATGCAACATGATTGAGTAGAGATATTACGTTAAAGGGATTATATTACCCAATATGTGTCCGTATGAGGTATTGTGTCATTGCAGAATTAAATTATTTCTCTATGGATTCCTTGGAGTGTTTCTTTATGATAAACATGGACTTTGGGCTGCTTCACTTAATGCCACTGAGAAATAGGCCTAGAGGGTCACACAAAAAGTGTATCCATAATCTCAATTAAATAATATATATTATTTATTATTTAATAAGTTGAATAAATATTATTCCCACACGTGGTTTAATAATTAATCATATTTTCTTGAACTCATGTATTCCATCACTAGTTACATGAAAGAATATAATGTTAATAAAATATTCAATAAATTTTTATTTTCTATTTAGCGATTATAATATTTATTTATTTATTGGAAAATAATGAAGTGATATATATTTAATAAATATATAGTATTTATTCCATGCCTAATAAATATTGGGGAAGAATGGTGGACTAATTTTAATGGTCTGGTGAGAAATAATATATATTGAATATTATTTGAATAAATGATATTTAATTTTAATTCAAAAGTTAAGTGGATGTCATGAAATAATAATATTATTATTATTAGAGACATGGGATTCACAAGGGATTGAATAAATAGTAAGAATCACTTGTGAATTTTTTTATTTAGGACAATATCAATATATAAACCAAATTATATTATTTTCTAATAGATCCAATTCATTTATTTGGTTGTACACAACAAATTTGGAGAATCCTATCAATCTCAAGAGGGATCCCTTCTCCAGAATGATCTCAATAATGGAGGGCAATCTTCCTCCACCTCCCATCCTCATGTTAAGAGAGATTAAGGATAATGATTTGGAAACGATTCTTGTGGCAATCAAAGGTGAACAATTCAAACAATAGAATCTATCATATTAGAACCTAGAGATTCATATATATATTTTAAGAGATTTTTGGAACACACGTGGATCACCACTAGAGTAAATATTTTCTTAATTCCAACAATACATTGATCATTCAACATAGATCTATTGTTAGATCCATCAATGAATAAATAATTCACACAAGGAAATTCTTTAATTGATTACATTAATTATAAATAATATGTGATGATACTCCCTCTATTTCCAGAATATTATCCATTATATATTTTAATTGATTAAATTATATTAATCAAGACATTTATCATCATAAAGATCTCATATTGATCATCGCTCATGACTAAAAGAAAATTTGGGTACCACCCATCACACACTTTTGCTGCACCCAAAACCTACAATTGGTCCCTTATATATGATTCCTTCTCCCATGTTTACTCTTGAATATTTCTATGTCACCACTACACATAGAAAAATAAATAGTCTTTCCCCAAAACATTTTCTCACTATGATCTAAAACATAGGTCAGATGATCCTCAAAGGACACATTAGCTTTAAGATCAACATCATCAATGTCATTCACATGGGAATGGTCAAGGTGATAATATTGTAGATGTGATACATGATAATAATTGTGCATGACACTATAACACTATGGAATATCCAATCTGTACACCATTGGTTCAATCCTCCACAATCATAAATGTCTGCACATAACTGGGTACCAAGCTACCCTATTTTCATATCCGATGGTGACCCAACCTTGGGGAAACCAAAAGGAACAAAAAATCACCCACCATAGAGTGAAGGGGTTGATATTCAAGATAAAATATGACTTCTTCCTACTCTGATCCATAGATATACTTTTTGGAATCAATTTAACCTGATATGATGTATTCTATAAGTGACTCAGCTCCAACAACTGAAATATAGTCACCTCTATCCAACATAGAGGTGATCTTCATGGACTTCCATAAAGCCTCACATGGTACCGTATGAATTGTATCATGATAAATTTTATTATAGGTGAAATAAAAAAGTTTTAATCTATTCCGCAAATATCCACAAAATTCTTAGATAGATATATTCCCTCAACATGACATTTATAACGTAGATAGTATGCACTGATTTACCATCTATCTATGGGTGGAAAGACATACTGAGAAGTACTTGGGTACCTAATTCTATATATAATCCTTTATAGATGCATGAATAAAAGTGTGAATCATATTATAAAACTCTTCTCCCAAGATCCCCATTAAAATAGAATATCTTCTGAACATATGTATCCCATAATTTCTCAATTGTGAAAATTTCATAGATATAAACAAAATGTGATACTCTTTTCAACCAGTCCACATTAACCTATATGGAATCATTCTTCCTAGAAATACTCAAAAAGCCACTATGAACTCCTTGGTAAGATCATCACACTTCCATTATGAAATTGGTAATCAGTTTAATAAACCACAATTTCATTGATGTTTGGATTTTACTTACTAAAAGGTGTAGCATCATGTTACGAAACCTACAATATCCTTTTTTATTCTTGGACACTAATACTGTCAACATAGGTAAATGTAAATTTTGGTCAAACCAAGATGTATCTCACACTTTTAGGCATGAAACTCAAGAATCTTCTCCTCACATATACACATAGTCACAATAACATATCACTAGACATATACGATATCATCCATATCTATAGTCCAATCGGAATGCGACTCCACAACTTCAAGGATTTATCTCAAGAAAAATTACTATGGTTCTTCTTGATTCCTATCCTTGATCTATCTCAGATGTGTGGATTAAATTGAAAATTATATGAGGGTCATATGATATTGGACCTATTAAACCTCAATACATATCTTAGCTAGCAAGGTCATCATCTTCCACTCAGAACTAGAATCATGAACTACATGAGTTTGTATCTTCTTGCTCAAAGCATCAATAACACTATTTACCATCTCAGGCATATAGACCAACTCAACAACAAAATACTACAAATACTCAACCAACCAATACTGTAGGAGGTTATGATCTTGCTATAAGAAGACGTACTTTAAGATTTTTATGATTAGTATACATAATAAACTTGTCTCCCATCAGGTAATATTGTTAAAATTTCAAATCATAAACCACCACGGCCAATTTGAGATCATGCGTAGTATAATTTTGATTGTGTGGACTCAAATGTGGTCATCTATATTCCATGAAACAATTAATATTCATAAATAATACTCCAACTATGATCCTAGATGCATCAAAAAATATGGTATACTCCTTACCAGAATTTGGTAGGATCAAAATCATTATGGTAGTAAAATGAATCTCCAACTCCTACAAAAAATTATCACATGATCCATACTATTAAAACTTGATACCCTTTGTAATGACCAATAACACACTGAGATTTTATGAAATATTTTTTTTGAAGTAGTTTACCTTTTTATATTTTCCATTTCACTTAACAATATATATATATATATTAAATCGCTAATTCAAACATTCTTTGCAAATGGAACATCAACTCAGTGTACATTACACACAACCAAGACTTGACATACATTACATGGAACCAACTTATCATACTTTACACAACACCAACTCGACGTACATTACACGTCACCAACTTAGCATATGTTACATGGAACATTGACTTGGCGTACGTTACACACAACACTGATGTTTCTACGAAACATAATTTTGTTGTTATAATTATTTAAATGAGATAATTATAACCTAGTTATTAAAAATTTTAATATGAATACTAATATATACCTTTAAAATATTTTTTATAATTGTTTTATTAAAATAAAATCTATTGATAATGAAAGATATGATTTTTGGTAAAGTCCTTTTATGTTTAAAAAAACTATTTTCTCAAATGAACCGCTTTTAATAATAAAATTAATTTTGGAAACATTTATAAATTTAATTCGATATAATGAACATAATTTTTTAATTTAGAATTTTAAAATTATCTTAGGCTACATTTTTTCTATTTTCTGAGAACCATCAATTTTTAAAGAATTGTGAAAAAATACTATTTTTAGGTTAAAAACTGCATTTCTATTTAAATAATAATTAATAACAAATAATATTTTAATTTTTTTTAAGTTCTCTTTAGATAAATTATAAATATATTAATAAAATTTATTTATTTAGAATAAATTTAAAATTGAAATTTAATATAAAAACATAATAAATTTTTGACATTTTTTCTACTTTAAAAACCTGCAATTTCATCACATCTTTAGGATTAACATTAATATTAATTTTTACGATTCTGTGAATTAAATTTCTAAAAACTAACATACATAATTATAAGTAGTATAGTATTTGAAATCTAATCAGTTCATATTAATATCTGACCAAAATGATTAGTAAAAGTGATTAAAAGTAATCACATCAATTATGGTCAATTTAAGCTTAATTAGGGACTAAACCTTAATATTAGGGGAAATAATTACCTATACACTTGTAAAAAACCCATTGGATAGAAATTAGTCACCCATTAAACTTAAATTATTTATTTAGATTGTTTTTATGACTTTTTTAGTTAATAACATGTGTACACCAAACTTATTTTCAAAAATTTCAAGTGAGTTTTTTTTCCTTCTCTATTAATGTCCACCACCTGTCCCACTTTATCACACATATAAAGCCCCTTATGTTTTTCAAAGATCTATATAATACAATTCCAAGTAATTTTACTTTACTTTAATAATCCTTACCTTGGGCAGAAGTAAATCCAAGTAAGCCTTTTGGCACAAACCAAAATGATTTACCCGATTAAGAGGTAATGTTTTATTTCAAGTCATTTCCTTTATTTTTTTCTCCACCCCCTCCACATTCTTCTTTTCCATGATTGTATGAAAAATATTTATCTTAAATATTCTAGGATGTTTTTATGCTATGTTTTTCACCTACGATTACACTCACCTCTATCTAACAGATAATGAACATACGATTTATGTGTACGATTAATTACCGCCTCACTAAAAGATTTTTGTTCAATTATCTTTACCACCACTCATAGTGGAAATTATGATGGTCAATACATTTATATATGTTATATATTATATATATTATTTCTATAACATTCTATATTACTTTGGCAACACAAAACTTTTTTACTTTTGATTTGGTGTTAATGCAATAATTTTGTTTGAGGAAGTGTTGACTACCGCCCCCTCAAAGCGACATGATTCGTTCATACACTATATGGATTATATTAAGGATGGTTTTATTGAATATATAAGACATATATGATATAATAAATCTAATTTAATAATGATATATATATATACATATATATACATATATATACATATATATCTTTTACATACTTTCTTTCAACATGACAATTAAACAGAAATAATATTCATCCGTATATACGGCCTACCGTCTCCATGAACAGTGTATTCCATTTCATACATATATATCCTATATATTATAATAATAAAAACATAATTTATATACATGATATTTATATCATGTTTTAAATTATTTAAATCATGATATAAATTAGAAATACCAAAGATATAACAAATTAAGACACATGGGAAGAATAAAGAGAATATTACCCAAAGTGAAACCTTAACATTGGATTATAGACAAGAGGGTAATATAAGGTCATAACCAAAACATATATGGTATTAGATATAAAAATATTGGTTTTTTAAAAGATGTAAAAAAAAATAAATTTATTATACAGGTGTTTTGAAAGAGTACGATGAGAGTCAAGACACAAGATAGGTTATTTCATCTCACTTTTTATTTCTAAGAGATACACTCTACGTTCTCCACTCTTTTTCGATGGTGTATATACTACCCATGATTTTATTCTTTGTATATTATACTTAAATTTATGGGTATTCACTTATACATTTTTTGATCTTTATTTTATTGGGATTATGTTTCAAAAGATACCAAATCAAAAAAAAAGTTTTGTCTCAATTTACCTTCGAGAAGACTCATATTTTGTTAGGAATGTAAAATCTTTCTCAAAGTGAATATAATTCTATTTTATATGTTATATCATGAATTTACATTATTTAATGGTATTTTAAGATTAATTAAATTTTCTTTTCTTACATGGAGAGTATGATCCCATGTTACCAAGTTATAAGTGTTTATTGAGACAATATCAATGATTTTCAAGATAGTTTATATTTATACATTCATTGGTTAAATATTTTTATCCATATCTCAAGAACAATAATGATCTCCCTCATCCTCTATTTATTCAATATCTATCAATTTATTAGTAATGTTTTTACACTATTTGGTACTTAAGATAACCTTTTTAAGTAAAATATGACATTCTCTCTATCTGGTCCAAAATCTATTGTATTCAAAAACCATGTTTTCTAAAATGATTTCAAAAATGTTTTTAAAATATATTTGAAGAAAATTTTCAGGGGAAAAAGTTTTCAGAAACTTTTTATATAATTATTTTATATATTTCAAAATATATTTTGAATGAAAAATGTTTTCAAAATGGTTTTATCTTTTGAAGAAGTGTTTTAAATGTAGAAAGGATATTTTCCTCAGTAAATGTTATTGAATAGAACGTTCAAAGTTATTTACCATATAATATAAAATATGATTAAGTTACTCATGACCTTATTTGAAATAATCCAAATGATCCATTAATATTTTTTCTGTAATGTTTTATGTTTTGAAGGAATAATGATTACACGACTTGTTTCACTTAGATAAGTTATAAGCGTTTGAAACCTACTTCTTTTTCTAAGTTATGATTCGATGAAATAGTTAAGAAACCTATCTATTTTCATAAGTCATGATGCGATGAAATGTTAATGATACCCATTTCATTTCATGGGTTATTATATGATGTTTAGGAAACCCAGATCTTTTTATGAGTCATGGTATAATAGAAGTTTTATTATCTTGTGGCACATGCATGTATGATTTTATCATGTGATGGGTGTGACCTATATCTCCCTCTAATTAATTGGATAATGATAAGTTGTATATTTGATCAAAGGGTACAAGGTTTGTATCGCAATCTAAAAAAAATAAAGTACATGGGTTGTAGCCTAATCCTAAAAGTAAGAGGGCATACATGTTCTAGCCGAAGACAAAAAATAAGAAGGTACATGGGTTTTAGCCTAAGCTTAAAAGAAAGAGGGTTCATAGGTTGTATCTCAAGCCCAATAAAAATAAGGCACATAGGTTGTAGAAAAATCATAAAAGAAATAGGTTACATGAGTTGTAGCCTAAGCCCCAAAACAAGAAGGTGCATGGGTTATATACCATGCCGAAAAAAAGAGAGTACAAAGGTTATATCCCAAGCCTGAAAACAAGAAGGTACATGGTTTATAGACCAAGCATAAAAGAAAGAGGGTACAAAGGTTACTAGACCAAGCCTGAAATAGGTACATGGGTCCTATCCCAAGCCTGGCATGTTATAAAAATCTTGGTAGGTAGCATTGGAAAAAGATTTTGTATTGTTATGTGCATTCCACAAATTCCATGTTTTGTTACAATTCTATTATTTCATTAATTATGTTTTATATTTCCTTATGAATCATGTATTATAAGCTGACAATATTTATTATGATCTCTAATATACATGGTATGATCTTTAAATGTTATGCTCAAGTTCCATTCCCTTTTGTTCATGTTATACTTACACATTTCTTTTATGTACCCTTACTAAGCATTTGATATCACCCCATTATTTTGTTTTCTTTTCCCAAGTTATGATGAAAAATTTTAGGTATAGTTAATAAATGTGTAGATCTTTATGAGATATGTCTAATATCTTTCACTAGGATTTATGATTTTGTTTTCCATGTTTCAAAAGACACTAAACTATTATGTTCCTTAGGCATGTATTTTTATAATTTACTCAAAATTCATATAAAATGATATAATATCCATGTATGATAAGATTGGGTCACTATAGTTGTTATAAAATGAAAGGTTTATTAATCCTTCTGAATCTAGGATGAGAAAACTTTAGTGATATACCTAGGTATATTTCTAAGGATATATCTAGCGATGTATCTAATGATATGTATAAGGATGATTCAATATTCAAGAAAATGTCCTTTAATTTTGGTAATTGATAGAGTGAGTGGTTTATTATAAATAAATCATTGTCTGGATACTACGATTGGATGTGGCTCTCGAACATATGTACCTATGGGTAATAGATCTGATAAGATTTCCTAGGCCTGGCTCATGGTAATATCGTACACAACAATGGGCATTGCTGAACACCAGGTTTGACACTCATAGGGGATGTGCTTTGGGAAATCACAAAATCTTTACAAACAATCAAGAAGGAATTAAATAGTGTATGACTATGAATTACATAGGATAAACCTAATGTGTCATTAATTAAAAAAGTAGGAGCCATGATTTAGGCACCATATAAGTATTTTATCAGGATTATATGGTATCCTGATATGATAAATGTTACTCACACTATGATTTATGGTTTTAGTCAATAGAGATAACTAGAGGGAACATGGTTAAAATTTAATGTGTCAGATGTGTAAAGAATGTGCATTATGAGAATCAATTTCCCAATTGGAAATATCATAAATAGAATCAAGAAGGTGGTATACGTATTGGTTATAGTTTTGAAGATAAATATATTGAAAAATACATTTGAAATTTATGCGATGTTATTCCCATATTGTTTACATTAAAAATAATAAGAATGATTAGATTGAGGTTGAGGAACCTTATGTAATGATTCATATTTCATATTCTAGGAAAAATTTATTAAGGAATAAGTTGATGAATGATGAGTAATGGTTTAAGAATAATGTTGGATGAATGAAGTATTTATGCTTTGGAATTCAAATATTATATTATATGAATCTTGAAATATATAGGTATTGTTGTTATATATTTTTATTAAGTATTTAAAAGGGCATGTTGAATTGTGATGAGTACATAGAAAATTTATTTCATAGAGATGTGATATTTTGATTTAGGGAAGGTAACTCTTAATAAATTCCTTACATTGAGACAATGATGTTTTTATAAAGATATGTTGGATATGAATAAGTAAATTGGATAGTATGGATTACCCTATAACTAATTATTGAGAAACTTATATATATTATCATGTATAAAGTTTACAACATCATATATTTGAAATATATATCTAGTAATCATTATAATAAAGAAGCACATCTAATCTTATTTCTAGGGCTGTTTCCTCTAAGACTATTCATGGGACAAAAGTCTGCCGAGTTAGCCCTCCAGTGTCGCATCTCTTCTTTCTGACGACTGCCTCCTTTTTTCTAGAGAAACAATTAATGAATATCGGGTGATCTGCCAGGCGATCCGCAAGTATGAGAGGGTGTCTGGCCAAAAAATCAATCATGGTAAATCTGAAATTTCCTTCAATGCTGGGGTGCCTCTTGCTAAGAGGGATGAACTTTTCACATCAGCTGGAATCCATATGGTTGTTAAACATCAGAAGTATCTTGGGCTCCCTACGGTGATTGGACGGTCTAAAAAATAAATCTTCGCATCCATCGTGGATAGGATTGAGGCTAAAATCCAAGGCTGGACCCCAAAAAGAATTTTGAAAGGTGGCAAAGAGACCCTCATCAAAGCTGTCATCCAATTTATCCCAAGCTACTTTATGTCCCTTTTTAAGCTCCCGGTGGCCATCACTGATCAGATCCACACACGTACTGCCAATTTCTGGCGGGGGAAGCACGATGGAAGGAATTGACCCCATTGGATGGCCTAGAAGAAACTCTACAAACCCAAATCAGACGGTGGGATGGGGTTCCAGAATCTTCCTCTCTTCAAAGATGCACTTTTGTCCAAGCAAATATGGTGCCTTATTAACCGTCCATCTTCTCTATGTGCACGAGTTCCACGAGCTAAGTACTTTACCCACACGTAATTTCATACTTCCTATCTTGTTCCTCATCCTAGATTCCTCTGGAGAAGCATCTGGGGGGATAAAAAGCTCCTGGATAAAGGATTGGGCTGGAGGATTGGGACTGGATCATCTGTCAAAATTTGGACGGATCTCTGGCTTGTTGATAAGGATGGTTTACGAGATACATCCCCCACCCAACCAGGTCTGGAAGATGCCACTATCAGTTGCCTCCTTTTCGACCAGGGACAAGGGTGGTGTTTGGAAAAGATCTTTGAATGGTTTAACGAAAGAGATCAAAGAATTATCTTTGGCATCCCATGGGTACCAGATGCAGGAACTGACCATATCTTCTGGATCAATGACATTTCGGGCGATTACATAGTGAGATCCGACTACAGACTTGCTCTTGGAATCCACCCAGTAGACAGGGATGAGGGTCTTTAGAAATCGATCTAGTCGCTCAACGTCCCCCAAAAAATTCATCAATTTTGGTGGCAGGTTTGTACGAGCACTCTCCCAACAATGAGCCTTCTCGTTTATCGACATATGGATAGTACCACCTTTTTCCCTTTATGTCTGAACACTATTGAAACCCATCTGCATGCTATCATTCTCTGCCCGGGAGCTAAGGAAATCTGGAATCAATGGGGCCCAGCTTTTACTGCTTCGCTGGCATTGGTCTCTGACCTGCCCGATCTTCTGACGTGTTGGTGCTCCTCTCTCTCCCTGGCTGATGTTGGTTCACTCTGCACCTTGGCCTGGATTATTTGGGTCCGACATAACGATGCTGTTTTCATCATGCCCACAGACCCCAAAAATTCTGGATTGATCGATCTACTTCTTGGATTGAAGGTTGGGAAGGCCACAATGGACGTTCTATGCCGGGTGTCTCCCCCTCCCCTCCAGCTCCCTGGAATCCCCCAATGGAAGGGATTCACAAGATTAATGTGGACGCATCGCTTCCAAAAGATGGGCTTGTTTCCCTCGGCCTCTTTGCCCAAAATAATCAGGGGAAAATTCTTGCTGCTAAGTATGAACCACATCAGACATTCTGGGAACCGACAGTCATTGAAGCCAAGGCCATCCTTGCTGTTATGATGCTCGCTATTGAATGTGGATGGGGTGAAATCATCATTGAGTCTGACTATCTCTCCGTAATCGATGCTATCAAACACAATGATGGAGGACTCCAGTCATTTGTCACCATTGTCAGGAAAATTCTCTCACTTCACCAATGCTTCTTATTGTGAAACTTCTCATTCACCAAAAGGGAAGGAAACAATGCGGACCATCAGCTGGCGTCCTCAGGCCCATTCAGTACTAACCGGTTCTGGCTGGACAATTTCCCTTCATGGCTTCATGCATGTACTTCTGCTGATCTTTGTCATTAATGTCATATGATTTTATCAAAAAAGAAAGCAATCATTTTTTACCAAAAGAATTTATGGTAATTAAGGTTCTTATCATGTTTCAAGGGGACATATGATGAGGGTATTCACATTTATAGAATGTGAAAATAAATTGTTTAATTGTGATATATGCTTGTTCAATTTTTATCCGATTTCATGACATTCTTTCGAAACCCTTGAATTTTCATCTTTCAGAAGGGTTATATGGTTAACCATTTATAGAAAGTTTAAGTTAAAATTAAGAGTAAGTGAGTAAGATTTAACTTTTATCTCTATATATAATGATTTTTTTCATAATGAACAGCCTGTTTAAACTAATTTGTGTGAATAAAAATAGATGATAGATGGGATGGCTTATCACAGGTCTCGTGAGTTGTTAGTGCTTCAAGAACAAAAAATTCACTATCCTTTTTGGTGAAATAGGTGAAGTTTATTAAGAAACAATAAAGGGTGAGGTTGTCCTGAAATAATGAAATTATATCTTTTCATGAAAATTATTTATCTTTAGAAAAAAGTACCTTGAAATAAAAAATCTTATCACGATACCTCCATTTATGATGAATCATATGGTCCATTATTTCATCATAGATTTATGGATTTCCAATTATTAACTTTCTCCTGGCCTTGTTCTCTATCACTTCCATCAAAACATGATTGTTATATTTTTATTCCATGTCCATGTTTTCATTTCCCACCTATGTTTTCCTATATGGAAGCCAATTTATATATTACTTTAGGTATACACTATGTTTCCAGCATCCCCTTTTAGAAGAGGTTTTAGTATTAGTTTTTATGATATTGGTTTCTATGAATGAAACTTTCAAGTATTAAACCTTTGATAACCTAGATGAATCTTAAGGGTGAAATTCATTTTAAGGGGGGTATAATGTAACTCTCTAAGATTTTGTGAAATATATTTTTCAAATTAATTTATGTTTTTGGATTTTTTATTTCACATTACACTAGAAATAGTTATATATATATATATATTAAAACACTAAGTCAAACGTTCCTATCACATGGAACATCTACTCGATGTACATTACAAAAACCATGACTTGGTGTACATTACATAGAACCAACTCTATGTAAATTACATGGAACCTACTCAGTATATGTTTCTAGAACACCAACTCAGCATATGTTACACAAAACACTGACTTGGCGTACGCTTCACACAATACTGATGTTTCTACGAAACATCATTTTTCTGTTATAATTATTTAAATGATATAATTATAACCTATCCATTAAACTCAGTAATATTAATTAAATAACTAATTTTAAAATATTTTTTATAACTTTTTTATAAATAAAACATATTGATAATGAGATATATGCTTTTTGGTAAAGTCCTTTTATGTTTAAAAATATTGTTTTCTCAAATCAACTGATTTAAATAATTCAATTAATTTTAGGGACATTTAGAAATTTAATTTGATAAAATAAAATTCATTTTTTAATATAGAATGTTGAAGTTATCTTAGGTTAAATTTTTGATATTTTTCTAAGAATCTTCATTTCTTGATTAATAGTTAAAAATACTGCTTTTAGGTTAAAAACCTCCTTTTCTTTTAAATAATAATTAATGTTAAATAATATTTTAAATCAGGTTTATGGTTAAATTAGATAAATTATACATATATTAATACAATTTATGTCATTAGAATCAATTTCACATTGAAATTGAAGATAAAAACATAATAAACTTTTGAACTTCTTTTTACATTAAAAACCTATATTTTCATCCTATATGTGGGATTAACATTAATCACAATTCTTCCGATTCTATGAATTGAATTTAAAAAAAATAAATTAACCATTATAATCTATATAATATTTGTAGTCTAATTAGATCAGGCTGATTTTTGACCAAAATTATTAGTAAAAGTGATTAAAATTAGTCGCAATGATTAAGGTAAAATTAAACTTAATGAGGGACTAAACCTTAATCTTAGGGGCCCAAATGACCTAGATACTTGTTAAAAACAAAATTTTAGAGATTATTCATACATAAGACTTACATTTATTATTATTTTTTGTTTGTTTTTTCTTTTTTTAGGTAATAAAACCTATACACCTAACTTGTTTTCAAAAATTCCAATTGAGTCATTTTACTTCCCTATAAAAGGCTACAACCTATCCCACTTCCTCACACCTCTAAAACCTATTAGGTTCAGCCATGATCTTCCTAATACACATCATATAACTCCTCCCTTATTCCTATAATACTTCACTTGGTCTGAAGGCAATCCATGGAATCCTTTTGGCACAAACCAAATGGAGTTACCCGATTTAGAGGTAAAGTTTTCTCTCAAGTCCTTTCTTTTATTTTCTTTCTCCACCCCCTCCAATTTATTTCTTTCCATGATTTCATAAAAATATAAGAATCCTCAATATAGTATGATTTTTTTATGATTTGATTTAAACTAACACTTACACACACCTCCATCCAATTGATAAAGAACATACTGTTTATGAGTACAGTGAAGTACCACCTCACTAAATGATGATTATTCAATTTTCCTTACTGCATATCATAGTGGACATTATGATGGAAAATATTTTTATATATTATATATATTATTTATTTAATTTATTTATTATTTTTACAACAAATATATTTTTACTTTCCATTTAGTGTTAATATAATTTTTTTGTTTGAGGAAGTGTGGATTACCACCCCCTCAAAGTGATATGATTTGTTCATGTACAACATGGATTGTATTAAGGATGGTTTTAGTGAATATATAAGACATATGTTATAACATAAATATATTTTAACAATGATATATATATATATATATATTTATACATATATATCTTTCACCATATTTCTTTTAACAATGCAATCAAATGGAAATAGCGTTCATGCGTACGTACAACCTACCGTATCCATGAATGGTGTATTCCATTTCATACTTATATATTATATATATTATTATAATAAAAATATAATATATATGAATTATATTTTTATCTTTCATTACATTCTTTAAATTATGATATAAATTATATATACCAAATATATAGAAAATTAAGACACATGTAATGAATAAAGAGAATATTACCTGAAGTGAAACCTTAACATAGGATTGTTAACAAGAAGAAAATATAAGGTAAAAATAAAACCATATATGGTATTATATATAAGAATATTACCTATAAAATATGTATAATAAGTTTATAGTTATTATATAGGTTTTTTGAAGGAGTATGATGAGATTCAAGACATAAGGTAAGGGGATTTCATATCACTTTTTATTTCTATGAGATACATGCTATTTTAGACACTATTTTTTTTGTGGTTTATATAATAAACATGATTGTATTATATGAATATTAAAATTATATTTATGGGTATTCAATTATCCATTTTGTGATCTTTCTTTCATGGGGTTTATGATTCAATAGTTTCCAAATAGGTAAATAGTTTTGTCTCAATTTACCTTCTTTTATACCAATGTTTTGTTATTCACATAAATTTATTTATAGGTGTATATAATTATATTATATATTTTATATCATTAATATAATTTATTTAATGATACTTTAAGCTTCATTTAATTAATTTTTCTTACATATAGTTTATGATCCCAAGATACCAAGTTATAAGAGTTTATTGAAAAATCATAATGGTTTTAAAGATAATTTATGTTTATGCTTCCTTTGAGGAAATATTTTGATCCATATCTCAAGAACACTCATGATTATCATAATAATCTGTTTATTAAAGATATATCCATGTATTAGTACCATTTTTACACTATTTGGTACTTAATATAACATTGTATGTAAAATATGACCATCTCTCTCTCTAATTAGAAATCTATTTTTTTTTTCAAAAACCATGTTTTCAAAAATGTTTTCAAAAGATATTTGAATACAATTTGGAAGGAAAAAGGATTATAAAAACGTTTTATATGCTTACATTATAATTTTTAAAATCTATTTTTAAATAAAAATGTTTTCAAAAATGTTTTATGTTTTAAATAATAATTTTCAATACAGAGAGGATATTTTCCTCAAGAAATGTTTATGAAAAGATCTTTAAAAATTATTTACCATATAAGATGAGATATATTTATATAACTCATTAAATTATAGTAAATAATCCCAAGTTCCATTCATATTAATTCTTCAATGGTTTATGTTTTTAAGTAATATTGCTTACAACGCTTGTTTCTCTTCCACAAGTTATTCAATTTTGAAAATGACTTATTTTCACGGGTTATGAATCGATGAAATGGTTATGAAACCTATCTATTTTCATATGTTATGATGTAATTAAATTTTAATGATTCTATTTTAATTTAATGGTTTAAAATATGATGTTTAGGAAACCCATCCCTTTTTATGGGTCATGGTATGATGTAAGTTTTATAATCTTGTGGCATATGAATTTATGATTTTATCATGTGATGGGTGAGACCGATATCTCCCTCCAATGAATTTGGTAATGATAATTTTTATATAATATAAAATGGTACATGGGTTATATCCCAATAATGAAAAAAAGAAGGTACATGGGTTGTATACCAAGCCTTAAAGTAATATGGTACACAAGTCGTAGCCTAAGCCCATAAATAAGAAGACACATGGGTTGTAGTTCGAGATTAAAAGAAAGAGGGTACACAGGTTGCTTTCCCAAGACCAAATCAGATACACATGTCATATACCAAGATTAAAATGTTATAAAGGTATTTTTAGGTATCCTTGACATAATATTTTTTTATTCTTATGTGCATGCCACAATTTCCGTGTTTTATTCCTATGTTAGGATTTCACGAATTATGTTATCTATTTAATTATGATTCATGTCTAATGAACTGAAAATATTTATTATGATCTAAAATATGAAGGGTATGATCATAAAATGTTATGATCAAGTCTCATACCATTTTGTTCATGTTATGATTACATATTTTCTCTGTATACCCTTACTGAGAATTTGAGATAACCATTTTCTTATGTTTCCTTTCCCCGAGTTATGAAGAAAGGTTTTAGTAGAAGTAATAAAGGTGGAGATATTTATGATATTTATTTAAGATCTTTCACTAGCATTAAAGATTTTGTCTTACAGGTTTCCAAAGACACTAATCTATTATGGTCCTCAGGCATGTATTTTTATAATGTGCTAAATTTTCATCTAAAATGATGTAATATCCATGTATGCTAAGCCCGGGTCTCTATACAACCCATATTTTCACAAAGGCATAGATCATTTGTTTTTCAATTTAAATACTTTTATTAACTATGGTAAAAATCTACTACTACCTAAGGATGGTTCGAGGAGAATCTTGGGATTTTTTAGAGCCTGGTGTTCTGGAATGTGGGTTAAAAAATCGGATGCACTATTAGATTAAACCATAAATTCCAAGACACACAATTAGATTTAACCATGCGAGGGAAAAATGAGTTACAGAAGGAGATGAAATGTTTTATGAAAACCATGCGACTCAAGGCGCATGACCGTGCGAGAAACTACAGGTTTTTGATAGTGGGAATTCACACGATTTTCATATGGTTAGACAACCCATAAATCTTAACCATGAAGTATGTTCTCTCATAGTAGTGAATTTCACACGGTTTGTAAACCATGCACCTAAACTATGCATCCCCTTATTTTTGGGTTAAATTATAATTTTTTCATTCAATTAATTTTAAATATTTTTTCTTAACCTTTCATTCTCTAGAGAACCAGACCCATTTCCTCCTCATTTGTGCTCAAGAATCCTCCCTAGCTAGGTATTGAGCTTGTTCCTGCATCCGGTGTCTAATCCTTGATCTCTCATAAGAATTGGATCCATCCCGATAATCTTATATCGTCTCTTACCTCTAATTTAAGTTTATTTTAGAATCCATCTCACAATTTATGTGGAAGCTCATTTTCCCTATTTTCAGGTAGTTGGACTATTTCAAAAATCTCTTTCAACTTTCTCTAAATCTGAGGCCAATATCAAGCGAGTAATGTTTTATATCCTTGAGGTAGGTGGTCACATCATTTTTCATTTGAGTTTCATCACATCGTAGTTATTCCATTGTGAAACACATTGTATTTTCTAATAATCCCCTCCATATTGACATATTTATATAAAATTGAAACATTCACACTAATAAAAGATCTTTGATCCTTGTTTAGTGAATTATAAGTCATTGAATCCACTCATGGAAACCCCTTGGGTGTGCCAAGTTTAAATTCCCTTTTTGGTTAAATGTGAGTATGCTCGATTCACCTCCTAAGAATTCATATTAACATTTAAATTGAATTACCCATATAATATGAATTTTGTATTGATCCAAGGGAGAATCTAATGTGGTTGATCATCTAATACATGAAATTTCCCAAGTAGGCAATTCCCTTAATGAGAATTTCTCCCTTTTAAATACCCTTAAGACTCTTAATTGAAATTTCAATGACTTATTAAATTGAATGGGTCAAAATTATGAAAATAGGCCTATGCATGATGGTTTAACTTCTTGAAATGAATTTAATGAATTAAATGGAAGGTCTTATAAGGGTCTAATTCCCACACCTTTTTACCGTGAATCAATGCAATTAAATGAATTTTTAAGCCTCATTTATATTGAGAATTAGTATTGATATACATGGGAGGTAATTCCTCATGCCTTATATTATATAAATGATAACATCATTATATAGTCTTTGATATAATGGTAAGGGATTGTTGATTATTTTAGAATCATTCTCCCTTACATTGGGTGTTGAGTATGACATCTCATACTATTGACACTATTTGGATGGTGGGCTATATGCACCACATCCCCTTCTTAGAGTGAAGAAATGATGGCTCACTAACCATACCGAGTGCCATGCATTACATCACAAACTCTTTTTAGGATGTAGGGAATATACCATATTACATGAGCTTATAGGCTCATTATACTGGTCATAGATGTATAATTCACACTCTAGTCCATCCATAACTAGGATTCTAGGTATATGGACACTTATGTCAGTACGTACTTGGTTCATATAGGTGGATGAAATATTATATTAAACTATATATATAAATTATTGCAATATATATATATATAGAAATTGATAAGACTTCCATACCAGCCATGAGACAAAGTTAGACCCACTAGGTGTCCTATAGAAACCTGATTGGGTTGGTTATTTATTTCAACATTTCTTTCCTTTTCTATTATTATCTTTACACTATTTATTTATGAGAATTTATTGGATTACACATAAATTCCATTGGTGGTGGCCTACTGAGATTTATATCTCACACCATACTTGGGATGCATTTTTTACCCTAGATGATTTTCTATCTATAGGTATTGATAATTTTAAAGTCCCTACTACAAGTTTTTAATATGCTTAGCTTATAGTTGGATCATAGGAGTAGAGGAATAAGTATATGCTTGAGAGGATAGTGAAGCATCTTTTGTTCTTTTTGTACTTTTTTTATTTCATGGTTTTATTTCTATTTCACTATTCCCTTTTTTTATATATCATCATTTTGTGCATCCATGTATTGAAACTTCGAAAGAGGATTTGATATTATTACAATTTGTTCTGTTCTATTTATATTCTTCCATTTATTTATCATTCAGTTTGTTCATATATTCCTTTACTACTATCTATATTTATCTATTGTATATTTATGATTGTATCCAATATTCCATTATGATTAGAGGGTATTTTCTCCCCACCATACCACCTTCAAACCTTCACTTCTAGTCGGAAGCCTATGGAATATGATGAGGCACACCTTAGGCCATGTGACCCACTAACTCATGGCACATGTTAAGTAGAAACCATGTTGGGATGTAAAAAAGTGGTATCTGAGAATATTTTCCTTTGTATTAACTATTGGGTGATGTACATGTTTTTATATGTTATTATTATTGGTATTATTGAAATTATGATTTATTTATGTAGGCCCGATGTAATGATTTCTTTGAATTAGATCATGAATCATAATTAGGTACACTAGGAGAAATATTCCATGAATTTTACATTCCATGTTTATCTTCAACATGCATTTTCCTATTGCATATTTATAATGGCTTGAATTTTTATTGAGTTTTACTAACACTTCACATAGGTATTGGGCAACATAATTGATAGTTAATGTTCCTGCCTTATCCTAATAATGTTTTCCTGAATAGGTTAAAGAAGACACCTTAGGCAGTAAATTATGGTATGTTGATATATAGACTATTGGTATCCTAGGTTGGAATGTGTTATGGTTTTGGTTAAGTGGATGTCATATTTTGGCCCATAAGAAGTATGGACCCTTATGAACCAGAAAGGTTAATCCACCTAATTCATCCATTTAAAGTGATTTATATAATTGAATATGCATAAATTTAGAATCATTATGACTCTTATAGTGAAATTTTTTATCCTATACATGTGAAAACGAGACTCATACCTAAAACCAGCCTTAATAGTTTTTATATAGGTGTATCTTATGTTTTGATATCCTACTGTGGTCTCTTTGTATCATCCAGACCTGGCATATAAATAAGGCAGAGGCATGATAATTTCTATAGGAAGGATTTATACATGTCATAGTTTCTATTTTAAATCTCCTAAACTGTATAAATCTATTATGAGGTTTGTGTTTAGAAATTTATCAGTATACTGCAATTATTTCCTCTGGTCATGTGCCCTAAAGGTGGGGATGACCGTGCTCCTAATGTGGTGATCCCTAATCCATTTGTGATTCCTTCTACAGTGCCACTTGTGGATCCTCTAGACATTTCAGATATGGGAACTAACACCCAGTTCTGAGAGGTATTCTTATGTATATTTCAATCTATGAAAGGAGTTGTGAAAACCTCCTTAAGAATGGAAGTGTTGACTTGGGAATTCCAGCATCAACATCCTTCCACCTTTTTAGGGGATGACGGACCTCATGCTATTGATTCGTGGGATGAATCCATCTTATCAATATTTGAGAATATTTAGACACCTCCATTGTAAATGTTCATGATTTCTACATATATGAAATGTGATTCTACTAAGACACTATTTGATGTTATCACCCTAGAGGATCATCACAGAGATATGGTTTCGGTAGATTTCCAGATGATCTTTCATGATAACTTTTATCGCCATACTCTAAGGGAAGACAGATCTAGAGAATTCGTAAATCTACAGTAGTGTATCCTGTTAGTTATGGAACACTCTTCTTATTTTACAAATCTATAATGATTAGATCCTACTATAGTAGATGATGAACTTATATTTGCTAGGTGATTCATGGTTGTGTTGGTATACACCATCCAATCACAGGATAATGTATCTGGGTTGACTACCATTTCATAAATCATCATCTAGGCCCTTATTATAGATAGGAACATGTTGGAAGTTGAGGGTATGAGTTAGAGTGTTTCGGAACCTAGGTATATAAGTAATTCTTAATCTAGTTGAAAGTGTAAAGACCTGTAAATTTCAAGGAATTTTTTTTCATAATTTTCTTTGGAATTTTACAAGAACGTAGTTTCTGACGGCACCTAATTCCGAGGCCCGATGTGCTCGGAATCATTTTCCAAAGTTTGGCTCGGGTACGTTCAGTGAACGAACAAGCGAGTTTTTCTAACTTTTTAACCGGTGCTCAGAATCAAATTCTGAGGGAACCGATGGAATCGTAGCGCCGGTATTTTCTTAGACACACCTCTTCCGGAGTTGCGTTTTCTCGGGTGTGGTTTTTAATTTTTGGGATTAAGTGAAGAAAATAAAATAAAGTGGTGCGATAACTTTATTTTATTTCACTTAAAGCCACCTAAAGCCACTTTAAAGCTGCATAAGCTGAGTTGAAGTGGATATGGTGCAATTCAAAATATCCTACCCTCTTGGTAGGATATTTGTGGGGTGGGGCCCGCACAAGCCCCACCGTTTCTTTTCCACTAAGTAACGCACCCGCGAAAACCCTTTTTAATGAAAGTCAACTGGGGTGTTTTCTTAAACTCTTAAATGCTCCTATTAATTGGGTGGTTTATTCGTTGAAATTAATTCTATGAATTAATTGGTCATTACTTAGTTTGTTTTTCAATTTGTTGGCATGTTAATAAAATAAGACCAATGCTTGTCTTCTTGAGGATTTCTCATTGAGAGGATTTGGAGAAGACTCCAAGGCTTGAGATCTTCATCCTCCTTCGCGAAGAACGCGAAGAACGCGAAGAACACCGGCCTCCGACGAAGGGCGACGAAGAACGCTAGACCCTCGGAGATCGACGACGTGACGTCGACGATTCTCCCTCCGTGACGCTTCTTCCATGACGATCCATCCCCGCGACAATCTTCGATCGGAATCTTGAGGTAGGGGATTGCGGTCCTTTTATTTCTTTGCGGATTATAACATCAAAATGGATTAAATTGTTATAATTAAATCTGTATGCTCTTGATCGTCGGAGTTTTTCTACGCGACGCCGAGTACCGCGCGACAGCGACGCCCTTCCACGACGCGACGATCCTTTTCTTCCGCGACGGTCAATTCCGCGACGAACTCGCATCTGACGATGACGTTGAGGTAGGGGTAATTTTGAAAATGTTTTACCTATGCTTTTTTTCCTCCAAGGAAAGAATGCGGACCAACCAATTAACAAGTTGGTCCGCAGATTATTATTGCGGGTCGTGGTTCATCAATTGCTGGGATTTTATGGTGTTGTTTCAAACCGCTAACGCGGTGGGTGCGGACCAACGAACACGTCCGAACCCACCTCCCTTTGTTCTTGCTGTGCGGAACAGTGGAAAATGACAAAACGGGTCGCAGAGACGATTTGTTGATTCCACAGTAAAGAACGGGACCCAGGAGGAGCTACGGCGCATACAAAAATGGAATCGGACAACCGGAGCAACTCCGGTGGCCCGCAGACTCCACCGGTAGCGGGGGTCGCCGGCGCAGCGGCCGACCAGACCCACGACCGCGCGGGTCCGGAGAGACACAGGACGCGGCTCTGCCGCGTCTGCTGACCAAGCGCGGCCCCACGTGGGGCCGCGGCTCCTCTTCCCGCGGGGACAACACGCCCTGCGGCTTCCCTTGCTCAGCCGCTCGGCCGAGCCGAGCCGAGCCGACCCACCGGCCGGCTCGCGCCCAGGCCGAGCCGGGCCGCCCCGGTCGGGCCGGGTCGCGCCCGAACGTGTCGGACCCGGACCCGGGTCGGGTCGACCCGGGGGGGGGGGGGGGTCGGGCCAGGTCGGTCCGGGCCCAGACCCCTGTTTCCGGACCTTTTTGGTCTTTTGCTCTTAACTTGAGCTACATGACTCCGAACGACGCGCCGTCAGCGACGATGAGATCCTTGGATCGAGGCGGTCGTTTTGGTATATCATGCTCAAGGTTTCGAAATTCTTTGGGTTCGGTCGGGTTGGTTCGTACACGAAACCAACCAGGCCCTTGGAGCGGAAACGCTCATATCTTGAGCTCCAGACGTCCGATTGACGTGAAATCGACTTTGGTGGTTTCCTCTAAGTGAGACGGATCTTTTGGCTTACTCCTCCCGAGGTTTGGACGTAGGTGGAGTACGGTCTGGTTGGTTTTTCCTTAAAAACCAACTGGGCCCCTGGGACGAAAAAACCAATAACTCTCAGACCGGGCGTCCGATTGACGCGTCGTCTGCAACGTTGAGTTCCTGTTGACGATACAGAACTTTTGGATACATCAACTCTGGACTATGTGTCAGTTGATGTATCAGCCTCTCGGCTCGTGGAGCAGACCCTCCCGAACGAGCTTGTTGTGTGCGGGAACCCTAGAGCTGGCTGCAACTGCTAATGTGACGACGACGACTGTACAGAGATCCTCAGTGGATTCGACTGCGATGATGATGAAAACAGTACGGGGATCCTCCGTGTTTTCGGCAGTGACCACTACGGTACATCTTGGGATACGTCAACTCTAGACTACATGTCAGTTGATGCATCGAACTCTTAGCTCGTGGAGTGGACCCTCCCGGAACGAGCATGCTGGGTGCGGAAACCCTAGAGCCGGATGAGACTTGACGACTGCTGATCGAACGACTCGGTGTGTTATGGATAGCCCAGTGGGAAGTGCTTGGTTGTAGCAGCAGACCCACGGCGGAGGAGCGCTTGGTTGTACCGGCAGACCCGCGGTACTCAACAGAAGGAGTACCTCTGGAGGCTATGAGGGGGAGCACTTGGTTTTAGCGACAGTCCCACGACGGAGGAGCGCTTGGTTGTAGTGACAGACCTACAACGGAGGAGCGCTTGGTTGTAGTAGCACGGGTGAGCGCTTGGTTGTCGCAGCAGACCCACGATAGAGGAGCGTCTGGTTGTAGCGACAGACCAATGGTGGGAAGCACTTGGTTGTAGTAGTAGGCCCACCGTACTCGATAGGTTGAGTACTACAACAGTCCAAGGTTAGAGGGAAGCGCTTGGTTGTAACGGCATACCCACTTAACTTTATAGAGAAGGATATTACAAATAGCTATGGTTTCAATTTCATGATCGATCCTGTGTGGGTCATTGCGGGGGTTAGTACCTACCGATCCTTTGTGGGTCCGACGGCTTAGATGAATCAGTGGCTCCATCTGATCATCTCTATCGTCTTACAAAGTAGTATTCCTGTGTGAGCTGAATCCGGTTTTGATTTCCTTTGTGGATTGTGTTGTGCTATCCTGTGTGGATTTACGTTTTTCCTTCCTATGTGGACTGGGTTGTACTTGAGCTCGGATGTTGGAGCCGAGTGAGAATTGATGACTTAGGTATATGTATGGGAATATACCTAAGCAGTGTCGGATGTTACTTCGTGATTGTATATTTCCTTGTGGTCTATCCTTTGGGGATTCTGGGAGACCTTCGGGGGTCTCGGGGTCCCTACTGAGTAGCTTATACTCAACCCTACACGGGCTATGCCTGCACTACGTTGTGTTGGTTGCAGACGATGGATAGCGCCGATCGTGGTCGAGGCTTACGGAGCAAGACGGTACTTGGAGGTGGATCACTGGGCGGGACGTACCCGGGGCGGTCGGCTGGACCCAAGGAGCAGTGGAGGCTTTCTGTACCCACCATTCAGGTGAGACTTCTAGTGGATGGCTCAACGTTGCGGCTTTACTTTTCAGTTGTTGTTTTCCCTTTCGAGTTGTACTTTACATTCAGTTTGGGTTTGTATTCTGGCCCACTTACCTTTCCACACATACTGTTGTACCAGTTTTTACTTAGTGTTTACTTCTGCCTACTTACTTTGTGGTGTTTGTTTTTTACTTTACAAATGCAATTCATTCCCTTTACCGGGATTTACGCCTAGGTGCTAGTCGCTAGCCACTGGCCTATGGAAGGCGGGCTTGGGGTAGTCATGACACGGGCCCTGAGGACGGGTCTTGACAGAAAGAGGCATTTTTATTCTACCTTTTGAGGTAACAGAAGTTAGTTTCCACATGCATACAGTTTGTTGATCTGTCACCAATGTGGGAAGCCAAGACACATCAAGACTTAATGTTTAAGGGATATAGTAGAGTGTTGAGACTATATTAGGATGGTAAGTATCCAGTTCTTCTATAATACTTTCCCACTAGTTCATATCGAGTAGGTATCTACTTCTAATCCTCAATCAGAAGTGGGACCAATAGTATCATGACAGTGGTTAAGTGGGAATACCATTATCTAATTAGGCTGAAGTGGTGGTTGAGGTAGAGGTAGCATGGGTTATGACTCTAAGTACTAGAAGAGTGGGATTTCTAAGTGCAATCAGGTAGTGACTTAGGGCCATGGTACATGCTATTTACATGGAGTCCAACTTACATTGGAGGAGCATATCATTGGGTCTTGTACAGTTTGAGGTACTATTCTATTAGCCTCCACCTTAGTGTATGATTTATTTGACATAGTAACATCTCAATATTTTATATTTGAGGATTTTATAGGGAGTATAAGCCTCGAGATCGAACACTATCATGGAATTATGACAATTGATACCACATTAGGTATCTGATCATAGGGAATTCACCATTATAAGGACAATACCCTTAATATAGGTATTTACTTTTTTTGTATGGAATCTCTTTATCCTCAACATGAAGGGATTTTATATAATCATTGAGATAGACTGGTTAGTTCCCTATCCATACCATATTGACTTATATCATTGGAGGGTGATGTTTAAATTACCATTGGGAACTAAACAGATATATAAGGGAGAATGGGATGCTAAAGTGACGTGGATAGGACCTGAGTAGCAGTGGATGGGTAATGTGATAGCGCTGATCACAAGTATTTTTCTGGATGACCAGGGGTTATAAAATACTATCATTCCTCCTATAGTGGATCATTACATATAAGTATTTCCTAAATACATATCTAGTAAACCTCTGGCTATATAGGTAGAGTTCACTATTGATCTTGTTCTAGGAGCAGGTCTAGCGACCCTTCATCCATATAAGATGGAACATATGGATCTCATAAAGATCAATAAGTAGTTGGAGGATCTAGAGAATAAATTATTTATACACCCAAACAAATACCATTGGGGTTCAACAGTCATGTTTTCTTTGATGGAAGATGGTACCCTCAGTCTTTTCATGGATTACCATCATTTGAAATATCTCACAATCAAGAATCGATATCCAATACCTAGAATAGGACATCTCTTTGATCAAATATGAGGAGAAAAAATGTTTACATAGATACAAGTGAGTTTGGTCTATCACTATGTGCATGTGAGGACTTTATACATACATCTCACAACTTTTAGGTGTAGGTATGGTCTATATAAGTAATTGGTCATTCGGTCCTGACTTACCAACCCTCCTACAATCTTCATGGATCTTATGAATTTGGTTTTCCACCCTTATCTAGATTCATTTTTGGAATTATTTGTTGATGATAACTTGATGAATTCATGCTCAAAAAATGACTATTAAACCCCTCCTGAGATCATAATGATTACACCGAGAGAGAATTATCTCTATGATAACCTCAGTAAATGCCACTTTTGTATTGACAAAGTCCTCTTCATGGGTCACCTTATCTCAGAATCAGGAGTTTTAGTAGACCTAGAGAAAGTGAGAGATATAGTTTCTTGCAATCATCCAAAGAAATTATTTGAAATTCATTGTTTCTTAAGGATATCTAGATATTATAGATGATTTATCCAGGATTTCACATATCTTGCAGAACCACTTATGAGCTTGATAAAGAAAGGTTTTAAATTCACATAGTTAGAATCTTATAAAGTATCCTTTTAGTAATTTAAGGTTTGTTTGGATTTAGTGCCGAAAATATTATGATGGAGATAAAAAGGAGCTATATTTTATACTATGATGTATCATGTATCTTGGTAGGTGCTTTTCTAATGCAGGATGAGAAAGTCATCGTGTATAGGTCTCTTTATTTGAGGCCTCATGAGCAGAATTACGGGATGCATGATCTCGATCTCGCTGATGTTTTACATGCCTTGCGTTATTAGAGACACTATCTAATTGGAGATCATTTTATGGTATACACTGATCAAAAAATCCTTAAGTACATATTTACATAGTGATATCTAAATCTCAGACAACATAGGTGGGTTGAGTACCTGTAGTAGTTTGATTTCAAAATTTTCTATACACTTTGTAATGTAAATTTTGTGGCCAATGATCTAATAAAAAAACTCAGACACCAATAGTTCAAGAATCTAGGGGTGAATGGAATATTATGGCCTTATTATTAGAGATAAACATTGAGGTTTATAAGTACCATGTTCAAACAATCTTCTTCACCCTAATAGTGACTTTTATGCTTTTATAATTGGTAAGAATGAGGTATCTATATGATCTAGAAGGACTTTTACTAAGGGAAATTGTCTTAGAATATGATATATATTCAAGATAGAACATGGATGGGGATGATACCTTATCGTTCCATGGGTGTGTATGGTTCCTAACAAACATTAGAGAGAAGCTGATGCTATAATTCTACACGTCATCATGGGTGGATTAAGCCAGTTTCACCAAAATGTATCAAGATCTACGATACCAATATTGGTGGCCTATTATGAAAAATGTTATTTTTAGCTTCATCAATCAGTGTTCCACTTATCAGCAGGTGAAGGAAGAACATTAGCATTTGGTATGGATTTATATCCATTTTCCATTCCTGAGTGGAAATGGGATGCCATATCTAGGGACTTCATGACTAGTCTACCTTGATCAACTCATGGAAATGATATAGTGTGGGTTTTATTTAATCATCCGAAGAAGGTCACACCATTCTTACCTATGTGAGAGACCTTCTCGATATCCAATATTGTAAGTTTGTATGTTAGGGTGGTTGAATGTCATCATGGAGTTCCATGCTATATAATTTCAAATAGATATTCTCACTTTATGTCATGCTTCTAGTAGGTGTTACAGAAGGCCTTGGGTACATAGGTGTTTCAAAGCATGTCCTATCACCGTTAGATAGATGGATATATGGAGTGTACTATTCAGGGTTTAGGAGATATGATCCATTCATATGTACTTGATTTTTGGGATTCCTAGGAGCAAAGCATTCCCCTTTTTGAGTTCACTTATAATAATAGCATTCAGGATAACATTGAGATGGATCCTTATGAAGCCTTATATGGAAGGCCTTCTTTCCCACCTCTGTGCTAGATAGAGGTAGGGGAGGAAGATATTCTTGGACCACATCTCATGTAGAAGACTACATAGAATGTCTATATCATCAAGAAGCACATGCTAATAGCTTAGTCCAGATAACAATTGTATTCCAACAAATGTCGATGACCTCTCAAGTTCAAGGTCAGATACTGGGTTTTATTTCTAGTCTCACCCATGTTGGGGAATAGATATATTCAAAAGTAGGTTAATATCTCAAAAAGGATTTTTTTACCCTTTTAGGTTGTGAAATATGTTATACCACTAGCTTACCAATTGGAAATTCCTCAAAGATACCGGTCCATATACATGATGTCTTTCAAGTATCTCAGCTTCGCTGATACAATCTAGACCCATCACACATCTTTCAACCCAATGAGATTGAAATGGATGTGGGTGAATCCTTCTAGGAGTATCCCATTATTATTTTTGATTGGAGTATGAAGACACCCTGAGGAAGATATGTTTTGTTAGTAAGGGTGTTATGGTAGCAATACTAAGTATCAGACAAGAAATGGGAATGAGAAACTGATATATGAGCTCAATGGTCACAACTCTTTGTAGATGATACCTATTTTACTTTATAAGGATAACTTATGGATGATTTGATTTAAGGAAGATAGGTCATAAAGTCTTATATTTTCATGATGGCATAAGTTGTCTGTTTTTTAATTTGAATCCTTTTCTTATGCATGGTTAATATGTACCATGGCTATAGTAAGGTCCTAGGAGCATGTGAGGCTTGTTTGGATCAAAGATTTTGAGAATGTTAGCTAAATAATTGGGCCATATTGTTAGATTTATATGTGTCTTCCAATTCATATGGTTATATTTAACAATTCTAGGGAAATAGAGGAGCGGTAGTAGACATGAAATTTTAGAAAAATTGGGTGAATCGAGGTGCACGACCATTTGAGACACTTGATGTTTTTTATAGTGGGAATTCACATGGACGACAAATGGTTAGACAAACTATGTGGTATGACTGTTCATAGTAGCTACTTGCACATAGTTACACCATGTGCCTAAACCTTTCACCCACTTATTTTGGGATGAAATTAAATTTTTTACCTTAATTTAAATTTAAACCTTTTCTTCTTTCCCTTTATTCCTCCAACAGACTAGACCCATTTTCCTCCTCTTTTGAGCTCAAGAATCCTCCCAAGATGGATATTAAGATAGCTCCTACATCTTATTTCCAATCCTTAACCCATCAGAAGCGTTGGATATATCTCAACAAAATCATCTAGTCTCTTACCTCTTACCTCTTATTTAATTTTATTTTAGAATCCATCAAACTATTTAGGTGAAAGATCATTTTCCCAATTTTTTGGGTGTTGGAAAATTTCATAGATCACTTCCATCCTACTTTGAATTTGAGGCCAATATCTAGTAACGATTCACCTATATCCTTGAGGTAGGTGGTCATTCCATTACCCCTTTGTGTTTCGACGCTTCATATCTATGATTCCCTTCTACACGCCATATTTTTCCAAGCATCAAATTTATATTGAGTTCTTCATTTCAAATTGATCCTTTCACCTTAATAAGTGATCATTGAACTTTGTTTAGTGAATTATAAGTCGTTATCTCCATTCATCAACACCTCTTGGGTGTTCCAAGTTGAAATAAATTTTTTGTTCAAATGTTAATATGCTGAATTTGGGTACCAACCATTCAAATTTTCTTTTAAAATTAATGATGCTTATAATATGAATTCTTGATTGAACCAAGGGTAAATCCCATGTGGTTGGTCATCCAAGGATTGAAATTTCCCATGTATAAAATTCCCTTAATGAGAATGTCTCCTTTCTTAAGACCCTTGAACCATTTAATTGAAAGTGTCATGATTTTTTAATTGAATGGGTTGAAAGTATGCTAAGAGTCTTATAAATGGTGGCTACCCTTCTTGAATGAATTTGATGAATTAAATGGAAGGACTTCTAAGGACAGAATTCCCACACCTTTTTACAATGATTCATTGAAATTAAATGAATTGTGAGTGCTTATTTATATTGAGCATGATTATTGAGATGCATGGGAGGTAATGACTCATGATATATATTATAAATATGATAATACTTTTTTATAGGTTATGATATCATGATAAGGGAATGTTGAGAATGATATTATCATGCACCCTTACACTGGGTGTTGAGAATGACATCTAACACCATTGACACTATTAGGATGGTGGGATTTACATTCTACATCCCCTTCTTAGAGTGATGACATGATGGATCACCCACCATCTTGAATATACTATGTGATGTATCACACTCTTATTGGGATATTGGGAATCCACCTTATCAAATGAGATTATAGGCTTGTTATACTAGTCATGAATGTTTGAGTTACACCCCAGTCCATCCATCACTATTATTCCAAATATATGGAAACTTACATCCGAATGTACTTGGTTAATATAGGTGGATGAATTATATAGTTAAACAATACATATATTATTCACACACACATATATATAAATATATATAAATTGATCATACTTCCATACTGAACGTTAGCCGAAGTATGTAGACCCGCTTGGTTTCCTATAGGAACCAGAGTGGGATGGTTATTTATTTCATCATTTACCTCCCTTTCTGTTATTACATACACACTATTTAGTTATGATCACTTCTTGGAATACATGTAGACACCATTGGTGGTGTCCTACTGAAATTTATATATCACACCCAACTCGGGCAACCTTTGGTACTCAAGAATATTAGCTATATATATATATTGATAATTGAAAGGGGCATACTATAGGTTGTTAAAACGATTAGCTTATAGTTGGAGCTTAGGATAAGAGGACCGATCATATACTCAAGAGGCTAGTGGAGTGACTTTTTTTCTTTTTATAATTTTTGTATAGAATTGTTTTATTCTTGTTCGCCTATTCCCATTTTTTATATCTCCATGCCATGAATCCATTTATTAAAACTTCCATAAATGATTTGATATTGTTATTAGTTGTACAATTCAATTTATATTCTTCAGAAATTTTATCATTTAGTTTTTTTCAAGTATTCTTCCACTACTATTTATATTTATCTATTATATGTTTATAATTATATTCATTGTTCCATTTTAATTATTGGGTATTGTCTCCCCACCATACCAAATTCACACCCTCTCTACTAGTTAGCATCCTATGATGTACGAGAAGTAGTGCTTGAGGCTATGTGGCCCACCATCTCAGGGCACGAGTTAAGTGTAACCTGGGTTGGGATGTTACACCCTTCATGGTTAAACTTGGTAGTGGTGCTTTCAAAAGGGAAAACTCCAAGATAAAACTCTGATAATAACCTAAAAAACCCATAAAGAATTAGATATAAAAAATACTAATGGTATACTATAATGAAAAAACTTCATGGAATTTATTTGGGTCCACTAAAACACCTCAATCAGAGATGATATGACCCATTAAATGTACCATGTTGATTAAAAATGAACACTTAGATAGCTTAAAATATAGCCTTTTATATCTCATTTTACTCAAGACAATGTTAAAATGTTGGGTATGATCATCACGAGTTTTAGTGTAAACCATGGTTTCATTTACAAAAAACCACAAAATAGTCTTGGTATGGGTGAAAGATTCAGTTCATCAAGGATATAAACATAATAGAAGAATTATTTATCCCGAATGACATCATGAAGAACTCGTATAGGCTATACATGAATCTAGAAATAGTCTGAATTATATTAGAAAGTATAAATCTCAACTGATGATACCCTGATATCAGGTCAATATTGGATAATTTATAATATCCTCTCAACTGGTCAAACGGATCATCGATATGTGTAAGAGGATATGAGTTCTTTATTATAATCCATTTTATCTTCTAGTAATCAAGACATAAACATAATTTCCCATCATCCTTCTTAAAGAAACAAGATAACCCCAAAGCAATGTTCTCGAACAGATAAATATCATATCTATCAATTCTTATATCCATGTCTTAATATCTTGATTATATGTTGATTATATTTGATAAGGATGAATAGAATCTGGTTCATCTATTGGAATTAACTAAACTGTAAACTCTACATCTCACTCAGGTGGAATCTATGAGAAATATATAGGAAACATGCCTAGAAACCCATACAATATAGGTTGAAATGCATCATAATTTACCCATGTTACCTAGTAAAAGACTTGAATACTAGGTGGTGATCTCCCCTAGCTGTTGATGAAATGGACCTGTATGACCAGCCTGGATATCCCATTCTCTATGATGAACATAACTGTTATCCTCAGGAGACATAAATGTTAATATATTGTGATAATAATTGATGTAGGATCATAATGATACTAGCAATTCCATATTGAAAATCATGTCAAAACCTGAAAAGTTAAGAATGTGATGATCCCAAAGGAAATGATACACACAATACTCGAGAGCACAACACTTAAAAAAATAGACATACTTTGACCGTACACCCAACAGTGTGTCTATCATCATAAACGCACCAAAAAAAATACATCATAGAATCCATCAATCTATAAGTTGAGAGGATATTAAATAATGAGAGGATCTTATATCAAATAAATAACCATAAATAATAGAATCTACAAGAATTGTACCTTTGACTACAGATGGTCTAGCCTCATTATCCACAAGTGTAGGCTAAAATACATAAAACTATTCTATCCCTTAACCCTATACTACTTTTTAAGTCCCATGAACTACACTACTCTACAAATATGGGAGCTATTTCTTGGAAGTTACATACTTTCCACCTCGGCTAGGACAACATGTAGTACTCTAGTTTCCATACTAGCACGGTGTAGAAGACCCCCCTCTTGAACTTTGGTTTGGTCTAGCTCCTCTATCATTACCCATATATCATGGATTCATTACGAAAAATTTTTATTTTCCCATCCAATCACATGACTAGCACTCCTATAGTGGTTGAGGACATTGGATACAAATGTCCCCCAACCAACCACACTGATGGAAAATCATTTGAGTACTTCCCTAGGTTACTGGTCCTTCCCCCTGGACACTCTAATTTCACCTGATTTTGTTGAAATTCTCATAGTTACACTTCCTTCCCTAAAAATATGTACCAACTGATCATCTAGTAGAAACCACATATCCTCCATTTCAATCATTCTTTAGGTTCCCCTCAGAAATAAGTGCATGATTTACCTTTTCGACTAACATATTCAACTAAAATATATTAATCTAATAATTACTCTAACATTTAAGTCCACCCTAAAAACATTTTTCTATAATTGCATAATCTTGTTTATGTGATGGAAAAAAGAACTGAAAGTCAGTGAACTAAACAGAACAGTCCATCACTAAATTTATTCCCTAGTTAAAACATATAAAACATGTTGTTATCTCTTAAATCAGTGTTTCTAGATAAAAGTGTTCCAAGAAATTCTCTATGATGTATTTCCATACCATTCATTCCAACTTCTCATCATAAAACTAAATATTCCAGCAGTGATTCACCGATCCTTGTTACATATAAGAATACAAATTGACCATATTCTCTAAAGGAGTATCTAAATTGTCATGAATTGTCTGGATAGACTAAATCCATAACTCATCTTCCTTAGGTGAAAACTCTTTAGTGAATGTGAAAGGGTGATGCCACTGGAACACCTATAGTAGACTAGACATACTATGTATATCCCACCCTAGGTCTCTCTCCACAAACTACATAAATATAGAAAAGTTCTCATTTAACTTCTCTTCCGTCCCTTCACCTAGAACAACTGGGGGATCTGGTTCCACTACTGGAGGATCTATTCCAACCATGTCCTCATGTCATCTTACGAACAAAAATCATCTTAGAGGCATGAATATAGAATTAAAAACAAATATTTTTTGACACATAACATATAATTAAAAATTTAAATAATAGGGATTTAAATAGGGATATAATAATTCATCCCCATACTCTACTACATAGTCAAAACTGAGGCACTATCACTACTCTCAAACATCCCTAACCCAGTCTATGGATAACATAGTGTAAAACAGTTTCATATTTCAATGTTTATCATTAGAAACACATTTTATCATTTTAAATTTACCACATTAATCATTATTTATAATTATCAATTACTTAATAATAAAAATTTCATAAGAAGTTACTCAAATAAATAAAGCATTTTTTTCATTTTTCAAAATCCAACTCATAACTTGATTTTGCGTGAAATCCTAAAATGTTTCATTCCACAAAAGTTCCTGAATTCTTAAAATGGTGCATGTATACTCACATCCAGATCCATACAATTCCATGAAGGAAGTATTATAAAATAATAACATCACACAAAAAGTGCGTCACTTAAGGTCAAATAACATCCAACTGCAACAACAAACATCAAGAATGATAATCCCTCATTGGGAACTTTCCCCCCCCCCACATGGATTAGCTACTCCCATGAATGATATCAAGAATAAGGGTCTACTCAGCTTAGAACCATGTAGAACTTTCTTAAAAAACATGATAAATGAAAATAAAATAAAACTTGCCTTTGAAACCACTTTGTAATATCACAACCTATGTGCGACATGCCAGTGCTCTAAGACTATTCCTTACATGACCATTGGAATGCCTCCCAATGCACTAGAGTCTATCGATTAATAGTGAGGGTATAATATATAACATGGGGGGAATATAAACTCTTTATTAAAGAATCAAAACATTATAAATATTCTTTATAAACAAGATATGACAATAATAAAAAATCATCCAAACATCAAATGAAGAAAACAAAAATAAAGAAAATGACCATAAACCCAATTAATAATTATGTCATTCCATACAAGTGTCAAGTGTCTAATAAAAAAGACATATAAGGAAAAAATAGCATCTCTCAAGAGGGTCCCAACATCACGTTCATTTTCCTCATACATGATCCATCCTAAATCAAAACTAGACATATATTATATGGATATCGCCCTTATCCTATGCTATAAAAATTAAGTCTATTCACATACCGATCATGCATCCTAAGTAGGGTGTGAGTAAAAATTATTAGGCCACCATAAAAGGATTATAAATAAATATCGGGTTTATAAAAGTGTACAATGTTGTATAAATAATAAAGATAAAAGTACAAAGTAAAAAGGGTTCACATTTATTATTCTTTAATCAACCACATCATACCTGCTCTATCCTGTGTTAGAGTCTGAACCATATACCATATGAATATCTTGATTCATTATTTCCTAGGATTTAATTATTCATTTGATTATGATTTAATTTTTGGTTCCTTGGAGCATCAATTTATGTACCAATATCTTGGGAATATGGGACATCAGAAAAATGTTATTATATTGGGGTCTTAGAGCATCCGTCTCACATATAGTGGGTATTTGAAGCATACATCCATACCCCTAACTCATTGTTCACATGAATTAATCGGGGTCCAAGAGCATCATTAAAGAACCCATGGGTATTTGTAGAATCATTATCTAACCTACAACTCATTTATCATTCAATAAAAAACAACTCATATATCACATATATATCAAGGTTCAACATTAGTAACCTTTTATCAATCATCCACATCACGATGAACCATTTAATTTTAAATCACAATCATGGTTAATTACATTATTCATAAGTAATAACATAAAAAATTCACCATTTATCATTTTTTAACAATTATTCACATAACATTAACTCATTAAAGTTAATGAATTCATCCCCTTTATTCCCGTTATACACCATGAAATAAGGATTTAGTTCAATTTTATTAGCCCATAATTCAACATTTTATAATTAATAAATAATCATTTCAATTGTATTGGAACAATACCTTGGTTTCCATCAAGCCTGGTCTTAAACTCTTAAATGGTTCCAATAGGATCTATAAAGGATCACCCAATTTCAAGGAATTAAATTCACCTTTTAAATTTAAAATAAATTGAAAAACGTGGAAACACAATGTAAAAATTACATACACATGATCATAATACATACTATTTGAATTAGTAATTATAACACCTAACTTAAGATATTTGATGAAAACTCACCAAACCGTATCCTTCAATTCGATGCAGAATGATCAAATTTACAATGGCGGAGAATATCTTTTACCAAAATGTTGGATCAAGATCCAACATAACAAGATCCATTAAAACCTACATCTAAAACATTAAAAATATATGAAATAATACCTCTATATAGGGGAATAAAGATGGGATATTGAAAAATATTAAACGAGGAAGGAAACACTTACCAAAGAAGTTTCAATCCTTTAACAAGATCTTCCATTCGCAAAGAAAAGGGATCAAGGATTCTAGGAATCCTCTCAGAAACCTCCAAAAGAAAAGTAAAAAATAATTGGTTGAGTTGGGGTGATTAAGAATATAAACTGAGGGTTCAAATTTTTTTAATTAAAAGATAAAATCTTTTTTAATAACCATGTGCACAGTTTATTTAAAGGGCTAAAATGTTAGAAAATCTGTGCGCCCTAACAGTGCTCCCCTACTGTCCAGGGGTGAACTATTTGTCTTTGAGTGTCATAGTTTTTAAAACCATTCACAAACCATTAAAATAACACTATACAAGGGGTGAATGATTTAATTGGATGTGTGTATGGTTTGGGAAAACCGTGTGCTAACTCTTCATGGCCCAACACCCCCAAACTTCCGAAAACTCACCCAAACACTCCCATGATGAGATCCAACCAATGTATGATCAAAAAAATAATAAAAATTAACTAAAAATATATATATGAATCCTCAAAAAAATTTTATATATTAAATATGGTTATATATTTAATATAAATAACATAATAACCATTTTGTAGAATTGTTTTTTTGAGAAACATTATTTTTTTTATAAAAGACGGGTTTATTCTAGCTATGAACACATAATTAAAAACTAATTTTCAAAGATTTTATAAAATTTATTTTAAAAAATAAATTTATATTTTTTGAAATCATAAAATAAAAATTATCTTAGGGTGAATTTTTGAAATTTTTCAAGAAATATTTTATTTTTCGATGAATAGTGAAAGTAAAGAATTGAAAACCACATTTTCATTTAAATTATTTATGAAGATAAATTATATTTTTAAGTGATTTTAAAGGAAAATTTATTCAATTATATATATATATTTATATATATTAATCGAAATTATTTCATTAGAATAATTTTTATATTTATTTTTGAAAGAAAAAATTTCTAATTTTATAAAATGTTTTCCTCTAAAAACCTACTTTCTCATCCCGTCTACGAGATTAATTTTAAATTAAGTTTTTTTACTTTTTTAAATTTAATTTTAAAAAATGGATTCAATATTTTTAATCATAATAATTAATATTGGTTAGTAATTTCTACTTCATTTTTTCATAATAATTAGTAAAGGCAATGATAATTAATTACTATAGTTAAGGTTAAAAGTAGTGTTTTTGAACGTTACATGTGTTTGTGTAAAAATTTATTTTCATCACACATAGGTTTTTTATTTCATAAATTCTCTTTAATATTTATAATAATCATGTCCAAATTATCTAATAATTCTCATTTTATTTTATGAATAAATATTTACTTAGGTTAAAAAACAATTACCATGGTGGAAAATAAAGTGGTGAAAAGGTAGTAAACATAAAGGATAAGGAATGAATTATTTAAAACATGTTTTTTTGTGTTTTTAGGTGTTTCTAAACCATATCATACCATAAATCCATTATTTTTGAGTTTTTGATCCACATGAGGTGATATTGACCACCCTTTGTTGAATTGTTTGGGTATTTACAAAAATGCCAGTCCTCCTAAATTATAAAAGGGAACTCACTCCAATCACTTATTCACACCTCTAAAGGCCATTGAATCGACCATAATATACCAGAATACCTCCCAAAAATACTTATTTACATTATATATGTTCTCAAAATACCAAAATACCATCCTTATGGTCCATAAAATGTTATCCAAAGGAGGTTTCTCTTAGAGAATGTAATTGTCTTAACAAAGCTCTTTTGTTTTATTTATTCATTTTCCACCATAAATTATGTATTGAAACTTAAAATATAATAAAACCATAATATTATATATACTGATATGTTATTATATTTATCGAATAATATTTATCCCTACCAAATTCCATAAATGGGTTCTGAAATCATTAATCATGTTTACGGTGGACTACTGCCTCACGAACTGATGTCATTCATTTTTCCATTACCATCTCTCTCGGTTGGGTATGATGATGGATAAGAACTGTATATATATATATATGATATTTATAAAATAATTAAACCTCTATAGTAATTAAATATTAATAAATTTATTACGTTCCATTTTGTATTGGATACAATAACATCAATCATGTGTATGGTGGACAACTACCATACGAAGTGATGTGATTCATTTTTTACTAAAGATTTACATGGAAGGTAATAAGGGTAAATATAATGAATATATGTGATATAAAGGAAATTATTATGATATTAACTATATATTTATAAATTTTAAAATATAATGTATAATTTTATTTCTTACCTTTTCACTCACTAAAAAAGTGATAATGTCATTCATGTATGTGTGGACTACATCTTTCACAAAGCGATGTAAATCTCTTTTCATCACCAAACCACATTGAGGATATATATTAGTATATTTAAAGAAAAAATATGTTGTATATGGTATTATTATCGTTATTTGAAGATAAAATATCACATACCTCCTTTTCATAATGATTGTTCAAAAATGGAAATGTTACTCATGGATTGGTAGGGCCCACCATCTCTATGATCATAACATACTCAATTTCCCAAAACCAAATCTCATGATGGGTCTAAAATTTATAATTTATTTATAAATATTATAATTAATTAATGATTATTATTTTGTATATGTTTACATAATTTCCCCTATTACCGTAGTCAACCTACCAAATTCATTTTTGACGCAAAATCCAAATGTCATCGAAACATACAAAGTAAAATTAATTTGTTATGTAATCATTTATAAAATGTTAATAAGATAAATAAAATTAATAAATAACATGAAAACGTTTCCCAATAAATTAAATAATTAGCATAAGTTCATTATTTGGGTTGATAAAGAACCCATGTGACAATTCAGACTCAAGGTAAGAGATTTATACATTCATTGGGTTAAGCTTCTCCTTTATTGATTATGGAGTGATAATATTTAGTGTCTAATAAAATATTATTATTTTATGTTATATTTCAAATTTTTTTTATGGATGAAAATTTGATACACATATTAAATTTAATGATTAATCCCTACATCAATGATATGATCTTTGTAGGGGATTTCCATCTCACTTTTTATTACTATGAGACACATTCCACATTCGACACTTATTTATTTTATGTGGTGTATATAATACTCATGAATGTATTTTATGATTATTTTATTGATATTATTTGTATTATGTATCCAGTTTATGATATATATATCATTGGGTTTATGGTACAAAATTTACCAAAGAAGTAAGGGATTTTTGGCTCAATTTTTCATCTCTGTGACATATGTTATGTTATGAACCTATCCCATTTTATGAAGAGTATATACAACCAATTTTACAAGTTATATCATGAATATTATTATTTTCATGATATTATAAGTTTCATTTTATTTTATTCTTTCTTGGGGATTATTATTCAATGTTATTGAAGTTATAAGAGTTTTATGACTCAATATCATCATTAATAGAGATTATTTATTATTACAGTTCAGACGATGAAATATTATGGTATATCTTTTAAAAAAATCTTCATATTTATTCTCCTCTAGTAATTTCATTATAATACCCGTTTTACCTTAATTTTATATTCATTATGTACTCAGTAATTCAAAATTAAATTTTCATGAAAAATATTATTTATTTGTATCTTCAATCAAAGACCACTCTACATAAAAAAATGTTTTTTTAATTTTGATTTCAATTTTTTAACATTCTTCAAATAAATTATGAAATAAAATTTTAACCATGTTGTACTTTCTTACATTTTTTTCAAATTAATTTTCTTATCTTATTCAATGTAATTTATGTTTGGATTTTACCGAAATTTTGTAAGGAATTTTTGTTTTAACACATAGGATATGAATATAATTACCCACCATCAGGAAAATTATTTAATTTAATCTTCTATTATATTCTTTCGTGGTTATTTTCAATGAAATAGATTTTAAAAATGTTTTGTGATTTTGTTAAAAACATTTCTTTCAAAGTTGAAAGGATATTTTTCTCAATAAATACTTTAAATGATTTTTAGAGATTTATTTATATGTTTCCAAGTTTGTTTTCAAGCAAAAAATATTTTCAAAATATCTTGTAAATTTTTTGTTTTTTGTTTATAAAAAATCTGATTTCAAAGTAAAGAAGTTATTTTCCTCAAAATGTCTTTAATGGTATTTTAATGGTATTTCTACTCATAAATGTTAAAAAACCGTGTTGTTGCTTATTATCCAATGGGGATATTTTATCCTGATACCATCCTCATTATTTATATAGATGGATTAATATTTTTTCAATTATATTTTTTTGGAACCCATTTATTTCAAATAGGAAATCTTGTTTCGAATAGATTTTTATTGAACACATTTTTCAAACGTAGTTTAATCATGTATCAATTTTTTGTGGAACCCATTTATCATCCATAGGTTAATCATGATCCAAGGATATTATTATGGGACCAGTTTTGTTTCTATGGGTTAATCATGTTATGTAAGCAATAATGGGTTTTATGAGTTTTTAATAAAAATTTTAATCTCTATGTACTTTATTTGTGTTTCTTGGAAATTATATATGATGGATGTTCCCAAATACTATAGGATGATCCCATTAAAGATTATATGATGGGTGCACCCAAATAGCGTCGAGTGAGAACATTATAACTTATAGGATGGGTGAACCAAGATAACACTAGGTGAGCCCCTTATAGATTATACAATGGGTTTACATAGTTAACATCGGGTGAACCCATTATATCTTATATTATGGGTCTTACTAGATATATTTGGCTGAGCCTATTATAGCTTATATGATGGGTGTACCCAGATAGCCCTTTAATTCATTTGATGATGATAATTTTCTCTAGGGAATCATATTGGATGATGGAAACATGGTTATTCCAATTGCAATGTTATGTAATATATTTTTTATGATGATTTTCTATGAGACCTATACATTTATCTATGATTTCCAAGGGTTTATAATGTTTCCTTGATCAATATTGATATCACATAGCTCATTATTATTGATTCTTATGACTATTTAACCTATTAAATCCACATTCCATGTATTAGGATTGGCGATTTAGGTATTGATGGGTATGATTTCTTTTATGATTCAATAATGCACACTAATTATGTCATTATACCCTTATTTACTTCTAATTTTGATAGATGAAATTACATTTTTAATGTTTATGTTTACCCATACTTAGAATTTGATATCATAATTATTATGTTTTATTTTCCATAGGTTATTTAGAATTATGTTTAATGAATTATTTCTAGAAGGTCTTCATAAGGAGGATGATTATGATTTGATGTGAAATAAGAAACGTTGGGTTAAGTGGGAGAAATCCTCATTTAAATAAATGGGATTTCTTCATAAGAAAATTTTTTAATTCTCTAAAAATCTTAACATAAATGTACCTTGAGAATGTAAGTGATTAAAATTTTCCATTTTATGTTGAATGGTTTGGATGGAATAAATTCTGTCACCTTTATACTTATTAATGTCAAAAATGTAATGATTCGGATTTTAGAACTAGATTCGGGTGTGTGGGTTTTAGTCTGGTCTGTAATAGTGGTTAATATAAATAATCCTAGAAAAACTCCCTCATTAACTTTGTCTTCCTCTCTAGCATGGAAAACACACCCATAATTGGATTTGTTTCACCAATCTATAGATAAAGATACCTTCATGCATAGAAAGCAGTATAAGACTAAGCATCTAGTGTGATAAAGTGAAACTAAAAATAAATAAAATAAAAACATACATATATCCTTTTGACTAAACAAATAACAATATAACAAATAACCTCAATTCCCCATGGGAGAGCATAAAGGGGTAATCTAGACCTGCAACTGAAAATGATAATAAATAGGTGTAAGAAATAATCTCATTTGGGATTTCAAAAGGGGAACCACTTTTTATTCCATACCATTCATAAATAAAACCATTTAATTCTAATTTGAGATATATTTATTAAAATAATGTTTTAATTTATTCGCAAAAAATAAATGTCTAATAGTTTTAAAATAACCATTTTCTTCCCATTTTAAAAAATAGTTTCTAAATAAAGAAATTGTTTATAGTCATCTATTTATAATAAGAAAAATGAAATGAAGAAAAAATTTAAGTGAAAAATAATTAGTGTAAAACATGTCATAAGGTTCACATAAAAAAGAGGAAATATGTATATATATATATGATTATGTAAGAGTTTCAGTAAACGAATAAAATTGAAATAATTTGATAAAAACATAAAAAATGAAGTAATGTAGAATACCTATAAAATTGTGGACATGGGATATTTCGAGACATCAAATGCTAGACTTAATATCTTTAGAACAATATTTCACCCCATCAATGTGGTCCATAGTTTATAACCAAATCCTTCCTCAACTAGCCACATTGATGGAATATCCCACCATTAAATTTACTAATTAGGGGGATTTTTCCATGAAATCAGGACTGAATAGAAACTGTATCTAAACTCTCACTAAAACACATAGGATCCCATTTCTATATAAAAAGTGTATGGTGTGGAAGGAAATAAAAAAATAACATCTCAATATTGATGATTTGTATTAATTTAAATTACCACCTCTCGAAACAATCCATGAAAACTCACCCCTATAATAGAGTGTAAAGTTGGAGTAATCCTATTTTTAATAAAAAAATCTGATTGTACCAATTGTGTATCATCATTGGAAAATAGGCCTTACTAATTTGAAAAACCATTTTTTAAACATAAGTTTTTCAATTTATAAAGCCACCATTTAACCTTATCCATAGATTCACACACACACACACACATATGTTTACCCCTTTTTTAAATTTACATATTCACACATATTACAAGAATATGCAGAAAGAGGATATAAATCTATATAGATACTTATATTTATGTGTATACTCTATAATTTAAAATGAATAAGAATTTAGAAATTATTTTGATGCTCTTTGGAAAAAAAATTTCCATTAGGATAGTATGGAAACATTATTAAAGGCCAAAACAACATCCATATCTTAATCTTACTCAAATAATTTTTTTTGAAGATAAACCAAGCACTCGTTGTGCTTAAACTTTCAAAAAATATTTTCAAAACATGTTAAGCCCATGGACAATGATTAATATGACATGGTTAACATGAAGGAAGCCAATTTCATTAATCATGCACATTTTCTGCATCTTATTTACCAAAAGATATAACTAAAACACCCAAAAAAAACTCTCAAGAAATTATACTTTTAATTTTAAAGGTTTGAACATATGGTAACAATGCCCAATTTGTTGGCTCATGGTTTGAGTCATTCAAGAGGAGGTGATGGAGGCTGGAAATTGACATCGCATACCCTAAATATAAATAATGATAAGAAATTAGAACCAGAAACTCCCATTAGGGTCTTTCCAATCATGCGAAATAAAAAATAGAGGAGAAAAATGAGAGGGAGAGAAGTATAGATGGAAGAGAAACACTAACCTTGAAAATTATACCCTAACTCATGAAGGAATCGAATAAGTTCTTATATAAATAGATATGGATATAGGAGGGTAATGAACTATATAGGGGATGGGGTTTCATGAATGTGATAGTTTTTGGGAGAGGGGAGAGGGCTCAAATGGAGAGAAAATAAAATAAGGGTAAAATGGAAAAGTCCAAAATTTTAATGTTTTGGGTAGGTCACATGGCTAGGACCCTTGGTTTACCAAGACATCCACCAAACATGAAACATACTTTAAAGGGATACACTAGATACACAAAGTTTTACTAAATAGTTTACAAAGTATTCACCAATAATGTAAAATATTTATGTTAAAATATAAACACCTCTGCATGGTTGTTGCACAGTTTTGTGAAACTGTGTTCAAGTCATGTACTTTCCCCATGGACGAAAAATCTCCCACATGGATTATATTAAGTCTCGATCAGTTTAGTATCATCGATGATCTACCCATGTGATACAAACCATGATAATAAAAAGATGAACTGGTAAATCCTCTTGTGTGGGATAATCACTAGGTTTACCTCAAACCATACACAGAGAAAAAAACTAACCAAAAACTCAAAGATTTTAAATTTTCACATGGAATGAAACCCAAAAATTAAATAAATTATTAAACAAAAAAATAAATTAAAAAAAAATAAAAAAAAATATGGTCATGATAAATATACAATACATTTTAGGATATTATTATGTGAATGATCCCAAAACGAAAAATATGAACTATACCAAATTTGTAAAGAAACAAAACATGATAATAAGGGATAATAGTAAGGAAATGAACATGAAATTAGTTTTAAATCATGTATACAATTAATATAAATTTATTATTCAGGTAGTTAGTGAATGTAAAAGGTAAGTCATGACTCAAGTTATGTCGATTCTTAACAAAAATTTATTTCATTGAGTTATGTCACTTATTCATTAACTACGTTATTACATGATTATATGTGTAATTAATTGTTTTTATTTTATATTATATTTTCAAATATTTTATGGGGAATTAAATTTTTTACATATAATCACATCATTGATTAATTCTCATTTTAATGTTGCAATCATTATAAGGTTTTATTCCCTAACTTTTATTTGTATGGGACATATTCTATATTCACCAATTATTTAATTTTTGTTGTATATATACTACCCATTATTAAATTATAGGATAATTATGATGTAAAATATGTGGATTTACCAATCCATCTAATTTTTACTCTTTTATGTTTTTTTATTTATGAGATTACCAAAACTCTAAGTGTTCTTCATATCAATATTTGTTTTTGAGACATATTCCATCTTATGAACCTATTTTTGCGTATATGGAATATATACCACCCTTGGATATGTTATATCAAGAATTTATTTATATTCATGATACTTGATGTTTCATATGATGTTATGTTTTGGAGTTCTGTGAGTGAAAATAATAAAATAATGTTGCGGGTGAATTGTATTTTTAAAAGAAACATATAATTTTCAATATCTTTAATTATTAAGAACATCAAATTTTTATATTACTACTAAAATCAAGAATTGTACTATATTTAAAATTATTTATGATATCAATAATCTGGGTAATGAAAATATATACTATATTGAATTATAGTTTACACATTAGAAATTATATGATTTGTATTCTAAACTATTGAAGAAATAGGTGGGAAAATGGAATGTTAAAATTTTTGAATTATAGAAACAAAAGTAGAAATTTACTTGGAAAAAATTTAGAAAATAATAAAATTGATGTTTAAGAAAAATATAGTGTATTGGTTAGAAAACCAAATACTATTTTACAGGATATTTTTTAAAACCTTACTTTTTAACCAAAGTGAAAGGAAAATCTGTAGACATGATATAAGGTATCCATGAATTTAAATTTTTTTTATGGTATCCCCAATTTAATACCTATCCAGAGGTTTTTCATTTCATCCCTAATATCCCTCAACTTTAGCTTTCAATAGCAGCTCACTTCCATATACCAGAACTACCTGATCTCTATCAACCTAGACACCTAAGAACTAGATTAGATAATCAAATTTTATATCATCTTATCCATATAATCCCTTGATCACACCTGATCAGTATAAATAATATTAAACTAAAAATATAAAAGATATTTACAAGGTAAACCTCGGATAACATTAGCTCTTAATATAAACACTCAAAAATAAATATTACACTCATTAATCGCTATGACAATAATAAGTTATTATAAATAATTAAAATTAATAGTAAATTTTATAATGTTTGATTATCATATATTCATCTCTATTGATTCTTTTGGTGTGACTTAATTTATATAAAATTTTGTAAAAAAATCCAACGATCTAATTTCCCAAAACTCATGATCACTTTCAACTGAATCAGCTATAACAATATATTAATATGTTGATGGACCTATAATATTTTTATATCTACCAATTTTTTGGTTCAACACCTCTAAAATAATTATAAATAAAGTAGAGTAATCTTATATTTGATCTTTATATCATTGATTGTTTATAAATCTATTTTGTGTTCTAGTATTTTGTTTTACCAAATATTCATTCATCATAAACAAGAAAACCTAAAAAAATCAAGTTATAAAATTTTTATTTGAATTTTATTATTATTTAAAAAATAAATAAAGAAGTGATTTATTAATAATAAACTCCCCAATAATAAACCTATTTTTTGTAATTCACAAAATATAAAAGAAAATTTTAGAATTGGAACTATATTTTAAATTGAAAAGTTACTATAGGATTCATGATATAAATCCCCCCTTTTTTTATTCAAATACGAAGAAAATTTTATTATAGAAATCCAAAAGTAAATTCCCAAAAAAATTTATCACCAAGAAAATTAATAAAATATTTATGACAACAACATTTAATTAAATTTCATAAGAAGATAAAAATTCCTGTAATTAAAATAAAAATATAAAAACATTATATGATAATCAATAGAAAAATAATCAATAGAAACATTTTATTAACATTACTCCCATTGTGATTTTAAAAATTGATATAAAAAAGAATAAAGAAAAAATAAAAAGAAAATTAGAAATGTAATTTATTTTTATAAATTTTCAATCATATTTTTTATAATCCCATAGGTTTTATTTATCTATTCAAATCATCAAGAAAAAATATTTTAATATGGTTAATGTAATCAAATTTTTTTGTATCAACTTCAGTTAAACAATGCTTTCCTATATAATATGATATTATTAAAATATGAGTTCAAGTTATACATTACTTTATCCACCAATGTTATGGATCTTATCACAAATCTTCATATAATAAAATATATGATTATATATTATTTGACCATGAACTTTTCTTTCTTAACTAGTTAACATAGTGATAAATTTAGCTATATCTAATGCTCTTACATTTTTCTTCACAATTGGCCTTCTAATGTTCTTTAGATTATCATTTAGAAAGATACTTCTCATAAGAAACATATTACCATAGAAAAGTGAGAATACAAATATTTTTTAGATAAACTCCTATGATTTAAATCATTATATATACATTTATGTTTTTTTTTACAAATTTGTCCTTTAATGCATGATTAGTACTCCATGTTTTGACCATAAAATGAAATTACAAAACATATGTTTTACAAATTTTATTAAGAATAATATTTTAAATTTCATTAAATGTAAAAGAAAAAGTTACCTTTTGAGAAATAATATTAACCCCATATAAAAAGTAATTTAATAAATTTATTAAATGTTAAATAACTCCTAATAAATAAATCAATAATAATAAGGGAATAATAATATTTATAGTTTAAATTATTAAATATTATTTAAGTTATCTTCTAAAAAAAGGTTGATATTATTATTTTAGGTTTCGTTGAAGGGAATTTTAAAAAATAAAAATATTTTATACAAAAAATGATAAATCTAAAATTTGTAAAATTGTAATGTTTAAAAAATATAATAGTTTTAAATTATAGATAACTAAAAATATAGATTGAGATATTTTAAAATTTAATGAGTTTAAAAATCATATTTATTTGAAAATTAGATGAGCTTAAAAATTAGATAGATTTTAAAAATAGATGTGCTTAAAAAGAATGTAGACTTGAAAAGTATATGAGTTTAAAAATAAATTATATTTAAAAATAAAATGAGGTTAAAAATAAGATATATTAGAAAATATGATGACCTTATAAATTAAATTGATTTAAAAATCAGGCAGGTTTAGAAAAATTGAAGTTAAAAAATAGATAAAATTGAAAATAATTTTTCCTCATTTTTTCTAGTTGAGTTTTTAATGTTAGGATATAAATGAGATAAGAAGTTGAATATAGATCAATTAACATTGATTATTACTAACTTCTGTTTAATGAGTTTGAATCTATCAAAAAGAAGATTTTTTTTGAAAATATCACATAGATGATTTTTCTTATGCTAAAATCAATAATGATATCTCCTTTATTTGTTTGATTTCTATAAAAATGGTGTATTACAACTATGTGCTTATCTCTTGAGTGATGTGATATGTTTTTAGATAAGTAAATGAAATAATTATTTTCACAAAGATTTACTGTTTGAGAAAAACACAATCCAAAATCATTAGGTGTGAGTTACATCAACAAAACTTGAGCATAAAACATTCCAACTACTATATATTTTTCTTTTATAATGGAAAGTGATATAGAATTTTGTTTCATGCTGGACCAAGATAATAAAGGTTATTCTAATAAATTAAATGTTCCTAAGGTTGATTTCAATCATGACCAGAACTGATGGGGCCCTAAATGAAACTACCCCAACCCTACCTCCAAAAGACCAGGGGCTGGCTACTAGCACCAATAAGTCATATCACGTAAATGGGAGGAATTAGACTTATGTACCAGTGTAGACATCACTATTATTATAAAATTATGAAATTTAAATCAACCGAAAAAATGCATGAATACATATATAATTCCCCAACCATAGTTTGAACAAAGTAATGGAAAGTGTAAAATAGGGCCAAATAAAGGCAAAACAAAAAATGGAAAGTAAATTCAAACCCACTCATAAGGAAGGTACCCCTGTCAAATGAAACACCAGTATACACCTTAGTATATTTGAACCAAATTTTCTCCACCTACTCATAGTCCACTAAGGACTCTGAAGAAGATCTGTCACCTACATAAGACAAGACATGTGCAGTCAGATCCCATGCAAGGGTGAGTATAAAAATACCCAGTTGGACCCCCCAAAATCTCTAACCATAAATAATCAAGAGTATTAATCTCATTATAATATTTTTTCAATCAGAAAGCGAGACATACAAATAAATATTTAAATATACTCATAAAAGTCTTCAATTCTCAAAGTTCCCAACCACTACTAGCCATAATTCCACTGTGAGGTTCTATGATAACACTCTTCTGGGTAGAATCGCTGAATGATATATACTTATACTGATTAAACTCATCTAAGTGGGAATTCTTTTCAATTATAGATAAGAATAAGAAGCCTACTAAAATAATATGGTTCATTCGAGAAATGCACTCGATCAGAATACACTGCATCAAAAAGATCAGATCTCAATTCAAAAAAGGGGTTTAATGACTGCGGCTCACTCGGGGGACACTAGACCCTACTATATAAATCCTCATAGATAGGGTATTGATACCCATGTAAATATTGTTCACATTAATTCCAAAAATAACATGTAAGGTAACACAAAGATACTTGAGGATCGCTTTGGGCCTCTCAAAGAGTAAAATGCTCCATGTCATTGATATATTTATCAAAGTGGACTAAGGAAACTCATTCCAGAGTAAGTGTTCTTTCCTAAAATAAACTAATCATAAGAATCTATAGTGGGATCAACCTCTATAATGGGATCATGATGCCACACAAAACCCTTATAAAAATAGACTAATGGAACACAGTCTACTAATACTGGTCCAAGGTAGCTCGCTGAAGCTCACAACAAAGTTGAGATGAGAATAAGGAATAAACCAACCCATCCTAAATAGATTTCATCACATATTCCTAAAGGTAAACTAATTTTCTCACTATGTCCGGTACTACTTATGTCTCATTCTCACACAACATGTACTTTTCTCAATACATGATGTTTCCTTGTGGTACATGGTGTGTAGGTGTTTGGGATGACACTCAGATTGTATCCTTCCCATTCACATGTAATTTCCTTGGTAATTTTTTTAGATCACCATACATGATATATAGGACCAAACGATCTCTTGGGTATGTAATCCCTGTACATGATGAGCTACCTACTAGGGTTTACATGGAATATAGCTTGAACCATATGGCATACAAATCTACCCGTCCTCTATGTGTGTACTCACTGTACACATTAAACTGGGAAGATAATGGTCACATGGTGTGTGATATTTTTCTCAACACTAAAACCCAAAAAACACATAGAAAATGCTACATAACGTGTGTTCACGTCACTACACACCGTTTAGTCGGAAATTTCATAGAAATTTTTGAACATTCGTGTTTATTTTCCTGTTAAATCTACAACCACCATTTCTACCATAAATCACTATACATGATATAGATCTAATGTTTAGGAACCTTATTTCTAATTTTTAATGGATTCCATCTAAATCCTATGCTCAGGAACACTTGCGTTGAGCCTCATCCATGCTGCATGCCAAAAGAACAAAGAATATGTCCTAATCCATCCATGAATCCGCTACCAAATTCATATCCAGCAATTATGTTGTGGAATATTCATATCTAAACAATAGTAATGATCCAATTCTCCCTATACCAAACACGAAATTATCATTCATCAGGTACTCATTGAATCATAGGCTAATAAAATTTCTAATTATGAATGCATGGAGAACAGGGAGAGAAAACCATAAAACATAAGAGAGAGGAATTAACCTCAATGTTTATTAATTTTTCCTTGGTATATCATATTAAGTAAGAATAAATAATAGGTATATTAAACAACAAAAAAATAAAATAAATATTATCCCCAAATCCTGCAAATATCACATTCCTTAAAAATGACCTATCTATGAATCAATCCATTAGTTGATTGATTCAAATTCATCGAGGGAAAAGAAAATGAGGATAAATTCAAAAATAAAACATCCTACCTTGATTTGGATCAAATTTCAATGAATAATTATCACACATCATTTTCACTGGTTAGATCATTAATTTCTATTAGCACACCGATCATCGAGGCTTAATCCATCAGTGTTCGTACTCGGAAGATCCTCCACCAGATCCTCTATAAAATTCCCATATTATAAGGAAAACCCTAAAATTTTGTTTTAACTATGTTTATAAATAATTTCATTAGGTTATTACATGAACACAAATAATATAATTTATTTAATTTATTTTATTAAATTTATTCTCGGGATTATTTATTCACAAACATATTTCTCTGACATTGTTTATTTCATGCCTAAGGTAAAATGCATGTTATGAACTCAATGGTGTCATTATAATTATGATTAAATAATTATTTTATGATTTATTCAACTTTTTCAAGAAAAACACATGTTTATTATATTTAATATATTTATTATATTTCAAAAATTAATTATAGTAACATTTGTTCTTGGAATCTCATGCGTCCTTAGTGTTCAGATCATGAAGTATTCTTAAAAATATTCTAAAGTCTTATATTCCAAAAAATGGGAGATTAAATTATTCCCTTCATCAAGTATTTTCTTCCCCAAAGAGAACAATCTAAGTAAAAGGTTAGGATACTGATCCCTTGATCGGGTCTCCTTCTCCCACTAGCTCTTACAATGGTTCCTTGTGCTGAAAAAACCTCACCCTAAGAAAAAACTTTCCCATTAAGGGTCTTTATTCTACCAGTCTTAAACATCAATAAATCCTTGAAAAGGAAACTCCACTATAATATCCCAACTCATCCATATTAATATCTTATAATGGGTTATGCACATACCTCCTTAGCTTGACTCGTGGAGAAAATAAAGATACCCAAACTATTATTTCCTCAGGGATGAGTGATATACCATCTTGATATCCCAACATAGCAGTAAGAAATAAAGCTCTTATGATTACTGGAGATATACATCCAATATGGCTAGGAATCTGTAAATCTAAAACTCGAAATTCCTCCATCATCAGTCCATTAAGGAATCCAAAAATTTAACAGAAATTCATCATCCTCCCATAGATGAACTGTACCCATTAAAACCATCACTATGACCAAAACTATGACCCAAGAACTATTACCTACTGTATCTGACTATTATTAAAATTTCATATAAGGTCTCTCATACAAGTACATGAAAATGTGATACTCTAGTGGTAGTATTGAAATCATCATTGTATGTAAACCTCACCAATGGTAGGTGATAATCTTAAATATGTCCCAAAAACAACATGTAAACCCAATTTATGTTCATGAGAACCTGAAAAGTTCACTTTTACCTGGGCATATGGCTATCATAAAACACATCTCCCATCAACAACTGAGTCCCTAAATTGTTTCTGCATCCTCTCTATAATTGTGATGGGAAGTAAGAATCAAAGTCTGAAATGATCATTGAGGGTATTCCATGAATTCATTCAACCCCTTTAACACATAGATGTTCCAACTCTCTATAAAGCTCCATTGGTCATCACCCTCAAATAGGTGAGACAATAAATGTTCAACTTGAAAAACCTCTACAACTCCCTTGGGTAGCCTACTGATGTGAAGAGATCTTGATAAATAATCACCTACACTAGGTGTACATGTAAGGGAAAACAACCTCCTTGTCACCACTTCTTTCTTCATGACCAAAATAACCATCCATTCCTAGAAACAAGATTATGTGATTCCCTCCTTCATGAAATTCCATTTGGAATATATCCAGTGGACATACGATGATGCAAGATTTCCTAATCGATATTCTATATATTTGTCCACCCTAACTCTATAAAGTAGCGAAGGGATGAAAGCCATAAAATGGAGGTATGAAACACCAACCTCCGGTGTATCATATGATACAATTAGATATCTATCACACATGGATGTGATTGAAGTGTTCTACCAAAAATTTATCTATAAGGGTTATAGATCCAAACTATAATTCTCACGATTCCTCAGTGGTGTACATGATTCTAAAGGGTATCCCCAAGGACTCAAAGAAACCACATTAGATCTAGGATATAGTGCTCAATACATCCACCTATCAAAACTGGAACTGGAGATAATCCATCCTGAGGTAAAATTTTGAGATATACTTCACCACCATAAAATGGGTGAAGAGGTCATCAATTATCGGGAGTGGATACTTTCCCTCATGTCACCTAGTCTTTATAGAACTAATCCACATACAACCTCAAACCTCATCAACCTATCTGGATAACAACATATTTCTATCCAAGAAAACACATAGGGTCTTATAAATCCTCCTTCTCTACAAACTCATAACTGCACCTTCAGCTCTGACAACACCATGGGGCTATCCAATATACTATCATTGATATTAGTCCATCCCTAGTCAAAGTATATGTAGATAAAAACTCTCTTTGGTGAGGTAAAACTAAAACATCTTCAATAAGTATTACCTCATACTCATCCACCATCACATGAACTGAGATATCATATAATTCTTTATTTCATGGTTAATACTATCGAACCAATAGGTAAATGGTTGTACCCTCATGATAATGAGACCATCTGTCCCTTTTAGGGAATCACTCATTATCAAAGGAAGAAAAATCCATTCCAAAAAACTGTAAGCACTACTACTAACATTGGTATCAATAATATGGAAATAGAATATATATAAGTAGTAAAAACTAAGGAAAACATCATAGGTTCCCACTACCACTACAAAAGGATTTCTACATGATTCTATCTCTCTTTGATCCAAGAGTCAAGTCACAAAAATGGTAAAAGTGTTAAATCATTGATCCAATATTCAAGAGCCTCCAACACAAGGTTAAATAAAAAAGGAATTCATTAGTATCACTAGGTCTCAAACATGGGATAAAATGAGCGAACAATGTCTCATAGCTCTGTGTGAAAACTACAACCTAGGTAGTGAAGTCGCACGTCGTAACTCAAAACTACACTCAAAGCCTCTCTCATTTCATAATTATTGTAACTCATCCTCTCCATATCACACTTATTTACTACAACCATGGAATGATCTGACACATTGTCACATCAAAATATATTAAACACACAAGAGACACATCAACACTATCCTCTTTGGATGACACTGAATTTCATGCATGATTTTGGATTTTGTCTCAAGAATGCATCTTGGGGGGGGGGGGGTGGAATTGTCCCTCTTCCTTTCACATGAAAAGTCACACAAAAAATCACCAATTTAATTCTCAACTGACACCATACGTCTCCCTATAAAGTTAATCGAAAAATAGATTCCAAAGTGTGTCTCTTACCTATGTATAACAATATAAAAAACATGAGTAGAGGGAGAAAATATCGTACATTAGAACACTCATGGAGTCTTTGGTTAAAGAAACTCTCACACTTGAAGATGTCCATGATTTTGACCACCATTTTCTCCATCACATACGCTACCCCTCATAACTTCTTTCTCTAGCCATCGCATTTTCCTAATCGGTTCATTGACCATCCCTCTTACTATAACAAGACTGGTAGGCCAATGCCACAAAATATTCCCTCTACTATCACATGTAAATAAACATATCTTTCTTAGTGAACCGATATACCCCTATGATATCTGAGGAAACATACTATTTAATTACTTGTGTCACATGCTTATTATTGGCAGGTCCTTTAAACCCGAAATCTTAGGAAATCCTTACCTTATAAGATCATGATATAAGCTCAGACCCTACTCATTGTTGTCCATCACCAACAGATCCATCCACACCTCTTTCTAATAGGGCACATCCACCCAATCTATAGTAGGTACATCTAAAAACTTCTTAATGGGTGGAATATCTACTATGTTTATACTCAGAAGAAAACCTACCTCATGACCATCCCCTTGATGGGGACCTCATCACTCATCGAGAAAAACTCTCAACCCTACTGTAGAAACATCACATGTTGTCATCATGAATACATCCTAAAATGATTCAATATGTACCATGATCAATGAAAATATCTAAATATATGACTCAAAAAGGAAACAGAAACCACAAAATAATCATATATGATGCATATTCCAGTGTTTTTCCTTCAATAAATGTCTACACATGCCAATTCAACAAGAATTTTATCAAGGTTTTGGTGAATGGATACACTGTATGTCGCACCAACACCAGACACCATAGACTAAGATCTAACATCGAAGCACTTAAACATTTCTACCCTAGATCCAAAAGAAAACCACACAGCTAGAAAAATGAAACTAAAAATTCCAATCATAAACCTAGGTAGTTTCATAACACTTTCAGCTTGGTACTACTCTTATACCATTCTGTCACAACCTTACCCAACAGATTCAAACATGCAACTACCCCAAGACCACCTCCATTAGGCTAAAGGCTGGCGACTAGCGCTAAGAAGTCATATCACACACATGGGATGCATTATACTTAAGTACCTATATGTACACACACATATACAATCTTATACAATAACAAAATTATAAGAAACTAAAAACAATTCAAGTATACATATATAATCCCAAAACCAGAGTATGAAAAAAAAGTAATGGTACACATAAAAATGTTCAAATACAAGCCCAACCAAAACTAAAATGTAATGTATAACCTGATCTAAAGGAAGGGACAATTTTCAAATGAAAAAATGCTACACACTTCGATCTATCTAGACCAACTAAGATCCACAAAATCCCAATTCTCCAAGGAATCTGAAGAAGATATATCACCAATATATGACACAACATGTGTGATGAGAGCCCATAGAGGGGTGAGTATAACAATATCCAGTAGGACACCACAAAACCACCAAGAATGAAGAATCTAGAGTATTCATATCAATAGAAGACATTTCAATAATAAAGAAAAACATACAAATACATATCTATATATAATAATAAAAGACTCAAAGTCTTAAATGTCTCAACCATTTCCATCCAAAATTCCACTACGAGGTTCTAAGATAATGATCATTTGGGAGTAACAAATCCATGAGATATATTTCTACTGATGAAACACATCTAAGTAGTCATGATTTTTTCAGTCAATCAAACAATCACATCATAAAACCGTGTGTTTTCATCCAAGAAGAAAAGTTGATCCGACCAAACCTCATTAGAAAGATCATATATTGATACAAATATAGGGATTCAATGCCCATGGCTCACTATGGGGACACCAGATCATACTGGAAACATCCTACTAGATAGGGGATCATTGCTTATTTTTATATTGGTCAGGCCAGTTCCAAAAACCCCATCTAAGGTAACATGATGGGACATGAGGACCGCTCTAGGCCTTTCAAAGGGATAAATCCTCCTAGCCATTTAGATTTATGTTAAAGAGGACTGAGGTAACTCATTCCAGAATAAGGCAACTCACCCACATTGAACTAGTCACCAGAATATGTAGTGGGATTACCCTCTAGGATATAAACTTGATGACTCATATAAACCTCATAAGAATAGACCAAGGGAACAAACTCAACCCATACAAGTACAAGGTAGCTCAAAAAATCTCAAAATGAAGATGAGATGTGAAGAAATAGGAAACCAACCCATTCTCAAAGGAGTACACGAAATTTCCCTAGAGGTAGGTGAAATTTCTCACTACGTCTGGTACTGACAATGTATCATTCTCAAATGACATGTACATTTTTTCAATACATGACATGTCCTTGAGGTATATAGTGTGCAGGTTTTTAGGCCGACACTCGACATGTAGCCTTCCCATACCCATGTAAATTCCAATGTACATGGTGTTTCAATATTTATACATGGAATATAGGACCACATGATCATCTCTGTGTGTACTCCTTGTACATGTCTAGCCACCTTCAAGGGTGTACATGATGTGTGGCATGAACCACAAGATGTGAAACTCCACCAGCCTCTCAAAAGTGTACTACATATACACGAAAAACTGGTGGGCTAAGGGTTACATGGCATGTGACACGAGTCACACAATGCATGGTATTTTTCTCTATCCTAAAACCATAGTGGAAAAAATCAGAGACTAAAAGATGTGTTTTCATGTGACTATACGTTGTGTAGTCAGGAATTTCATTAAAATTCCCAAATATTCACATGTCTTCACCATTTTAGCTTCCAGCCTTCGATTCCACCCTAAATAATTCCACAATATTTTTATTTGAGGTTGATGAACTTCCTTTCCACTATTGACAATATTCTAGTAGAATCCTCCACTTGGGAACACCCACATCGCACTTTATTGGTGTGTCACACCAAAAGAAAAATGAGCAGGTCCCAATCCATCATTGGATCTACTACCACAATAATATATCACAATTAAATCATCAAATATCCCTCTATGACTGCGATAAGGATTCACTGTACCAAATATCGAATTTACAATGAGCATTCACCAGGTATTCATTGAATCGTAGGCCAATGAAATTACTGATGATATATGCACATAGAATGGGGAAAGAAAACCATAAAATAAAATATTGAGGAATAATCCTTGAACTTTTTCCATTTATTCCTTAATCCATTTTCACAGGGAATATGAAATAAATGGTATATGAATTAATGAAAAAATAAAATAAATATTACCCCAAATCCCACAAATAGTCTATTCTTGCAAAATGACTAATCTATGAATCAATACATTAGATTATTGATTTATATTCATCATGGGATAAGAAAATGGGGATAAATATTTATAGAAAACATCCTACCCATATTTGGATCAATTTCTGATGAAGAATATTCACATGTTACTAGAATTGGTGAAATCCTTTATATTTATTGGCACAATAATCATCAAGGTTTGATTCGTTGGAGTTCATCCATATAATATCTTCCATAAAATCCTCTATAAAATTAAAATATTATGAGGCAATCCTTAAAATTTGGTCACAACTGAGTTTATAAAGAATTTCATTAGTCCATTGCATCAACATGAACAAAATAATTAATTTTTTATTCAATTTATTTTACACCCGTGAAGAGTTTTTCACAAACACCCTACACCGACAATGTTTATGTGACAACTTAGGTAAAACCAACATTCTAAACTCATCTATGTCCTCATATTTCCAATTCTGGACTTATTTTAAGAGTTATTACACTTTTCAGGATAACTAAATGATAGTGATATTTAATATATTTATTATATTTAATAATTTAATTATGGGCACACCAGTCCTCAGAATCTCATGTCACATCAGCATCTGGCTCTGAAAATATTCCTAGAAATACTCCAAAGTATTATATTACAAGAAACTAGGAAATTAAAATTTGTTATCAAACCTAAAACCTCCAAATAAAAAATTTGAGTTACTTTTTAGAAAAAAATTATTACTTTAATAATGTAATAATATATGTCTTGATGTACCTTTAATATATATGAAAATATAATTTTACCCTTTGAAGTGAAATTGTTTTATATTATCTTGAAACCACTAAAAAAATATACTAGAAAAATTATCTCTGGTCAACATATAATAAGATATAGTAAACATATAATCATAAATATATATATTTTTGATCTACTGATTTGCTAGTTTCATTATGTTCAAGTTTGATAGAAGATACAAATTGAGTTCTAATGTTTGATTCTATTTAAAAAAATATTTTGTGTAAATATTTAATATATTTTTCTTGAGTTAAAATATTTCCATCCAGGTTTTTAAAAATATAAAAACTAAGAAAAAAAATGAGTTCTCCCATCTTGTTCATTTCAAACCCAATTTTAAAAAGTTATAAAAAATATCTAATGGATATTTAGGAGTCGGGAAAAAAATAATGTGATCATAATAAATTGGAACAATAATAGTGTTTTTGAAAATTTTCATTGTTAAAAGAGTTGGATTAAAACTTCCTTAAAAAAATCATTTTTACAAAACCTAGTATTTATTTTATCCCAAGCTATTGGGGATTGTCTAAGTATATATAGTGAATCAGAAAGTTTAAAAACAATTTCTATAATTTTATTTTCTTAAAAACCATGTGATTATTAAATATAAACATCCTATTAAACGTATCCACTAAGGAAAGACTATTTACAATAATTTGATATAAATTTAAATTCACATGGGCTATAAAGTCTAATAATAGTATGATAAATTCTAATGTAAATACTTGTGAAAAATTTTCACTATAGTCTATACCATATTTTTGAAAACAACCTTTAGAAATAAGTATTGATTTATTTCTAATAATGATTCCATCTTCATTAAATTTTTTATAAAGTCAAATTTTACTCCAATTAATGGTATATATATAGGATGTTAAACTAAGGTATAAACAAGGTTTTGTTCAAACTGATTGAGATCTTTATTGATGGTGTTATCTAAATTTCATCACATAGAGAAATATCTACCATTTTAGGTCCAAATTGTGATATGAAATCAATATAATGATTTCTTTGGGAACATAAATTTTTAACATTTTGACATAAACCTCTATTATATAATTGGAGAGATGATTATTTTAGGTAAGCTAATTTTTTTTAAAGTGGATATATGATCTTCAACTAATGGGTGTAAATATTTAGTTGAAGTAGATTTTGGATATTGAAAATATGTTGGTTTTACTTCTAAAAGATTCAAAATTGCAAGATGTAAATCATCTTATGATATGTTTACATAAGTTTTTTTGAATATACCATCTAAATTATGAGTTTTCAATGGTTTAATAAAAAAATAATTAGATACATCAAACTTTACACGATCCATTTCCTCTAAAATACTTCTTATTTTATTAAAAACTCTAAAATAATGACTAATTGTTGAATAGAATATAAAAATACCATCATAAATTTTAGGACCAAATTTATGTTAAAAATATTTTCATTCAGTATGGATACTATACATCCAAGAACTCATATGTAATAAAATTAGGGATTTATTTTTGACTACAACTCATAGGAAGTTTTATTGAGAAAAGGTCTGAGTAATACTTGATTGACAATATAACAAGCAGTAATCTCAACCAAAAACAAATAATTTCTTTTAATTGAATAATCACTAAGAAAATTTTGAGGAATTTCCTTAAGAATTATTTTTCTTCATTCATATACACCATTTTTTGTGGTGTTCTTAGTGTAGAAAATTTTGAGTAATGCCCTTCCTTACTAAAAAATATTCAAAATAATCATTAAAAAACCTCCCATAATGATTATTATGGATAGTACCCATAGTTATATTTTTTGAATTCTTACCTATATCACAAAATTACCTAAAATAATTAAAAAATTCAGATTTTGGAGTGATAAAATTGTCCCTGGTAAATCTAGTGTAATCCTCAAACAAGAAATATACATAAAATTTTCCACCAATGCATTAATTTTTTGTAAAAATAAATAGATCCATTTAAATTAACTATAAATATATGGTAGATGATAGTTTAATTTTACATTTGACAGATGAATTATTTTTTTTCATTCATATACACCATTTTTTTGTGGTGTTCTTAGTGTAGAAAATTTTGAGTAATGCCCTTCCTTACTAAAAAATATTCAAAATAATCATTAAAAAACCTCCCATAATGATTATTATGGATAGTAACCATAGTTATGTTTTTTGAATTCTTACCTATATCACAAAATTACCTAAAATAATTAAAAAATTCAGATTTTGGAGTGATAAAATAGTCCCTGGTAAATCTAGTGTAATCCTCAAACAAGAAATATACATAAAATTTTCCACCAATGCATTAATTTTTTGTAAAAATAAATAGATCCATTTAAATTAACTATAAATATATGGTAGATGATAGTTTAATTTTACATTTGACAGATGAATTATTTTTCTTACCAAATTTACATGGATCAAAAACTCTAGTTAAATTAATATTATGTTTCAGTAGATCCCTAACATGTACTTTCCTAGAAAGTTTAGAAAATGTTTGAAATTTATAATGTCCCAATATACTATTCTATAACTATTATAATAATTTGTTCACAAAAAATTAAGGAAAATTAAAATTACTTAGTTCTTCATTATCAAGTGTATAAAAATTCTCATTCCCATCAGAAGATAAAATGAAATTATGTTATAAAAATTGAACAATACAATTTTTATTCTAGAAGTACATAATATATCCCTCATCACATAACTATAATATAATAAAATAGTTGTGCTTAAGTACTAAAACATATAAAACAATTAAAATAAGATATTTTACAAGAAAAAATACAACCAATTAAGATGATTTCACCTTGTGCATTATCACCAAAAGTAACTCTTCCTATAATAAATTTATTATAATTTTAGATGTTTGACTTGTCACCTATAATTATTTGAGAACAAATACAATCCATTTAAATTTTTTATACTTGTAGAACTCAAAAGTTTTCTTGAAAAATATTAAATTATGTTTTTGATACCAAAATATGTTATTTATAGTCACGTTAAAAAATAAAATTTAAGAACCTATATATATCAAAATAATTTGTGTTGTATAATTACAAGTTATTTTGAAACAAAATATATGTGTAAAAAATTTGAACTTTATTTAAAGATCAATATTTACTCCATTGATCTCCAATTTGACATTTATTATAAATAGACCACTTTTAGGTACATAATAGTTTGATTGAAAATAAGGTTCATAAAATGTAAATCCTATTCCACTGGAATTTCTAGAGGGACTTATTTGTTTATAAATATTTTAAAATTTTTGTTTTCCTGATGTGAAGTACGATAAAAACTTTAAACAAAAAAAATATTAAATTTTAACATTCATTTTTTTATTTTATTTATTTTATTTTTGATTAACTAAATTAGGATTAATGAAGTTATGATCTACAAAATTTTGATTTACTGTATTTTAGTAAACTATATCTCAATCCGATGTACTTCAATTGTATGTAATTGGATAAGAAGAATTAGTTTTTGAATCTAATTTAGTTAGATGTTTTAACACATATAAAGTTAATTTTTAAAATCTTTTATAATTTTTAATAATATTTTCTTCAAAAATATTAAAAATAATTGTCAATTTACTATTCTTTTGATTCATAAGAGTCACATCTCTTTCCATTTTTACTATCATAGGTAATGTTTTTTCAAATTTTTGTGACGAATATTCTTAAAAATAATTTGTATTATATTTTTATTATTTTGATGAAGTTGAATAATCATCGTTAGTATTATAAAAAAATTTATAATGAAAGATTAAATTTGTGATAGATTCTGTGGTTACCTTTTTCATAAATTATTTTTTATCGCTTGGAATTTTTGAATAAAAACCAGTTTTTTTGTATTTTCTTTTATATTTTTATGAACATTATGATGATGTGTTTCTTTCATAGGCACTCCAAGTATCTAAAGATATCAAGATCTTCATTCCATTCCCTTTTGAATAATTTCTTGACTTTATATTTTTCTTCTTCACTTTAGGAAAATTGGGTAGGAAGTGACCATACTTCTTACATTCATAAAATATAACTTCTAAATATTCCTTATTTTTTTGAGGAAATTTATATAGTTTAGATGAAAATTTTATAAATTTTAATTTCTCATTAGTTTATTCATTTTTCTTATAATTTTAGAAATAATACTATTGTTGTCTTATACATAAATTAGACATTAATACTTATTTTTTCTCACTAAAATAATATATTTATAATTTTATTAAAAATATTAAATTCACTATAATTAGTATTACCCAATTTAGAAGAAAATCCTACTGTAATTTTCCTTTTTCTATTTTTCAGCCTCTCATTTCAAATGGCTCTCAAACTGCATTAATGATACAATTATGTCACCCAAACATAACTCTGTCAAATTCATTGTATCATCAATTAATTTACTCTTGAGTTACCAATACTTTGTGATAATTTAAATTATCATTTCAACAAATTTTTCGTATAATAAATCTATTTCATCAAAGGATCATAAATTATTTACTATTTTTATTAAGTATTTATTCATTTGTGTTATAGCTTCTCAAGGTAGAAAATAAAAATATTGGTAGTAATGTCTAAGTATACCTCCAAAAGTTTATAAAGCTTTATATGTTATAAAATGTGTAATCTCTATTTTCTATGAATTTCTAGTTTCCGTTTAACAATAAGATATTTGGCTATAGATTTATCTGGACATAAAACATAGTAATGAATTACGTACTTTATCGTTTTCCAAATATTATTTATTTAATTTATTATAGAATTAAATGAAATCCTTTAATAAAACATTATAACATCCTATCTACATGATAATGCTTTCGACTCCAATATTGATGTCATTGGATTTTATAATATCACATAAGTAATCAAAATTAGCTCCCTTAATAGAGGTGGTCTTTAGGAATTTAATTTTTTTGGGTGTTCCAAATACTAATCCAACCAAATTAAAAATATATTTTCTAAAAAATATTGATTATTGTAAGTATAATTTTTTTAAAATACTATAAACTAATATAAATAAAAAAATATATTATGAAATATATCACAATAAATTTAAAGACTACTTCTGATACCAGTTGTATGGAGGTGTGATGGTAAAAATAATAAAAGAGGGGGTATTGTAGTTTTAAAAGAAGCACAAAATTTTCATTCTACTAAAGTATTAATAAGATCAGTTTTTAGTATTAAAATGTAAATAAATAATTATTTAGTTTTTCAAATTTCCAATGAGATCAAGAATAAGGGTAATAGAAATACATACTATATTGAAATATTGTTTAAAAAATTGAAATTAAAGGATAAATATTTTAAACTAAAAATTAAAAATATAAAGAAGCATAAATTTAAATTATCTATCTTATATAATATAGAGTTGAATTTTGTTTAACTAAAACTAAAAAAATAATACAACTGATGTTTATGAACAATAAACAAAGTATTGTTTAGAAACCCGAATAATCCTTTAAAGGATATTTATTTAAAAAACCATTCTAAACTAAAGTCAAAGGTAAATACATATACCAAATATGAGGTATCCATAAATTTCAACCTATCATAATCTATCCCTGATTTTATACCTATTTAAATGTATGTATTTATATCCCTAGAATCCCTTGACAATACCTATAGATAGCATCTCACTTCTAAGTATCAGAAATACCTGAGCTCTATTTTCCTAACCATAGAATCTTGGGAAAAGATGGTTATATTTTCTATCTTCTTATACCCATAGTCTCTATATCACACAATATATGAAGAAATATTATTACAATATAAATATATAAGATAATTACAAGGAAAACCTCAAAAAATGTTATTTCTTAACAGAAACAATCAGAAATAAAAATTGCACTGATCAAAATAACTCACAAAAATAAGAGAATCAAAATACTTAAAATAAAAAAATCAGAATGATTGATTATTTTAATTTCATTTATTATCATTCTAAAGGTTTGTTTTCATTTATAGTGAAAAGTTTAGACAAATATGATGGTCAAATACCATAAAACTCAAGATCAATTACAATAATATCTATGCCAGCTTACTGTTCATCTTGTAATAGACATAACATATTTATATATATAAATATTAATTGGTTTAAAACCACAAAATTTATTCTATATACTATTTAACTAATATGAAATTTATTTTTCACATCCCTAAATTCTCCTAAATCAGTTTAGAGGTATAGTATTTCATTTTCTTGTAAGTTCATTATGCACAATCATGAAAACATAACAAAAACTTATTGTTAGATAATTTTAATATGAAGTGTATTGTGATTTAAAATATAAATATAAAAGTTATTAATTAATAAAACTTCCAAAAATTTATTTATTTTAGGAAATTATGAATCAAAAGTTTCCAATGTGGTAAGGGTTTACAATACAATCTCATTTTTAATCAGAATTGATTATGATAAAATCTACTTTGAGGTAATTATATGATCTTTAAGTCTTAATACCCATATATTTTTTCTCATACAGTTAATTAATTTTTTTCATGTTTTAATTTAATTTTTTCTCTCCTTGGTACACAAAATGACCAATACAATGTTTTTATGAAAATTCAACATTATTTCCATTTTGGTTGGTGAAATGTTTCTTCCATTTATATATTTCTTATAGTTATTTCATGAATGTTATTTTATATGATATACGTATTATTTTAATTCACCTGAAACCATATTTGAATTTATTTTTAATGTTTTAAATGGTATCTTATTATTGTTTAAAAACAAGGGACTTTTTACTTTTAACCAAAAGTACGAAACAATCCTTGTTTTTCTACATTTACCAAATGAATGGATTTTACAGGTACCATAATAGTTATTTTCATTGAAAAATTATTTAAAATTTTCATTTTTATATTAAAAAATTAAGTTTTCAATATTCTGAAATTTTTTTACTTTAAAAATGTTTTCAAAATAAAATGATATTTATTCTATTCTCAAGGTGACTTTCAACTATCTTTATAAAAGGTATTTTTTGTATATTCCATAATCATTTAAAGATTGTTATATTTAAATGTTGATATAATATAATGATACCATTCAACTTATTTCTATTTATATCTTATGATCATTTAATTATTTTTATTTATTTGGGAAAATTTATATATTTTATGTGTCGGTTAACCAATACGAATGTTAATTATATTAGAATGTTGATTTTTTATTGAATGATTATTAATTTCTTTTATATTATGAATGAATAGTAATTAATAAGTGATGGGTTGGGAACAAAATTATACAACCCATCGATGCATTGGTAGGTTTCATGAGATAAACTAGCATGGTTATTTGTCACATACCTTACCTATTTATGTAATAATTCTTGGCGTGAGACATAATGTTAATATTATAATGTATGAGATCATATATTTTATCATTATGTAATAAAATATTTTTATCCATAAGATTATTTATCTGTTTAGGTATTTTATGCATACATTTACCTTTCATGAGGTTTCTTATATGACATATTTTATTATTGGTTATCTTGTCTATATTATCCATTATTTTTTATTCTATGATAGCTTCTATTGAACGTTTTCAATTACCATGAATTTAGGATTACCCTTTTCTTATGATTCCATTCCTCAAGTTACAAAGAAGATTAATTTTAATGAATATTTATGAATATTATTATGACTAGAGAATTTTGTGGGAGATTTTGAAGACTTATTATAGAATAATATAATCTAGGTATAGTGGAAAAAAATTATATTCAATGAGAAATATATGGGTTTTGTTAAGTAATGATTATCCTATTTATAAAAATCTTTAAACCTATAATGTTCTTAAGTATGTAAGTGACTCAACCATTTCCATGATTTTATAATTATTCAAGGTCAAAATTGGGTAACTTGAGTTTTTATCAAAACGAGTATTTAATGATTTTTTATCACAAAATCAGGGTGTACAGGACTAGGGTACTACGGGTGGTATCAGAGAAGGGTTTATATAAATTTTGAGGTTAGTATACTATCATTTTTGGATAATATAATATATTTTGATACCATAATTAGTTAATAAGTTTTTTAGAGTTTATAAGTTCAAATACATAGATATCCTTTTCATGTTTTCTATGACTATATTTTAAATTGAATAATGATATTTTGGGATACATGTTACACAAAACCTATATTTTTCTTCTATTTTACTCATTTTTTGATGTTGAGTCATTTATTTTAGGTTCATGTTGAGTTATTGATGAGAGTTTTTGAGTATTTAATGTTCCATGTGTATTTCATCCATATGCAAAGTTAGTGTACATGATTTGAGGAGAAATTATTTGGATGGTTAAGGTTAACAGTGTTCTCAATTAAATTTCTTCTAGAATGGTTTGACTGGTAGAATTTGATCCAAACTACATGAGCCAATGAAGAAACTGGGTGGCATGTACATTGTGTTTGGGAAAAGGTGCACGACTTGTCTATGGTTAGGAGAGACTATGCACCATGTGGGAGGGAGAATCTGTAATTTTAATAGAGTAAATTTTCATGGTTTGTGAACGATTTCCCAAACCGTGCAACCATCCCCTGCCGATGTCATTTCCTTATAGTAGGGTACAGATTGTTGGTTCATGATAGGAAAAAAATGTGGTGGAAACCATGTGTATTTATTAGGTTCATTAAAAATATGAAATTCCCTTCTTTCCCCTGTTATGTTTTAACCCAAATTTCCATCCCTCCCCTTTTTCTTGACCTAGGTGGATGAAGGGGATCTTAAGATCCACCTCATTGTGTCCCCCTCCTCCATGGTTTCTCCTATAAGATTATAAGGTGAGTTCCACTAGTTTTGGGAAAATTTACTCATATTTATCTTCTTCTCATTTGGTTCATTAGTTTTCCTTGGTTGGGTTCCAACTTGGTTGAACCCTAGAGGCTAGGGTTGATGACTGTCATGTTTTTCATGGATGTTAGGGTGTGCATATTGTCTCTTTATCGTTGTTATTTCCTCTATGAGAGTTTCATTTCATCTATAAATCATTAAGGTAGTTTTTCCTATACATTTTATTTATAGAACATTCCATTTGATTCATGAATATTTCACATTAATTTTTTAGATGTGTTTCTTGAGCTTGTGATGTGTTTGTCTAATGAATTTTAGTGTTTTCAGGTCGTAAATTTGGTGAAAATGTGTTTTCAAAGGATTTAAATAATTAATCCTATATTTATATGTATACAAAGTGTTTTATGAAATTTCAATTTATCTTTTAAAATGAAATTGGGTTCTTTAGATGGTTTTTGGACTTGCTTAAATTTTGGTGACTTGGTGTCCTATGAATAAAGTCATGTGTGTAAGATTTTGTAACTTTTATGGTTTGGTGCATATGCCTGGACCCTTATATTTATTTGTGAATATTTTTCTTAAATTGAATCCTTGTTATTTTATTTATATTTTTCTATAGAAATGTATGTCATCAACCTCATATTTCAAAATACCTTTCCCTCTCCCCTCTGCTCTTCTTTAACCCTCCTCTTTTCAAATGATGATTTTAATACCCCAATGTTTCTTAAATGGTTTTTAGACCCCAAATGATCTAAAATGTGGTTCTAATTTTTTTTTCTTAATTTTTGGCGCATTTGGAACCTGGAATTTTTTTTGGAAACTAAATGATATAAAGAAATGTTTGGTACCTTTCGAGCATGTTGTATATTTTTATCTTAGTTTTGGAAACGGTTTTTATAAATGGGCTTGTATTATAAATGTAAAGTCCTATTTTTTACCTTTAGGTATTTTGAAAGTTTATCTAAAACGTGTGTAATGTGTTATCTTTTTTTTCACTTTTGTATGGTTTTATTTGTGATTAGCACCTCTATGGTCATCTCTCCGAGAAGAGGGCCTTTTGATAGGTAGTTTCATTCTTTTGGAAAGGCATTAAAGATGGATTATGTGAGTTATTGGTTTATTATATGTATTTTATGACCTCCCAACACTCCATTATACTATTCTCATGGGATTCCTAGGCATCATCTTGAGTGTTGAGTGATAGTTTATTGCCAGTCCCGACTAGATGGATGAGTACCCCTTTCTTTTATTGAGAGGAGAGGTGGGCTATGACACTGGTGAGACTAGTTTAGAGAAGCGAGTTGGTTATTGAATATGGAGATGAAACATATTCATAAAGTTGAGTTCTAAATGTTTATATTCAGGTATTTTTTCTACATATGTTTAGTAAATTCCCATGATTACATCTTTGTATGTTCTGATTTTTTTTCACTTTGGTTATCTTCCTTACCATTATTTTTTTCTTGTACTATTTCCTTTATTTTCATTATGGATCTTTTATAAAATGGTGTGGTTTCATTTTGGGATTTAGTTCTTGGGATAGGTTTTTAAAATGGAAATATTTTTTAATAAAAGAAGACTAGATAGGTTTTTTTTTCTAAAGTGTATTTTCATGGGAAACTATTTTTGGTTTTATAAAATGTTAAAACATTATTTTCCAAAAATTATTTTTTAAAATAAAATGTATGGACTATTTTAAGAAAATACGTGTATGTTTTCTATAGTGAAAACTTACATAGATGTTTTATGATCACACCATTCTTATGCCACTCCTCATCGGTGGACCTGATTTTTTTTGAAGGTACATGTTTTGTTTAGGTTTTCCTATGTAGTGGGCTAGTTTTGAGGATGTTGGTGACCAAGAGGTCACATCAATATCTAATTGGGTTTCATTTCGGTTCCATTTTAGTTTTTTAGTTTTCATTTTGTTTGGTTTTCATTGTATATGGTTCAGCTTATATTTTTATTTGGTTTTATGGTTTACAGCTTCTTGATGTGATCTTTGTTGGGTTCTTTAGTATCATTTTATTATTATGTTAAATCATTCCTACATGGTTTATATTTGATTCATGTAACATGTTTCCATCCTAGGAGAATAGAGAACACTTCTCATGCCTTTTCTCAGGCCGGTTTAGGTGTTTGGTCAAATGGTAGCCTAGTCAGGTTCATGACAAAATGGTATTAGAGCATCCATTTATTATTTGAGGCATCAGGTCGTTTGTACATAGGACTATTGAAACTTGATAGCTAGGTACATTAAGATAATTTCAAACTCTTATTCATTATAATACTCAAGTTACCAGGGGCATTCTAGGATTTGATTCTTCTCTTTTGGTCTTTATGTTTTTGGTTTGGGAGATGAAAATGGAAGTGATCCAGTGTTCTAAGGTGGGATTACGTGGAGTAGTTTCCCATATGGAGCCCAAGTTCACGGTTTAGGATGCTTTTAAGGGTAGGTTCTTTCTTAGGGAATGGTCTTCTAAACCATATATCTGGTTTAGGCATAGCCACTAGTTCCCTAATCTTGGTTTTTCATTGTGAATTATGTTTTGGTATGATTTTGGTCAATGTGATTAGATTTTAAAATGGAAATGGTTTTTAAGAAATAGGGTTTTTGATTGAAAAATGATTTCAACATTATTTTTTATAAAATTAAAGAGGAATCAAGTGTTTAAATTGGATTTAAAATTCAGTTTGGGTTTTGGAAAGTGTCCTCGGAATAAGGCGGTTTTGAAATAGGAATGGAATTGGATGTTTTTAAAATTGGATTGTTGTTTTGTTTTTGATGTTTGGATTTTAGATTTATCTTTTGATTTGGAAGGTTCTTTTTGGTTGAATTATTAGATTTTGGTTTGGGGTTGGTTTGGTTTTCTGCCTTAATGTGATTTAGATTATTCTAGCAAGAAAGATACCAAAGGTTTCCTATGAGTCACTTCAAATTGAAGGCCCATCCCAAAACCCTAGAGTGGTGGTAGAGATGAGTTATTCAGAATTGTTTTGGTATTCCTACATTGTGACTGAGGTCTATTAGAGGTTGTGGAATAGATTTATGAAGTCAAAAATGTTTTTAGGTCATTGGGAACTCTCGGACCCTTGAGGGTAAAAATTACCTTCATTTCTTTTAAGGGAATGGGTTTGAATCTATGTAAGGTGATCTCCCCATAATAATTTCAATTCAATATGTCTTGTAAAGTTTTTAATACCACTTTTATTTGATGGTTTTTACCCAAAAAGGTAAAGGAGAGCAATGTGGAAGAGCTGTTTAGTGTGCAGCAAGGATTGTAGTCAGTGAAGGAAAATGTTGACCATCTCAAAGAAATAAACTCGTTTTCTCTATATATAGAATAAAAAAAATAGTTTAAATATTATATATTCATTTGGGGTCTTTTTACATAGATCAAGGTGTGAGTAATCTCATCTAGGATATATTTATTTGTGATGCTGGTGGATGAGGTAATTCAAGACGATTTGTTTCCTAGAGCATAGTTTGTGGAAATTTTCAATATATAATATCTTGGAGCTCATGATGGTTCCCCATATTTTGAGAGTTTTATGTTATAGGAACCTATTCTTGAGGAGTATTCTATGTTTGTTTCATCCTCTCATTGATCATACTGTTCGATCATGTGCTTCCATTATGTCTAGTTCAGGAATTAACAGCCATTTTTCATAAAACTAAAAATTATTGTCATAAATGTGGTCATTTGGTTCACTTTGAGAATCTGTAAAAGCATCTCCCCCATAAGAATAATTCTTAGTCAAAGTTTTTTAGATCTTGACCATTGGGATTAAGTTCATTAAAACATTAGGGATCTATCCATAGAGCCCAGACTGATGCTTATCACACAGACAGAAATATTTCGTTTGGTAGAGTGGTTGACCCAAATTTTGTCTCTGAAGTCAGAGTAGAGTATATTTATGCCTATCTATTGGGTTTTTACTTTTTTATTCCATGTATCTCCTAATTATAAAATTCTTGATAACCTCTCTTTCTTTTAGTTTTGTGGTTGGGATTATGTTGTGTAATTATTGCGGTTATCCTTTTGTAGATTGATTTTATAGTTTTGTTGTGTTCATTTGGGAGAATATAATTTCTTGTGTAAATGAAGAAATGTGTTTTTTAATGGTTTTATAAAGTTCCTTCAATTGGTTTTACCTTTTTTTGGGGGTTTTGGTTTGTATTGGGAGTTCCCTTTTGGGTGATGTGGTGTTAGCTGGGTTCTTATGGTAAGGAGAACCATTTCCTTTCCATTTTAAATGGTTATACTTTTTTGTGGTTTTTATTATAGTTGGTTAAGTGTGACATGTGGAGTTAAAGGTCACACAAAGGCTTGTGATCCTATTTAACATTGTTCAGTTTTAATCATAGTTTTTATTTTTCATTCGGACGGATGAATTTTTGGGGTAAGATAGTTTTTGTGGAGGGAGAATTTCCACACCTTAAACTTGGTTTTTATTTTATTTTATTATTTTCTAAATTTTGACTCTTGTGGATGAGGTTTGGGTGTAGTTCCCAGTTATTATTTTTTATTTTTGGAGGTTCTAGGTGTGTTTTGGCCTTGTATAGAGTTTAACAAGAAACCATGCGGTTGGTTAAGTCTGAGGGTGTTCTCTGTTCATTTTATTCTATCATAGTTTGAACCAAATAAATTAATCCAAAGGATAAACCATGTGGTGTGTTCTTGGTGTCTGGGATAATCCAAATGTCTTGTGCACATTTAATAGAAACTATACGGAAAGAATACATGAGCCTCTTCAATTTTAACAGAGACAATTTTCATGGTAGGCACACGGTTTCCCAAACTGTGTGAGTGTCCTTTCCTTCTAGTAGGGTGCACACAATTGGTGAATGGTTTTGAAAAAATTGTATCCAAAACATGATTATTTTCCTATTTCATTAAAAATTCATATTTCCTTCCTTCCCCTCATATGTTTAAACCCCAATTGAACACCCTCATCTCTTTCTTGACATTGGTGCGTGAAGAGGGATCCTGAGATCCTCCTCATTAGATCTCCCTCATCCTTGGTTTCTCCTCTAGTAATAAAAGGTTATTTCCTATTTTTTTATCCTATTTTATCCTCTTATTATTCTTCTCTCTTGGATTATAGGTTTATATTGGGTGGGTTCCCTATTGGAAAACCCCTCAGATGTTAGGGTTCATGTTTGACTTGTGTTTCTTGGACGTTAGGGTGTGTAAATTATTTATTGAGCCTTTTTTGTCCTTTATTAACAGTTTCTTTGAAACTACAAATCATTTAGGTTAGTGGTTCCATCCATTTAATTATGGAACATTCCATTTTATTTTTGAGTATTTCTAATTAATTTCTAAATATTTTTCTAGTTCATGTGATTTGTTTTTCTGATGAATTTTGGTATTTTCATGTTGGAAATTTGGTGAAAATGGGTTTTCAAAGAATTTAAATAATTAACACTATACTTATAGGTATAAAAAGTGTTTGATAAAATTTAAATTTATCTTTTAAAATGAAATTGGGTTTTTTGGATGATGTTTGGACGTGGTTACATTTGGTGACTGTTTGGGTTCTGAATTAAGTCATGTGTGTGAGATTTGGAACTTCTATTGTTTTGTGTTTATGTGTTGACCCTTATATTTAGTTCCAAATTTAATTATGGATCTTAAATTTAAAACCTTGTATTTATTTCATGGTTTTATATAGAAATTTTTATCATAAACCCCAGATTTCTAAACGCCTATCATTTTACGTCTTCTCTTATTTAACCCTCCTCTTTTCAAATGGTTCTTTTAAGACCCTAATGTCTTCTAAATGGTTATTTCTCCCCCAAATGACCTTTTATGTGGTTATGAGATATTTTTATTAAATTAAATCCTATTTGAATACTTGTATTTTGATTTGGTATCTAAATTATGTAAAGGCTCATTTGGATCCTTTTGAGAAAGTTGTATGTTTTTACTACAATTATTGAAATGGTTTTAGAAATGGACTTGGTTTGTAAATTTAAATGTTTGGTTTGTTACATTCGGTATTTAGAAAGTTATTTTAAAATAAATGTGACATATAGGACTATTTTTTATTTTTAATTGTTCGATGTGTGATGGGAACCTCTATGGTTGTCTCTATGAGGATAGGGCCTTCACATAAGCGGTATCAGGGTATGGTCAAGGCATGTATAGGGGAATATGATGGTTATTGGTTTATTATGTGCATGTAATTACCTCCCCAAACTTATTAATACTATTATTATGGTATTTTTAGGAATCATATATAGGGTTAAGTGAGGGTTGATTTCTTTTCCCAATTAGATAGTCTAGTACCCCTAGATATGTTGAGAGGTCAAGTGGGTTGTTCCACTGGAAAGTCTAGTTTAGAGAATAATGTTGATTATTGAATATGAAGCTACATCATATTCTGATAGGTGATTCTAAAGTGAGTACCTCTTGGTATTTCTTCTAAATATGTTTAATAAATTCCCGTGAGTACATATTTTTATGTTCTGATTTATTTTTCTTCACTGTGGTTGTCTACCTTGGTAGTATTTTCCTCTTTATATGATTTCCTGTATTTTCAGAATTTTTCTTTGATTACTTGATGTGGTTTATTTTGATGATTTAGTTATTGGGATGGGTTTTTAAAATGGAGATTTGTTTTAATGGAAATAACGTTGTGTGGGTTGGTTTAAAAAGTGGATTTTCCTAAAAATATTTGTTTGGTTCTTTAAAATAAAAAACATTTTTTAATGTATTACAAACTAGGGTTTATAGATCATTTTGGGAAAGAATATGCATGGATTTTTTTTGATTACCTACTGAGTTTTTTTAGGCTCACACCCTATATGTTCTCCTTGGCATCAGTAGAACCAAGTTCTTTTGTAGTTATATGTTTTTCAGGTTTTCCTATGTAGTGGGTTAATTTTATGGATTGTTGTGACCAAGAGTTCACATGGAGATGTATTCGGGTTCCTATCAATTTCTAATTTAGTTTTTTAGTTTTCATTTTGTTCATTTTTTATTTTATATTCTTTATCTTATGTATTTATTTGGTTTTCTGGTTAATAGTTTTTTTCTGCGTGCTCTTTTTAGTTAATTTTTATTAGTTTATTATTAGGATAAATCATTCACACATGGTTTATATTTGATTCATGGCAGTAGTTTCTATCCTATGAGGATAGGTAATGCCTATAAGGATTTGTCTGGGGGTGGGTTGGGTGTCGAGTCAGATGGTAGCCTGCCTTGGTTTGTGAAAATACATTTATTGGAAAATATTATATATCCATTGAATTTCATATCATATTTTGTGTGATGATTTTTGGATAAAGTGTTATCACACTTTTGGTAACTTATGATTTATAATATTGATAAAAAAGTAGTTGAGAAGATATTTAGTGACTATGTTCTTGATGGTTCAAATAGAAGTTCATTATAATGGTAACATTATATAAATATTAGTGGATTTTATATCAATTTTTTTGATATTATATAAGGAATAAATCACGAGTTTACTTTTGTAAGTATATATGATTTTATTTTTATTTTATGTTGTGTTGATTTGGGTTATTTTTTAAAAAGATTATTAAATTTTGGAGAATATATTTCTTGGTCATATAAATTTTTGGTATGTGACTTTATGAGTGATTGAGGTTGTTTAGAGATAAATTTCTTATTGATTTTCAATGATTAAATAATCAAGTCATTATTATTTGTTGGTTTTAAATTTGATCAATCATAATTCAAAAATTTATTGTTTAGCTAATTTTTAAATGATTTTAGTGGAAATTTGAGTGTTTTTGGAGATTAATTTATTACTTCATCACATGAAGGTTTATTCATATTGAGTATTATGATAACTAATTCTAACCATTTTTTGTTTAATTAAATTTCTAGAGACATGAGGAATTAATTTCCATTCCCTTTTCAGATCTTATGATCTATTAAAAGTTAGTTTTAGTTGTTTATGAAGAAAAAAATCATCATGATAGAATACGAGATAATGGAATGGTGGAAAACTACATGAATCATAAATAATATAAACACTTATGATTATGGAATGAAAATAAATCATGAAAGTATGTTATCTCATTATTTATCTTCATTGTAAAATAATTCCCTAACTCAACCAAGAGGAAGATATGATAAGGGTACAACATATACATTATATACTCAATCTACATCAACTCAAAATACTAATGAAAAGCTAAAAGCAATAATATCTAATGTTCCTAAGGAAAAGTTCAATTTTTATCAAATATGGAAAGAGATAAATTTAGTAAATGGTTTATAATATGCCACAAATTTTCAAGGTATAATCCCATATTGATATTTTTGAGACATACTCATTTGAAAGATGAAAATTGTATAGGAAATAAAAATAATTCATCATATATTTGTTATTAGAATAGAAAATTTTAGGGTTATTTCATGTTTTTTGGTAGTTTTGGCCAGAATTCATATAAATGTTGGCATAATATATAACAACCCCAAACATGCACTCCCAGATTCAGCACTAAAAACATAATGATTACATTTATGGACATGATACCTATAAACAAGACCAAAATTTATCCATCAAGAACATAATTAATCAAACTATAAATATTAGATCTCTTATATACCCAAGGACCAATTAAGTTTATATTTTTAGAGAATTAGGGAAAAATCTTACAATACAATACCCTTGTATTTGAGCAATAATTTTTTATAATATACTCATCTTTTTATATTCCACATTAATTCTTCATCACTACCCACAAAAAGAAATTCTAAAAATATCTTATTTTATATATTTCTTTTTAACATGGGTTAAAGGAAACCTGAGAAAGGGTGAGTTAAAATTTTCAATAAGGTTAAACATATTAATTAATAATCGAATATCTTCAGGGATAACAAGATGAGAATAAGGGTATGAGAAAATTTCCAATGTTAATGAGCACAACATAAGTGAATTCATAACCAAAAAAACCACGATCAATAAACAAGTGACATGGTGTACCACTTTAACAAAGGAAAGATTCATAAGAATCAATAATCATGAGCAATGTGATGTCAGTTTTGATAAAAGGAACCATTAAAACTCATAAAAAGAAAAGAGATTTTTTTTTTGTAATTTTAGAAAATTAGCTTCATCACACCTGTCACTCATTTTGTAGATAACTAGAGAGTAGTTAAATCTATAGGAGAAACCTCCTCAGTTAAATCCCTCATTCCTTCCTTTAAATATACGGCACATTACCCAATGAATTGATGAGATATATCTAGCTCACCCATAATATAAGTTATATTGGTCTCACCTGTTATAATGAGCTATATCGAGCAAACCTATCACCATAAAAAATTTCCATGTACTATACATGAATATAACACAAGCATGTTTCCTCATTCATCATAAATATTTTAATAATAGCTTGAATTCCATTATAACTTGGGATACCTGTAAAAATTAAATGAGTTTCATGAAAATATATTTAAAACAATAATCATAATAGATCTATAGAAAGAATATTGGTGATATCATAATATCATTTTACCAATAATGTATTCTATTCATTAATGGATCTTTAAATGAGTGGTAATATATTTAGAAGAAAATTTGAAACATTTCTTTGAAAACATGGGAAAACACCCTTACATTTTGATACCATCAAAAACTCAAAATTCAAAAAATATTGACAAAAACCATTTCATTATAAATAATTTGGGAAAGTTATAAAGGAAAATTAAAGGAAAATTATTTTCATGATAGTGGGAAAATCTGTTCATGTCTTAAATGTTAAGAATAAACATTATTTTTAAACTTTTTTAAAGAGACTCAAAAGAGAACCATGGAGAAAACATTAAGGAATTTCATTTTAAACCTTTTAAAATAAGGTCATTGTTCTTGGAAAATAACTTTAAGAAATAATTTATTTCTAGAAAACAACATTATTAAAATAAGATAAATATAAAGAGGAAGAGTTTGGTAAAAATACTATAAGTACATTAAATAATGTTTTTTTAATAAATTTTTTTATGACCATTTAAAACAAAACAAAAATCTTTTGAAAGAAATAACATAAGAAGGAATATAAAATACCTTGAGAATAATAATATTCATGACATTTTTTTTCATGATTCTGTGTGTATCACATATAAATGAGTTTAGGTGCATCAATAAAAAATCATAAAAAAGAATACTTGAGATGAAAAACCCTTGAAACTTGGGTAATGATTGAATAAAAACTAAATTTAATGAAGGAATATAACATGATTCTATATAAACCCTAATTTCAATGAAATAATATGTCAAAAAAAATTCATTGTGTAGTAATTAGACTATATAAAATAAAACATGGTGTATAACTTTAATTATGTCTCAAATAATTGAAATAGAGACTCTGAAAACCATTGAATGATTTATAGAAAATCCCCAAGTAGGATCTGTGTAATAATTGATATGGAGAGGGGGTGAATCATTGATATCATTTTATTTTATGTCAATTTTATTTTGAAACAACTTTAACCTAATGTTAAATATTTATTAATTTTTTGAAAACAAAACATTCAGAAATCCATATGAACATAATTATTTACAAGGTTCACTATTAAATAATAAAATATAATCCTTTTAATGGTTTTTAAATAATATTATACCACATAATGCACTAGAAAAACAAATCCTTTTTGTGAGGATAAAACATGTAAGAAACTCCCTTACCCTTGTGTAGCACTATGATCAGTAAAATAGTGCATGCGCTTCTTTTAGCACAAAAGAAATAAAAATGATGTTGTAAAAAGTTTAGAAACCATCACCAATAGTTTTAGAACATGTCACTATGATACTTCAAAAACTTCCAATTTTTTCATTCTTAAAAAAACAATTATTCACTTTCTTACACATAAAGATGTAAGAAAAAAATTCTCCAAAATTTTTACAGAACTCAATCTAATCACTAACTATGATTCATCTATCTAATTATTCAATTTGAAAATAATTATGATTAGACAGTCTGAAAACACATCTAATCGTATTTATTTTTCCTAAATATTTTAGTATAATTGATCAATATGATCTGTTATCTCATGAACACCACTTCTCTGATCACTTGTTTATTCTGGGAATATTCCTCTTCTAATTCTTTCTAAAAAAACTACTGTGCTCTACCTTTCGTGTATGTGATAAGTATTAGAGTCAATTTTATATACACCCTGTTATATAGGTGCTCTTAAAACAAAAAAAAATAAGGGAATCGAAAATGATTTTATGACTCGAATAAATTCATATATTTGAATTAATCTTGGACTTAAAACATCATTTTACTATTTTCAGCACTTATAAACTCTTATTGATTCTTCTTGAGTTTTATTTAATTCTTCAGAACTACTTAATTATGAACCTCATTGAGTAATAAATTCTTAAATTCTATGTCTAGAAACAGATAGTATAGAATATATAAATCCAAAAATTGTTTGTAATTTAGATTATCTTGACTTGATTAAAAACATGTAAAACATAGAACTTCTCACTTAGATTCTTCGAAAAAACTAAAATTGTTTAGTCATAAAAACAATTTAAATGTCTATTGACTTCAAGAACCTACAACAATAGTTCAATATAAACTTTATGAAGATACACATTTTCATCTATTTTCGTCATATATTTAATCGTCTCATCATAATAATGAAACTATGTCTGATGAAACAATGTATGATGATTTATCGGTGTTAATAGATCATCTAATGAATTAGTGTTAAAGCATGTCTGATGAATCTTGACTCAACTGAATGAATTTCTAACTTTTTCTCTCAACCCAATCAAAAAATTGAATTCCAACTCTGATTCTTTGATGTAAATGAAAAAGGAAGACAACATTATTGATTTTTTTTGATTGATCGGTCTCTGATGCCCATTTAATGGATTATTCTCCAGAGATCACCTAATTAGTTGGTGTCAACAACTATTCCCATTCACAGTCAACAAATCTGGTTAACTTGATATGATTTGGGTAGTTTTACATTATACCTCCTATGGAACTCTTCAACATATGAATTATCAATTCCAAACAATTTTCTAATAGATCAGTGTCAAAAAATCAGAAACTGATGGTTCATTCTATTGATTGATTCTTCTGATGGATTATCCTGTCTAATATATTAGTTAATGAACACTTTTTAAAAACACAGTTCTTAATAAAATTCAAAATCCCATTCTCTAAAAAACTTCTAGATCAGGTACATCTCAAATCGATGATCTAGGTCTGAAAAAACATCAACTTTTTAGAAGCACCAGAAAATCACATTTTTGTTTTCTTAAAAATAAACTCTATTTTTATTGTGAATCCTTTATGATCTTGAGAAATTGAGATCAGTATGAAATCATCAGATTTTGTTTTGAACATATATAAAGAAATTTTTGTATCTACAACACTTCCTGGTCCATTCTGAAATGAATTTTTCAAATAAGATGATCCCAATCACCAGATTTTAAAAACTGAGGTGATTTTTCATAATGAAAACAAAAGAATTATTTTTTTAAATAAATTACATTCATCAATATAAACAACAACATTACCCAACTTCCAGCATAGTTTTTTTCAAACAACTCCTCCATCGATCCTGGTCCCAAAAATCAATCACTATGGATTTTTTTTGTCAACCAAGGTTCATAAATCAATGAAACACTATAGCTCAAGATATGGATTAATAATAAAAAATTTTAAGACTAAGTGAGTGAACTCAATATATAAAAAAACAATTGAATAAAAAATAATGCTTTCAATAAGTATTAACATAAGAATTTTGATTAGGAAAATCAAACATTCAGACTTTGATCATCTTTTCAAAACTTGTTATGAATTCCTATAAGAATAAGCTTCCTACAATCACATAAATATTTTTAAAACATTTCATACATTAACATGTTGAAAAAAATCTTCTCATTTTAAAATATACCCCAAAATACATGCTTCAATAAAAGGTTTAGCACATACGAGTGGATAGATTTATGAAAAAACATATTTCTCCCCCTTAAAAACAAAATCCCAAGACAAGATGAGAGAGGGGATAAAAATGTGTACCACAAACATGGAGAGGTAGATTTTGGATTCCCATATTCAACCTCATTTTTTGAAAATCTTTATTTGGTAATGGTTTTGTGAATATACCAGTGACATGTTCCATTGTAGGAATATGTTCTAACTAGATTTCATTCCCTTACACATTCTATTTGATGAAGTTATATTTGATATTAGTATTATTTGGATGATAATGGTGTACTAGATTTATAGTGTGTTTCATAGAACTTTTATTATCATACCCCCCAAAAAAAGGTAATATCATTTCAACTAACATATCTTCCAACCGAGTCTCGATCTACATAAGTTGTGTTTCAGCATGGGTGGTGGAAACATATTCAATTTAAGGCATGATAATAGTTATATAATTTTTTCTTTTTTTCTTCCAACTCACATAGATATCCCTAATAATGAAAACTCTCCCATATATAGATCTTATATCACCCACACTTTCTTCCCACTCAGTATTTGTATAATGAGACAAATTAATTTTTCATGATATTTCATATTTGATATTTAAATCTATTTTGCCTATAATATATCTATGAATTCATTTTCCTTCTAATAGATGAGATTATTTTGGAGCACTTTGGAATCATTCACATAATGTAATATCATAATCAATATCTATTCTTGAGGTAGTCATATATAAAAAACATTCAATCAGCTTTATAAATTATGTGTAATCCTCTTCCTTTCCTTATCTCTCATTAGAAAGCTTAGTTGCCATTGAAATTTTTCTATAAATATGTTATTAATTAACTATGGAAAACTTATTATTAATTTATATAGAATAATTTTATTGAGATAGATAAATATACTTCTTCTTTTGTGTGATTTTTATGCTAAGAAAGTATTTAATTTCTTAGAGGATGGAAATTTAAAACAACTTCATCTCTTTAGAAAACTTTTCACAAGTTCTTTAATCATTCCCAACAAATGTAATATCATCAACATACAAAATTACAATGAGGGAGATATCTTAATATTCATTGAGGTGTATATTACTATCAACTCCCCTTTTTTAAGATTAAACATCTCTATGAAGGTATATAATTCAGAATACCAATCTCATTGAGTATTATTTAACCCATTAAAAGTATGTATCAATATTTACACATATCAATATAATCAAACTATACAAGTATTGATTTTGATTCTCTAAATAATGAACCCCTTAATCTGGCGTCTTCTCAAATTATCCTGATCATTTCTCCGACCTACTCTACTAATCCAGTACTCTATGGATCATCATTACCCTAAGAGCCATCCTTTAAAAGACATCATCTTACCCCATATTTCAAAGATATCCTCTATCGGAACTCTCTTAATCATAATGAATGTGAAGCATTCTTGGAGGTTTCCAAAGGACCCGTCTCTTTCTCAGAATATGGTCTCCTAGTTCTCAATGTTTCTACTAAAACCATTCGCAATGCTTCTGATTATCTACAATGGACCCTAGTAGTGGAATTCAGGATTGAAAAACCACCTATTCCTTTATTCAAATGCTTTGTTAGCTCATGGAATTTGGATTCACCAGCTGGGTTTTTGATTCATATCACAAATTCCTTGTACATTGTGTTTTTTTCAAGGTAGGAATTCATTTTATCATGGAGTACCCATACTTGTGCATTTATAAATTTGAGATTCTATATTTACTACTGATCTATAGATGTTCATCTGGGTAAATATTCCCTTTTTGATGTGATGTAGATTCCCCATTCAAGATTGCCTCCTCTTTTCATGAATCATGGTCTTCTTAGAGGTATCAGGGATTCCTTGGTCTCCCTCCTTTGTATTGATCATAGATCTATTTATCTAGAATATTTTGTACCAAATATGATTTTTCTAGAAATGAAATTTTCAACACCCTTTCATCTAAGCTTTTGCTCAAATTTTAAGCCATGCCAGAATGGTCTCAGCCATTGGTATATCCATCCCCACCCCACTTCTTCTCAAGATTCCACTTACAAGTACATGCTTCCCATAAATGTCATAAGTCCCACCTATGGAAATTTATTCTTGATCAGAAGAGGAACCAACTGTACCCTATGTCTTCTTCTACAGTGCCTACAATTTCTCATTCTAGTCTAAATTACAGACATAGAGATCCTAGGAAGAGAGTGTTTCTAACATATTCCTCCTTAGTAGTGGAAACTTCTTATACCTCTGTGAATGCCCCTATATAGGTTTCAACCCCTCTCTACTATGATTTGGTTATAGTCAACTGTCAATGTACTTATATGATTCCTACAACCACATTTATTTTGTTACTATAACTATTTTTAGTCTTCCCGAGGGAGTTCAATGCGCTAACTCATTATTACTCTTTAAATCATTGCCTATCAATTAGGGAACTATCCCTATAATACTCTGCTGGTAATATTTTTCAGGCTTCTTCTCCTATTTCAGGATCTCCTTCCATGTGAGTGGGTGTGTCCCCTTTATCCCCCCATTCCATGGACAATATCCCTTCTACATTGAAGATTTCAGTACATAAAAAAATGTCCCACAACTCATTCCAACGTAGTTCCAACTGTAGTTCAGAACAGATCACAATTGAGGCCAATTACAAAACAAGATCTTTAAAGAGATTCCAGGGATGAGTGTGTGGGGCCAATTCTAGATGCCTTTTCCATAAATGATTTATTTCTTTATATGGAATTCCCATGGAATGGGATCTATGGTAAAATTAGATTTTATCTCCAATGATATTATCTATCACTAAATTTCTCTATTATTAGTTCTTGAACCCAAATATGATACCTAAAAACACATACTTTTCTCATCACTTAAGAGTACCAAGATTTTTTAACGGTTTACCCAATAACTCCTACATATTATTATTTTATAAAACTATCATTTTAGTCAACATGATCTATTCATCGGATCAATTCATTAGTATCAAACTATAAATGGGATTTCATTTTGTTTTTATTTTTAATTTTTATTATTAATGTAATCCTCAAGTAGAGAATCTCTTTGGGATGATCTGAGTGCTTTGAACCTAGGAAATTCTTGATGGTTAGTAGGATGATACTTCAGCATTGTATCCAATCATGATTAGAAATAAAATATGTGGGACTTTTAATAGAAGAAAAATCCATGCATTCGTGATGTTCATGGAAATCAATGGGCTCATCAATGCTGGATTCTTAGGGGACCCATTCACTTGGTGTAATAATCAGCATGAGAATAAGCATTATTGGAGCCATCTTGATCTATGTTTAATGAATGGAGTTACTCTCTCCTACTTATGTGACATCAAAGTCTCACACCCAATTCATGTTATTTTAGACAATTCTCCTATTTGAATTAATTTATGACCCATACATGTTGTAAATAATTTATTTCATTTTTCCTATTCTTAGACTGATAACCCAAAATTATATGACATTGTGAGGGAATCTTGGGACCACTCATTTAGAGGAAACCTGTATCTCCCTCTTCATAACAATCTCAGGAATCTCAAAAGTTGTCTTTGATCCAAGGTCATGCACCTTCCCTCTTGTGATCTTAAACTAGAGGAATTAAATAGAGACATTCAATAGTTGGAGTTGAGTCTGTAGACTTCTTGGGAGGATAATGTTTTATGGTTTTGAGAAGTAAATAAAAAAACTTTAGTAGATCTATTTCTGAATGTAGAAAATGTTTCTCGAGAAAAGTTTTGAGATAAATTTCATTATAAAGAAGATAAAATCTTATGGTATTTCAATGATTTTCTTAGAAAAAAATGTTGATACACATATCCTAAGTTTCATATGGAGGATGGGTATTTATATAATGATAGAGATGTTATTGGAAGTGTGGAGAATATTTACTTCATGTATCTTTTTGAATCTCCCAACCCATGAATGGTGGATGACTATATGAGAGGTTCATCTAATCTGTTTGATTTAATTCATTTTTCTATGGATGAAGAAGTGAATAAAGGAATGATTAATATCTTAAATGAAGAATAAATATGAGTGTTGGATTGTTCTATTAACCCTATCAATTCACCCGAGCATGATGCTTTACCAGCTTCTTTCTATAGATCCACATGAGACATTGTGAATAAGACCTTGATTATTGTGGTGACAAATTTTTTTCCAATGTGGAAATATTCCCAGAGTTTCCTATTCTATGAATATTTTTTTAGTTACCAAGGTTAAAGATTCACAATATTTTAATCATGAATATCCGATTGTCTTGTGAAATGTTCCATATAATGTCCTTGATTTCCTTCTTAACAAAAGACTTTCTCTCTTCCTTCAAGGTTGGGTGGATGAGGAGAAACATGTATTCATGAAAGGAAGATCAATCCAAGGGGCTATTGGATTGTCCCATGAAGTTATCAGTGATATAAAATTAAAGACCATTGATATTAATGTGGCCATAAAATTATAAATGAGTAAATACTATAACATATTTGAATGAATCTTTATCATTAAGGTTCTTGGAATCATGGAATTCAATATATGGGTTACTGATCTTCTCTTTCATTGTTTTAGCTCCCCCTGGATGGCCAATACTTTTATGGGAAAACAATTTTTATTTTTCAAAGAAGCTAGAGGGTTTAGGAAGGTGTATCCCCTTTCCCCCCTCCCTATTTATTATTTCTCAAGATTCTCTCATCTGTTACCTTATTCATTTTATAACAATTGGAATGATTTTACAATACCATAATAAACATTCATGAGGGGGAATTTCTCATCTCATGTCTACCGATGGCACATTTTTTGTAAATGGTAGATGAAGATCCATCAAGTGGGTTAATGAGGCTTTAGAGGTATATTTTTTCTAGGAGAGAGTAATATCTTAAACGTGAAAAGAGTGTCTTTTTTCCCCTAAAAGATACTTGAAGAAGAAGATAAAAACATTGGGATCCAGTCTTGGAATTCACAAAGGGTCCTTTCCTATAAACTAACTGGGGGATCCCATGTCCCCTAACTTCATGTTCATTAAATACATTGATATAAATTCTAATAGAATCAAAGTTCATATTCTTAATTAGAGAAACAAGTTCTTATCCTTTGGAGGGATAATTGTTTTGATTAACTATGTACTCTCCTCCATCCCCAAGCATATCCTATCTTCTCTAAACATATCAAGGAAGGTGATTTCCAAAATTGAGTAGTATTTGATTTATTTTTTATTGGATGGTAACTTTCAAGGTAAATACCATTGGGCCTCTTGGAATAATCCTTTTAAACCCATAAAAGGGGGTATAAATTTAAGAAGTATTTCTGGAACCATGAATATATTTCATGAAAAACATGTATGTGAGGTAATTGAGGGGAAAACGTTGTGGGGGAAAACACATGCTTAGTACATGTGGTATAGAAGGTAGACTCTTCAAATTTAAATGAACTAGAATTAAGAAGATGATTCAGTCTGATATCATGATCCTTCTATAATATACCTGCTAGTTAATTGGATGGGGAGATCATAGCTATTAGCATCACAACTTGGTCCATTGAATATCTCACCAGAATATGCAAGAAACTTAAGAGTAATCACATGATCATTCTCTATACTTGGCATGAGGTTAATGTTTTTGAAGACTTTTTTGCTTCAAAAGAATCTTCAAATGAGAAAATCTTTATTTTTTCTAGGATTGGGTCTTTTTCCCCTAAGGGTACCAACTTTTTTCGGGTTGATACTCTTAGGTTCAATTATTTTAGGCCCCCTTAACTGTTTTTCTTATACACACCCTATAATTTTACCTTTTAATAAATAAAAATTATTTGGTTGGAATATTTTCAAATAACATTATTCTTTTCCAATTATGAATCCATGGGGTTGTTCAATGTATACTTCTTCATCAAGATATCCATTTATAAAAGGATACTTAAAATCCATCTAAAAAATTTCATATCTTCATTATTCAAAAAATTTCTAGAAAGATTCTAATTATTTCTAAAAATTATACATGTGAAAATTTCTCATCAAAATCAACAACATGAATTTTTTAGTAACCCCTAAAAAATAACTGTTCTTTATTTATTATCACTTAACCATCTTCATTGAAATTGTTTCAGAACTCTCACATTATACTGATAAAAATATTATAATTTAATTTGGTTACAAGTTCAAAATTTTAATTCTTCTCAATTTGGTCTAACTCTTCATTCATTGAACTTATAAACTCATGATTCTCAAAATAGTATTTGACATATTTTTTCAAAAAAATGAATATAAATTATCATAAGCAACAAACTATGATGTTATTTGAATTTGATTTTTTTTGTTGATCATAATTGGTGTTTTGAATATGGAAATGCTTTCTCAAAATAAGATGATATGTATAGAGTTTTTTCTCATCTCCAGAAATAGAAGAGTAAAATTCATGCATTTTTATGGCATCACCATTGTTGGAATTATTTTCATGTTTCTCAAAAATAACTCTTATATTACACTTCTTCCTTTTTCTACTCGAGGTTGTAAAACTTATTAATTTAATTTCAAAGAAAATATAAGTTATTAGAATCAACTAACTTCCATGTTTCTATGTTAAAAAATCTATACCCACTACTATTATGAGAATAATCCAAAAACATTCCATTATCCCCTATTTGATAAAAATTTTATGGTTTCCACAATTTTCTATGATATAGGGACTCCCAAAAACCCCCAAGGGTTTCAGTCTTGGGATTTCATTGTAAATTTTTTTTTAAGGATTGATATAAATTAATGGTTAGTATAAACACTTATTAAAAATATTTTTTTTCAAATCATTCATTACATCTAGAAGTAGTGACAAATACCTTGTTCAATAAGCATTGTATTACCCATATCAACCAAACTTCTAGTTTTTGTTACAACTGTACCATTATGTTGTGGTGTGTATGGTGCACTGATCATATAATTAATTCCATGTTTTTAAGATAACATTTGAACTCTTCGTTCTGGTATTCACCACCATTATCAGTTCATAACTTATTCATAGAATATCTACATTCTTTTTCTGTTCTTATCCAGAAACACTTAAACATTTTTAGAGCATCTGATATTTGTTTCCAATACATAATACATATAATATGTATAAAATAATAAATAAATGAAATAATGTACTTACCTCCAAAATTTTATTGTTTTCTCATTGGCCTAAAAATATTAGAATGAATCACCTCTAATTGATTATTTGAATGAATTTTAAAATTCTTGTGCACTGATTCAGTTATCTTCCCTTTTCAAAAAATGAAACAACACTAATAACTTATTCTTATTATATCAATAACATCACAAACACTATCTTTCATTATTAATGTTCTCATATTCCTGTGAGATATATGTCCCAACATTTTATTCCATAATTTATTTTCTTTAATAATTCTTAGATAACATGAATATTGTATGTCACTAACTTGAAACAAGTGTCTATTTATATGTTTTCCTTTTATAACAACTTTTCTATCTTCAACTATTTTCTAAAAAAAATAAACTTTCCTAAAAAATAATTCATTTCATTCAAAAAAAACTGTCAAACGCTTTACAAATTGTTTTTCATTCCATAAAAATAAAGCATTTTTTATTTTATTTTTTCTTCACCAATAATATCAGATCCAACATCTTTGATTTGAAATGATTGACCATTTCAAAAATTCATTCTTCCTTTTTTAAATATTTTAAATTATTAAAAAGATTTAGATATCTAGTCATGTGTTCAGAGAACCTGCTATCTAAAAATCTAAGGTTGTCCTCTTTTATATCTTTAAAATAAGTTTATAAAAAAGGAACTTTTTATTTTCCATTATCTTTCTTCACATTTTTCTTTTGATAATTGTTGTAATAATTTTTTTGTGCGAGTATAAAAACAAGAAATTGTTTTGTGAGTTGTCTAGGCTATTCAAATATTTAAAAAATAGTTTCCAAAGGATAGAATCTATTTCCAACATTATTATAGTTCTTTCATTGAGAGGATTGAATCCCACTCTAAAATTACTTATTATTACCCATGTGATAATTTTAATGATGTTGATTGAACCAACACATATTTTGTTCATATCCAAATCCACCACAATACCAAAAATATATATATAAATAATATTTTCCTTTTTTATTTTTATACTACTTGGGGTTGTCATCATGATTTTCTACAACTTTATTACTTACCACATTCAAAAAAAATTGAACCCTAATATTTCTTATTTGTTTTGAAACATTCTTTATTAACATGGATTTATTCCCATCTTTAACAGAATTAGTCGTTGTAGTGACATTTGATTCAAACATTTAAATTTTTGAAACTTCTCAATTTTCAAGTTTGGTGGTTTTGGATACATACATGATTTTCTTTATATACACATCCTCATTTTTCTTCTCAAAATTTAAAGATAACTTTTGTTGATCTTTCTCAGGTCCACACTTCTTAGAACATTGACCAATTTCAGAAATATATTTTTTAAAGTTTGTAACTCCCCCTCAGTTTTAGTGAAAATTTTATGAACATGTTATATCTCTTATTATTTCCCTAATATATTTATTTCATTTTGTTAATTTCAATTATTTCAGTTTTTATGAAATTTTATCAATTGATCAATCTCTCCCAAAAACTTATATTTCTTTTCAAGAAGATATTCTTGACTATTTTTTGTAGAACATTATTTTCTCATCATCTTTATTATTTTCAAGTCCTAAAATATTGTTAAGAATTTATTTCAACTATCATTGTAAAGAAAATTATAACTGAGTTACTTTCTTATCTTTAGAACTGTGATGTTCATCATCAGTGAACTTTTCATTTGTAAATTTTTTATTAAACATGTTTTCTCTAGAAACTTTAGTATGTTTTTTATATTTAACCCACTATCATTATATTCATCATCCTTAAACAAAAAAAAAACATCAAAATTTTGATTTGGAGAACTTTTGATCCTTCCTATTATAATAAGATTTTGATTTATCAACTTGTTTCTTCCATGATCTATTGAATATATATCATCTTCATCAATTTCTTATTCATCCTTTCTTTAGAAATAATTTACAGAAAATACCCAATATCATCACTACCAAATAATTTGAGTAAAATATTTCCATTATACTTTCCAATTCCACTTTTCATGTTTTTAGAAAAAATGGAAATAATTCCTAAATTCTTTTACTGACTACATATTTAGAGTTGGATTTATTAGCATCTTCATCAATGAGAATCTTCTTATATTTTTATTGTATGAAATATTTTATAGAAATTCCTTGATAAAATTCTTCTTTCCATTTCATGTCTTTATCTCTTCTCATTTAACATATAAGAAGAGTTCTATATAATGAATCTGAAGATAGAGCTTCAAGATCTATATCCTCCAAAGATAAAACTATGGAATCAATATTATTAGGAGGAATTCATAAGGTCTTTTCAAAAAATTTTGATTCATCCTTATCCTCATCAAGACATATTATGGTGCTAAAAATATCATTTAACCTTGTAAATAAATCACAAATTAAATCATAATCACCCTTTTTAATATCTTAATACTTCAACCTCTATATTTATAACCTTTTCATATTCACATTTGTATTACCTTCATAGATATTTCTTAACTTTTTTTTAAATTCTTTTGGTAGTTCATGCTCCCTTCAAACTAATAAATTAACTTTTAGATGGTGATGAAACTAATGCATTTTTATCCCTTCATTATCTATATATTTCTTATCAATAGTTGTAAGATGAACATTCATGGAATTAGAAGGAAATAAATAAGTAGAAACATCCATAACATCATAACAAAGAGACATAAGATATGTAAAAATTATATCAACCAAGATATTATTATTATTTCCCACGAAAAACAAAATCCCCTTACTATTCACACAATTCAAATTATATATAAAAAAATCTCTTCAAACTTCAGAAAAGATTAAAAAAGGAAACCTTTTTTCTAATAAAAATTGAAAAAGACCATGTAGGATCACTATAATTACTGAGAGGGGGAGGGGTGAATCAGTGATATGTATATTTTTATGTTATTTTTATTTTGAAATAACCTTCTGCACCTATTAATGACTTATCACTTTTAAGAAAACAATACATTCACACATACACAAGAATACTTGTATTTACATGGTTCACAACTAAATAATATTTTATAGTTTTCAAAATGTTCCATAAATAATCTAATACTACACAATACACTAGAAAGAAATCCCTTTAATGGGAATGAAAGAAGTAGGAAATTCCCTTACACTTGTGTATATCTATGATCAATAAAGTAGTGAAAGTGCTTATTTTATAAAACAATATTTAAATAAAATGTTGTAACAAGTTTATAAACCATCACCAAAAGTTTTAGAACAAATCAATGTGCCTCTTCAACAACTTAGACTTTTGTAATTATTCAAAAAAAAACAATTCATCACTTTATTAACCTGTAACAGGTAGGAATAAATTCCCAGTACATTATAAAAAATTGTCTAATCACTCAATATAATTATTATTTCTAAAAACAAGTTTTAGGAGATAGTCTATAACATTTATCATTCACAATAAAAAAAAATCTAGTTCATCAAATAAAATTTATGTAGTCCAATTTTTCGCCTCTAATGGAACTCTTCATTTGATTCCATATCATTTATGACCACTTGTTAGATGGATCAATGTCTGAATCTCATTTGATTGTTTTGTGTTGTCATCAACTTCTTTTTTTTAGAAACGAAGAAAATTATGGTTCATTCAAGGTATTAATTCATCTGATGGATCATCCAGTCCACTGGATAAGTTGATCAAAACATTTGAAACACCTGTAACTTCATAAAATTTAAAATCCCAGTCTCCAATCAACTTATGGGTCTGGTACATCTCAAACCGATGATTTGTGTCTGAAAAAACATCAAATTCTTACAAAAATAAGAAATTTACAGTTATATTTTCTTTCAAAAAATTCTTATTGTATCATGAATTCTTCATGAACTTTAGAATATGGTGATTATCATATCATAGTAATATTTTTCTTCAAACGTATCTATAGACATTTTGTATCTGAAATAACTTATGGGTCTGTTCCAAAAAGCTTCATTCTAAAAAGGTGATTATGATAACTAGATTTTACAAAGTGAGTTAATTATTCTTATATAAAAGAAAATAAAAAACATTCAAAAAACAAAAAATAATTTCTTAATTCAGAAATCATATTTAACAAACATCCAACTTACTACTTTCAAAAAACTCCTCCATCCAACTTGGTCCCATCATTTATATCATTTGGGTCAATATCTCATGAAATAGAAAATTTCAAAGGAACTTTAATTATCATTATCAAAAAGTCAATAATTTTATAAAATATTATTAATTATCATAGTCACCTTCTAAAATTAAATACATTAATATTACAATACATATATCAGAGAAACAATATTAAAATGAATAATCCTTACAAAGAGCATATCATTGGTGTTAGAATTATTCAATGAAGTGATTATGTGTAATTATTTTTAGATAAAAAAATAAATGTAAATATAAAATATAAAATATGTGGTCATTTCACACATAATATTTCTATCGTATAGTCAATTATGTTGAAGTATGGTCTAATTAATGGAAATTGAATTAAAAAACCCCTAACCTTTAGTATAGATTTGATATATATTCCCTTTAACTCATATATAATAAAGATACCTTAATTATTAAATCATATAATAACATTTTATAGATTTATTAACATATCATTAAAACATTTATTTTAATTATTTCAATAACTTATTTTATTATTTAATTAGTTATGTCCACGTCGGGTACTTTGAGGACTTTCAATTCATAATTATCAAATGAATTCGGTAGGTTTATTATGATCAATGGTGTAACTATTATATCATATATAAAATAATACTAATGACATTATCATAATTTTTATGCATAAAATATAATTTCATATTCACCCATGAAAAGATGATGTGAAAAAGAATCACATCACATCATGAAGGATATATTCCACACATAGGCACAAGCGACATTATCATTTTTTTAACGGGCTTAAGGGTAAGAATGTAAGAATATATTATATTTAAAAAATCATAATTATGCCAATAATTTCATATATAAATTGATTAAATTCTTTATAACAACCATCTTATTGTGGTGGTGATGAAAAACCAAACACATCGCCTCATAGAGGTGGTAGTCCACACGTACGCACAAACAATGATTCCATTCCCCATAAGATGTAAGAGGATATGAATATGTAAGTTACATTAACATAATAACATCTCATGAAATATAATATAATTATTTTATTATACTGTAAGGGTTGGGAGTGAATTTAACGAGGAAAAATAATAAGTAAAATGAAAGTGATCGGCTAAAATGATTACTTATTTTTTGAGAGACCATTAGATTTATTCTTAAGGACCCTAGGGATGGTATTTTGAATAGAAAAATATTACATAACTTGGATAAGTATTTTTAGAATATTTTTTTTTAGGTTTATATCACTCTATGTTTCCCATTTTTTGTGAATGATTGGGGTGGGGTGGTATCCTTTTATTGTGATCGAAAGAACACACTTCAAATTACTTATAAAATTTAAATATAAAAAATTAGTTTTCAGGTAAAATTGGAACCAATTGGACAAAATATTTAATAAACGATAGTTTAATGTTTAAATCCATTAATCCAACAATATTTGAACATGTTTATGATGAATTTCAAACAATATATTTTAGTTTAACACCTTTGTTAACCAATTTTAACCTAAACTGTGGTAATAACATTTTCAATACTAAAGGGTTAAAAATTTACATATAAGGAAAAAATTGGATAAATAATTTTCATGGGATGAAATTTTTAACTATATCTCATCCCACTTATCAAATTTTAATATTTTTATAAATTTAAATCATTTAATAATATATTATTTAAAATAATATACCATTAAATTAATTTTCAGAACTATTCACATATATAGACTTTAAAGAACTCAATAATAGAATTAAATTCAAATATAAAATCTTTAAATATCAATTATACATTAATATAAACCATAAAAATTATTTCACACTGTAATTCATTGAAAAAAATATTATTTTTATGTTTTTAAAATAATTTAATTTTATTTTTCAATTACTTACACAAGCACCATGTCAGTGTTGTGTAAGTAGTTAATGTAATTACAAAATCAATAAAAATTAAAAATAAATTAAAATCATAAATAATAATTAAATAATGTTAAAAATAAACTTTTATATTCATTCATAACATCTTCTTATTCCTATGTGAATATATAATGGATATAAAAAGAAAGAGGGTGTCATTATGGAATTTTCCTGTATTTAAAATTATATAATGGTATTTATTAATGAAAAATAAAAGAAAATTCCATTTTTGAAATATATTAAAGTGGTGGTCAATATAAAATCACAAAATATTTTTTTAAAGGTTGGGGCCAAAGTCTTATTTATTATTAATGTAAAGAAAAGAACTCTTTAACTGGTTAGAGGTAGACCCATTACATAGCCCGAAGGCCCAGTGGGCATTGAGCCCATTACATGGCCCTTAGGACAAATTATTTGGCCAAAGGCCCATTCTATGAATAGTACTGCTATAGTACCCACGCTGCTACAGTACCGCATAGTACCCGTCGCTGCTACATTTCCCTACCGCCGCTACAGTGACTTTCCGCCGCTACAGTGCCTACCGTCACTACAGTGCCACCGCTACTACAGTGCGCTACAGTACTGCTACAGCGCCCTGCGCCCAATGGGTTTTGAAGCCCCAATTTTCATGTAGGATAATGGGGTGCTTACAACTAAGCCAAACCCCAACTACAAAAAAAAGTAATGTCTTAGATATATTTTTAAAGACGTGTCTCATTATTTTTAATCTTAATTACCCAATTTACCCATATTAAGATAAAAAATATTCACCACATTTACTATTATAATATCCAAAAATAATGTTAACATGATGGATATACTTGAATGTCATTAACCAAAAATATTAGTACATTTTTTATGATTAAATTTCATGAGTTGGATGAAATAAATTTCAATATAAATATGTAAAATGTAGTGAAAAATAATTTATAATAAAATGCATTTTTTATTCCAAAAATTAACATATTCCAAAATCACATATAAATGTTATTACTATTTAATTAATTAGATATTTTCTAAATAAAGGTTAAATATTTTTATTTTTTATAAAATTCAAATCATAATGAATCTTCTTAAATAAGATAAATGAAGGTTTTACAAAAATATGTTTTTTACTGTTTAAAAAATAATAATTTTTTTCAAAAAAATACTAATATTTCAACCTAAGATAATTTAAAATATTATAATTTAAAAATTATATATTTTTCCAATATATTTTCTAAAAGTTTCAGAAATTAACTATAAATTTTTCTTAAGAAAATAGATAAAAACCATTATTGAAGAAACCATATTTTTGAATCATAAAATGGAATTAAAAAAAATTCAATTTATATTTCCAAAGATTGAATAAATAATTTTTTATTGAGTAGAGACACTGTATAAATATTTTATAATTCATTTATAATTAGTTACATTCTCCAATTCAGTGGCTAAGTTATAATACTAATATTTAAATAATAATTTTTTTGGTTCATTTAAACTCAGTGTTGTGTGTCGTATGTGATATCTAACAGATTTTTATTTTAAAATATTGTAGTGTAACATTATATATCTTTACTTGAACTAATCAGAGAGCATGAATTATAGGGGATACAACAACATCTGACGTGAACTCAGAAAAAATACTACTTGAGAAGAATATTAACATGAAAAATCAATTTAAAAGCCAATATAATGTTCTAGGAAGATATGATCCATAATGGAAAACCATAGATGTGTGTGTCTATTTTATAAAAACTTAGTTAAACATATTTTACAGGTTTTTAAATAAGAAAAATAAAATCAAAATTGGGTAATAAGAAAATGTGGATGAGATATTATTGGTTACAGTCTATAAAAATTGTGAGAATAATTCAAAATACATGTCTCAAAAGGAAAAAATTAGTCGCAAATCCCTATGAGATATGATTTAAATAAATTACAATCACATTATGTAATTTTGTATTTTCTGTTTGATAATGAATACAGATAGAAGTGGAGGAAATTTTAATGAAATAACTGAATATGGAATATTTCACATATAAACACCAATTGGGAAATCCTACATATGTTACAAAAAAATTATAATATAATTATTGATAGTGATGATGTAATGGTTTTTTAAAATGAAGAAGAAATAAGTAATGCTATCATTTTATATATTGAGAGTGATGTTAAAAATTATGGACTTATTGAAAAAGATGAAGATTTCTTGTAGAGTCAGTTTGAGGATACATATAGTATATTTTTTAGAAATGAAGAGGGAGAACTGGAGAACAAATGGATAAATTCCAGGTATATATTTTTTTTTGATATTGATATTGTTATTATGGATCAGAATCAAGGTGTACAGACTATAAAAAAATCGAGGCCACTATCCATACTAGTATGCTATGAAATGTTTAACCTTAGATAGTTAAGGAATATTTTTATTATAAGTAGTGGATTATGGAAATGAATATAAATAATTATAATATATTTCCAGGTATGAAACATGTTATCTTGTTCCTAGACCCACTAAAAAATATTATTAGACGTAAATGGATTTTTATGAATAGGATTCATGAGAATAGTGAAGTTTCTATAAACAAATCTAGGATAATATATAAGGTATAATGGAAAATTGATGGTGGGAAATTTGATGAATCATTTTACCCTATAGAAATATATGATTCTATCAAAAAATACCTTTCAATAATATCTTAAATAAGTTTCAACATATTTCAAATGGATTTCAAATAATATTTTTTTTTCAAAATTATAAGCTTGATATGGAAGAGAATATGGAAATTATTAAAGGATTTTTTGTCTATTCAAATGTAATTAAGGTGTGAAAGTTCAATAAATATATCTATCACTTGAATTTGGCTCTGTGATATTTGTATTTTAAGATTTATCAGTATCTACAAAGCATAAAATTTAAAAAATGGTTGGTTCACATAAATTTTTCTGTAAAAAAAATATAAACACCACATTATTCTTTTTGATTATGTATATTGACTATATAATATAAACTAGTTATAATGAAAACCCATGTGAGGACCTCCCAAGAAACATGAAAAAATGGTTTGAAATTCCAATTCATGGAGAAATGAGATTCTTCTTGGGAATAAAAAATATTCAAGCCACATGTTATATAATTTTCTCAAAATTCAATTATAAAAAAGTTATCATGAAGAAGTTTTAAATTTTGTGAGATAGAGGGGTTTCCAATAATATTTTAGTAGGTAAAAATTTGAGAATGGATGATGAAGGAAAAACTATAAAATAGAAGAAATTCAAAAGTCTGATTTAAATCGTATTTACTAAAAAATGAAAGGCCTATAATTGTCTATTCTATTACTCTTTTTGAATGATATCAATCTAATCCCAAGTAAACATATCATTTGGATATAAATTGGATCTCGAGATACAACTCAAATAGTTTAAACTATGACGTAATTTATAAAAAAATGTGACCTAAATGTAAAAGGTTTTACTGATGTTGACTGGGTAGGGTTGTTGATGATAAAAATTACACATCTGGTGGATTATTTTTCATTAGACTAAGTTGTGTTTCACGGAATTCAAAGAATAAAACATAAGTGAATCAATGAGCTACTAAGGTTTAATATGTGTTTGTATCACAAGAAGCTACACAAATAATATGGAAGAAGAAAAAACTAAAAGGAATAAATATTTAATCCACGTAACCTCTGATTATAGGTTGGGAAAATTAGAGTACCATAAATCTATCCTCAAAAAAAGTATAAAACTCTATGAAAAAATACCATGATATATAATACTATTTTTTGAAGGATAAGGTTGAAGAGGGTAATATAATGATGGAATTTATTTATTATAAAGAATAGGTTATTATATTACTTATGAGAAAACTCTCAAATATATAATTTGAGAATCTAAGGATATATATAGGGGTGAAAAAGACTCCCTCTCATTGAGGTATGCAATTATTTAAGTTCCTTCCTCAGCTATTTCTTGATTAAACTCTTATAGAGATTTTTTATAAAGGGGGAGAAACTTTCATTCCTTATTTTTGAGCTATTTTAATTTGTGTGTATAATTGTAGAGGAAAATAATTTTCATAATATTCTATAGGTTATTCCCCCAAATGAGAATGAAGAATAAATGGTCTGAAGTTAATTGATTTTAAGGACAACACTAATGATTGATATAATCAGTCTTGTTTTCTACAAAGAACAATATTATACAGACTTAGAGTTTATTATTTCATGATTATTTACATTGAGTTTATTAGAGTGTGACCCATTCTTGTAATATCTTTTGATTATTTTCAATAGCGGGGATATGAATACATGGTACTCCCAAAAAATGAATAAGGGAATTTTTTGAAAAATAGGTGATTATGTGGTATTTATTGGAAATATGTTTTTGAGTTTGACGATTAATGATTTTATCATTAAATAATTCAAATAAAAAAGTTGAAGGATGTGGGAAAACTATCTAAAATAATTTTTCAATGTTTTGAGAATATTTTAAGTCCTTGAGAATGAATTGAGAAGATTTGAAATGGTATTGATTTTTTTTAGAAAATATGGAATATCCTATAGAATATTTGAGTTATTTAGATTTGATTTGTATAATTCATCTATGAGCTATATTTTGGAAGTATCGATGAATAATATTATTATAGTATGATCCACATATGATGTTTTAGATTTGTATGTGACATTTTATCCATATAAGTTAAAATTGGTAATGTAATTTTTCTTCATGAGGCCATGTACGTAAATTAATTTATAAGGGAACATGTAAGTAAATTATTCTATGCATTGTATATTTTTTATAGATATTTCAATTTTAGCTAAGAAAATTATCTTATAGATCCACCTAATAAGATAATTTATCAATATATTTTATGTTTTTTGAAATATGTAAAGTTAACATAGATTTTATAAAGGCTACATCATGGTCACATAAAACTATGTAAAGGAAATATGAATATCATAAGGTTAATAAAGGTAAACTAATTTATATGTAAATTTCCTTCAAAACCTATTTAAAGGTTACCTCAGTTGTCAAAGAGTGCAAAAAGGTAAACAAAGTTCCATAATTCATGTTCTGAAGAAATGAATAATTTAATTAGTTGATGTTGTAGAACTAAACTTTATGATTAACACAACATAATCATTTTCTTTGATCATGATTAAAGTGAAGATCAAAGGGGGGTAATCAGTCGAGGGAGTTTTAGATCTTATAGAATCCATGTCTTACAATGAGGTACCATTTAGTAGGATCATGAATCCATACTTACATTGAAAATTTAAATAGAAAATATTCATGTAAAATTTTTAAAGAACTAGAAATAAGAATAATCTCATGATATTTAAAATTTCATGTAATAGAAAGATTATTAGGTCCTAAGAACTATTAAAATAAGTATATTAACTCAAAAATGAATTCAATTAAATGAGTTGATCTATGCCACTCAGATTCAAGGTGATATCCATAACTATTATGATAATGATATTCATGTAATATTCAATGATTATAAATAACCTGAAAGTATAAAATTGAAGAATCTAATAATTTTAATATAGTTAAAATGATACACTAAAGTATCAAAGAATAAAATATTAGAATAACCATGAGATATTATTTTCCAAGGAAGTGGAAATAGGTCCACATCTACTAATCCTATTAATAGAATTATAGATTCATCAGGGATAGTTTTCAAAAGTACATGTTTATTCTATTGATATGAGATTATAAATTATTGGTTATAATAGATTTAGAAGTTCTAGGTCATACCATTTCTCCAGTTCATTTTCTTAATAATAAGTGATTCATGTGAATAGGATAATCAAAACGACACACCATGGACTTAGTCATTATTAAAAGAGGAAAACCCTGTTAAAAAATGTGTTTTTCCCATTTCATTTTAAAAATCATTGAGGTTCATGAGAGATAGAGGTGTTGGATAATCATGAGAGTATGTGGGTGAATTTAATTAACAGTACACATTGATTCACCCCCTCTCAATTTGTGTCACCCTTCATGTGATTAGACACTATCATCACACCAAATAGTGATTATAGGAATGTATTTATCATTTTTATCAATAATAATTTTTAAATAACTTGATTAATTAAAATTTATGTATAATAAATATAACATGTTTATAGTGAGTATAATCATCTATGAGAATATATAAAAAGTGATTATTATTGATTCTTATAATTTGAGTTGGTTATAGAAGTTCCTTATGAACTAATATAAAAATTGAGATGTTGAAACATCACTTAATAGTTTAAATATTACTTTAAGAAAATTATTATATTGTATATAATTACAAAATTTTGAAGAATTAAAATTTAACTATAGAATATTCTTCACTAGACAATTCATAAAAAACATAGTTAATGTTTGATTTTTATAAAAACATATGCTTTAATGTTGAAGATAATAATTATCTTATATTGAAATAAGGTATGGAAAACTCAAATAAGTTATTTATTAAAAATCTATGGTATAATCATTATTATACTGGTTTATACACAATATTTTTTTTATAAACTACTTATTGTGAATTTATCATTTAAAATTCTTATAGAGTATCCTTCATTAGAAAAAATGACTTATGTTGATGAGATTTTTATTTAAAAAAATATATAAATATAATTCAAAATTAATGGATCAGAATAGATATTTTACATAAACATACTATATATCATTTTCAAACATCTCTAAAAATAATGCATAATCAATTAAATAAAATTATTTTATGAATTTTATACTTTTATTCAGTAATATATTTGGAAAAATGCCATTCATTCATTAAATATTATTTTTGGCAGTACCCATTTTTTTCATTCCAATAAAACTCATCATAACATAGTTGTACATAGTTCTCGTATGAAATATTTTTCTTCATAGTAGTAATAAAAGTAAACTCTAATTTATTTATTTATACTTCTCTCCACCTCTCTTTATTTGAAACTCATATTATATTAAGGTTCCTATAAGTTTTTCTACCTTGAGATATATAATATATTTCATATCATCTGAAGCTATTATTTTGTATTATCTTTATCTTGGAAGGATATATATAATCTGTTTCACTATCATCTTATTAATAATATATATTTTATTAAAATCTTATAATCTACTTAAAATTTTTATAATCTACCGATACATATTTACTATTGATTCTCGAGTTAAAAAATCAAATCCATAACACTCTTTTTAGAACAATTACCATTTTGTTTTAAGATCATTCATTATTTTAAAATTTTTCATCTCAATATTATTTTCTATTATGTATTTTTTATAATATAATGATCTGAATATATATATTTTTGGTGATTGTGATAATAATTTACAAGAAATTCACTATTTACAATATAGCATGGGTTAAAATTTATTTATGTCATGGTTGTTTGTTTTCATTCAAAAAATAAAAATTCATTACGTTACAATACCATATGTTAGACATTATGACATTCCAAAACCAATGGAATATAATTCAATCACAATTTATGATCTCATACATTATATCACATGACTAAATCATTATTTATTATATCCATTTTAAAATATGGAATATGAAAACCAAAATGAATAGTTAAAATCAAGCCATGCCTTATCATAATTTATGATCTATGAATGAAATACACTATGATATCCATGTTTATCATTTTAAAAAAGTGAGTTTCATATCAAATAATCATAGATTGGATCTGATGCCACATAATTGTTTCTAAGGGTTTGATACCACTAATCAAAGGTATTAGAATAAAATATGTTTCATATAATATAAAAATGAAACTTGTTTTTTAAAATAAAATGTTTAAATTATAACTAACGACCCTACCTCTTTCACTATCAAATCCTTCCCTCCTTCTATAAAGTAATTTTATTTTGTTAACTGTGAGGGAAAATTATCCCTCTTTTGAGGGTAATCCATGTATATTTTTATAATTTCCAATGATTGAGAGGGTCATCATTCAAGTCATTTTTACTCAAACCATAGGTTAAAGATAAGTTGTAAAGAGAACACTGATGGAGTTTTTATGTTGTTTATCAAACATAATAATCACATATACATTAAATTAGATTCAAATTACTTATATAATAATTCAGGATACTTCTTGATGGTCTATTATCATGATTAAATATTCATGATTAATTATATTATTGTGGTAAATATTCTAAATACTTTTTTTAAAACATTACCCATTTTTCATTGAATAATTTTACACTTTAAATGAATGATTTATAACTACTAAAAATAATTATATAATTCTTAATCAATATATGATTACATTAATCAAATAAGTGAAATATTACGGGGAATATTTTATATTATGATTTCCATGTCATATAATATAAATATATCATATTAAAAAATATAGCCAGTAACAATATAAATCATCTTTATATCATATAATATGATTGAGATGAATAATATAATAAAAAACATGGATGTGGGGAATGAATCTATCATCATCTATAATGACCCCTAAATTTTGAAAAATAATTTAGACTTCATTTTTTTTATTTTATATAAAAAGTGATAACATATACTATGTCAGTTCAAGAATTTTTGAGAGTTGGCAGAAGTTAGAATTGGATGGTATGAGGAATTTCAAGAGAAATATAGAAACATGAGAGGAAAAGTACCCAATGTATGGTCATCAAGAAATCGATGAAAACTCATGTGGGGCAGTAACCCCTAGAGATCTATTAGATAGTTGATGGGTCTTGGACTTGGGGGTGGAAAGGCACCAGGTACCCAATATAAGTCTATCAAGTACTCTATAATCTATATACTTCAAATAAAAAATTTATTTCTATTAAAATCACAATTAGCATAATAAAAACAACCCATTATCTTCCAAAAAAATCCTTATTGAATATAACTTTCCTTCTTTACTTATTCCTTCATTCATTTATCTCCCAATACTTGGATTCAACACAAAATTTATCCCTATAAGTGTATCTCTTCTTCTTTATGTATGTCTAATAATGTTAAATGGTTAATCACTGTACTTTTCCACTATTTATCAATTTTCTATCTCAAATACCTAATTTAGAGGGTGTTTTTGAGTTTTCATATTCCTGTTTTTTGATATATACATTGAATATTTCCATTAGTAAACTTAATACTTGAGGATAAAGTTAGCGGTTCTTAGTATTCTACAACATTTATATGGTTATTTGTGAAATAAATTTTGTGTGGTCTATATAGGTGTTTGTTATTATAAGGCCCCGACCTTAAACATTACTTAATCATGAATTAAATGAATAATTCACATAGAGGATCTTTTCAGGTTTAGAGTTTTAGAGAATTAGGTCATAACTATTACATCTCAAATGATTACATAGTATACACTTCTACTAAATTTCCATAAAATAAAAAAAACACTTTAAAAGAAACATGTCTAGTTCCATGTTTTAGATAGAATGTCTTTCATTGATCCCATCCTTGACCATATTCATCTTTAAGTCCTGTGGAAAAAATTTCAAAAACTTGGGATGAGCATAAAAAGCCCAGTAAAGGATACACAAAGAAGGAAAAATGTTAGTTTTTCAAAACAGAAAGTAAACCATGAGTACTTTACCAAAGTAATAATTTCCACCTTTATGAAGTAGTAAAAACTCTTCACTGAATAAAAGACCATTAATTACCCTTTTTCAACCAAAATATTACCATAAAACCGATATGAAGAACACATAACATATAAAGGTAACTTGGGACATAAACATACTTAAATGGAATAATGATACGGTCGACTTCCACAGATACTTAATGGAATAGCCATACGGTCGACTTCCACACATACTTAATGGAATAGCCATACGCCCAACTTTCATACCCAATGCATTGGAGGTTATAACATAACCACCAATCCTGGTATTCACAGCACCACCCGTCATATGGTTTATCACATAACCACCCGTCAAATGTCCAAGTACCATTATAAAATCATAACACATAAAACAATTATAAAGGAAAGAAAACATTTCCACATTTCAAGCACAATATATCACTTAAATATATTGATATAAAAAATACATTATCAAAACCATTTTCAATACCAAAAAAGAGTATATGGTATTTATTTACTTTTAAAAATATAACAGCTTGTTGAGGAATCCAAAGATCAAATAATACTCACGGCGGTAGAAAGGTCATTGTCACCGCGTACGTTAAAAAGAAACATACTTTCTGTCGTTTAGTAAAACGCTTCATATAGAAAATATTCCTTTCGAATAAAAGTATAAGTCAAAGGGGTTTATACACTATATAAAATAAAGCCTTTTATTAGAAAAAAATATGCCTTAATGAAAGGATATCGAGATGAAGTCCCTTACGAAGACGGTATCCTTGGATTAAGGATAACTCAATTACATAATTATGTGTGACAAACGAATACACCAAATATAAGTGGATATTAAGTATAAAACAATCATAGTTTATTCACTCATATTCATAGAACGACATATTCAAGGAGTACAAGTTTATCCCAAAGAATCAAAATTGGGTTAAGAAGTTCCCTTGCAAAAATTTGACAGCCTAACGACGTCAGTTCAAAATTCAGAAAATGAGTTGATGAGAGACAAAAAGGGGTATCTCATCACTTGGACATAAAATTTACATCAATAAGGATATATAAGAACATATACCAACATTACAATATTTAAATTAAAATACCCAACAAAATAAGTCTTTTAAAAATAGGAGGATGAAAGGTTCCCTTACCGACTTGGGTATCTTTCAAAACATACACCCCATGAAAGAAGGACAATATAACATTGATGTAAATACTCATAAAAGAAATTATATTACAAAAAGAGTATAATAATGTGCAGTACATATACCACTCAATGGAAATGATGAAAAATGTAGCATAAATCTCACGAGAATAAAAGTGAGATGAAAAATCCCTTACGAAAACTCGGCAGCCTAACAACGCCACATAAAACTTCCAAAAATGGATTGATGAGATCAAATAGGGTCTCTCATCATATTAACATAAAATGTAAAGAAAGAGGAATATAAAATAAAATCCCCCAACATAACAAAGATGAGCTTAAAATAAGTTACATAAAGGAGAGTACTTAAAAAGAAAGAGAGAGGTTGGATCTCTTACGAAAATTCAGCACCCTAACGGCGCCAATCAAAACCTCCAAAATGGATTTATGAGAGAAAATAGGGTCTCTCATAATATGAAAATAAAAATTACTGTAATATTAATATAAAATAAGATCCCAATAATAAGAAAGATGAGATTAAAAGGACTGACATAAAATAGTGTACTTAAAAAAGAAAGAGAGGGGTAGGATCACTTACGAAAATTCGGCAGCCTAACGGCGCCAATCAAAACATCCAAAATGGATTGATGAGAGAAAATAGGGTCTCTAATCATAGGAACATAAAAAGTACAGTAATATTAATATAAAATAACATCCCAATCATATGAAATATGATCTTAAAAGTAATTACATAAAAGAGTGTACTTAAAAAGAAAGAGAGGGGTAGGATCCCTTACGAAAATCCTGCAGCCTAACGGCGCCAATCAAAACATCAAAAATGGATTGACGAGAGAAAATAGGGTCTTTAATCATATGAACATAAACAATACTGTAATATTAATATAAAATAAAATCCCAATCATAAGAAATATGAGCTTAAAAGGAATGACATAAAAGAGTGTACATAAAAAGAAAGAGAGGGGTAGGATCCCTAACCTCAAGTCTGACTTATCTTGTTCCTTTCTTTATATTCCTAAATAATAAACTTTGGTAAATTTATAATTTCTTAAGGAAATATTTTAAATATTATTATTCAGTTCATATCACATATTATAATGTTATAATAATTGTTCAATAATGTGAGTTCATATCAGACGTTTTTGTCGATGTTTGGTACATGAGTCAAAAATGAACTTGTTTGAAAATGATTGTGCATGTAGTTAAAAGTAAATAATCTCTAGAATAGTATTAATGATTAAAAAATCATATATATTCAGTAAATATTCATTTTATACTACTCCATAACATTTGGAGATAAAAATAAATGAAATGCACCGTTCATGGAGACGGTAGGTCGTACGTACGCATGAACGCTACTTTCATTTCTTTGTCATATTAATGTAATTAAAAATAATTTAGAGATATATATATTATAATTCCAGTATAATATATATGTTATATAGGTCACATATGTTCATTAATTTAATTATTTATACATTCCATGTATTCCATGAACGAGTCACATCACTTGAGGGGGTGGTAGTCCACACTTCCTCGTATGAAATTATCGCATTTGCACAACATGAAAATCATAAAGGAACGTTTTAAATATAAAATTAATAAGCATGTAGAAAAAATAAATACCATATATATCATATATAAAATATAGTTACATCATAATGTTCACCATGAAAGATGTTAAGAGAAGATTGAACAATCATCATTTTGTGAGGCAGAAATTCACCATCCACAGAAACAGTATGTTCTTTAACCATTAGACGAAGGTGTGTGTAAGTTTAGCTCGAATAATTCACATAAAAACATCCTATTATATTTAATATACTGTTTTTGTTACAAAATAAAGGAATAAAAAGAGTTTAGAGGGTTTTATAAGCAAAATAAAACAAAAGAACACAAGGGAAGACATTACCTTTAAATCGGGTAACTCTTTTTGATTTGAGCTCAAAGGCTTTCTTGGAAAGGATTCTTCCCAAAGGTGAGGCTTAAATGATGAAGATAGGGATTTGGAGAGATGATATGGGTAGGGTTTGGCCGAGATAAAGGCTTGAGAGGTGTTGGTAAGGTGGTAGAGGTGGGGGCCTTTTATAAGAGAAGAGGAGGGGCACTCTTGGAAAGTTATAAAATATTACTTTATTATAAAATTATTTTCGGATTTTAAAGGTCCCGAAAGGATATATTTCGAGGCTAAGGTGATAAGGTTTCTAAATACACCCATAAAATAGGTTGTTGACAAGTTTATATATTAGATGTTACATTACCTTTTCATTTTATTTAAATCGTTAAATAATGAGGTAATCGCTGCATCATCATGGTGTCATAAATAATTTAATTTATTTAATGTCTAAAAATTATAAAAAAATATCATGATGTAGGAAATTGTTTTATCTTTCTAATGAATATCTATCGTCAAAAATATGACTTGTATAACCCCATGTAATTTTTTTTTAGTAAAACAACACATGTTTGGGACATTTTAATTTTAACTTTAAATAAAAAGTTATTAATGTCGTTTTCCAACCAAAGTGGCTCCATGGGGTCCCCAAGTTGACCCATGGATTTTCTTGGTCGGCCATGACTCATAAAATAATGGTAGGACATGTGTCAAGGTCATTTACTATTATTAAAACATTATTTTTACCTTAAATTACACAAATTACCTTTAATCGCGATTAATAAAACATAAAAGTTACTATTCACCAAAAATTATTTTAATCTCATTGAACCACATTTTACTTTATAATGACAACCATTTATGTTGGATTTTTTAAAATAAAATCACATAAGTGGTAATGATTCATTTAAATGAATAATCAGTTTCTTTAACTACCACTTAGTGGTTTCACTATTCATCAAAAATTGAAGTTTTTCAGAAAAATACCAAAAATTCACCCTAATATATATTTGATATTAAAAATTCAAAAATGATTTCTATTTTACAAAATTCAAAACATATAAGTTGCATTAATTAATTTAACAATTAATTCCCGCTGTCAAAACAAATAGCGCGTTTTTAAGAAACAATATCTATTAAAAGATTAACACTAGTTTAAGTCTAATTTCAAAGTGAAATTAATTCCAATGACCACCATTGGATTAAATGGTAAAAATATATTCTAAATACACTTTAATATTAATTAAAAATATAATATATCCATATAAATATATCAGATTAAAAGGAGGTTTTGAATTAAAATGCAACATTTTCACTAAAAATGATCTTTATCAGAAAAATAACAAAAATTTACACAAAGTAAATTTTGATGTCAAGATTATAAAGAAGGATTTTATTTTGTCAAATACAACATATAAAATTGTCAAAAGTATATTTAAAAAGGGTTCTCCATCAAAAGGTGGTTAATCGACCTTTTAAAGAATATTAGAAGATTTATGCTTAAAATTGGATTCATTTGCATTTTACGCCTCTAACATTTATTGGATAAAAGTAAAAATATTTTAAAAAAATATATACTAATTTTTTAGTTAGTTATATTCTTTCCCACCATTATAATGGCTAGGCGTTAACTACCATTTAAAATAATATTATTTCATTATTATAGTGCAACATAAGATTTCAAAGGAACTCATTGTCGCGTATTGGGTACGCCATCGAGCATAGCGTTCCCTTTAAAGTAATATTAATATTTTATTCACAAATATGGATAAATATAAAAATGTCATATTCTTTATTTACCTGGGGTGTTATAGTTATCACTCTAAAAAGTATGGTAAGATCCTCAAATTGACTAGCTAATTAGGAAAATACCCTTAGAAACATTTTTGATGTGGTACCACGTGGTTATTATTTGATTGTATGATAAAGTGTAGTTAATATAGAAACAAAGTCTTAATTTACTAGACATTAAATAAATTTTTTCGAATACTTAAAAAAATTCACAAAAAAATCCCCCAAGACTGTAATAGTTTAGTGCATCTGGAAACATGGAAATGTAAACAATAGTATACAAGTGAGATACATTATCTCCCACTAGGTTCAACAAGACTAGTTCTCCTCTTTGAAATATCATAAATGAAATAAATTTTCATAGACTGGGGTAGGAAATATAAATAGGGGTGAGATCATATTCTCATAAAGGGTAAATAAGGGAGACAAGTATGTATAAACATGAGCATAGGGGTATGTGAATGGGATCACAATATTATAATATCATAACCTGCATATCAATGATAATAAAAATGAATATGGAATAAGGCATGGCAGTTCATAGAAAATGAATCATCAGGAAATAAATATCATAATCCATTGAAGCATAATTGAGGAATAAGAAATAGAATTCTTGACAAACATATAAAAATAGAAAATATTATGTTTGGGCTACCTAATAATACCTTTATAACATGTTAGGCTTGTGAAATGATCTGTGTACCTTCTTAGATCAGGGGATAAAAACCCGTGTACCCTAGTAATTTTAGGATTGGAATAAAACCCATGAAACTTATTGTTTTTAGGCTTAGGCTATAACCCATGATCCTTCTTGGTTTGGGGATTAGGATACAACCCATGTACCCTATTACCTTTATGATTTGGTCTAAAACCCATGTACCTTCATGTAATTCTGATTGGGCTACAAACAACATATCCATTGAGCTCATATACAACTTATCATTTCCCAATACATTTGAGGGAGATATAGTTTCCACCCAGCACATAATAACTCATACATTCCTGGTCCACAAGATAATTAATCTTACATGATAATTGATTAAAACGATGGGATCTAAAAACATCAAATCATAAACCATGAAATAAAATGGGTACCATTAGAATTTCATCACATCATAATTAATGAAAAATAGATAGGTGTTATAATAATTTCATCAAAGAATAACCTGTGAAATGAAGCAGGTTTCAAAAGAATATAACTCAAAGAAGAGAAACATTTTTCATATGTATAATTCCGTCATGACATAAACCATTTATAAGATTATATAAATGGAAACTTTGAATCAACTCCTTGAATGGAATGATTAACTTTAAATCATTTTATCATAGATGTAAAATGACATTAAAGGATATTTTGAAAACATTTTTGTGATAAAAATATTATCTTATATGAAAAAATATATTTAAAACATAAAACCTTTTGAAAACAATTTTATTGAAAATAAACTTGAAAAATTATAAATAAATATTTGAAAAAATTTGGAAACAATTTTCTTTGAAAACATATAAATAGATATTAAAAACGTTTGGGAATCATTTTTCCTTTAAAACTAATAAAATAAGCTTGAAATAATTTTAAAATCATTTTTCATTGAAAACTTATAAAATATGATTGAAAACCTTTTGAAAACCATTTCATTAAAAATACATTGTAAATGTTTAAATAAATATTGAGAACATTTTTAAAACCATATTCCATGAAAATAGTTTAAATATATATATATATATATAATTAAATCTTGAAAACGTTTTTAGAAAACATGGTTTGAAAGAACATAGATTCCCAACCGAAGAGAGATGTAGAGTATGGTTTCTTAAAAACAATTTCATAACTATATTATCTAAAAATTGTGTATAAATGGTACCAATACATTAATATATCCTGAATAAATATAGGATGGAAAAAATCATGAGTTTATTTTGAGAGATGTATCACATGATTTCATCAAAGGAAGCATACACATAAATAATCTCGAAAAGTGATGACATTGTTTCAATAATATCTTAACACTTGTTAAATTTGAACCATACTCCCCATTTAAGAAAATAAAATTAAATGAAGCTTAAAATATCATGAGAATAAGTAGATTCATGATATATATTTTCTAAGGCAGTACATACACCTCATGGAAAAATATAGGAGCATAACATGGCATGTGCCTTAAACAAGGAAAATTGAGACAAAATTACTTTACTGATTTGACAACTTTTGAAGCATAAACCACATGAAATAAATATCATAAAATTAATATTTATATACCGATAAATATAAGTATAATATTCAATGAATTAATCCATGGTCTATATATACACCACACAAAAGGAATGGATGGTGAATAAAGCATGCATCTCACAGAAATAAAAAGTGAGATGAAATTCTTGTAGTGTCTTAACTCTATTCGTACTCATAGAAATAGTCATACATAAAGAAAATATGTTTTTTATACATATTTTAATGAACTATATTCTTATAGCTAATGAAATATATGGGTTTACTATGACATTATATTACCCTCTTGTTAACAATTCTATGTTAAGGTTACGCTTCAGGTAATATTCACTTTGTTTTTTGTATGTGTCTTAATTTGTTACGTCATTGGTAATTATACATATATCATGATTTCAATACTTTAAAACATGAAATAAATATAATTAATATTCAGTATTTTCTTATTACAACAATCTATATAAGTATGAAATGGAATACACTATTCATGGAGATAGAAAGTCATATGTACACTACTTCTATTTTATTGATGTATTGAAAGAATGCAAGTAAATAAAACATGTTTATATGTATATAATATCATTAAATTATAATTATAATTCCATATATATCATATAGGTTCACTACAAATATCTTTAATACATTCCTTGTAGAGTGTAAACAAATCAGATCACTTTGAGGGGGCGGTAGTCCACACTTCCTTAAATGAAATTATAGTATTTACATCAAATGAAAAGTTTAAAGATATTTGTCATAAAAGGATTAAAAAAGATTAAATACATAATAAATATAATATATAATAAAAATAAAAATAGTTTTTTAAATATAATTTCTACCATGAGAGGTAGTAAAGATAAATGAACAATTCTATTTTTGTAACGCGATAGTTTTTTGTACACGTAAACACAATGTTCATTACCCATTAGATGAAAGTGTGTGTAACATTATGTATAAAAATTTTCATAAAAACATCTTATTATATTTATTATAATTTTTTTAATTCATTGAATAAAAAGATTTTATGGGGTGGATAATAGAAGTAACCAAAAATAAATTGAGGAAGGATGTTACAACTTATTTGGGTAACTCCTTTCGAGGTTTCACCAAAGTGCTTACTTAGATTGCTTCATTCCCAAGGGGAGTCTTCTATGATGAGGATAAGGATGTTGAGGACATACTTGAGAATATATTGGTCGATAAAAATTATCTTAATAGGTGTTAGGAAGTGGGAGGAGATGAGGCTATTTTATAATGGAAGAAGAGTGTCACTTTTGTATATTTTGGGAAAGGTTACTCCACCCATGTTTTCCTATGGAAAGTTGATCCAATAATTTTAAAAAGAATATAAATGTATTTATAGGGTCAATATATGCCCATAATATGGATTTTGGAAAATTTTCTGGGTCATTTACGCCCTTAAGTTTAAGAATTAATCCTTAGTTAAACTCAATTTTACATTAATTAATGCAATTAATTTTAATTACCTTCACTAATATTTTTGGTCAAAAATAAAGTTCAAATTCATAGAAATTTTAAATAATTATGATTCTAAATATTGATTCCATTTTTTTTAATTCTAATAACTTAAGTGGTAGAAATTAATTTATATTTAATCCTGTAGTCGGGTCAACGATACGAGTATTTAAAGTAAAAATGTTTAAAATATTGCTATGTTTATATATTAATTTTAAAATTTTAATTAATTAAAATGAAATAAATTGGGGTTATTGATAAAAATAATATCTAATTAAAATTTTAAACCAATTAAAAATGTAATTTATTCTTTTAAATAAATCATACGAAAAACCATTTTTGATAAAAAATTCAGTATTTTCAACTATTTATTAAAAAATGAAACATCGTAGAAAAATACCAAAAATTTACCCTAAACTAATTATTATGTTCTTATTTAAAATATGAAGTTTATTTTTACATATTAAAAATATAAAAGTTCCAAAAATTTGATTTAAAATTGGTTCTCCATTAAAAGACCATAAAAATGCATTAATAAAAAATAGGGTTTGGGGAATAAAATTTTGATTGTCCTTATCTTATATCTATAAAATATATCAGATGAATATAAAAAAAATTGGTTTAATTTATAACATATATATTAAATTAATATCACTCACTAATTGGAATTAATTTAATTTAATAGGGTAAAATATATTTTTGATCAAAATAATAATAATATTCTCTCTTATGTTAAATCATTTTTCATAATCATTTATAACTAATTAGTAACATATGAAATCATATTATATTCATGTAAATAACATATTTTCATAAATTAGTTAATACTATTCATTACCACTAGTTTAACATCCAGGTGATATCTTATTATATTAAATAATGACATTTTAATAATATATTATTGTTCGCTAAACTCAGTCTTGCGTGTGTGCAAGCCATTGGAGAAAGCTAGTATTTCATGTAACTTAATATAACATCAGTGTTATTTTTAAAGAAAGATAATATTTATGTTTCGTGTATTGCATAATTAACTTTTTATTGAGTATAATGCAAGCCATACATAGTGAATTAATATAAAATAAACTATTTCCCATGTTGCGGGAAATGAAAAATATCAAAATGATTAAATAAATTTGAAAAAAAATAATTCCAAAAATCTCATGGTGTAAAATTATACCACCCTTAAAATGAATTTCACCCTCAAAATTCATCTGGGTTATTAATGGTTTTATACTTGAAAGTTACATTCATAGAAACCTACATTATAAAAATGAATAATTAAACTTCCTTTAAAAAGGAAATGGTGGAAACATTCTCGTTACCCAAAGTATCATATAACTATGTTTCCACATAGGAGAACATAGGTTTCCAGTGAAAACATGGATAGATAAGAGAAACCTAACTATAATGTTCTAGAGGAGAGTGATACAGAACTTAGTCAGGATAATGTTAATAATCACAAATCCATAAATCTATGATTATATAAGGGACCATTTGATTTATTGGAAAATAATTTACAGGGATAACCTTTTTAGTTTCAATATTCTTTCCTTAGAGTTAAATAATTTCACGTGAAGTTATAATTACTTGATTTTATTCTCTTTCCTGAGTAAAATCTTACCCTTTGGTCATGTCTTGAAGAATTTCCACTTCACTTATTTCTCCGAAAAGGAAGGTGATTTTTTTTTCATTCTTGAAGAACTAACAGATCATGAAATCCATGATCAGTAATCCCATATCCCTTCAGTTACCATCAACAAAATGTTGTTACAGAAAGTTATCCAATATGTATAGATCCTCACGTGGTGTGATAATACAATAATCATTGAAACTTTAACCAAAGATTAACTTAAACTTTAAATAAATTTTTTACCTTATAACTCTTATGAAAGATGAAAATTACAAAAAATAGAAAGGACGTCATGAAACAAGCTTACCATTGATCCCTCACATGTCATCACATACCAAACATGTGAATACCTTCATTATTTAATCTCTTGAAAACATTGGCATAATCTGAATTTCTATAAATCCTTATTGAAATCATACATGCTTCATAAAGATAATTCACCCCTTATTCCATAAACATTGTCCTATTGTATGAAACTAGTTCTTCCTTTAGGGTATAAGTATTTTTTTTTTAATTTGAGTTGTTTTTGAAGAAAAGGGGAAAACTAGGAAAGTACTGGAATTAGACTATCATACGGCCTGTCATAGGGTTACATGCTATGTAATCCCAAGTACACGATGTGTACTCTTTCACCATGTAAGAGGTATACATGGCGTTCTAAGATGCCGACAAGGGATTAGAGGACCAAACACTGTACACACCATGTCCTACATAGTGCACGATGTGTAGTCAAGTTGGAAAGACCTAAGTAAGATTTAGTCATCTTTTGAAAAGTAAATGAGCCTACATGGCATGTAGTCCCATTTAAATGCAGTGTATTTTTTTTAAATAAGGTAGTGGACTCATTTTGAGGTAGAGGGCAGAGGGGTTCATCTAGGTTCAAGAACAAGCAGTGCCATGACTTGTTTTTTCTCTCGATCATCTGTTTGAACTCTGATTGGAACTTTGTTAGATCCACTGGAACCCAATCAGTAAGCCCTTTAATCTTCTTGAATAATTCTTCTCGATTTTTCTTCTCAACTAAGTTATAGGAGATTAAGAGTTTATTGTTATTGTGTAGATCGACCTAGTTCTAGACCTAATTAGAGGTTGTTACTGGATGAGGATTATCATACAAGGACGAGGTAGGTGGTGCATACTTCGTTTCATCTTTTCATGGACATTTGGGGGTTGTGACTTATAGCGCAATGGTTTTTTTTAGAAAAACCATATTATTACATTTTAGTTTGACTGTTATACCTTTTGGGATGTTGTTGGGTATTCCCTTACCTATTATGCTTGAGCGAGGATGAGCGAGAGGTAATTTATCATTGATTTTTTTTGGTCGGGGGTGCTAAAATGGTTTTAAATGAATGATATTGATTTATATTGGTATTTTTAATTTTTTCTAAGATTTATTAAACATGCTAGAGGAATTCATGACCTCAGTGCTTCTATGTGATGGCTGGTAGTTAGTGAAACAAAATTTTTAAAATTGAATTACTAGTTTACAAGTGTTTTAATTTGATTATATATATATATATGTAATAGTTTGGATTAAATATGATGATGCTTTTGATATTCTTGCGGGCTTGGCCCCAGGATGGATGGCATGGCCATTGGGATTGAGTGATGTTGATCATAGGTTGGGTGAGGCTCAAATTTTCATGGTTGGTTTTGACCATGGGATTGGGCATCATGGACATTAGGTTGAGGTAGTGTGATAGTTAAGTTGGGCATGGCCCGAGATACTTAGATGGCATGGCCATCAGATTTGAGCGACATGGTCACAGGTACATGACATGTCAGAGATTGTGTGGCTTGGATTATTATTTTGGTGATTTCCACTCACCTGTGATATGCAAAAGTTGTTTGAGCCATGTGAACATAGGTTGACTTCGTGATGAGGTGGTTTTGACCACTCTTGTGGGTAGAGGCCCCCAATAGTTTCAGTTTAGGTACTATTTGTTTGGGGGTATTTGGTATTGGAATCCATGTGGAAGGTGAGGATCATTTGGTTGGTAACGATGAGGCTACCGGGTTGGGGGTTGAGGCTTTCCTTGATTGGGGGAAGACATATATGTTTCTATAGTTATTTATTTGAGGGTATAAATTTCCATTCCTCTAGTTATTATGTAAGGAAATCCATCATTGTTTCTTCAGTTGTTATGCCATGGGCTGACGTTAGCTTTTGAGATGGGGTATGTGGGACCAGGATAATTTCATTTGGGCGTGCCTTCAGAACGTCGGTACTTAAGGCATGAGGTTTCAGGATTCATGTGGTGTCGGGTTACAAATTTGAGGTTTAACCTAAGGGTCCACTAGGACATTGTGACAACATGGGTAACATGGGCCAGAAGACAAGGACTCTCTCTACTGCTAGGATTTTAGCATAGGCTGAAGAAGGTGACACTCCCTAGTGGCTTCTAAGCACCAATGGATGATGTGTTTATTTATTACATCATACTATTTACTTAACTTGAGATGTAGGCCTGCTTAATCACTTATTCTAGGTATGCACCATTAGGTGGTATCCTATTGAGATTTTTCTCACACCCTACATGGTCCCTTCAGAACAAGTGTAGACATTATGGTTTTACATATAGGTAAAGGATCAGCCACCGGAGATGGATCACAATACTATTGGAACAGAGATTAGTATAGGCATTGAGGTCATGCCTATCTATAGTTTTACTTTTGTTTACCTTTATTTCCTTTATCAACATGCTTACTATATTATGTAGCGACTAATGGTTATCCATGAGCACCTTTGTATTCTGACATGTATGACATACTATGGATGCATTAATTGTTTGTTTTAGTAGTAGTTGCATGTGCTATTCAGCGTGATATTCCTTTTTTACTTTCTGATGTAGTTGATTCTTTATCACTTAATCTATTTATTTGATATTGTTTTTCTTCTTCTCTACAGGTCTGGTTCGAGTCTGATGAGTCATTTAATTCCGCTACATGTTATAATATTATGCTCGGACTAGTGCCTTATTTTCCTCCAAGTGGGTATATCCTCCGCACTATACCTGTTTACACCCTCACTGCTAGTCAGAAGCCTTTATAATTCAAGGAGGTGCACCAAAGGCCAGTAACACTTGGCCCGTTAGCACTATTCGGGTGGCTCTTCAAATCCGGGATGTTACAAAGTGGTATTAGAGGAACTTATTTGGCCTCTTTTCGTGGTATTACTTTTTGGGATTATGGTAGTCTAGAGATAAGTTGTTTTCAGAACTGGATTTCAAACTCGTTTTTGGGTGCATACAACCCTATTCCAAAGGGATGGATTTAGTAACATTGTGTGGGAATTTTATTTCTCAGATTACAATTTACTGGATTTCTAAAACAGGGGCTCAATTGTTTTGCAATGATTATTGGTTCTGATATGTGACCCTTAACCTGGTGCGGTATAAGAGAATTGGACATTAGTTCGGTATGGAAAGGCACAGTTGTTTGGTTTTTGATAGAAATATTTTTAGGGTATTTCAACTTCATATATGCACATATGAATTGTAAAGTGATAATACCATGTAAATAATATGAAATGCTATGTGAAAAAGGTGAAATGCCTCATTTAATTGCTTGTTTTATGCAATGTGCTATTTCATGGTTTAAATTTTTGTAAAATTTAATGTGGAAATGAATTTTGGCATGTATCTTTAAGAGAATAAAGGTAATATGGTTGGGATGATTTTGATCACCCGGATTGGGTGGCATAGTTGTAACACCCGAGATTTTTATGAGTAATATTTTTTTCAAAGGAATCTTTCACTACACACTTGCTTGGCTTACTTTAAACGCAATCATGACCTTCCTCGATAGCTTGCGTCGTACGCAATACCGAGTTTCACTAAACAACGATATGCTATTAAAACATTATTAAAACTAGCCGTTATGAATAGTAATAACCACTTTTTGAAATATTATAAATTTTATTTTTCAAAATGGACATCATTTTTGGATTCGGAATACCGAAATTAGCCTAGGGTGAAATTTTGGTATTTTTCTGAAAACTTTCAATTTTTGATGAATAGTGAAAACACTAAGTGGTAGGTTAAAAAATGAATTTTGCATAAAACTCAATTTTACCGCTTCTGTGAATGGAATTTCGAAAATCCAACAGACACGGTTGATATCAGTATGTAAAATGTGGTTCAATGAGATAAAAATAATTTTTTGGTGAATAGTAACTTTTTACTTTTTTTTACTGCGGTTAATAGTAAATAGGGTAACTAAGGGTAAATATGATATTACTGTTACCCTAACACATGTACTAATTCTATTGGATAAGTGTAATTCGACCAAAAACAACCTCATGAATAAAATATGACCATTTAGGCCCACTTGAGTTAGATTAGGACATTTATTATTAATTTATTTAAAGAAGGGTTAAAATAGTTAAAATCAAAGTTTAATAAGTAAATCATTTTTAATATGGGGTTATACATAAGATAAATTCTACAATAAATATTCATTAGAAATCTAAAAAGATTTCCTACATAATGGTATTTTATTTATAATTTTTAGACAGTAAATAATTTAATTTAATTATGACACAACGATGATGCAGTAATTATCTTATTTATGAAATATTGACATAATTGATGTTATAAACACCAAAATAAATGTAATTTGAGACTTTTTATGAATTAAACTAATTTTATAGGTTACTATGATATATTAGAGTTGATTTAATCAACTTGGTTTGAACATATAATTCTGTTATGACTTTCACAAAAATCATATATCAAATAGTGTCAAAATTGACACAAAATAGTTTTTAAATAAAATATTATATTATTAATTGTTATTTTATTCCTAAAAATCTAAGGTTCGGACAAATGACTTAGATAAGGATATATATATTAATAATAAACAATTTGGGGTTCGTTTGGCATGTTATAGTAAGTGTATTAACCATATAGTGAAAGAAAACAAAAAGACATGGTAAAAGTTAAATTATTTAACTTAGAGTTCAATCTAATTGATAAGGTTAAAATAGTACCCTAAACTTGTATAAATCCTATTGGTTGATAGTATTTTGGCCCATCCCCACTTTATATTCGAAATAAGACCCTTTGGAACCATTATAAACCGATTTTGAATTTAATATAAAATAATATTTTGAGATATTCCTAAGGTGCCCCTCTCCTCCCTTATAAAAGGGAACCTCCTCCCCCTCCTCCTCACACCAATTTGAGCACTCAAGCTCGGCCAACCCCTGCCATTTTCTCCTATCCACTTACCTAGAATAATTCTAGAGGTCATGGTATTCTTCAAAGACCAATCTTAGTTCCCTAAGTGGAGGATTCAATGAGGCGTTCCAAAGAAGAGGTAATATCCATTACCGATCTTTTCAATTTATTTCTTCTTCAACTTCTTCTTCTTTAGTTGTTTCATTATAAAGTAATAACATAAGTATTACATACATACTGATATGTTATTATAAATATGAAACAACCCTAATTCACCTTCTATCCATCCTACGGAAAAATGAAATCACCGCGCGTGCGTACGTACGGAATACCGTCTCCACGACGTGGTGTAATCTATTTTCCACCATCACCTTACAAGGATGGGTATAATGGTGTAATGAGTAAATATTTATGATTATTATAAAGTAATATTGATACTGAAATAATATATATATACTCCAATACAATTCCATGATCATAGGAACGATATCATCACTCGTGCGTACGTACGGAATACCGTCTCCACGATGTGATGTGACTCGTTCTACATGATCATCATTACATAGTAATTATATAAATGAATTGAATGAATAAATATGATATATGTTACACTAATACCATTCTGGATATAAGGTATCTATAACCTTAAAAGAAGAATAAGAATTTATTTGGCAAAACACGCATAAGAACAAAAGGCAATAAAAACCTGAGTATCAAGTAACAATGAAATATTACTAACAAGAAGCTAAGAATATGACCATATTTGATATCATATCAATATGTATGATTATTTAATAACTCAATAACATTATTTAAACCATTATACAGGAGATTCTGACACGTACAAAGCAAATCGGACCTAAGGTAAGGGAAATATCACAATCTCATTTTTATCCGAGATTGTTTATTCATAAGTATTTACTGGGGTGTATTTTATCATCCACATCAATGTTTCATCAATATGTAATATTATTTCCATCCACCTACAATTGTTTAAATACGTTTTTACCCTTCGGTGAGTTTTTAGTAATATGTATGAAAGGAATCTTTTGTCGTTTTTCGTACGAGGTACTTTTTGAATTTTCCGACAAAAGTACGAAGAATGTTTTTTTTAACTTATACGGCAAGAATGGATTTTTAAAACATTATTTCCAAGAATCTTCCTTTATAAGTTTTCAAGTTTATTTTTAATCAACTTCTTTTAGTTTGTAATTGTATGACATGTTAAGAAAAGAAAATTGTTTTTGAAGTAGAAAGGATATTTTCCTCAAGAATGGAGTTCAAATGTTTTATCAAAATTATTTTCCATCTAAGATAATATAGGGTTCTTTTTTTATCCCTATTATTACATTTATTTGATTATGTTTTGATGAAATTATTTTTATGAAGTCATTTACCTTATATGATTTGTTTTATGATGTCATGATGTTTCAAGAATCCCATTTTTGTTACATGTGTTATGCGATGATGTATGATTTATGATTATGTGGCAAACATAAGAAAGGATTTATTATAAGATGGGTGGGACCTATATCTCCCTCCAATGCATTGGGTAAAGATTTTATATCTCATGAGATAGACATGGATGGAATGGTAGGTTATACCGGTTCAGTGAAACAGGACTAGAATGAGGGTGACTCGGTTCAGAAAGGGACTTTGTCCACTAAGATAGTCTTGGCAATGAGTCATGACTAACAAGAAATGATTTTTCATGATTATGTGTGCATGCCACAAAGTTTCAAGTTTCATGTTATGATTATGGGGATCTCATTTTCACTTCTATGATTTGTTCCATGTTAAGATATTATGATCTCTTTTGCAGGTTATGATTTTCAAAATGATATGATATGATTTTTATTTCCTTTATTTGCCCTTACTGAGCATTTGAGCTCACCCTTTTATGTTTTCTTTTCCCCAGGTCAGGAAGATGGATATTAAGTAGAATATGATAAAAGGGACCCTAGATATGATGAAATAAATGGAGGACACTGTAGAAGATTTATGAACCAGTTGTTTATGTTTCCCAGTTTCTAAAGACACTATACCTATACGGTCCTTTGTGGTTTTGTCATATGTTGTAATAAGTGTGCTTCAATTTTGAAGTATTAACAATGTATGTAATGTATGGGTCGTTATAGTTGGTATTAGAGGAAAGGTATAGTCAACCTTTGGAAACTAGGATGTGAAAACCTCTGTAAGAACCCTAAGGATAAGTCTAAGCATAGAACACAATCTTAGTGTTTTAGAAATGGCCATGAATACCCTAGGATAAGACCTTAAGTGTGAAATTTTATCCTTGATTATGTGGTTTTCCTATTATAATTAGTGTTGCTCACACTATTCTTCTTGGTTTTAGTCAATGGCTGGAACCCGAAGGAACCGTGTTAATGCAGAATGCGATGGGCAATGCAATGATTGTCCCCCTGAGCAACCAAACGATATGGGAGCTAGAATGCAAAATCTTGTAGCCATGCTCACACAACTTTCTCAAGCTATGAATCATGCAGGACTTCCAAACGAGCAAAGGAAGGAGCAACATTCTGTTGAATCCTTCATGAGGCAGCGTACACCTTCTTTCAGCGGGTCTACTGATCCATTAGTTGCTGAACAATGGATTAGTACTACTGAAAAGATATTTTCAGTTCTTCAATGTTCTGAACATGATAAAGTCATCCTAGCAGTGTATCGTTTTGAAGGAGATGTTGATCAATGGTGGAATCTTATTAAGAATATGAGGCAAAGGGATGAAATTGAGTCTATGGAATGGGACGAGTTCAAGAACTTATTTTTCAATAAGTACTTCCCTCGTATTCTCCGAACAAAGATGGAGAAAGAGTTTCTTGAACTGAAGCAAAGGGATGATGAATCTGTTGGTACCTATGAAGAAAATTTTACAAGACTTGCAAGGTACGCTTCTGGTATTATTATCCAACCTGAGAGTAAGATCGATCGATTCTGTAGTGGCTTAAAACCAAGTCTTCGAAGGGCGTTAGCCATAAGGGACTTCAATAGCTATGAGGAAATCGTTCGATGTGCTCTCAAAGTCGAGATGGAGATTGGAGTAACCCATCAGTCACATGGGTTTGATAAGAAGAGGAAGATGGAATTCAAAGGAAAATCTAAAGAGAACACTGAAAAGAAGATGAGCTTTCCCTTATGCTCAAAGTGTGGAAAGAAACATGGAGGGATTTGTCTTAAAGGGACAAGTAAATGTTTCAAATGTAGAAAGGAAGGTCATTGGGCATTTGAATTCCGCGATAATGGGAAGAAGATGTCTAATGATGCAAACAAAGGAAGGGATACACAGAATGAACCTACTACACTTCAACGTTTCAAGTGCAAGGAGATGGGGCATTATGCCATTCAATGCCCAAATCCAAGGGCTGATGATGATGGTCGACGTCAACAAAATCTTAAGGCTAAAGACAAAGGAAAGTCACATGCAATTTCTATCCGCGATGTGGAGTACGATAACGAAGTGGTGAAAGGTACACTTACCATCCACTCTAAAGTAGCAAATGTTTTATTTGATTCTGGATCCACCCACTCTTTTATTTCTGAAAAATTTTCTAAGGGTATCAACATATTACCTCAACAATTAGATGTTGAGTTAGCTGTGACAACACCTAATGGCACAACAGTCGCATCAAAAGTTTATAATTCTTCTCCGATCGAAGTTTGTGGGAAAGTGCTTCCTGCAAATCTTGTGATCCTTCCTTTAGTGGAATTTGATGTGATTCTTGGCATGGATCGTCTTTCTCTACATGGAGCTCATATCAATTGCCAAAGAAGGGAAGTCACATTTCATATTCCAGATCAATCTACGATCGTCTATCGATGCAAGGATGAATATAACCTTCCAGTGGAAATTCCTTCCATCTTATGGGTCTTGATTCCACTAAATGAAGGTTATTTATCTCAAATGGTTTGTGAGAAACTTACGATTAAGAATATGCCCATCGTACGGGAGTTTGATGATGTATTTCCGGAGGAATTACCGGGTCTTCCACCAAATCGTGAAGTTGAGTTTTCAATAGAACTCGTACCAGGTGCTTTGCCTATTTCAAATACACCTTATAGAATGGCCCCAATTGAGTTGCAGGAATTGAAGAAGCAACTCCAAGAGAATCTTGATAAGGGATTCATACGCCCTAGTGCGTCACCTTGGGGAGAAACTGTTCTATTTGTTAAGAAGAAAGATGGATCAATGAGACTCTGCATTGATTATCGAGAACTTAACAAGATCACTATCAAGAACAAATATCCTCTCCCACGCATTGATGACTTATTTGACCAACTACGCGGAGCTCAATACTTTTCCAAGATTGATCTTCGTTCAGGGTATCATCAATTAAGGGTCAAAAGGGAGGATATACCAAAGACGGCTTTCCGTACAAGGTATGGACACTATGAATTTATAGTGATGCCATTTGGTCTTACTAATGCCCCTGCTATCTTCATGGATCTAATGAATAGAGTCTTTAGAGACTATCTTGATCAATTTGTGGTAGTCTTTATAGACGATATTCTTGTCTATTCAAAGAGAAAAGAAGAGCATGAAGATCACTTGAGAATTATATTGAAGACCCTGAGAAAGGAGAAGCTTTATTCCAAATTTACCAAGTGTGAATTTTGGCTTCAAAAAGTTGCATTTTTGGGTCACATAATCTCAAAATAGGGGATATCTGTGGATCCAGCAAAAACAGAGGTTATCGAAAGATGGTAAAGACCAACAACAGTAACCGAGATCCGAAGTTTTCTTGGTTTGGCTGGATATTATCGATGTTTTGTAAAAGATTTTTCACGATTATCTAATCCACTCACCAAGTTGACTCGGAAAGGAGTTAAGTTTGTTTGGATAGAGGAATGTGAAGATAATTTCAAGGAGTTGAAAAGAAGGTTATCCAGTGCACCTGTGCTCACACTGCCTTGTAGTGGAGAAAGGTTTGTGATCTACAGTGATGCATCCAAGAAGGGATTGGGGTGTGTTCTTATGCAAAATGATATGGTGATAGCTTATGCCTCACGACAGTTGAAAATCCATTAGCAAAATTACCCAACACATGATTTGAATTTAGCTGCGGTAATCTTTGCATTAAAGATTTAGAGGAATTACCTTTATGGTGAAAGGTGTGATATTTATACTGATCATAAAAGTTTAAAGTATATTTTCACACAAAAGGAGTTGAATATGAGTCAAAGAAGATGGTTGGAGCTGATTAAGGATTACGACTGCTCAATCCATTACCACCCTGGGAAAGCAAACAAGGTGGAAGATGCATTAAGTCGACAAGACCATGCTAGTTTATCCATGATGAGGATCACAAAAGATCCAATATTTATGGATTTACAAAGGATGGATCTTGGAATTATAATGGAAGAGGAAAAATCTTATCTTTCTCAAATGAATGTTCAACCATCTATACATGTGAAGATTAAAGAGGCACAAAAAGAAGATGTCGAGTTACAAAAGAAGGTGAGAAATGTTCCTGAATTTAACCTTGATTGTGATGGGATAATAAAGTTCAGGAATTGGGTTTGTGTTCCTCCCATCCCCGAATTAAAGAAGGAGATGCTGGATGAGGCTCATAGTTCTTCATTCTCTATTCATCCTGGAAGAACAAAGATGTATAGGGACCTGAAAGAGTACTTCTGGTGGGATGGCATGAAAAGAGATGTTGCTGAATATGTCTCTCAATGCTTGGTTTGTCAATAATTTAAAGCTGAGATACATAAGTCTAAGGGGATGTTACACCCATTACCCATACCCGAATGGAAATGGGAAAACATCACTATGGACTTTGTCACAGGACTTCCTAAAACATACAAAGGCAATAATGCTATCTGGGTCATAGGTGATCGTCTTACAAAGTCTGCACACTTCATTGCTATTAGAGAGGATTTCTCTCTAGATCAGCTTTCCAGGATATATGTAAAGGAAGTGGTAAGATTGCATGGAGTACCACTTTCTATTATATCTGATTGGGATCCGAGATTTACCTCGAAGTTCTGGCGAAGTCTTCAGCATACTCTGGATACAGAGTTGAGTTTCAGCACTGCTTATCATCCCCAGACAGACGGTCAGTCTGAGAGAACAATTCAAACCCTAGAAGATATGTTGAGAGCTTGCTCTATGGATTCCAAAGGAGGTTGGGATCAACACCTACCTTTGGTGGAATTTTCTTAAAATAATAGCTTTCACTCCAGTATTCAGATGGATCCTTATGAAGCTCTCTATGGAAAGAAATGCAGGACTCCAACTTGCTAGGATGAAGTTGGGGAAAGAAATCTATTAGGACCTGATATCGTTGATGAAATGGCAGAAAAGGTCAGATCTATTCAACAACACATAAGAGCAGCTCAGAGTCGACAGAAAAGTTATGCCGACAACCGAAGAAAAGACCTAGAGTTTGAAGTGGGTCATAAAGTGTTCTTACGAATATCTCCCTGGAAGAGGGTTATGAGATTTGGAAAGAAGGGGAAGTTGAGCCCTAGATATATCGGTCCTTTCAAAATACTGGATCGTGTTGGAAAGGTAGCTTACCGATTGGTGATTCCACCGAATCTCTCTCAAGTTCACGATGTGTTACATGTATCTCTCCTGAGAAAGTACATACCTGATCCTTCACATGTACTCAGCTCAGAAGTTGTACCGCTGGAGCAAGATCTTTCTTATGAAGAACAGCCGATAGAGATTCTGGATCGTAGCGAAAAAGACCTAAGAAACAAGACCACTCGATTGGTGAAAGTTTTATGGAGGAACCACCAACTTGAAGAAGCTACATGGGAGCTTGAGGATATGATGAGGGAGAAGTATCCTCATCTGTTTGTTACAAAGTGACGAATTTCGAGGGCGAAATTCTTTTTAAGGGGGGTAGAATGTAACACCCGAGATTTTTATGAGTAATATTTTGTTCAAAGGAATCTTTCACTACACACTTGCTTGACTTACTTTACACGCAATCGCGACCTTCCTCGATAGCTTGCGTCGTACGCAATACCGAGTTTCACTAAACAACGATATGCTATTAAAACATTATTAAAACTAGCCGTTATGAATAGTAATAACCACTTTTTGAAATTTTATAAATTTTATTTTTCAAAATGGACTTCATTTTTGGATTCGGAATACCGAAATTAGCCTAGGGTGAAATTTTGGTATTTTTCTGAAAACTTTCAATTTTTGATGAATAGTGAAACCACTAAGTGGTAGGTTAAAAACTGAATTTTGCATAAAACTTAATTTTACCGCTTCTGTGAATGGAATTTCAAAAATCCGACAGACACGGTTGATATCAGTAAGTAAAATGTGGTTCAATGAGATAAAAATAATTTTTTGGTGAATAGTAACTTTTTACTTTTTTTTACTGCGGTTAATAGTAAATAGGGTAACTAAGGGTAAATATGATATTACTATTACCCTAACACATGTCCTAATTCTATTGGATAAGTGTAATTCGACCAAAAACAACCTTATGAATAAAATATGACCATTTAGGCCTACTTGAGTTAGATTAGGACATTTATTATTAATTTATTTAAAGAAGGGTTAAAATAGTTAAAATCAAAGTTTAATAAGTAAATCATTTTTAATATGGGGTTATACATAAGATAAATTCGACAATAAATATTCATTAGAAAGATAAAAAGATTTCCTACATAATGGTATTTTATTTATAATTTTTAGACATTAAATAATTTAATTTAAATATGACACAACGATGATGCAGTAATTATCTTATTTATGAAATATTGACATAATTGATGTTATAAACACCAAAATAAATGTAATTTGAGACTTTTTATAAATTCCACTAATTTTCTAGGTTACTATGATATATTACTGTTGATTTAATAAACTTGTTTCGAACATATAATTCTGTTATGACTTTCACAAAAATCATATATCAAATAGTGTCAAAATTGACACAAAATAGTTTTTAAATAAAATATTATATTATTAATTGTAATTTTATTCCTAAAAATATAAGGCTCGGACAAATGACTTAGATAAGGATATATATATTAATAATAAACAATTTGGGGTTCTTTTGGCATGTTATAGTAAGTGTATTAACCATATAGTGAAAGAAAACAAAAGACATGGTAAAAGTTAAATTATTTAACTTAGAGTTAAATCTAATTGATAAGGTTAAAATAATACCCTAAACTTGTCTAAATCCTATTGGTTGATAGTATTTCTACCCATCCCCACTTTAGCTTCGAAATAAGACCCTTTGGAACCATTATAAACCGATTTTGACTTTAATATAAAATAATATTTTGAGATATTCCTAAGGTGCCCCTCTCCTCCCTTATAAAAGGGCACCTCCTCCCCCTCCTCCTCACACCAATTTGAGCACTCAAGCCCGTCCAAACCCTGACATTTTCTCCTATCCACTTCCCTAGAATAATCCTAGAGGTCCTGGACTTCTTCAAAGACCAATCTTAGTTCCCTAAGTGGAGGATTCAAAGAGGCGTTCCAAAGAAGAGGTAATATCCATTACCGATCTTTTCAATTTCTTTCTTCTTCAACTTCTTCTTATTTAGTTGTTTCATTATAAAGTAATAACATAAGTATTACTTACATACTGATATGTTATTATAAATATGAAACAACCCTAATTCACCTTCTATCCATCCTACAGAAAAATGAAATCACCGCGCATGCGTACGTACGGAATACCGTCTCCACGCCGTGGTGTAATCTATTTTCCACCATCACCTTACAAGGATGGGTATAATGGTGTAATGAGTAACTATTTATGATTATTATAAAGTAATATTGATACTGAAATAATATATATATACTCCAATACAATTCCACGATCATAGGAACGATATCATCACTCGTGCATACGTACGGAATACCGTCTCCACGATGTGATGCGACTCGTTCTACATGATCATCTTTACATAGTAATTATATAAATGAATTGAATGAATAAATATGATATATGTTACACTAATACCATTCTGGATATAAGGTATCTATAACCTTAAAAGAAGAATAAGAATTTATTCGGAAAAACACGCATAAGAACAAAAGGCAATAAAGACCCGAGTAACAAGTAACAATGAAATATTACTAACAAGAAGCTAAGAATATGACCATATTTGATATCATATCAATATGTATGATTCTGGAATAAGTCAATAACATTATTTAAACCATTATACAGTAGCTTCGGACACATACAAAGCAAATCAGACCTAAGGTAAGGCAAATATCACAATCTCATTTTTATCCGAGATTGTTTATTCGTAAGTATTTACTGGGGTGTATTTTGTCATCCACATCCATGTTTCATCAGTATGTAATATTATTTCCATCCACCTACAATTGTTTAAATCCATTTTTACCCTTCGGTGAGTTTTTAGTAATATGTATGAAAGGAATCTTTTGTCGTTTTTCGTACGAGGTACTTTTTGACTTTTCCGACAAAAGTACGAAGAATGTTTTTTAACTTATACACCAAGAATGGATTTTTAAAACATTATTTCCAAGAATCTTCCTTTATAAGTTTTCAAGTTTATTTTTAATCAACTTCTTTTAGTTTATAATTGTATGACATGTTAAGAAAAGAAAAGTGTTTTTGAAGTAGAAAGGATATTTTCCTCAAGAATGGAGTTCAAATGTTTTATCAAAATTATTTTCCATATAAGATAATATAGGGTTCTGTTTTTATCCGTATTATTACATTTATTTGATTATGTTTTGAGGAAATTATTTTTATGAAGTCATTTACCTTATATGATTTGTTTTATGATGTCATGATGTTTCAAGAATCCCATTTTTGTTACATGTGTTATGCGATGATGTATGATTTATGATTATGTGGCACACATAAGAAAGGATTCATTATAAGATGGGTGGTACCTATATCTCCCTCCAATGCATTGGGTAAAGATTTTATATCTCATGAGATAGACATGGCTGGAACGGTAGGTTATACCGGTTCAGTGAAACAGGACTGGAACGAGGGTGACTCGGTTCAGAAAGGGACTTTGTCCACTAAGATAGTCTTGGAAATGAGTCATGACTAACAAGAAATGATTTTCCATGATTATGTGTGCATGGCACAAAGTTTCAAGTTTCATGTTATGATTATGGGGATCTCATTTTCACTTCTATGATTTGTTCCATGTTAAGATATTATGATCTCTTTTGCAGGTTATGATTTTCAAAAAGATATGATATGATTTTTATTTCCTTTATTTGCCCTTGCTGAGAATTTGAGCTCACCCTTTTATGTTTTCTTTTCCCCAGGTCAGGAAGATGGATATTAAGTATAATGTGCTAAAAGGGACCCTATATATGATGAAATAAATGGGAGACACTGTAGAAGATTTATGAACCAGTTGTTTATGTTTCCCAGTTTCTAAAGACACTATACCTATACAGTCCTTTGTGGTTTTGTCATATGTTGTAATAAGTGTGCTTCAATTTTAAAGTATTAACAATGTATGTAAAGTATGGGTCGTTATATTAGTTTTCACATTGAGGTAATGCTGGTTGTCAGGACGGGCGTATCCCGAGGATATTGTGATACTTGGTTCTATTGAGGTGGGTTAGGAGGCCATGAGGTTGGGATTCCATGCGGGCATGGTTGTAAGGGGGAAAAGTTAGGGTAGTGATGATGCACTGTCTTTTACTACTTTTCCTATCAGTGTTATATATATATTGTTATATATGTGGGATGCCTGACCATTTATGGTATTCAGCGGGTTCCTCTGAGACAAATTGATGGAACATCAGATGGGTGATGGTACAGTGATGAAGGAGCATGAACACGTTCAAACCCTTAAGGTTCAGGTAGATAATGAGTCGTAGGTACAGAATCAAGGATAGGATTAAGTTTAGGATCTAGTGCATGTAGAGAAACAACCAGATTTGACAGATTTCAGGCTGTGGCTTGACGAGCAGCTCTAATCTAGTCTGGTACGTATTTTCTAAGGGATCCAAAGAGGCACGTAGGGAACATATCCCTCTATGGATTATCTTACTCGGGAGTTCTAGTCATAGCACCTGCTGATTTTTCAAGGTGAGGGTGGTCCATAGGAAATTGAGAACTAGATAGAGATCACATATATGATCTTCGAGTATCTTGTGATTCCTCTAGGGATGAGGGTCAAGCTGGAAATGTACTTGATGAGAGGACTGGAGAAGCACCGGTGGGATGTGTAGGTTCAAGATGGTAGACATGAGGGACTATCCTGGAAGGACTTCAAGGATAGATTATTCTATCACTTATTCCTGGAGACACTACAAGAGTAGAGATCTTGGGATTTCCTAAGCCTTATTTAGGGTGAATTGTACATCATGGACTACGCAAATACTTTCACTAAGCTGTCTCACTTCACACCTAGTATGGTAAGAGACAACACCTCTTGGGTGAGGCACTTCGAAGATGTGTTACAGCATGGAATCTAGGAATAGGTAAACAACTATAGGCTAGCCTCATTCTTAGAGGCAGTGAATCAGTTGCTCATAGCTAAGGGAAACCAGATGGAAATGTATCACTTGGGCTAGGAAGTGGATTTAGGAGATGGTTCAGATGGAAGGAAATGAGGTCGGGATTTTTTCTATTAGGGAGTTTAGGCCAAGGACTCATCTAGGCCACCTCGTGGTAGTTCATTAGTGGTTTCATTTCATTGTTGGCATCCAAGGCATGTTCAGACTCAGTGCAATAGGCCCTCAAAGGAGTTCAGGGAATGTAGACAGGTTGGGAATCCCAAGAGGTTATGTAGGAAGCCTTCTCAGACAGCTATAAAGCATTGACCAAGGCAGAATATGGTGTCTATTATTGGTTTAGGATCGGTACCTGGTGAGGGTATTAGAGGTTCAGATGCATGAAGAGGATGTGGCAGAGAAAGTGGGACCCATCCACGAGGACAATGGCTGGTGAATGGTGCAACACTACAGGGAGGACATGCTTTAGGTAGCTGTGTTTCAAGCCAGGTACATGCTGTGGAGCTGTCAGGGACTGAGCAGGCTGGTGAGATGACGATGCTCAATGGTACGCCACATGCATGGCTACGATTTTATTTAGCTTTTTTTGGCACGTTCTGTTGAGTAATGACTGTAGTACATGAGGTGTAAATAATATATACAAACTGAACAGACATTGGTCAGTAGGTTGGGACTATCTTGGGTGCATGATTATATATGTATGAGGTGCTTCGAATGAGGATCGTCATTGGATGCAGGTTATATGAGGTGCTAAGGAATAAAGAACAATGTTGGATATAGGTTACTTTAGGTGATTTGGTATTAGGGCATCCATGGGATGCTGGTTACTTGAGGTGCCTTGGGCATCGAGGCATCAAGGATGCAAGTTGTGATTGAGGTGCAAGGAAGCATGTTGTTTTGAGCATCCATGGGATGAATAAACTCATTAATCCATGGGTACCATTGGTTTAAGGTGGGAACCGATGCAGTTTGGGATGTTTTTGTGTGTTAGATGCAATATGGGAGCATCCGATGAGGTACAGGGGTGACAATGCATCCAGGAGGACCATGAGTCTGGAAATAGGTCTTTGGACCTTTGTTTGATTTGAAATTTGGGCCAATGTTATTTTGGATTTTTTCTTCACCACCTATAGAAGGGATATTCATGGATGAATTACTTTAAGGGGGGAATATTGTAAGAACCCAGTTCTTCCCTTGAGGTATGGTTTTTTTTTCTTTTGAGTTGTTTTTGAGAAAACAAGGGAAAACTAGGAAAGCACTGGAATCAGATTGTCAAATGGCATAACATAGGGTAACATGCCTTGTAATCCCAAGTACACATCATGTACACTCTATCCTTATAAGATGTATACATGGAATGTATGTATGTTTTCAGGGGATTATAGGACCAAACCATATACACATTGTATACTTCCTAGTGCATGTCGTGTACCCAAGTTGGAAAGACCTCAGTGAGATTCAACAATCTTTTGAATAGTAGAAGAACCTACATGGAATGTAGTCACAAGTACATGCCGTGTATTTTAATTTTTTCATTAAATCAGTTAGTAATGTCAATTTGAGGTAGAGGGAAGAGGGGTTCATCTAGGTTCACAAACAAGCAGTGCCAAGACTCGTTTTTTCTCCCGACAGCCCATCTGAACTCTGATTAGAACACCATTAGATCCATTAGAACCCAATCGGTAGGACCTTGACCCTCCTTGATATATTCTTTTTGATTTATCTTCTTTACCATGTTATAGGAGTTTGAGAGTTTGTAATTTTTGTGTAGATCTACCTTGTTCTAGGCCAAATTAGAGGCCAATACTGGATGAGGATTATCCTATGAGTATGATGCATGTGGTTCATACTTCATTTTCTTTTTTTAAAGACATTTGGGTGTTTTATATTTTAGTGCAATGGTGGGTTTTTTGAGAAAAAAAATATTATTGCACTTTTTTACTGTTATACCTTGTAGGATGTCATTGGGTATTCCCTTATCCGTTATGCTTGAGTGAGGTTGAGCGAGAGGCCATTGCTCATTGGGTTATTTTTCCCGGGCATGCTAAAAAAGTTTTAAATGAATTTTCTTGATTTATATTTGTATGTTTAATTTTTTTTAATCTTGATTAGTTTTTTATAGGTATTCAAGACCATAGTGCTTCTATGTGATGGATGGTAGTTACTGCAACAAAACTATTCAAATTGAATTGCATGTTTTTCAAGTGTTTTAGGGTAATTATATATATATATATATATATAATGGTTGATATTACATATTCTGATGCTTTTTATATTATGGTGGGCTTGGCCTGAGGTTGGATGGAATGGCCATCAGGATTGGGTGATGTTGATCACAGGGTGGGCGAGGCCCAAATTTTTTGGGTTGGTTTTGACCATGGGATTGGGTGTCATGGATATCTAGTTGAGGCAGTGAGACTTTCATGTTGTACATTGACCACGACACTTGGATGGCATGACCATTGAATTTGAGAGACATGGTTTTAGGTACATGAGGTGTCAGAGATGGTGTATCTTGGGTTCTTATTTTGGTTATTGTCGCTCTCCCATGATGGTCAAAGTCTATTTGAGTCATGTACAAAAAGGATGAAAACGTGATGAGGTCGTTTTGACCACTCATGTGGGTAGAGGCCCCTAATAGTTATGGTTTGGGTACTACTGGTTTGGGGGTACTTTCCGTAGGAAGCCTCTTGGATTGCGAGGAGCCTTTAGTTGGTAACGATGAGGCTACTAGGTTGGGGGATGAGGCTTGTCATGATTGAGGGGAGACATCATTGTTCCTATGGTTATTTATTTTATGGAAGATATCATTTTTACTCTAGTTTTTATTTAAGGATAGGTATCATTGTTCCTCTAGTTTTCATGCCATGATCCAACATGAACATCCGAGCAGGGGTCTGTAGGACCGATATACTTTTGTTTGGGCATGCCTTCGGGACGTCAATACTAAGACACGATGTTTCAAGAGGCACATGGTGTTGGGTTACATATTTGATGTGTAACCTGAGGGTCCATTGGAATGTTGTGATTACAGGGGTACCTTGGGCTAGGGGCTAAGGACTCCCTTTTCTTTTGAGATTCCGAAATTGGTTGAAGAAGGAGAAACTCCCTAGTGGATGATGATAAACACTATAGGTTATGTTTATTTATTGCATCATACTTTTTATTTGAGATTCATTCATGCTTAAAAACTTATACTAGGTACGCACCATTGGGAGGTATCCTACTAAGATTCGTCTCACACCCGAGATGGTCCCCTTAGGATGCGTGTAGACTTTATAGTTTTATGTATAGATAAAGGATCAACCTCAGGTGCTTGATTATAATACTATTAGCGATTGGTATGGACCTCGATGTCATGCCTAGCTGGAGTTTTACTTTTTTTGGATTTCTTTCCAATATCAGAATGATTACTATATTATGTTGCTACTATTAGATATCCATGGGTGCCTTTCCATTCTAACATGTGTGAACTGATATGGACGTATGACTGGTTTGTTTTGGTATTAGTTTCAAGTGGTATTCATCATGATGTTCTGTTCAAATTCTGCTAAAGTTGATTCTTTATTGCTTACACTATTTAGTTGATATTGTTGTGATTCTTCTCTTCGGGTCTGGTTCATGTCTACTGGGTCATTTACTTCCACTGCATATTATATTATTATGCTTATACTAGTGCCTTATCTTCCTCAGAGAGGGTATAGACTCCCTACTATACCTGTATACACCCTCACTGATTGTCGACATCATTTTGCATTTGGGGAGGTGCAACTAAGGTCATTAACACCCGACCTATTAGCATTGTTTAAGTGGCTCTTCCGGTCTGGGAAATTACACTAATCCTAAAAAACATTTATTTTGGATGTTTGCGGTCATCCATGAAAAACTAGAAAATCAACGTTATTTTATTAATCCAGAAAGAATTTATATATATATAATCAATGCTTATAATCATATCAAGTTCCACTAAAGGATCACCAAGATGTTTATAGATATTATTTTTACAAAATTCACCATGAAATTCCCCAATATGGAGTTCAATAATTATCATGGTTCACTTAATCTATTGTGATTTCATAAGCTTTCCCTTTTTAATTTTTCTTCAGAGGTTGTTGGTGCTGATCACTATTATTAACCCTTGGATTTGGGAATGTTTTGGAAAAATTTCTAAACTCACTGCAGTTGAAATATAATTCTGTAAGAGGTGAATCCTGTGGAGTTTTCTCATTATTTATATCATTATATATCTTTTTTCCAATCAATCATTCTTTTATATGCTTTATGTCCTTCCTTTACACACAAATAATATTAACTAATCTTATTAAGAAAATTCCCTCCATAGGTCATTCCACACATAGAACACAATAGAAGGCTTATCTTGTTATCACGATGGTTTTTAGATTTACAATTTGAACTCCAATATCCTCTTCTTATTAAAACGATGATATTGTATCATAACTCTAATATCCATTTCAAAACTTATTGCACAACCCACAATTTCTTCATAGCGACTAATGACTTTTATGGACAACACCTTTATGATACTTAGATTAAGTCCACCGATGAACCTATCAACCTTACATTCTGGTTGGATCATAATTCCAAAAGATTACCTTGAAATTACTATGAAATTATCCTCATAGGTACCAACATATTCATCATCCTTTTGATTCAACTCAAGAAATTATTTTTTCATATTTTTATGAAGAACACAAGGAATGTACTTATTGACTAATATGTTCTTGAATTCATCCCATTCCATGGATTAAATTTCATCATTCTTCTTCATATTATTGATTAGAGTCCACAACTAGTATTCTCCACCTTATAACTAATAAACTAGTGGAATGAATTTTTCATGATCCAAACACTAGAGAATGGAAAATATCCATTTAGCAGTACTGATCTATTGTTTAGCAACAATTGAATTAGAATACCCACTAAAATAAGGTGGATATTTTAGGAATCAACAAAATGTTGTTCCCACGATTATTTATTAGGAATATCATCATGATTCATAGTGTGATAAAGATGTGTGAGCAGTGAAATAAGGTTTTTCAATCGTTCTCCTATAGCATTCGGTTTTCCAGGTGGAAAATAATTTAATTTTCTGTCTCAAACACCATTAATGTTGTTCCTCAGTGTTCCAACCATTAACAAAAACAAAAATCATAGAGTAATAAATAGTTATCACAAAGAGGAACCATATAGTCATTAAAATTCACTTATAGGATGTCTAAATTAATACACCCTCCTTAATATATAATACCGTAGGTTTATACTAAGTTATTCATAACAGAATTTCATTTAAATTCTTCATGATGGTTCATGAATAGTTTGTGAATTTCCAAAGAATATCCCCTAAGAGTGTCAAACTTGGTGTACAGAAAGGCCCATTTTTGTATACCAGATTACCCTGAGTCGGACCAAAACATCTTATCAGAGTTGTAACCCATAGGTACATATGTTCTATAGCCACACCCGCTTTTAATATCTAGAATGTTATTTATTTCTTGTAAACCACTCAATCTATCCTTTACCAATATTCCAGGACATTTTCGTAAATGATAACTCATCTTTATTCTTATCCTTAAATACATCCTTAGACATATCCCTATAAATATAAATAGGGATCACACAATTGTAATATCATCCTAGTTTCCAAAGGTTAACTAAAACTTATATATGATACCAACTATAGAGACATAGTCTTAATGTATATAGACATTACATTACATTTTCTGAATACCTAAAAACATTTTACAAATGGATGCACAAATACTATATTAGTTTAGTGTCTTTGGAAACATGTAAATGTACAAAATGGTATATAAGAGATCTACATTATCTCTCACTAGGTTCTCTATGATGGGAACCCCTCTTATACATATCATACATAAAATATATTATTATAAACAGGGGAGGAAACAAAAAAGGGGTGATCTCAGATGCTCAGTAAGGGTAAATAAGGGAGACATATAAGTATAAACATTAGTATAGAGTTATGAGAATGTAATCATAAAATTATAATATCATACCATGCACATCAAAGATCGTCAAAATGAATTATCTAATAAATCATGGTAGTTCCTAAGAAATGGATCATAAAGAAATAAATAACATAATCTATGGAAGCATAACTAAGGAATAAGATATAGAATTTGTGGTATAGATATATGAATATAAAATCCTATGTAAAGGATTACTACCAAAAATTTTATAACATGTTATGATTTAGATATGACCTATGTACCTTCTTTAGGCATGGGTTAATAAACCGTGTGCCCTCTTACTTTTAATCTTGGTCTAAAACCCATGTACCTTTTTATTTCTAGGATTTGGATAAAAAACATGTACACTATTGTTTTAGAGTGTGGGATATTAATCGTATACCATATCACTTTTAGGGTTTGGGATGAAACCCATGTACCATAGTGTTTTCAGGATTGAGCTACAACCCATGTAACCTTTGAGCTAATATACACCTTGTAATTACTTGATAAATTTTATGTAGATATAGGTCTCACCCATTACATAATAACTCATACATACATGTGCCACAAGATAATAAATCTTATATCTTGACCCATAAAACAGATGGCATCTTTAAACATAAAATCATAAACCATGAAATTAAATGGGTATCATTAAGATTTCATCACATTATAAACTATATAAAAGATATAGGTTCCATAATAATTTCATCAAATAATAACACGTGAAATGAAGTGGGTTTCAAAAGCATATAACTCATGGAAGAGAAATAGGTTTTATAAGCATTATTCAATCAAGACATAAACCATTCAAAAAACACGAATCGAAAATCAGGATCATTTCTAAGAAGGGAATGAGTAACATAAATAAATGTTATAATAGATGGAAAATGACTTGGAAGGTTATTTTGAAAAAAATTATTTAGGTAAATATAACTTTTTCTTCAATAAAGGATCTTTAAACCATAAAAACTTTTGAGAACCATTCCTAGATAACATACTTGAAAACTTTTAAATAATGATTTGAAATCATTTTGAAAACCTTTTTCTTTGAAATAATTTAAAGATATATTGAAAATTATTTGAAAATTTTTTCCCTTAAAACTTATATTATAACCTTGAAAGCGTTTCTAAAACATTTTTGCATGAAACATTATAAAAGAATCTTGAAAATGTTTTCAGAAATGTGTCATTAAAAATAAATTGAAAACTTATAAAGAAATATTAAAAAAAATTATTTTTTTCCTATAAAATAATTTTAAAAAATACATATAAATAATTCTTGATAATGTTTTTAGAAAAAATGGTTTTAAAGAACACATATTTCCGACTGAAGATAGGGATAAATTCAATCTTTATTAAAAACACTTTCTTAATAATTTTATGTACCAAAGAGTATAGAAATGGGACTGATGCATGAATATATCATGAATAAACATAGTATAATAAAATTAATTACATTTATTGATACATTTATCATAATATTTCATCAAAGGATGCATAAAAATAAATAATCTTGAAAATTAATGAGATTGTTTCAATAAACTCTTACAACTTGGTAATATTGAAATATACACCCCATTTAATAAAAAGAAATTTATTGAAGAATAAAATATTATAATAATAATGATATTAGTGATATAACATTTCAAATGCAGTACATACACCTCATTTAAAAACATAGGTGCATAACATGGCATGTGTCTCAAAGAAAGAAAATTGAGATAAAATTACATTACCGATTTGGTAACATTTTAAACATAAACTAAATGAAAGAAGTATCATAAAATAGATAGGTAAATACCCATAAATTTAATTATAATAATCATATATTTTATCCATTTTAGGTATACACACCACACAAAAGGAATGGGTGGTGAATAAAGCATATATCTCAAGCAAATAAAAAAGCGAGATGAAATACCCTTACTTTGTGTCTTGAAACGCTTTGTACTCATAAGAACCTAAAGTATAATAAATATAAGTTTTTTATAAATATCCTAAAAATATATATTCTTATATCTAGTCCAATATATGGGTTGATTATGACATTATATTACCCTCTTATTAACAATTCTATGTTAAGGCTACGTTTTGAGTAATATTCGCTTTGTTTTTCTCATGTGTCTTAATTTGTAATATCAATAGTTATTACACATATATCGTGATTTCTAGAATGTAAAACATGATATAAATATCATTAATATTCATTATATAACCTATAGATGTATGAAATGGAATATATCATTCATATAGACGATAAGTCGTATGTACTCATGAACGTTGGTTCCATTTTATTTATGTATTGAAAGAAATTAGGTATATTAACTATATATATATGTATATATGAATATAATATCATTAAATTAGAATTATTATTTCATATATATCATATATTTTCACTAAAAATATCCTTAATACATTTCATGTAGAATGTGAGTGAATCACATTGCTTTGAGGGGGCGGTAGTCCATAATTCTTCAAACAAAATTATCATATTTATACCAAATTAAAAGTATAAAGATATGTTTTTCAAGAATATTAAAAAATATTAATTACATAATAAATATAATATATAACATATAAAGATATTTTCAATAATAATTTCTAACATTAGAGGCAGTAAATAAAAAATGAACAATCATTGTTCTGTGAGGCAGTAGTTCGTCTTACATGTAAACAATATGTTCATTACCCATTATATGCATGTGTGTGAAATTTTAGGTCTAAAACTTATCATAAAAACATAATATATATTTTTGAATATTTTTTTATTATATAACTATGAAATAATAAGAGTTTGGGGTGTAGATAATAGAAATAGCATAAAAGAACTTGAGGAAGGATGTTACCTCTTATTCGGGTTACTCCTTTTGATTTTCACCAAAAGTATTCATTGAAAATCTTTCATCATAAGGAAAGGTTTATAATATTACTATATGTGTTTTTAGAATCTATTTGGTTAGATATTTGTTTATAAAATTCAGATTTATAGGTGTTAGGAAGTGGGAGGAGAAAAGTCTTTTTTAAAGTGGAGGAGGAGTGGCACTCTTGTACATTTTGTGAATGGGAATTACAACAATGTTTTTCCCATGTAATGTGTATCCAATAATGGTTAAATGTATATAAAAGTGAATAAAGGGTCTAAATATGTATATAAAATGGATTTTATATGGGTGTATAGTTTATTTAGGCCCTTAAGTTTAAGGATTAGTCCTTTGCTAAGCTTATTATTACCTTAACTGATATAATTAATTTTAATTACATTTACTTATATTTTTTGTCAAAAAATAAGTTTAAATTAATCTAAATTATAAATTAATATTATTACAAATATGGATTCCATTTTTCGAAATTCAAATCCTAGAAGTGGAAGATGTTAATTTACATTTAATCCAGCAGTCAGATCGACTATACGAGTTTTAAAAATTAAAACATTTTAAAGCTTGATCTGTTTTTATATTCAATTTAAAAATGAAATTGATTAAAATAGACTAAATTAGGTTTATTGATAAAAATATTATCAAATTAAACTTTTATGCCAATTTAAAATTTAATTTAAACTTATAAATAAAATAGATGAAAAAGAAGTTTGGAACTAAAATTTAATATTCTCCACTATTCATTAAAAAACAAAACTTCAAAGAAAAATAACAAAATTTTACCCTAACATAATTATAAATTTCTTATTTCAATGATGAAGTTTATTTTTACATAAAATTTTTAAAATAGTGAAATGTTGGATTTAAAATGGCTTCTCCATTTAAAGGTTATAAAAATGCCTTAATAAAAATATAGGCTTATAGGCATAGAATTGGTTTTGTTCTTGTCTTATGTCTATAAAATATATTGGATGAATATAAAAAATATTTGATTGAATATATAATATATATATTATATTAATATCACTCACTAGTTGGATTTAATTTATTTTTTTAGCGTAAAACAGTTTTGTGACAATAAAAAATAACAATAATTTCATTTATATTCGATACATTTTTATATTGATTTCTAATTAATTGGTAACCAATTAATTAATAATATATTATTTAAAAAATATATTTTCATAAATTAGTTAATAATATTCATGACAGATAATTTAATGGCTAGGTTATATCTTATTATATTAAATAATATCATTTCAATAATATATTATTATTCGATAAATCTCAGTCATGTGTGTTACACAAGCCATCGAGGAAAGTCAATCTTGTGTGTAAAATAAGATAAAATCAGTGTTCCATGTAGATAATGTAATGAATTTATGTTTCATATAGTGCATGATTAACTTGGTGTTTCGTATAATGCAAACCATACATGGTGCTTTAATGTAAAATAAACTATTTTTAATGTTGAATGAATTGGAAAATATAAAAAATACTAAATTAATTTGAAAAACAATAATTCAAAAAATATCGTTGTGTTGTAGTTATATAGGGGGAGGGTGTAGTAAAGTGAGGTTACAGTTGGGTAATTTGGGATTAAAGAGAAAAATATGAGTAATTTATTTAGTGTATAAGAATGAATAGTTTTTCCTTCAAGTGTGAGGAAGGAATAGATTGAGAGACTTCATTCTAGGTATGAATTGATATGGATTATAGTACAAGAGTTATAAAATGTTTTTTAACTCTTAGAGAGTACTATTTTTCTTAGATGGATAGTGTTTTAATGAGAAACTAGAATTATGTTAATTAGTATTTTTTGGTGGTATAGAACCCCATGATTTCTCATGATGTACTTGAATTTCAGTTTGGGAATGGGATAGGCTTGAGTGATTTATATTTTCAATGAGTATATGGATTGTTTGGTATATATTATTAGATATTCCCTGAAGAGAAATATGATTAGGCTCTCTTCAGTATTCAAATTCACATCCCATTATAATGGATGTGGGGAAATGGATGAATAGATCGTGTCCTCCCATTGAGGTTAATATCTTTATAGGAAAATATATTATTAGGCTCCCCACAATATTTTTATTAATGTTCCCCTTCATTTATGAGAATGAGTTTAACCTGAGATTCATTTCTACCTAATGTATTTTTCATTCCTATGTGTTTGGATATTATTAGGGCTTTCCAATTATTCAAATTCCAACATTATTTTTAGGATATTTTTTTTACGTTATATTATTATTATTATGAGCATAGTATTACTTAGGTTTAAGTTGTCCCCTTCCACTGAAATTGTATGAATTCAGTATATTCAAGATTTGTGGTGGCCTAGTTAGTTCACAATGAACCCAATTACAATTATATTGTTATTTATTTATTTATTATTCAATATATATATATATATATCAAATAATTACAAGTATCTTCTAGTTGGGTCATATTGAGTTTCATATTCACACCCCACACATGCACCTCGCTAGGTCTGTTGATTTCATTATCTACAATCTAGAGAAGTGGAAAGAACATATGTTAGGTACTGAGTATAGAGATATTGGTATAGAGATTGTCGTTCTATCATGAAAAATTGTTAGAATATTTTTTAGTATATTCTCATCATTACTTTTATTCTTTTTTCTTTCAATTATATATGTTCTACTTCAACTTGGGATCAAATTCTAGATTTATGAAATATTATTTATATAAAACTAATATTTTTATTACATGTGATTTTATTGATATGGTAAGAATATCCCTATGATTATAAATAATATATTCCATTTTTTATAATTATTATTTATTTATATTATTTATTATGAATGATATTGAGTGGATAATATCATCACTCTATGATTTTTTTCCACATCACAAGTCAATAATGTTTAGCATTTATGGAGTCACTCCTATAGCTTTCCGACACCCGATCTTAGAAACAATAACCTAGGTTGAGGAGTTAAATAATGGTATCAAATCCCTTTATTTCTGGAGATATGTTTTTGGTGTTAGTAGATTGAATTTAGGTTGGTTAAAACTAAGTATGAATGTTATTATTATGTTTCACCACTACTTGTATAGATGGAACCCATGTTTCTATGGTTGTATGATTGATGTTATTGTTTTAAAAATCATGTTTCTTGGGTTTTTTCATTATTTTGTTTTTGATTTATGATTTTTTAAATTACTATTAGTATTATATGGAAATATATAAAGTGTACATGAACCATTCTGGGTATGTATATTCACATTACACAAAATTGTTTATATAGATTAAAAATGGTTAAGAAAATGGGGTTTTGATCAATTGAATTCCAATAGTGAGTTTCCTTATATTTTCTTGATAAATTAATTAGATTCATTGTAATTTATTGAAACCATTAGGGATTGATTTTTTATTATTACTACTTTGATATTACTATGATATGCATAAGTATATATAATGTGACTCAAACCATATGATCATCGTTATGTAGTGGTTCTTTAGTGTCTATGAAAGTGGAGTATCAATAAATTAATGTTCCAGTATTTTAGAAAATATTTACTCAATGATATATTATGGTGCTACTAGAGGATATAGTTAAGGATGATCCTATTATACCTCCATCAATTTAAGAGGGAGTTTTAGATCATACTAGAAGGTATGTTCCCATAGTTTAGGTTGTTGTGCCTCTCTAAGTAGGGGTGTTCAATCTAGTTCTAGTTGGACTCATATTTAAACATCAGGGAAAGGACACTATAGAAAATTTAACTCAAAAATTTCACTTAAAACATCTTATATCCTTATAGGGAACTGGATTACATTTGGATATAGTGTAATTGATCAATACAGCCAAGATAAAATTTGATTTAGTTAAGAATCTTGAGGATAAATAGATGAGGCTAGATATCTATATGTTATAGGGGCCCACTAGGTGATAGTGTGTGTGTGGGGGGGGGGGGGGGGGTTATGGTTCAAGATAGGGGGAATGATTCCCTAACATGGTAAACCTTTAGAGACCTATTCTATGAGGTGTTCTTTCAGGACATACTTAAGCTTGAATGGGAGCATGAATTTATGGATATCCACCATCGAATGATTTTGTGATTGACTATACTACAAAAGTTTAATATTTTCATTGATGCACATATTTCCAAACCAAGAATAAATCACAAAAATCCAATGGGTCTATGATAAGCCTATGATTAGAGCTTAAAATTGGGTAAGGGTATTTTACATAACTCTTATTCAAGATTAGTTTGAAAGTTTGTCACTAATGAGAAGGGAATTACATAAATTTGTGTCTTTATAATGATTCCCCATTCTAATGGATCAAGTGGTGAATATTCTAATATAAGGAGTATGAGTACAAATGAAATGCCCCAAGTATGTGATAATAAGGATAGTTATAGATATATATCTTCACTATATTATTCAAAATGATATATAGTGGTAAGATTCAAGTATGAGGGGGAATTTTAAATGTGGGTAGCTAGTTAAAGTACAATGAGTGAGTACATTCTTACAAAAAGAAAATATATAAACAAAATTATTATAGGAGGATATCATAATAAGATTTAGAAAAAGATTCAGGATAGAATCATGAATCAAAATCCTACTTAGGGGGATTGTTGTTGATAAAAAACATGGATTTAATAAACTGGTCAGAGGACATATGTGTGATGGGATCTTAGGGTCCTCGACAACTGGTGACTTAGACGATAGTGACTCAAGGTAGTTAGGGATCCTAAAGATAGGGTAATAGATTTTAGGTAGGAATTATTTTTTAAATTGGACTAGGTTCCAATATATATGTGAGGGGGTGTAAAATAAAAGAGGTATTGTTTTTGTTACATCAACACTATCTGATTCCTTTTTTGATATTTAGGTGACCCATTTCATTATTTTATCAAGTTTAGTCACCAATATGTGTATTATAAAAAACAATTCATCTGAGTTATGGACTTTTTGAACACCCTTGAAGAGAATATTGAATTGGGCATGGAGGTTCCATCATTGTACCATCATTTTTTAGAGGCTATGATCCCTTATAGGATTTATTCAACCAGCATATATCTTGTTTTTACATTATCCTGGGATGGATTAAATTACTCACATTTTTTAACTCATAAATTAAAAGTACAGATATGTGCATTTTAATTACCATATAGTAATTGAGTATACCTTCACTAGTAATGGGACTTCATGGTAGGTAGTTCTAGGTGACTGTTATGCCTACTTTTCCTTTGGTAATAGACCATTTTAAAGATGTGTTTCTGAATGATTTGTAATGTTTGAATCATTGGTGGGAGAGTTATTTTACCATTTATATAGTGTTGGGTTCTAGCCTATATTTATACCCTTATATTATATTAAACTATGATAAAAGATTAATTTTATGTCTAGACTATAAGAATCTTACTTTGGTCATTATGAAAAACAAATATCCACTCCCATGGATAAATGTTTTTTAATAAGTTGATGGGAGACTGGCATTTCTCTAAAATTGATATGAAGATTATATAACATAAACTTTGAGTTATGATAGGGGAAAATATCAAACATTTAGTAGGAATGGGTTATAGGATTTTTAATGATTCTATTTGGTTTGAAGAATTGATTAACAATGTTCATGGATCTTATGAGATGGATCTTTCACCCCTACCTATAATGATTCATTATAGCGTTTCATGATAGTTTAGTGGTAAAATGTTAAACCGAATAGTTTCATGGGGAATTTTAATGTTTGTATTCTATATGATTTGATTGAATAATATTTACAATAATCTCTCAATGTTTTTTTTTATTTTAGAGGTTTATTTTCTTGAGTAGGTTTTATTTGAGGTAGGGTTTTTGGTTGAGCAAGAGAAATTGTAGGTAGTCACATATTGAGAAAGGCCGAATAATTTATTTGAGATAAAAAGTATTCATGGGTTTGTTAGTTACAATCAATGATTCATTTGAGGTTCCTCACACCTAGAAGTTCCTTTGATAATAAAGACTATAAAAGGCTTAAAATTCATCCAGACAGATCATTGTGATGAAACATTACAAGATTTTAAGGGAAGGCTCACACGATTATCAATATTGATTATTTTGGACAAGTGTAAGTCCTACATTGTCTGCTGTGTTCTTTAAGATTTGGTTTAGGGGCTATTTTGATGTTGTAGGATATGGTAGTAAATTATGGATCTTGTCAGTTGAGACCCCATGAGTGGAACTACCCAACCCACAATTTGGATTGAGTTAAAGTTAACCATGATCTAAAGTGTTGGAGGGACTACAAATTTATAGATACATTCATAGTCAATATAAACTATATGATCTTTGGATATAATTTTTCAATTATATCTAAACATTAAACAAATTCTATGTGTTGAATACCTATAGACATTCAATTTTGAGAGGAATTATTCCCCAAGGAAGGGAAATGTCATCGAGGAAGACCTCAATAGGGAAACATAGTAGGATGTGGTTTTGTAATCTAGTGTGGAATGGTTTTGGATGACCCTTTTCATGTAGTGGATCCAGAATATGACTGGGGAGATTTGAATGGTGGGTTTTACTCGTTATATCACATCTATTTTATTTTATTGGGTCAATGTTATATAAAATTAAAATATATTTTATTTTCAAATGGGATATTCCCTTTGACATTGATCCCACTCTTAGATGGACCAAAGATAAGAATGGGGTTATATATGTACAAGGAATAGTTTTAGTCCCTACTTTTATAAGGTAAGAGTTGATAAGGTATTCCTGCACAACTTCATGTGTGATGAATCTAGGATAAAAAAGATGTACTGTGATATAATATGTTAGTTTTAGTGGATATGTGTTAGGAGAGACAATACATGATATGTGTATTGATGCCTCCCCTATCATAAGATTAATATTGAGCACCAGAGTCTAGCAGAATTTCTTTATCCACTTATAGTTCTTACTTATAAGGAGAATGAGGTAATCAATGACATTGTTACACATATCCAAAGGATTATCAAGGTCTATAATGTGGTATGTGAAGTAAAAGACTAACTAATTAAATTATTATATATATTTTCTATTTGATAGATCTAGTTAGTGGATGAGTTGGTCTAACTATATGTCCAAAGATATTGTTCATCTGTATGGAATTCTTATGATATTAATTTCCAATAAATATTATTGCTTCACATACAAATTTTGGTAGAGGTTGTGAAATTCCATGGGGATTCGGCCAAATATTTTTGAATATTACCAACCATAATAAACAGAAAATCCCAGAGGTTGATTGGGATATCATAGGATATACTCTGAGCGTGCGTGTTTGATTTTCTTTGATCTTGGGAGGAAAATTTATATTTTGATGTTTTTTTATACAAGATCAATTTTCATTATACAAAAACTATGAATCCCTATGAGGCTTTATATATTTGAATATGTTATTCACCTTTGTATCAGTTATAGGTGGTAAAATTAGTGTTCAAGGTGATGAGACTAGTGTATGATACCTAAAAATATGTTATTTATTAGAATTGTGTCAGTAACTACTCATAGTAGATAATGATCATATTCTAATTAATTTTAATGATAATTGGAGTTCACTATGGGTGATTTGGTATTCTTAGGAGCGTATCATTAGTTAAGTCATTTTAAATTAAGGATGTTGTAGAACCTCACACCATGGTTCATGAGACCTTTTAGGATTTTGGAATGGATTAGAACTGTGGCTTGTTGAACAACTATTTATATCAGAAACTAGGCCATGCATGATGTATTTTATGTTTCCTGGCTCAAGAGATATGATCCATAACCCAAACAAATGATAGATAATAAGGATGCAGAGTTGAAATACATATTTTAAGGAATGACTAATATATATTATTTGATGGATTTAGAATGTTCTTCAGGGTACGATAGTTCCTCTAGTGTGTATAATGTTGTTTTATATTAGTATTTAAGAGGAGATAAAGAATCATAAATCCAATATGATATCCTAGTAGCTTATACTATTTATATATTAATATTAAGAACACTAATCTAGTATGAGAATGATGAAGGGAATGTAATGACCCCTAGATTTTGAGGTGCACTCCAAATTTCATTTTTAGTTTTTAATTGAATTAAAATGGATGATTCCACATAGGTTCAAAAAAAATTAGAGTTGGAAAATAAATAAAGTGAGTAGGAGGTGGTCATTCTACTAAAATATGGAAACATGAATCACTGGGTACCCAATTTATGGTCCCCTATTATCCATTGAAAACTCGTTCAGAGATGTAACCCATGCAGTCTAACCATTTTTTTGGTAGTGCCTATACGATGTAGCTGGTAAAGAAATAGTTCCCCAATACAATTCTATGAGTTTTTAAATAGTTTTTTTACTATTATTACATAATTGAATTTTAATAAAATATTTAATAACACAAATAATAACATATTATCTTTTTGTAACAAATGTATCTCAAACTGGGCCACCCTTCTTGGCATATTCCTTTATTCTTTTGGTTGACAACATGTTGATTCAAACCAATTTCTATCCCATCAGTTTTATTCTTCCTCTTTTGGTTTAGATAATCTCAGTCAAGGTTCAATCATGGTTCTTTTACAATAAATCACCTTAATCTATCTCAAGTCCTTAATTTATAGGGTTTTGTTTCGATTATTGAATTATAGTGTTTAGAGATTATCTAAGGAGGATTACTTTGGTGAGGTTACTCTTCAAGGACTGGGATATGTAGTTATTTACATTTTATGATGTTTATGTGATCATAAAAAACATCAATGCTTCTGGGATGTTCAAATTTTCATTTTGAAACTACCTGGTATGTTAAGATACCTAGGTTGACTTAGTGATCTTGAAACTATGCCTAAAATCTTGTATGATGTGGTTCCACTAGATTGGGACTTAATTGTATAGGAATTGGTGGCTATATAAGAGGGACTACCACAATAGAAACATGAGGTTCCACAATGGTGTTTTGGAATTAAATAGGGTAATGGGGTACTCATATTAATGTTTGATATTTTTAAATTTCCTTCGTTAATTGTGAAGAAGGAAGGGATCGATAGACAACTTTTTGGGTTTGATTTGAGTTGGGTTGCAGTATAAGATTTAACCTATAAGTTTTAACTAATATAGAGTGATAATTGGGTTAGATATTGAGTCTTGAAAATTTTATAATAGGACTATATGAATTATTATGTTTGGGTGAAGATAGGACCCTAAGGTTGTTCATATGCACCAGTTATCTTATTTGACAAATCGTTGGGCTTGAGTGAATTTTCTTTTTTATGGTTAGATGACTTGTTTGAATTATATTCTTAGATGTTCCAGAGAGGGGAGATATAAATATTATCTCCTTGTTATTAAATTTGACTACCTGTTATGATGGATATAGGAAAATGAGAGAATGGATAATGTATTCTGATTATGGTTTCTTTATTTAGATAGGAGATGTGATTGGTCTCCCCTGACTACTTGGATTGAAATTCTTGTTCATTTAGATTAAATGGTTTATCTTTAGATATATTTTTATGTGTATTATTATTTATCAAGGGTTTGGATATAATTATTTATTTCCCCATTTTCGACTTCTAACCTTATTTTTGGGATATACGATTTCAGGTTATATTCATATTTGGATGTGTATGATACTCATTAGGTAAAAGGAAACTCATTCCATTAGTTTTGGTCAAAGAACATAAGGTCATGATTTGTGGTGGAATTGTTACATCATGATGACCCAACATGAATTTATGTTTTTATCTATTTATTTATTACCTGCACATACATATATTATTTGATTTATGTTAAATGTATCTTTATTATTTTCTTACTAAGTTTCTTACTCAAAGCATGTATGTGCACCTTTGGGTTTATATAGGTTTCACTACTATAGATCTAGGTAATGGAAAAAGCCTTATGTATGGAAAATGAGAATGTAGATATTGGTATAGATATGTAGGTGCTATCGAGGCATATTCGTGGACCATTTTTATATTGGAGCCTCTTATTTACTTTATTTTTTCTGTGGATTTTCCCATCAATGTGATAAATTTTATATGGGGATTACCTTTTTAACTAAACTGTTATGATTGAAACAAGTCCCATATTGTTATTACATGTGATGTTATTTGTATAGTTGGCATCTCTATAATATTACATATTATGTCGACTATTGTTTTATATTTTACCATTCCTTATATTATTGAATATCCATGATATCAAGGGTATCATCTCCATACTCCATGAAATTTTCTATTTCTAATATATTGTAATGCTTAAATTATAGATAGATGGGTTCAAGGATGAATATTTTTCTAGTGTGGACCTGGTAATAATATTTTAGGTGTCACATTATGCATATTAACATTATATATTATCACATAACCATTAGATATGACTTCAAAATGGTGATAATATCAAAAAATAAATTTTTGACTTTATGTTGAGCTCAAGGTTTGTAAAATTGTGTAATCACATCATTGTTGTATCAAAAGAGATAAAAAAATATAATATTCTAGGAAAACCACCAGTTTATAATTGAATTCATTAATAAATACACCTATATCTACATGATCCAATGTAGCAATGTATTTAACAATGATTGTTGAACCAATTATTATTAATTACATAGAACACTTCCAAAAGACAATAGCTTTGTTTGAGAGAAGAAATACACATATAATTATTTGTTTCAAATCTTATAATTATTTGAATTCATTATTTTCTAACATATAATATCTACAAAAATCATCCTTATTACTTCAAACGTATGTTGAGGATATTTTTTAATGACGATAATGTGACCTTACCTAGGACTAGGTTTCTATTATTCCTCCATGGTATAAGCATACAACACAAGTCTAAAAGTATATAACATTAAATTTAAAAAAACATACAAATAATAATAAGTAATATTTTTCTCTTTATGAAATAGCATTCATGTGTTTCCTTACTTCATCTGAAGTGGGATATTTGGGCCTAGAGAGAAAATTTTCATATTTTTGTTGTATGAAACCTTATACAGACTTATTTATCTTAATCTGTTTTATATGTTATCATCATATATGACATGACTTAAACTAAGACCCCTACTTTATATATTTTAATAGACTACTCAAGACACAGGGATATTCTTCACAGTCTTAGATTTGTAAGTTTTCTCCTTTTCATGACATAAGATTATATATAAAGAAAATTGTATTTCCAATGAGTAATATGCCCTAGAACATTAAAAATAAAATCACACTCTTACTAACTACCTTCTATAAATTGGTCATGGATTAAATTTTATGAAAATAAACTCTTTTATTTATTATCAAAATGAGAATCATAGATATAATAAGTATCCATGAACCTTCAAATGGTCTTATATATTATGTATAAATTTTTAATGTAATTTATATCAAGGAAAAACTCAACTGGTACACATAACTTTGTAAGTTCCAATCAAGGAACATTTTTTGAAATTTATATGATAGTCATAGTACATTTGAATGTTATTATAGTTAATATGGTGTGGATGAAATTAAAAATGGACTCGGATGATTCTTCATAGTTAAAGTCTTGAATATTTAGGAATTTTGTTTTCAACCAACCATGATTTAAATGTAAAAAATATTCTATAAAATACATATTTCTAAAAATATGTCCTAAGAGAACATTAAGGGACTTCCCCCTATAATTTAATCAATAAATTTATAAACATGGTTAACATGCATGGACTCCATATTATCCTTCATGGATCTAACCATTTCTAGGATTATGTAATAAGATTAAATTCTATGTAGATGGTATATTATGAATGGAATTATCATGGAAATCAAATGCTATGCATGGAGTGAAAAATATTAGTATTTTCCTTTGAATGATATATCATTTCAAGAATATATTTTTCATGATTGAATATAAACTAATTCCAAATTCAAAAGGGTAATACCTTAAATGATCACTTATTTTAAAGACACTATATTGAATTATTATCATATACTTAAAATATAGAATGAATATAAGAGTGGTAGAATTGTGGGAATCCATAAGTAGACAAAGATAAAGGATTGATGTTGGATTTGAACTCTATATTATTGTTTTTGAAACAATGTTTAAAATTTTAAAAGATACTGGTAGAGAAAATTATGAGATACGATGGGTCGTTTTTAGGAAGAAAAGAACAAATTGAAACTTTAACAAAATCACATGAATATCATAATTCAAAACCATAGGAACCTAAATATATATATATATAAGAGATAATACATAAACCCATTTAAAAATAATTATAAATATAAAAATTAAAACTTTTTTTATTCAGATAGAAATATCTCTATGAATTGATCTCAAGGTGACAACTCATAATTCCCATGTTCAAACATAAGGGAAAAAATGAAGTCAGTTCATAATGTTTATATAGGTTATGTTTCTAATTTTATCCCACTACATTTATTTAAATAATAATAATTGAAAATTACTACTTAATTTATTTAAATACAATTTAAATAAATATAATTAATCAACACATAAAATGTAATTAAATAATCACATATCAATGTAAATTAATTATTTTAACACTTTTAATTAGTTTAATTTCATTAAATCACATTAAATAACAATAATTAATATATCCATTGATCATTTTGTTACTCACTGGGCCTTTCATGACATTAAAAATAATATATAAATACTATAAGAAATAATTATTTTCTAGTTGAAAGGTAATATATGAACTAAAAGGGTATAACATTTCTTGTGTTATGATCCTCACACCATATAATATATGGTGTTTTAATGTAATATGGTTTGTGTAGGGTATTTTTATTCTTCGACAGTTATAATATAAAATATTTGGTTAAAGTTGTATGTGGATAATTATGAGATTATAAATGAATAATAATGAATATTTAAATGTTAAATATCATTGGTCAAGTTATTTTGTAAATGAAAAACAAAATATTTAAAATTATATAATTTGTAAAATACTTGGATACGAACTTGAACCCTTGGATAATCAAAGGGGAACTTATATAAGGGAGGCTGAAATTTTGGGGATTACATCCTTGTGAGAAACATATGATAGTCAAAACAATCCTTTTTAAGGGAGGTTCTCCTTATCCACTAATATAAGGATCTAAAATCATAGTGTAAAATAAGAAATATTACAAAAATTATTTTTTAGATTCAAACATCAAAAAGATACCTATAGAAGCATGGCCCCTTTGGTTGTAGCTCAATGTTCTTTATGAATGAAATTTACAAAAAATAAGTCTAAACCAATAATTGGTAAAAATATATAACAAATAAGAACCATGATGTGATGAAAGTCACTATGTCATGGTTTATTATAAGAAAAACTATACATAGGGGAAGGACACTTCATCACGGTTTAGTGTGAGGTAGTGCATGCATTGTGTGATAACACATCATTTGATTCTATCTTACATACATGTTATAATGATAATTTTTTCATTATTGCACAATTATATAAAGTAGTTTTTTAAGTTCATATTATTTATTAAAATAAAAAAAATCATGTTCAAGGATTATCCAAATTGAATGTATTGTTTTAATGTTTCTTGGAGTTCTATAAAAGATGTTCAATCTTTGTGGAACCTATTAGATGGTAATGATTTGATCAAAAAAACACTTTGAAGTTGTAACTATAATTTATGTGTTATCTTAAACACTAATGTTAAAGTAGGCCATGAGAAAGATAAA